>CM077479.1:1164925-1776163 GCA_039654755.1 Calcarius lapponicus
AAATGGGACTTGTCTGAGGCACAGGGAGAGCTCGGCCTGGATCAGTTTTTGGTTTCTGTCAAGAAAGGTATTCGTGTGATGAGCTGACATCACTCCAAAGACAGTCCTGCACAACATCTGGGCCCTGCTGCTGTTGCTGACCGTGGATGGGCTGTTCTGCATTTCTTCCTTGCAGCATCTCCCTGAACCACCAGCAAGCTCTGTGGGGTCAGGGAAAGCTTCTCTTAGAGCTTAGGAGATTGAAAGAGGGCTCCAAAAATGCAATATATGGGTGAGCTGGGGTCTGCCCTGTGGAGCCCAGCTGGACCAGTCTGGGTGAGCCACCTGATGTCAGGGACAGCAATCCACCAGCAAGGTTAAAGGACGGATTTAGAATAATTCCAGAGCTTGTCAAAAGATAAGAGCCAGTGTAGTGAAGGTAAATATTTGCAGCATTATATACTGGGAGATTAATGTAATTGGTTTGAGATTCCTTCACATCCTCCAGCCTCTTCATAAACCACTGCACACTGTAAAGCTGCTATAATGAAGGCATTTTGTCTTCATCATACTGGAGGGGCAAGAGGCAGGGGAGAGCTATTTCTTGCAAAATATTAGCCCAGTTTGCACACCCCAGAGGATCTATTAATTTAGGTTAGAGTCTCTGCAAGGGCTGAGCTCAGTGAGCAGGGGGAAGGCTTTCCATAGCCCCACCTCCACCTCCTCAGGGGGCTTTTCCCCCCCCCCCCTTTCTACCTTGTTTTTTCCATTTTTTTCCATGCTGCCCCAGTGCAGAACCCGTGCACAGAGCCAACCCCAGAGTGATCCAGTTTGTCTGGGCTCCCTCCCCCAGGGGCTGCCAAGCTAGGGCTTGGGCTGCTTGGAAATATCCACAGCTCTGCTGTGATGGCTCCACTGCTGTTGGATGATCTCGATCTCCACAGGAACTGGGAGATAAAGGGAAGGGAGGGGGGTGATCCCAGGCCAGCCCAGTAACCATCTCCATGTCCCCCTGCTCCTTTAGGGGACAGCACAACTTGAGATTTTGCCCATGGGATGTGCTCAGGTTTGGCTGACAAGGTGGGGTTTGCTCACAGGTTGGATTCAATGATCCCTGGAGGTCTTTTCCAACCTGGGATTGTTCTGGATTCTCCTCTATAGACTCTGGCACATCTCAGGGACAGAGACCCCTCTGGAAACCCCTCAGTCCCCACCCAGCTCAGGGCAAGGCTGACCTTACCCTGTCTGTCCAGCCCACGTTCGACTAATAGGACAGGGGAAAAGCCATTTTCTGTGCCTAAATGGAATTTAAATGGCATTTCAGTTTTGGATCGCACTTTTTTGTGTCCTTTCACCAAGCACTGAGAGGAGCCTGGGGTCCATCTCCTTCCACTCACTCTCCATCCCCTGGCTGAGTCTCTGCAGCCATGGATTTTCTCCTTTCAATCTCAGCCAGGGCAGGGCTCTCCCAGTTTCATGTGATGGGATGGGAAACAGATTTCAGTCTGTTATACAGAATGTTTGGCTTTCCACCCATTCCCCAGCTGGGCAATGGAACAGAGGGCCGGCTTCCTGCCCCTGTCCCAGCTGTGGCACCAGCTGGTCTTGGACAGATGTGCAGCCCCAAAGTGTAACTGGGCTCTCCCCCTGGCCAGGCTTGCCCCTCTTGCTGGGCACTGCCAGCCCTGGCTCCCAAATCCAGGAATCTCTGCAAAAACCAACTAAAATCCACCTCAATGAGGGCTGTGACCGTTGTTCACAGGGGTTTTATGATGAGGGAAGAAACGAGGATCTGGCTCCATGTTTCCAGAAGGCTGATTTATTATTTTATTATTTATATTTATAGAATAGGAACTATACTAAAAGATATATGAAGAAAGGGTTTCATCAGAAGCTGGCTAAGGAATAGAATAGGAAGGGAATGATAACAAAAGCTGGGCTCAGACAGAGTCCGAGCCAGCTGGCTGTGATTGGGCCATTAATTAGAAACTCCACCATGAGACCAATCCAGATGCACCTGTTTGCATCCCACAGCAGGCAGATAACCATTGGTTACATTTTGTCCTGAGCGCCTCTCAAGCCTTCTCAAGGAGGAAAAATCCTATGGAAAGGATTTTCCATTAAAAGAGTCTGTGACAGAGGGCCAGGCCAGGGATGGATCCTGTGCGTGTCCCCCAGCCCAGCATGCCAAGCCCTAATTACCTGCTGCTTTTCCTCATCCCCATCCATCCAAGGGCTCTTTTGGCGCCTCAGGAGCCTGCTAATGACTTTGGGGACTCCTTTAAAGATCCTTTCGTCTGTCTCAGTGCCTGGGTGATTTCCTCTGCAGCCGTGCAGGTGTACATTTAGGGGGGTGTCCCTCACGGATCCAGGGACACATCCCCTGATTGTTGTCACCAAGTGACACAGCCACATGGCCTGGACAGCAACAACAGCAGCAGTCCAGGCCTTGAGGAGCTCTTTGAGCTCTTTAGGGTATTGATCAGTGGTTCCTGGGCTAGCTATTGAGGAGCAGATGTGGTTTGTGGCAAATATCAGATCGTGCTTCACCAGCAGCTTCGCAGGGGACAGCAGAGTTATTCCTCTGAATTCCCTTTTTTTCCTAAACGTGGTAGCCAAGTGCTGGGGATGGGGGGACTTTGTGGGGCTGGAGGGGATGTGGGGAGCTCAGACTGGAGGTGGGAACACAGGGTATTTTGGGCGGCTGGAGAGGGATATGAGGAGTTTCAGCGGCTTGAAGAGGCTTGGGGGGTTTGTAGGGCTGGAGGTGGATGTGTGGGAGGAGTTTGAGCTGGTGGGGCACCAGGGAGTTTCTGGGCTGAAGGGGATTTGGGGAGTTTGGTGGGGCTGGAGGTGATGTGGGGAGTTTGAGCTGGTGGGGACACGGGATCTTGTGGCGCTGGAGGGGATTAGGGACTTCATAGGGCTGAGAGGATAATGAGGAGTTCTGGGCTTTGGGAGCTTATTGGGGCTGCAGGCTGGTTCTGCCAAAGGCAGGGATGTGGGATGCCAGTGTAAGCCCCAGCCTGGAGGGAAGTTCTGTGTCCCCTGGATCACCACCCTCCCCTGCCTCACGCCTTCCCTCCCACAATCTCATTTCCTGGAAAAACATCTGCCTTTCCCACACAGTCCACTGAGAGGCATTTGTCCTTCCAAGTTCCAGTCTGGTTGGGCGGCCAGAGAGCTCAGAAGAGGGGATTTTATTGCTCCAGCCAATGCCCTGTGATGAGATGATTCAGTGACCAACCCAAAACTTGGGGCTGATAACATTGCCCAAAATGTCCCTTGTCCAAAAAGTCACTCTGTCCCAAATGTCACTCATGTCCCCTGCCTGAGCCCCTGACCATCCCCTGCTGGCAGCAGGGGTAGATGAGGGCTGGGGAGGGGGGGGCCCTGCTGTCTCTCAGCAGGTGACTTCCAGCTCTAAAGCCTCCACTCACCCACAAATGGGTGTCAAGGCACAATCGTCACGTTCCCATTTCCACAAGCTCCCTGTAGGTGACTCTCCCAACTGCAGTGTGGATCAGAAATGTGCCAGAATGTGAACAGAAGGTAATTTTAGGTCTGCGATTTCTTATAGGGTTTATCATCAAATTTAGATCTGTTGCTGTCAGCACAAACCACTCCACCCAGAGACCTGGTTTTCCTGAGGCGTCAACAGACAGCATTTCCCTTTCTGGGGACTCTCAGGATGCCCCACTTCCTCCTGGCCCTGCTTTGCCTTGGTCAGGGGAACTCCCATGGACCCATCCAGCCCCATCCCACCCCACAGCTCCTCTGGGACAGGAGAAAAGGCTCATGAGTGCACAGAATTCTCTTTCCCATCTCCTCATCCTTCCCCTCTCCTGAGGCACCTGAGAGATTCCTGCCCCTGGGCTCTCGTGCCGTTGCCTGCCTGATCTGCTTTTCCATTCCCTGCACTTCATTGTGCCTCATGAGCAAAACACAGCAGAAGCAATGAGGTAAGAATTGTTTTCCTTTTTTCTCCGAGGCTTCTCAGCTTCCCAGGAGAAAAAACCCTGGGCGAAGGGACTTTTCAGAGATTGTGAACCCACATCTGGCCGTGGGTTTGCCAGCAGCCTCGCCCCTCTCCCATTCCACCAACCCAGGGACCGCCTTCCCTGTGCTTTCCTTCCCTGGCCTTTCCCTGCCCAAGCCAAAGCAGCTTCTCAACCACTCCATTCCCCTGTGGGATGCTACCTGGAAATCAGGAAGGGTCCCAAATTTCTGTTTTTCTTACTGCAAGTCCTGCTCCTCACCGGTGCTCAGTCACCCCCCAGGGACTGTACCTGCTCCCAGCAAGCACCCCGAGCTTGCTTTCCCTTCTCTCCTCCCTTCCCTGAAGCTGCCATGCCTGGGATTTTAGCAGGAAGTTCCAGGGAATTGAATACCAGCAGCTTACAAAACATTAAATTCACTCCCAGACTTATTGTGGCTGAAGTCTCCTGAATCACAAAGTGGTGACACTTTCCTTTCTGAAGGAAAAACCACCACGTGATCGTACTTAGTAATGGCTTTATCATTCTTTAATTGCTGCTTTTGTTTCTAACAAAAAATACTAAGCATGCAGAGAAGTCCTAGTAAAAGTGATATATTTACATCAAATCAATTGAGATACAGGAATGAAAGGAAATGAACCAATTTCACCAGGCAGGAAAGGTTAAGGATGATTACATGGATTAAAATCTGTTGCGAATCTTTTGCAGCACTACTCATCCTAGGCTGTGGTTACTAGGGACAGAAATAGTCCTGTATTTTATTTCACTAAAAAAAAAGAGGTTTTTTCACTTTATTTCTCTAAAAAAAAAGTGGTTTTTTCTCACTACGTGGAGAAGAAGAGAGCTCGGTCGGGAGCTGCCAAGCCCTCCAAAGGCAGCCACAGAACTTTGGTCACTGGAACTTTGCTCTTGGCATCTCACAGCTCCTTCCTCCCTCTCATTTCTGTCCTCCTCACCAAAGCTCTCCCCAGATCCCTCCTTCAGCTTTGTCCTCCCACTCATCCCTCAGTGCTCCCCCAGCTGCTCTCGTGGTGGTTCAAAGGGCTTCTCCACATCTGCAAATCCCCAATTTAGAGGTGCCAGCCTGGACCCGACGCTCCTGGAGGCCTTTTTCCAGCCCTTAATGATGATTTCCACACCCACTGGTGGGTTCTGAGTTGTTTCCTCCCTTCTGGGAGTGCCTCGGGCATTGTCCTTTAACTACCTCACCTCAAAACAGGACAAATGGCAATGATGCAGGGAAATTCCAGCGCTTCCCTTTCAGTGCAGAGCAGTTCACACATTTCAGTGAGGAGATTTCAGAAGTGCAAATGTTCCTGTAGTACACTGAAAAATATGAATGCAAAGGATCACGCCGGAGCTTCAAATTAGCCCGGGGTGAGATTTTTTTCTGATAGGGAGGAGACAGAGCGAAAAAACAACCCCCCAAGATAATTTATGCACACCCCAAGATGGAGCAGGGAAGCCTTTTCATGTCAAAAATGGATCATCCTATTTTTGAAACAATGCCTGTTTCTGGTGCCCACGGAGCTGTCCCCTGTGAGGGAGTGTGGAGCTGAGCTGTCCCTTTGCCATTCCCTCCCAGATTTGCTGTGTGTGCAGGGCCAGGGGGCTCCACAGGGACAGGGACTGAGAGTTCAAGGCAGAAACACCTGAGGAAATTCCCCAGGCAGCAGCAGCAGCGCTTCTTCCTGGGCTGGAATGGGCAGGGACCATGGCGCAGACATCTTTTATGGAAAATCCTTTCCTTGGGAATGTTTCCTCCTGAGAAGCTGAGAGGTGCCTCGGAACAAAATGTAAGCAATGATATCTGCTGCTGTGGAATGCAAACAGGTGCATCTGGGATTGGTCTCATGTGGATGTTTCTAATTAAAGGCCAATCACAGTCAGCTGGCTCAGACAGAGAGTCCAAGACAGAGCCTTTGTTATCATTCCTTCCTATTCTATTCTTAACCAGCCTTCTGATGAAATCTTTTCTTCTATTCTTTTAGCATTGTTTTAATATAATATATATCATAAAATAATATAATCAGCCTTCTCTGAAACATGGAGTTCAGTTCCTCGTCTCTTCCCTCATCCTCAGACCCCTGTGAACACCATCACAGGACCACATCCTGAGGAGGGGCAGAGCCAGCAATAGCCAGTATTTATTTTGGTATTATTAAGATACAAAGTGTGTGTTTTCAGTCCCAGTTCCAGGGCAGGCACCAAGCTCCACTTTAATTCCTGGAAACTCCTTTTTTATTGGTGTCTGAGGCTCAGCCCGTGCAGTCTGGCCCCTGTGGCTCTCCCAGAGCCCCTCCTGGTGCTGTTTCTCCTGTCCTTCCCTCCAAGAATGTCGCAGACACCTTTTATGGAAAATCCTTCCATAGGAATTTTTCCTCCTGAGAAGCTGAGAGGCCCCTCAGGACAAAATGTAACCAATGGTTATCTGCTGCTTGGGATGCAACACGGTTCATCTGGGATTTTCTCATGTGGATGTTTCTAATTAATGGCCAATCACAGCCCAGCTGGCTCGGACTCTGAGCCACAAACCTTTGTTATCATTCCTTCTTTTCTATTCTTAGCTTAGCTAGCCTTCTGATGAAATCCTTTCTTCTATAGTTTTCTAATATAATATATACCATAAAATAATAAATCAGCCTCCTGAAACATGGAGTCAGATCCTCGTCTCTTCCCTCATCTTCCAGGACCTCTGTGAACACGGTCACACAAGGAGAGGAAAATTTCTCTCTTTTTAGAGCCCATTCCTGCCAGCTTTGTGTGCAGCCAAAGGGAAATATTAATTTCTGTGCATGGTGCTTCGTACCAGAGCACACAGAGGTCTCTCTCTTCCCACCTCATTTTATTTTTCCCCTGTGGAGGCAACACATCAATGCTTCCATGTCTCTGTGTGTTCTTAGCCTTGCTCCACTTCTCCAGACCTTTACCTACTTGGCTCTGGCTCCAGCACGAGGAGTAAAACATATATTTATGGAATAAGTAATTTTAAAAATTTGTTCTTGCTAATTATTACCTTGGTTGGGCTCAGTCCCGAGGGAGCGCTTGACGTTTTGAGAGCTTTCTAATCAAATTGTTCTAAAGCTCATTTTGAGCTTCATTAAAACAGGGGAGGATCTTTCATCTTTATATAACTTTTGAAACTGCTAATGCCTTAAATAAAATAGGAGCCTTGTGAAAAATGCACCAAATATACCAGGGAGGCTTTTGAAAAAAAAAAAGGAGGTGAGAGGGTGATGATTTAAAAAGCATTTGTGAGGAAAGTTTTCCAGATTAGTTAAAGAAAGCTAAGTTCGGGAAAATTTTGTGGGCTCAGCACAGAGCAAAATCACGCTCCTGGGCTAAGATAAAGAGGGAAACCTGCTGGGAATCCTAACAAAGGGATGGCATCAAACCTGGGGCCAGGTCTGCCAAACCATGGCTGAGCCCCATGGCTGTGTGCAGCAGGAGGGAGGATCAGAATTCCATGGGAAATCAGGGCAGGAAAAGGTGCCAGGAAGGAAGGAGGTCAGTCACATTCCCATTTCTCTGTTCCTGAAATGCTGCCTTGCCTGCTGGGGCTGGGGATGCTTAGAACCAGCCCTGCGCATCCCCAGGCCATTGAACAGCCTGCAGCCTGAAGGGACTCAGGCCCATATTTTTTCCCCTTAATTTCCAAGATTGTTTGCACACTGGGATGCCCAGATGGCCTGAACTTTAAGCTGGGAGATAATGCAGTCAAATACCAGCCTCCCATCCTGAGAGGAGCAAAGGAAATCCCTCTGCAGAGGCAGCTTCTTGCTGAGCGCTCACAAACATCTCCAGCGAGGGCCCCGGGGCTGTGCAGCGGCTCAGCCACCCCTGAGGGCTCCAGGCTGGATGAGAGAGGAGCAGCTGCTCTGGGAGGTGCAGGATCCCAGAGCCACAGCACACCCTGAGCTCAGAGGGACCCACAGGATCATCAACTCCAGCCCCTGGCCCTGCCCAGACCCCCAACAATCCCACCCTGAGCACCCCTGGATGTCCAAAGGCTCCTGGAGCTCTGGGGCTGTGCCCATTCCCTGGGGCAGTGCCAGCACCTCTGGGGGAAGAACTTTCCCTAAAATCCACCCTAACCCTGCCCTGACACAGCTCCAGCCATTCCTGGTGCTGTCCCTGCTCACTACAGAGATCAGAGCTGGGCACAGCACCCAGAGGTTTCCCCAGGGCTGGGCAGAGGGGGAAAATCATTCCAGATGTGCCCCCAGGGCTGGGCACAGGGGTGGGATCATTTCCAGATGTGCCCCCAGGGCTGGGCACAGGGGTGGGATCATTCCAGATGTGCCCCCAGGGTTGGGCACAGGGGTGGGATCATTCCAGATGTCCCCCAGGGCTGGGCAGAGGGATGGAGTCACTCCAGATGTGCCCCTAGGGGCTGGGCAGAGGGGCAGGACCACCCCAGATGTGCCTTTAGGACTGGACACAGGATCACTCCAGATGTGCCCCCAGGGCTGGGCAGAGGAGGAAATCACTCCAGATGGTCCCAAAGGTTGGTCAGAGGGGCAGGATCACCCCAGCCCTGCTGGCAATGCCCTTCCTGATGCCCCCTTTGCTGGAGCCGTTCGGTGGGCTGCGCTGCCAGGCAGGGTCAGTGCCGTCCCCCACTCCTCACCCTGTGTTTGTTTCCTTCCTTTGGCCATTGCTGCAGTTATGATTTGGTTTTCAGTTCTCCTGATGGGCAAACGATTGGCACTAATTGATAAAACGCTTTCATTTACTCGGTGACAGAATTATTAGAGGCTGATAATTGATGGAATGGCATCACACAGCTTTTTCCCAATGATCACATTAATTATAGATCCCTCCTGCTTTCTTGTCTGCAGCACGGTTGCTCCCATTCATGTTCATTTAACTCGATCATGCATTTCATTAGGAAACAATCAAGTGTGATTGTACTGAGCCACAGTCCCAGCCAGGAACTGGCCTCAGAATCAGCATTTAACACCAGGAAGGCAATCATTTCTGGAGTGGGTTTTGGAGGGGCATGTTAGCAAAATCAACCCACAACAACACAGGTTTATGTCCAAAAAGGAGACAGAGGAGTCCTTTTGCTTTATTCCAATAAAGAGAGAGGCCATGGGGCATTCCCCTGGGGTCTCTCCAGTTTTGGAGGACTCTCCCTCCTTTTTATCCCAATTTCCCAGCCACGTTTCCCTCTCTCTTCCCATCTTGTCACAGGCTGTGCTTGACCAGAAGCCCAACCCAGCACAAATCCTGGCACTGACTTCAATTTAATTGCTTCAAATGTGACAATCCTTCAGCTTTTAACCTAAAGAAAGCCTTACTACACCAAAACAATGTATATCTAAATATATATAAATAGATATTTTTATATTTCAAATATATACTGTATAAATATATATACTACACAAATAAAAATATTTAAATATACACAAATATAAATATATACTGTGCAAATATATACTATATAAATATAAATATAAATATATTTTATATTTATTTATATAAATACATATATTTAAAATAAAATTTATATTTATATGAATATTTAATATTGAGATAGTTTTATATGATTACATATTAAATTGATATCATTCTGTGGTTCCATTCCCTGATTCCTAGAAGAGCCCCTTGACCTTGCTCAGCCCAGCCCTGAGTCCAGCCCCAGGCTGGGTTTAACCCACACCAGCTTTGGTGCTGATTTTCAATTTCCCCTCCCTCTGGCTCTGCCCTCCTGTGAGTTTTTAGGGCAGGAGTGACTCTGAGCACTCAGCACAAAGGATTATCCAGGGGTGCCAAGGAATTAAACAACTCAGCCTTGCTTCCCTCAGCAGCATTTTGCTCTGGCTTGGGGGACAAACATATGGCCCTGTGTGAGCTGGGAATGAGGGCTCCCCTGACACCTCTCACTGACAGATGAGACAGGACAAGCTCCAATTTGCTCTCCCCTGGCAGCAGGAAGCATCTGTGCTGCTGGGAGCGCTGGGACAGGGCAGGAAAGCTACAAGGGAAAGGGCATCCCAGGGAGGGGAAGAGGAAAACTCTTTAATTGGCACTGAAAATAAACCCGAGACTCAGCCTGAAGGAAGAGAGGCTCCAGTGTCAGGTGAAGCTGTGGAGGTTTCACTGGAAGCACAGAAAATGAGCTGAAAGCTCAGGAAAACTCCCCTCCGAGGGATGAGGTGGGGATTTGCCTCAACCTCTGGAGGAGGGCATTGGTTGGGAGTCCAAAAAATCAATTTGACAAAAATGGCACAGAAATGCCCAGCTACAGAGAGGGGCCAGCTGGGGAGTGGTGACAGAGGGGACAGGCTCTGGAAACTCAGTGTTTTACCCTGTTGAAGCACTGGAGGAATGTGACCGTGTTCACAGGGGTTTTCAGATTGGGGAAGAGATGAGGATCTGACTCCGTGGTTCAGAAGGCTGATTTATTATTTGATGATATATATTATATTAAAACAATGCTAAAAGAATAGAAGAAAAGATTTCATCAGAAGACTGGCTAAGAATAGAATAGGAAGGAATGATAACAAAGGCTCTGTCTTGGACTCTCTGTCTGAGCCAGCTGGGCTGTGATTGGCCATGAATTAGAAACAACCACATGAGACCAATCCCAGATGCACCTGTTGCATTCCACAGCAGCAGATAACCATTGGTTACATTTTGTTCCTGAGGCCTCTCAGCTTCTCAGGAGGAGAAAATCCCAAGGAAAGGATTTTTCAGAAAATATCATGGCTACAGAAGAATATCAGGGAGGAATATATATATATATATCACTGGTGGAATATCCCTTTGCCAAGGCAGCAAACAGCTCCATTTTGGGACCATTTTGGTTCATCTTGGGTGTAGTCATGGCTGTGCTCCCCAAGATGGATCCATTGAGGAGATCCTTTTAATAAATCCCTGCTTTATTCTGTAACTCTGCCCAGCCTCTGCTCCAGCTCAGCCTTCCCAAGGCATCAGGTACAGTTCCCCAAAAATGGCAGAGAGAACTCAAACCACTCCTGAATTTCCTTGGGAAATTCAAGTCCCTTGGAAATTCAATGGCAAACTCCACTCTGGGGTTTGTACTGTGGATTAAGCAGGGAGGAAGCCAGAGCAGGAGAAATGAAGGAACAACATGAAATTATTGCATCTTTTCTTTTATCGCTTAGCCCAGCATTAGAACATCAAAAAGCTGCTCTCCAAAACCCATGAAATCTTAAAATATTTGGGATTTGCTGTGTAAATCTGCTGAATTTGTGCATATTGCCTTCTCTCTCCAGCCACCAGGACTGAAAACTTTTATTTGTTAATAAAGCTGAGTGGCTCGGGGAGCCTGGAAAATGGAGTGTTGGAAAGCAGCAGGAAATAATTCTGCATTTCCCTGGGAAGAATCAATGGGCTCAACAGCATCACTGTTATTTGTGGAGCTCCTGAGCTGTTTGCAATGGGCAGCATCCCCCTCCCTGTGCCTGACAGCCCCAAACTGCTGCTCCTTAAAGGCAGGGGAAGCATTGGAGCTGGGAAGCCTCAGAACTGGCCTTTTATTGAAACTTCTGTTTCATTGCTCACGAGAGACGCGGAAAATCAATTTCACCAGACGTATTTTCTTAAAGCAACATCTAATTGCTTGCAAATAGGGGCTTGGAGGAGAAGGGCCTCCTTCAATTATAAAGCAGCAGCATGGCAGGGGAAGAACACGATGTCTATTACTTTTTTGATAAATCAATAAAAAAATAAACAAACAGCGGCAGATTGGTCTCCTGGGGATGCCAAGTCCACTCCCAGGATGGATTTTATAGGCCGTATAAAAACAGAGTTTATATTATGGCATCTTAATTAGAGAAGAGCTTCCAGTGCTGCTGAGGGTTTATATCAATTCCTGCCCATGGGCCAGCCAGGCTGGAATTGCTGCTCTTCCAGCCACAAAGCCCTTCTCTGAGCTCATTCCTGGCAATTTTGGCTGCTTTCAGAGAAGATGAGACAGGAAACTGAAGCTCAGAGTGAAGTTTAGATGAGAAATGCTGATATTTTGGTGCCTTGTTTTCCTGTCTGAAAACAGAAGAAAAAAGGTATTTAAAAATACACACTCTGATAACAAAATTTGGGACATTTCCATTTTGCTTTCAATCTTTGAAGGTTCCTCTTGAAGGCTGTAAGTGAAATTTTGATACAAACATCATTTTGAATTAAAAAAAAACCTGAACAAACACCAAAAAAAACCCCCACCCTGATCACAGATCTTTTTCAAAACCTGAAGGGACATTTGAAGGATTTATGATTATTTACCTTGAAATGTGAGATCTGGATTTGTCCAATTTGTCATGGAATCCTCATGGAATGGTTTGGGTGGAAGGGACCTCAAAGCTCAATCCCTCATCCTGCCACGGGCACAACCTTCCACAGTCCCAGGTTCTTGCCATAAATATGATTATTTATTATTCAGAACACTCTTATTTGTCACCTTCAGCAAGTGGTGAGAGAGGAATTTGGAATCACTGAGCCTTTTCCCTATAGTGTTCAATTAAGAACCCAACTTGGTGAAGTGATCCCCCCAAGTTCTGGTGCTTTCCAGATTCTCCCCCCTTCAGATGAGACCCAGGCCCCAAATTTTATAAAAATCAGTTTCAAAAAGGTGGTTCCAGCTTTGGTTCCTAAGGAGAACCAATCCAGAGGGATCCTGGAATTTGGTTTGTCTTTTTACCCAGGAAAATATTAAATCTAAGTTACAACAAGGAGTTACAAAGCTACAAATGGATGTGCAAATCTTGAGTTTGTGAGGGGTCCCCAGGACGAGGTGAGAATTTGACTCCAAGTTCTCAGAAGGCTGATATATTAATTCTATTCTATTCTATTCTATTCTATTCTGAAATGCCACACTAAAACTATACTAAAGAAAGAGAAAGGACACATCAGAAGGCTTAACAAGAATGAATAATAAAAACTGTAACTGATTCCTCAGAGCCTTGACAAAGCTGATGCCGATTGGCCATTAATTAAAAACAATTCACATGCTGGGTAAACAATCTCCAAACACATTCCAAAGCAGCAAACACAGTAGAAGCAAATCAAATAATTATTGTTTTCATTTTTCTCTGAGGCTTCTCAGCTTCCCAGGAGAAAATCCTGGGCAAAGAGGATTTTTCAGAAAATGTGACAGCGACATGTAAAGAATACAGGGAATAAATAAAAGATAAAAAAAAGTAAAAACCACAATGGCATCACCAGCACCCTCCCTGCATTCCTGGGATGCATCCACGAGGGATTTTCCCTGGAAACTTTTCCCTTTTTCCTGCTCTCCTGCCTCTCCTGCAGCAGGGCTGCATTTCCAGGCAGGCTGTGGTGCAGATTGAAATGTGCAAATACCCAGGCAGGCAGAGTGGAAATCTCACAATATTTGATTAACCTGAATTATTTGCTTTCATAAACAAGTAGGTTTTGAAGATCTCTCCAGGACTGCAAATGATTTTGGCAATTATCTCAGAGAGATAATTAGGGATTTCAAAGGAGGATGCTCTGGAGGGGAGCGGGGAGATGCAAGGTGACCTGCTGCAGTAATCCAGCATGAAGATTAGGGAGGAGGACATCAAAAGCAGCTGGGTTTGTTGATGCCATTTCTATTAACAGGATTAGTGGTGATGGCACAGGAAAACTGCCCTGGACACGAGAGATTTCCTCCCAGGGCCTGGAGACAACAGTTGTGTTCTTCTCTGGGCTGGGATGGTGAGAGGTTTCCATGGTGTGCAATAAAAGGTCCCTTCCAAATGAAACCATTCTGGGATTTGATTACTTCTTTTTTTTTATTTATTTATTTCTTTTTTTTTAACTCAGAATACACAATTTTAACTAAGAGATCTAAAATCACTGGGATCACTCATTGGGGTCACTCACTGGGGTGAATTCCCCTCCCAGTTCCTGCACTGGGATCACCCACTGGGGTCAAACTGGCATTTAGGGAGCCCCAGTGACTCCCACTGTCCAGCAGTTCACATCCCACAGGGTACCTGAGCTTCCCATGCACGTTGTGTGTCCATTATTAATTTTTTTAATTAATAAACCACCTTGGGGAGCTTATGTAAGCTCCACCTGCCACACACGGGAGGCGTTTCTGGGTCATGCTCTGTTCTCTCTCAGAGCTCAAGCCAAGTCCCAATAATTGATGCAGCTCCAAGAGAACATTTTCCTGCGGCACTTCATTTGATAATTATTCACCACGGGGTTCCTCAGCTGCTTCTGGCCCAGCTTTGGACAGGAAGCCAAGCTGGAGGGAGTCCTGCTGGAGCCAGCTCCAGAGATTTCAGAGAATGGAGGTGCTGCATGATTACCTTTCCTGAAGAAAAAGATGTTCCTGTTTGCCACCATGACCCTTTCCAGCCATCCCTGTCTCAGGTTTCTCCTCCTCTCAGAGGAGAACTTGGCTCAGACCATGTCCCAACACCTCATCCCTCATTTCCTGCACAGCAAAATACAAAATTTCAGCACACCTGGGGCTCACAGGTACCCTCAGCTTTGTGTTTTCTCATGTACATTGGCATTGCTATTACTCTCAACATGGGTTTTTAGATTTTTTTTTTTACATTTTTGCGCCTTTCCCACATGAATTGTGATTATTCTTCCCCACACCTGTTACTGAGTCTGTTATGAAATCCACTTATGTAATGTCTGGGACAGGTCCTGGAGTGAGGACAGCTTCACACCTCCTCTGTTCCAGTTTCTCCTTCAGCCCATGTTAATAAATATTTAGAAAACAGGAATTCTGTGTCACGGCAGGTTGTGCCTTCCCTAACTGCACTGGTGTGTAGGTGTGAGGTCCAGTTTGCCATTTTCACTTGTTCAGCTCATAGATGGCCATGAAATATTCAGAATTTCCTTGATGTTGCTGTAGCTTTTTTGGATGCTCACATTTGCCCTGCAGCTACCATGACCTGTGGCTTTAAATTCCCTGCAAGGGCCTGGTAGGAACTGTCCTTGGACTGAGAGGGTTTAAGCAAAACCCTTTTAGATGGTGCTGCTGTAAATCTGGGAGGGTGAAACATTGACCAGAGCACTGCCAGCCCCCTGGGCTGTGTCCAGCAGCACAGCTGAGACCCAGGCTGAGATTAAAGCTGATCTTGGGCTGGACACTCCTTGAAGGATGGAGATGTGAGGTCTGAGATTCTTCCCTACACCCCCTCAGCCTTGGTCTGTTGGTGTGTGCTCCCAGCCCAGTGCTGGCTGACCCCACTGGATGGGTGACAGTAGAGTGTGACTCAGAATAAAAGAATTAATCAGTCATGTTTTGCATATTTTCCTTTTTCTTGCACACCACCAGGCCAGATCTCAGCTCAGTGCCAGAATTCCCTGGTGCTGAATTCCCTCCCACACCCATCAGGACAGTCAGAGTTAATTCCAGTGCAGCCACAGGGCACCTGAGGCCCCATCAATACAGAGACACCCCCACTGCTCTGTGGCTTCTGTGCAAACACATCCCTCTGACTCCTTTACAGAGCTGCATTTTCTCTGAAACTTCTGGGCAAAGAACCTGGCTCAAGATGTTTGACCTTGGCCAACTCTTGGCTTTGAAAATCTGTCCAGCCCCAGTGTTTTGACAAGCTAGCTACACCAGCATAATTAGCATTCCAGGGGTGATGCAGGGTCCCTCTCTGGCTGTGAAAGGTTCTGACTTCCTCCTCGGTGAATTAATCCTTTTATTCCCAGGTTTGAACTTGCTCATTCTGGTGGAATGACCCCAGATCTCTTCAGGGGTTTTCATTAAACACACACAGCTCCTCCTGGAAAAAAAAAAAAAAACCAAACCAACCTGCTCTTCCTGTGGTGAGCCATCCTCAGCTGTGGTGGCTGTGTTTGAGCAGTTTGTGATGGCCCAGGGAGCAGAGCCCAGGGACAGAGCGGCCCAGGTAGGAGAGCCCAGGGACACAGATCTCCATCAGGGCAGCAGGGTGGCCCAGGGACAGAGATCTACATCAGAGATCTGCCCAGGGAGCAGAGCCCAGTGACACAGATTCCATCAGGGCAGCCCAGGGAGCAGAGCCCAGTGACACAGATCTCTATCAGGGCAGCAGAGAGGCCCAGGGAGCAGGGCCCAGTGGCCCAGGGAGCAGGGCCCAGTGTCACACATCTCCAGCAGGGCAGTTTATGGTGGATCTCCTGTGGCACAGATCTCCATCAGAGGAGCAGAATGGCCCAGGGAGCAGAGCCCAGTGACACAGATCTCTATCAGAGCAGCAGGGTGGCCCAGGGAGAAGAATCCAGTGGCACACATCTCCATCAGGGCAGTTTGTGGTGGCCCAGGGAGCAGAATCCAGTGGCCCAGGGAGCAGGGCCCAGTGACAGAGAGGCCCAGGGAGCAGGGCCCAGTGGCACAGATCTCCATCAGGGCAGTTTGTGGTGGATCTCCTGTGGCACAGATCTCCATCAGAGGAGCAGAATGGCCCAGGGAGCAGAGCCCAGTGGCCCAGGGAGCAGAATCCAGTGGCACACATCTCCATCAGGGCAGTTTGTGGCGGCCCAGGGAGCAGAATCCAGTGGCACACATCTCCATCAGGGCAGTTTGTGGTGGCCCAGGGAGCAGAATCCAGTGGCACACATCTCCATCAGGGCAGTTTGTGGTGGCCCAGGGAGCAGAATCCAGTGGCACAGATCTCCATCAGGGCAGTTTGTGGTGGATCTCCTGTGGCATAGATCTCCATCAGAGGAGCAGAATGGCGCAGGGAGCAGAGCCCAGTGGCACAGGGAGCAGGGCCCAGTGGCCCAGGTAGCAGGGCCCAGTGACTCAGATCTCCATCAGGGCAGTTTGTGGTGGCCCAGGGAGCAGGGCCCAGTGGCACAGATCTCCATCAGGGCAGTTTGTGGTGGCCCAGGGAGCAGAATCCAGTGGCACACATCTCCAGCAGGGCAGTTTGTGGTGGCCCAGGGAGCAGGGCCCAGTGACAGAGTGGCCCAGGGAGCAGAATCCAGTGGCACACATCTCCATCAGGGCAGTTTGTGGCGGCCCAGGGAGCAGAATCCAGTGGCACACATCTCCATCAGGGCAGTTTGTGGTGGCCCGGGGAGCAGGGCCCAGTGACCCAGGGAGCAGGGCCCAGTGGCACACATCTCCATCAGGGCAGCAGAGCAGCCCGGCAGCCCCAGCAGTGAGGACCCTGCAGTCACAGCTGCTCAAGGATGCACACCCATCCCCCGGACCCCTCTGCTGCCCCTCCCGCCCGAAGGCTCCAAAGGCAAAGACATCTTGAAAGCTTTTGTGAGCTGGTTAAAGATCAAAGAAATCTGGTTGCATAAATCTGGAATACTAAAGCGGAATGAAAGGAAGCTGGCGTTGCACGTGGAGGGAAATGTAAATTCACGATTTTCCCCAATGGACTTAATCTTGAGCTCTGAACGAGCTGGCAAGGGCTGCTCTCACTTTGGACATAGCAGGGGGTGAGGCTGGGCTGGGTTCCTGATTTCACTGGGACTCCAGCTCCTGTTTCCACAGCAGGAGCCTTTATCCCACCTCGGTGTGTGGCACAAGGCACTCCTCAGCACCACGGGGACAGGGCTCTCAGTGCTGACTGGCCCTTGGCATCCATAAAAGATGTTTTTTTTCATTTTTTTGGCGTCATTTCAACTGATGGATGGTGTGTTCCTCCCCCTAAACCCACACAGGCAGCACCACTGGCTGCTTCTTCTCAAGAAATTGGTTTTGATCGACATTGATCAAAACTTTGACAGGATTGCCACCCACAGCGTTGTCCATCAAGTTATTTTCTCCAGATATAAATGATAGACTTGATCTTGTATTTCTCACCAATTAGCAAACCCCAAAGTTAAGTGCAGTGGTCTGTTATTTCCCAAAGTTTTGTCTTTCTCTTTCCTGGTTGGTTCTCACCTGAGCTGATGCCAGGGAGTCCAGGTTCAGCTTTTCCTCTCATTTCCTTTTCCATCAGCAATAGCTTCCCCCTTCCTTGACTCCAGATTGTTTAATGTGGCTCTTTGAGCTGCCCAAAGGTTCTTTTTTCCTTTTCCCACAAATGTGGCACACCAAAATACCCCTTTAATCCATGTTAAGAACACATAGTCTTAGCCGCTCTTTTATCTTCATTATTTTTTAATGAAGATTTCAATGAAAGCAATTTTTGCAGAGGAAAATAGCTCATACTGAATGTTCAACCAGTTTAGAGGGTCAGGTTGGACTGGGCTGGGAGCAGCCTGGGACAGTGGAAGGTGTCCCTGCCATGGCAGGGGTGGCAGTGGAAGGGCTTTGAGGTCCCTCCCAACCCAAACCTTGTGTGATCCTGTAGGTTTGTGATTTAGGGACACAAAGGAATGTGAGAGATGGGGAGTGGGAAGGTTTACGAAGAGGGGATAAAATGGAGGGCGACGTTACTGGGACTGCAAAGCAAAAACAAAGACAAGAAAATCATTAAAATTCTCTGTTGCCCTGCCTAGTTTAATACAGAGCTGCATTTTTGCTCTCTCATCTTCCCTTCTCCAACCCGGAGAACAACCCAGGGTCTGTCATTTCCCAGAGACTGGCAGCTCCTTTATCTCCCAAGCTATTTTCCATCAGCCAGGCTGCAGAACCGTGGGAATCCTGGCTCGGGATGGGCCTTGCTGAGCACACGGGAATGAATACAGAGAGTTTTCCTGGCTGTAACTCCTTCCCTTGAAGGGACAGAGGTGTGGCAGGGCAGAGGAGAAGCCCTGTCCTGGGGGGGGGTGTGGAGCTGGGTTTGGATGTCACCCTCAGCCTGCAGGTGACATCACTGGGAGGGACAGCAGCTGGCACAGGGACAGGGTGACCTGAGAGCTCTTATGTGGAATTTGCAGACATGAGTCACTGTCCTGGAGCCACAGCCACCTCCAACAGGGGACAATGGTGCCTTTGGTGTCGTGGGGATGTGCTGGGGATGCCACAGAGACTGGTTGCCAGCACAGCTCTGGGGATGGTCCTCAAATGTGAGGGACCCCAGCCAGATGTGCAGCCACAGCAGCAGCAAGGTCCAGCCTCCACCAGGATGCAGATTAAATTGGAGATGTGGCCCAGAATGGCTCAAGTGTCTGTGGAGGGGGGGAATGATGCCTCAGGTTTTAGTTTTTCTATTTTTCACATTCTGTGCTGCTTTGTTGTGTGAGTCTGAGCTTCCTATCAGGGGATGGTGAGCTCTGTGCACAGAGCAGGGGGACAAAACAATTCCTGCTCCAGCTGGGCACCAAGGACAAATGATCCCAATCTCAGCCCAGGAGCACAAACCCCGTGGGGTGCAGAGAGAAAAACAAGCAGGGTGGGACTGGATGGGCTAAAGCTGGAATGGGACAATGAACTGCAAGGTGCAAATGGAGCAGAACTGATCCCAGGGAGAGACCCCGGGAGCGCTCGTGCATTTTGGGACCATTTTGGTTGATCTTGGGTTCATTTGGGCTCATTTTGGGTTCAATTTGGGACCATTTTGGTTGATCTTGGGTGCAGCCCTGGCTGGGCTCTTGTGCTGCCCAAGGTGGATCCATGGAGGAGATGCTTTGAATCAATCCCTGCTTTGTTCTGTGACTCTGCCCAGCCTCTGCTCCAGCTCAGCCTCCCAGGGCAGCACCATGGACGTGGCTCTGTGGTGAGCTGGGGTCAGTTTTGTCTGAGGGCAGAGAGGCTGAGTGAGTGAAGTGTTGGAGTCACAGGACGTTATGATTCTCAGGATAAAAAAATAACATTTTCTGGCTGTAATCCATCAATTTCTTGCATTGAAGTGCCAGTATCAACTGGAGAAACGAGGCAATTTTGCCAGGAGTGAGCTCACATTTATAAGCACCTTAAAACCTTAACCTCCTTCCCACCAAGTGTTTGAAGAACCTTTGGAGTTTTCTCCACTGGGGCTTCAGGCCAGGCAGGAGAATGAAGGAAGATTTGAGCTCAACCTGCTGAGATTGACATTCGCTTTGTGCTTTCCTTCTGCTGGGGTTTTTTGGCAGGGCAGAAAATGACCCAGGGGCAGCTACAAAGGGGTTAAATAGGGGAACTCTCACTGACCACCAAGGAGGAGGGGTTTGAGGAGATCCCTTCCAGGCCATCTCAGGACAAGGTTATCTTGTAAGATTTATCTTTAGGCTTTTGGTACCCTCTCCACTGGACAAAGCCACCTGGCACACAAAATTCCCTTTTCACGTCTCTTCTAATGAAATCCTCTGATAATTCCTCCACCTGCTGCAGCCTCACTGTGCCCTGTGGCCACTGAGGGGACTCACAGTGATTTGCTGTGATCCCATAAAATCCCAGGGCATGCTGCAGTGCCCAGTGCTCATTTCTGTGTGAATCTGGATCAGAAAGCTCTGGGGATTATCTGGAGAGTTTGGGATTTCTTTCCAAAGCAGTGCTTTATCCTGCCAACAAGACAATAGCATGGAAAGGCTGCTGGAATCCTGTTGTTGACAAGGTTTGCGTCCTGCAGGAGCTAAACCCAAGAAAAACACACCAAAGTTTTTCCCTTATATAAGCTTTGAAAATTGTCCAAGCTGACTTTAACTTCATGGAAAAGTTTGCACGTTTGGAAAGTGTGACCACACATCCCAGGAGGAAACCCAGTCCTTTCCAGAGCAGGAGGATGAAAGACAGGCAGGCACTGAGCTCAGAGAGCAATGACAGACAACAGCAAAGTGCCTGCAGGTATTTAATTGAACTGCTGGATTAAAATTCTTCGTCTGTGCTCATGACAACACTTCTCCTTAGTTTTCCAGGTGTTCTTGTTACCTGCCTTTCATCAGCTGGAGTTACAGGAAAGTAGTTTTAAGAATTTGTTTTTGAGTATTGGACAGGAAACTAAACAAGGAACAGTGTTTGAACAGACATCAAAATTCATTGCTGAGCTCGTGGTACCCCAGTGCTGACAAAAAGTTGTTTCATTTGCAGGTTTGAAGTGGTGCATCAGGAGATGTGTGCAAACAACCCCAATGAGAGCACAGCTCTGCCCTGAATTTCAACCAACCAGCCATGAAGGAAGAGAAAATTCTGAATATAGGAGCTGAATAATTTCTTGATTTGAGGAAATTTGCTTTTATTCCACAAAGAAATCAGGGATTCAGACAGCACAGGATATAGTGAGTATAAAGAGAGCATGCACATATCAAGTGAGCTGAGATGAAATGACAGATCCAATAAAGAGTTTCTTTAACAGCTGATAAAAATCAGTTCAGCTCAGGAATGCAACACAGAATCCCACAATGGGAGGGATCTTAAAGTTCATCCAGTGCCACTCCTCCATGGCAGTGACAGCTTCCACTGTCCCAGGCTGCTCCCAGCACTGTCCAGCCTGGCCTTGGGCACTGCCAGGGATCCAGGGGCAGCCACAGCTGCTGGTGATAGCAGGATAATCTTTTAATGAGATTTTTTTGAAGACTTTATTGCTGGTTTTATGTAAGGAGTCCAGAATCCCAGTGTCAGGAGCTTAATAAATAAGGTTTGTTGGTCTGGGGAATTCCACAGATCTGGAGCAAAAATTCCAAGAGCATTTTACTCATGCACTAGGCTGTCTAAGAGTCAGGAGCTTGTTCTTCTGCACAGTCACTGAAGAGCAAGGAGCTCCTCTCTTTGGCAATTCAGGTCTCAGATGGAGCCTCATTTCTGTGGCATCAGCACTTCTTGGGGTGTGTTAAACCTTCAGCTCCAGCACAGAGGCCTTGGGAGCAAAACCCACACGCCCATTTTTCCTTTGTCACCTGGAACTAATGACTCCATGCACCAAGAAAAGTCATGCTTATTAAACATTACTAATCAGCTGTAGTAACTTTTGGAATGAAGCTTTAGGCCTGGATGGATGATTACCTGGGAGAATTGGTTATCTGCTCACTGCAGCTCCTCAGGGGTAACTTGGGAAGGTCTCCAGAATGCAAATTCTTCATTAAGCACCCTCAGTTTTCTCTGCCAGCTTTACATCAAGCCTTACATTTGTCAGGTGAAATGGGAACTGCATGAAAAGCAGTTCCAGAGGTGCAGGAGTTACTGGCAATATCTATTTATTCACAGAAGTGCTCACTTGGGTTTGTTGGGAGGCCATTTCCACAGTAGCAAGCGAAAGGAGGCTCATGTGCAAGGAAAAGCTGAAGGTTCATTTCCATTTTTCTCAATAAATTATGCATGAAAAGCGGGAATTGTGCTCAAACTCCTGGCTCTGTGCTGTCAGGTGGAGCTGAGCTGAGCCAGGGATGGCTCAGCAGAAGCCAGGGCTAAAAGGGCCTCCTGAGGATGCCAGCTGTGAGCAGCAGCAGCTGCTGGGCTGTTTGCTCAAAGTGCCCCTGCACTGCCTGAGCTTTCCAGGAACTGCACTTTGGGAGAGGAAACCTCTTCAGCAGCAGAGCCCTTCTCTGGGCCCCTCTAACAACAGCAGCAAGACAGGCAAAACACTCAAATTTCCAGCAGCAAAAGCTCCTCTTTAACTTGCAGCCTATTTTTATTGAGTTTCCCAAGCTATCGCGTTTAATTCTGGTTGGTTAGTGATCTCCTTGCCACTCAGTTCAGTGGTTAGAAGGTGCTTGTGCATGAACATGCCAAGACTCTCTCTCCACACAGGTGTTTGCATTTTGTCTTTGTGGATTCTCCTAAGGATGTGCATTTCTTTGGGGCTTCTTATTTTTCACAGGCGCAAACTGCCTTCTTACAGAATAGATTGTTATGCGAACTGATTCTTATTCTTCTGCTTCTTTCTCGTGGGAACTTGGCAGGCTGGCTGTTAATTCAGCTGAAATAGCAAGGCCTGATGTTACAAGGCCTTTCTTTCATAAGGTTTTACCTGCATGCAACAGGCAGCTGCCCATGGGGAGCTGTCAGTGATTCCAGCTCTTTCCATGCTGCATTGTCCCCACCCTTCTGTCCTGCCCCCATTTTACAGCATTCCTTAACTCTGGCCTGAATTGAAATAAGTGATTATTCCCAATGAATTGTTTGTTGGGATCCCAACCTTCTCTGCTCATTTTCTGCCCAGGTCTTTGATCCTTTTGAGTTATTTCTCCCCCTTTCCCATGTTTGGGTTGCCTCTCATTCATCTCCTGTGTGAATTTAACCCCGGGGTGGTTGCAGAGGGGTGGGAGCAGCAGACTGGAGGTGACAGCTCAGGTTGTGCCCCTCACCCAGGGTTTGGTGCTTTCCTGTCCCTCTGTCCTTGCCCTGGTCCATCAAACTCTGCTGAGGTGTCACCTGCAACGCCATCCCTGGAAGGTCCCCATGGAGATCTCCAGGCTCCCACCCTCCACCATGGAATGAGGCAACAATGCCTGGCACTGCCCAGCCTGGAATTTGGCATTTGGGTCCTAAATCCCCATTCAAAAAAGGCAAATTTGCTGCTTCACTGCTAAGTTGGGAGGTTTCCCCTCCAATTACAATGTAAATATTCCGACAGCTGAGTGAGGCATCTCCAGGACTTCTGAGCACCAAGGGGAGCAGGCCAGAGCCACCTTTGAAATATTATTTTTGAAAGAAATATTCTTTTTGAAAGAAATATTCTTTTTTTAATATTTTGAAATATATTTGAAATATTCCAAAATATTGAAATATTCTGAAATATTCTTTGAAATTGAAGAATTTGAAATATTCTTTGAAATATTTCAAAGAAATATTTTGAAATATTCTTTTTGAGAAGCACAGCGAGCACCCCCAGCAAACCCCAAGTTCCAGGCTGCCCTGGGACTTTTTTCCTTTTTTTCTCCTCCTTCTCAGCCTTCTCCTTTTTGCTTTCCAGGAGATTATAGCAGAGGCTGACAAAGTGCTAATCTTGCTGAGGATTACGCACGAGGAATCTCTATTGATTTCCTTTTTCTCTTTTACAGAAATAATAAAAGGCTGCATTGCAGGGGTTTGGGAGCTGCTGGGGATGAGAGAGCACTTTTTGCTCACATTAACTTTGAGGGTTTTGCTTGCATAAAACATTGATTTATTAGAGAACCTACAAATAATATCCTTAGTAGAGAACACGTTGCATTTGTACAAGTGGAAGTCCTCATTAGTGTGTATAATAGCTGAGACAGAATAATGCAGGCAGTGGGTGTTGGTGTTATTTTTATTATTATTTTTATTAGTATTTTTATGTAGTGCTGGGAGTTTATGACATGCAGTCAGTCACACACTGTGCACTGGCTCTGTCCTCTTGGGCAAGGGTTGATTCCTAGAAATTGGGAATCATTCTATGGTAATTTCATTCTTTTTCCATGGAATTTCCATGAGATTGGACTGTTTCAAATGGAAAATCTGTCCCTCCACCTCTGCTGGATGGGAGAGGTTGTGTCTGGAGAGAAGAGGTTCTCCCAGGAGCATTATGTTCACACTGGGTGGGTGAGAGGTGTGAGCTCCTGGTCCCCAAAACCTGACAGAACAATGGGGAACAGCCCTGGCTGCAGCCAGGTGATTTATGCTGTAACTCCAAGTGTGGATGCTGAGCTGGAGGATCCAGCAGGTCCCTCTGAGGGACACACAGAGAGGAGCCCAAAACCCCCTCCCTGAGCCTGGATCTTTCAAAATTTGGGACGAGTGGAGGGAAGGGTGTCCTGGTATCATTGGGGGTACAGCCAATAAAGCCCAGCATTGCAGAGAGGCCTGGGAGCCATCTCATGGTGCTGCCTACAAGCAAAACAAATGTTCAGCTCCCAGACAGGGGCAGGGCTGAGGAAAATGAGCTGATATTTCCTTCCCTTGCCTCGGCAGAAGGTTTAGCAACAGGCAGATCCTCCCCTCAGTCCCCTCCCCTCGAGGCACGGGCAGAACCTGGTCCCTGCTGCCAGAGATTTGTCAAGAGAAAGGAGCAAAGATGAGCCTGCTCCTACTGAGGCTGCTAATCCTCCTCCTGACACAGCCCGGGGGCATCCTGTGCTGCTGGCTATTGATTTATTTAGATTTATCCAGGGTAATCAGGAGTGCTCCTTTGTGCTCTCAAGGGCGTGTGGAGGTCTCTGGAGCCAGGCAGATCACCAGCCCTCTGCTCCCTCCTTGCCATGGAGCTTCTCCCAAGAGAACCTGGGCAAGAAGCAGTGAAATGGGGCCAATTCTTGCCCTTCTCTTCCTTCCCAGAGCAGGCACAGGCACCTTCAGAAGGGTTTGAGTGCAGCGTTTTTGGGTCAGTTCCTTCCAGTGGTCCCAGCAAGGGCTTCTCCTGGACAGTGCTTCATTGGTTTTGAAGGGTTGATGGGTTTATAAAATCCTTCTGTAAAGCCACCACCAGTAATGAGACTCCTGGAATTCTCTAATCCAGAGCCCAGAGTGTCCAGCCAGGGTGTGAGGGAGCTCAGATGAGCTCAGGCACTGCAGGTCCCCCAAGGGCTGTGGCTGCAGGGCTGGTGCCTCATGTCCCCAGCTCTGAACACACCCCAGAAGGGCTGGAGGAGTGTGCAGAGCCAGTCCCCACGGTCCCTGCAGCTCTCCTGCCTCCCTGGCTCAGCTGGGAAGTTTAACCTGAGCCAGTGAGATCTTCACAGAGGGCCTGAGGGGGAAATGTCCTTTGGGAAGCCACTCCATGCCTTGTGTCAGGCATCTTTGGGAAATGTCCTTTGGGAAGCCACTCCATGCCTTGTGTCAGGCACCTTTCACTGCATACCTTGTGACTAATTCCATCCCTCACCTGGAGAATATTCACATTCTATTCACATTTTATTCACATATTCGCACATTCTATATTCACATAATATTGACTCCCTGCGAGCCCCACGTGGATTTACACCAGCAGGGTGATGCTTGTGGTAACTCAGATTCATTCCCAGGGAAGGCTGGGAATTGTGGATGTGGTTAGACAGCAATAAAAGCTTTCTTTTCCCAGCCCAGCACTTTCTCCCACAGCTGGGTTGTGGGATTTCAGTGCTGTTCCAGGCAGGTTTGCTCAGGGTGAGGAACACTGTGGCATTTGTGAGGTCCCCAGGATGAGGTGAGAGATGAGAATCTGACTCAGAAGGCTGATATATTATATTATATTATATTATATTATATTATATTATATTATATTATATTATATTATATTATATTATATTATATTATATTATATTATCATATTATATCGTATCATATTATATCATATCATATTATATTGCTATACTAAAACTATACTAAAGAATAGAGAATGATACAGAAGGCTTAACAAAATGATAATGAAAAACTCGTGGCTGACTGCTCAGACTCTGACACAGCTGATAGTGATTGGTCATTAATTAAAAACAATTCACAGGAAACCAATCAAACATGCACCCGTTGGTAAACAATCTCCAGCCACATTCCAAAGCAGCCAAACAGGGAGAAGAGAATGAGATAATTTTGTTTTTTCTCTGAGCCTTCTCATCTTCCCAGGAGAAGAAATCCTGGTGAAAGGATTTTTCAGAAGATATGGCAGAGACAGAACACCCCAAAGGAGGAAGGAAGCTCAAGCCTTTCTGTACTTCTCTGTTTAGACTGTTTTCAGATGGAAAATTGAAAAATCAGGGAGCTTATTATGGGATTGATTGGAAATCTCCTGGATGGTGGCTGTTGGAATCTGAGCTAGCCTCAGCAAGGCAGTGGGGAACCTCTGACCCTGCCAGGGTTTCTTCTTTCATTTTAGATCCTGAAGAATCTGTTCTCCATTGGTGGAGATGATGATTAACCACCTTGTAACACAAGGAATATTTCTCTCATCAAGAAATCCCTCCTCTTTGGGAGTATTGACTTGATTTCTCCAGTGCAAATTGCCTGTGTGAGAGAAATGACCAGAGGATAAATGATGTGTGTTCATCATCTCAGAATCAAAGCATGTGCTCTGACTCACCCCTGGCCAGCTCTGTCGTTGTTCTTATTATAGGATCTCCTCCAAAGGTCACATTTAACTACTAAAAATAAACCCCAAACCCAAAAAACCTTCATTTCTCAGCAAACAGAGCAAATGTAGGCTACTCTTGTATTAAAAGTACAGATCCAGGTCACCAAGCTGACCTACTTAGGGGATATTTTAGGGCTTCCCAAAAGATTTCACGTCCTCCAAATGTCAATCTTGCTTCAGCTCCACACATCAGCACCAGTCTTCTTCCTTTAGAGGGGATTCTTATTTAGATGGAGATTTTATCAAAGTTAAACCAGCTTAATGCTTCTTATATGAAAAGTTGAGGTGAGCTTGGCTCCTGTGGTTGGCAGCAGGAGGACAATGTGAGTAAAACCTTATTTAGGTCCCAAATGATAGAAGTGCTTCTCACCTTGTGCCTTTGACAGTGAGCTGTGATTCCAGCAGCAGCAGAGGGCACAGACCTTTATTTAAAAGCTGATCTTTGGAGAGCAGTGTCTGAACTCAGACAGCGATTTAACCCCACAAACAACCTCATCTCAACCTCATTGGCAGCTTGCACAGTGCTGTTTTCTCTAGAAATGAGAGTCCTTAGCCTTTGCCTGCCGAGGACAGGGATGGTTGGAGCCACCTCTGCATCATTTCCTCCGGGGTGCCCCGGGGAGGTCCCTGCCCGGCGCTGGTGCCTCTGTGGCTCTGTCCGAGGTTCTGAACCTTCTGGCCCTGTCCGAGGTTCTGAACCCTCTGTCCGAGGTTCTGAACCCTCTGGCTCTGTCCGAGGTTCTGAACCCTCTGTCCGAGGTTCTGAACCCTCTGGCTCTGTCCGAGGTTCTGAACCTTCTGGCCCTGTCCGAGGTTCTGAACCTTCTGGCCCTGTCCGAGGTTCTGAACCTTCTGGCTCTGTCCGAGGTTCTGAACCTTCTGGCCCTGTCCGAGGTTCTGAACGCTCTGTCCGAGGTTCTGAACCTTCTGGCTCTGTCCGAGGTTCTGAACCTTCTGGCTCTGTCCGAGGTTCTGAACGCTCTGTCCGAGGTTCTGAACCTTCTGGCTCTGTCCGAGGTTCTGAACCCTCTGTCCGAGGTTCTGAACCTTCTGGCCCTGTCCGAGGTTCTGAACCCTCTGTCCGAGGTTCAGAACCTTCTGGCCCTGTCCGAGGTTCTGAACCCTCTGTCCGAGGTTCTGAACCATCTGGCCCTGCTGCAGGAGCTCTGCAGGCTGCCTGGCCACCCTGAGGTCCGAGCCTGCTTCTCCTGCCAGCCAAGGAACCTGATTGCACCTAAACTGTCTGGAATAGTTCAGGTAACTCTGAGTTACCCAAGTGTGGTGCTGTTCACAGGGGTTCCAGGACCAGGGAAGAGATGAGGATCTCGACTCCCTGTTTCAGAAGGCTGATTTATTATTTTATGATATATATTATATTAAAAGAAAATTATATATTAAAACTATACTAAAGAATAGAAAAAAGGATTTCCTCAGAAAGCTTGAAAGGAAAGGACTGATAACAAAATCTTGTGACTGACCAGAGGACCGAGCCAGCTGGGCTGTGATTGGCCATTAATTAAAAACAACCACATGAGACCAATCACAGATGCACCTGTTGCATTCCACAGCAGCAGATAATTATTGTTTTTCTTTTCCTCTGAGGCCTCTCAGCTTCTCAGGAGAAAAATCCTAGCAAAAGAATTTTTCAAAAAATATCATGGCTACACCTTTCTTCTATTCTTTTAGTATAGTTTTAATATATCACTTTATTATAATATAATATCTATCATAAAATAATAAATCAGCCTTCTGAAACATGGAGTCAAGATTCTCATCTCTTCCCTCGGCCCGGGACCCCTGTGAACAGCACCACAGGCAGGGGCTGCTCAGGATCTGCCTCCTGGTCACCCCAGGGGTCACAAACAGCTCAGGGCTCCCAGGAGTGCATTTTCCCTGTTGTCACCTCCTCCTCCTGTCCAGTGTTCTGTGCTCCGTGAAGAACAAGGAGCAGCACTCTGCAAACTCAGATCTCAGTGGCAGCTGACACTCTGTTAAACCTGAAATGCATCTTTTGAAAGAAATCAATATTTTGGGGACAATATCCACGAAGGAGAAGAGTCAGGTGGCAGTTTGAGGAGTGAGACACTGGGGAGGCGTTTCTGGTGGCAGTGAAGGACAGCTCAGCCATGGTCCCAAGGGATTCCAAATAACCAGTGATGTTATGAGAGCAGGACCATTAAACCCAGACTTTTCATTTCATTCTAATCACATCTGCAGATAGAATAATACTTTAATAAGCCTTAAGCTGGAATTGATTTTTTTTTTTTTTCCCACACACCAGGAATTGAAATCGAGGCAAAAGTGGTTGGAAATTATTTAGCAGTTACTAAGAATTAAGGAAAAACCCTTTATTGTTAATCAAAGTGGACTAATTTCTTTTTAATATTATTATTATTGAGGAGCTAAAATGTGTTTTCCTCATTTTGGGAGCTCAGATGAGATGAGGAAGGGGCTGCTGGCATGGCTGGGGCTGGAGGTGGGTGCTGCAGGACTGTGTCCCTCCAGGAGGGCAAATTCTAGCACAGACCTCTTGTTCTACCTCCAGTGCCCAAATCTTTATAAAATCAGGATTTTGGGGAGCTGGACAAAGCACTGTCCAGCTTTTGGAGCAGCATGGTCACTGCCACACCAGGCACTAATTCATTTCTGTGTTTACATAAGTCCAGACAGATCCAGATTTAAGCCTAGGTATTCCTGCTATTTGCTGATTTTCTTAATTGTAATATTTTTATACCAACTTGCAGTGATCTGGGTGCCCTTTGTGTCAGGCACAGGTTCCTGTCCCTTGGCTGAAGGGCTGCTGAAACCCTCTGCAGGCTGATTTTAGTTGGGGTGTGGGGCTGCTGCTCCTCAGTCTCTCCAGCTCCCACCACCAAGCCTCTCAAATTTATTCCTGCTTCATTTACTCTTTCTACTGTAAGCTCACACCCAAATAAACTCAGTATTTTGGTGGCTTCTTGTGGAAAACACAGCACTGAGAAGAGCAGCAAAACCAGCTGAGGGCTCTGCATGTGCTGCTGAAAATTATATTGGCCTCTTTTGATTCTCTTTTGCAGCCCAAACTTTATTGCAAACTTAATCAGATGTTTGGAAAAACACTAACACAGCGTAAATAGAGATTGACAGAAAACTATCTTGGAATAAATAGAGCTGCTGGGAAATATACAGAATTTTAGACTGGGGAGAATGACAATGTCACAAGGAGGCAATTTCATCAAAAAAGACTGCCATGAGGGAATAAATAGCTGTGTGATTATTTGTGTGGAAAGAACCACTGGAATCTGAGTGCAAAAATATGGAAATGTGCAGGGCAAATTGAGGTGGCTCAAGTGGAGCAGAATCAAACTTCAGAGGGAAGTGGCTGCTGCTTTTTCCATTGGCTGTGGGAAGCACCCTGGAAATGCAGGAAATGTCCCTGAAAGCTCTCTGTGCTCCTGGTGCTGCCTGTGCCACCAAATAGAATAATTCCTGCTCAGGGAAACAAACTGGTTTTCACTGCTCTCAGGAAGGAGTGGCAGATTTTTTCAAGGATTAAGTTAGAATTTAACTCGTGAGGCTTCTACAGGTTTGCTGTTTAGCTCCTGCATTTTCTGACCTTGATGATTCTGTGGTTGATGATTCCCCCTTGAAATAGGGGTCTCCTCGAGCCAGGTCTCACAAGCTTTTGGAGATTTCACACCCAAGATAGCTCAGCTACCTTAGAAGGCATAAAATCAGCAGGATGGCTTCTGTGGCAGTGTTGGAAACAAAAAGGTTTTAATAAAAGGCAAAACAACAAAGTTCTTTATAGAGAAAAACTGAGCCACGTGCAAGAGGAAAATAAACTAACTCCACTGCTACAAGGGTCTCCTCGAGCCAGGTCTCATCAGCTCTTGGAGATTTCACACCCAAGATAGCTCAGCTACCTTAGAAGGCATAAAATCAGCAGGATGGCTTCTGTGGTGATGTTGGAAACAAAAAGGTTTTAATAAAAGGCAAAATAACAAAACTCTTTACAGAGAAAACTGAGCCAGGTGCAGGAGGTCCTTGCCCCTGGTAAAACACCTCACAAAAGGGATTGGTTTCTTTGTTCTCTTCATTTTCTAGCTAATTGCTCAGGTGGGACTTTGTGGCCTCTGTCCAATTAGCCATCCTTACATTTGAGGTGAAGTCCCCCAGGTCCTATGAGATGTCTTTATACCAAACTGAGGAGAGAAACTTCTGGGTTTTTTCCTTTTTAAGGGGCCAAAGGATGGTTTGCTCACTCCATCAAAAGGAGACACATCCCTGTACCCCCTGAGCAGGAGATTGGAGCTGGGCTGAGCTGGGTCTGAGCCCTCCCAGCCTGGGTGCAGAATGAGCAGAGAGCTCAGAGAGGGACACAGGGGGCACTGGGGACAGGTGGGAGTGCTGGAAAAGCAGAATATTGGTGAGCTCATGTGGGAATGTCCCTCACTCAGGGTCACCAAATGTTGAATTTGCAGGCAACCCCCACAAGGGAAGAGATGAGAATCTTGACTCCATGTTTCAGAAGGCTGATTTATTATTTTATTATATATATTATATTAAAAGAAAATGATATAGTAAAACTATAATAAAAAAATAGAAGAAAGGATTTCATCAGAAGGCTTGAAAGGAATAGAAAGGAATGATAATAAAATTTTGTGACCGACCAGAGTCCGAGCCAGCTGGGCTGTGATTGGCCATTAATTAGAAACATCCACATGAGACCAATCCCAGATGCACCTGTTGCATCCCACAGCAGCAGATAACCATTGGTTACATTTTGTTCCTGAGGCCTCTCAGCTTCTCAGGAGAAAAATCCTAGCAAAGGGATTTTTCATAAAATATGTCCGTGACAAGCTTGTGGTGCTCACTCTGGTCTCTACTCTCAAGCATAAAAAAAATGAAATAAAAAGGTAATGATAGCAAGTGTTTCCTGTGAGTCATCAAAGCGTTCCAGGGAACACAGGGAGCAGCCCAGTGAGCTAATTTGAATTGGAGGTGGGAACTCAGTCCCTGTTGGAAATGTCCTGGGAAAACAAAGCCTTGCAGAAGAAATCAGATAATTAACGGATCCACCAGCACTTCACCCCACACCCTGGAGCAGAGCAAGCTTTGGCAGGAGCCCAGTGGTTCCAGGAATCCTGCGTGGCCAGCACAGGGAGATCTGCAGCTCTGGAAAAGGAGGAAGGGAGGAGTTTGTGGCAGGAGCTCAGACAGCACAACTGCCTGAGGACAACTCACTGTGCAGAGATCCAGTGCCCTTCCTGCCGCGGAAATCAACTCTTTCCTTGGATTTACTGCCTTGCTGGTGCAATTTCTGTCTCCCCATCTGTGCCTTGCCTTTTTCCATCACTGCAAAGAGCAGCCCTGGCCAAGCAGCGGCTCCTGTGGGACCCCAGATGGAGCTTGTGCGACCAGGAATGAGGGGTTGCTCAGGGATGGGCTGAGTTTCCTGCACTCCACTCACCCCAAAACCCCCCAAAACAGTGACAGGGACCCCAGCCTCAGCCCCTTAAGCCTCACCCAGCATTTCCCTGTCCCAGGGGAGCCCGGAGGCTCCTGCAGGCAGGGCTGGCTGCAGCCTGGTGCTGACTGACAAGGAATCTATAATGGTGTGGAGATGCTTCCTGTTCCCTCAGTGCAGCCACTCATTTGAATCTGTCTCATCTACTCAGCTGCCAATTTTTGGGAAAAAAAACCCCCAAAAACTCGCAGAATCTTAATTATTACAGGTGCTTCTGCCATCCTTTCAGGTGGGGCTGGAATTGGCCATTGGGTTTTAAAGCTATTGCAGGAGGAGAAGTGAAGGAATGAAAAGTGGTTGGTTTGTTTTTTCCCCTTGGGAAACCGAGCTGAAGGAGATTGATCAGCTAAGGAGTACAATTTAGAGGTCAAGGAGTGCAGTGATGAAGGGAAAGCTGTCAGGTGTCACAGTGAGTTACACCTGAAAGCAAAGAGACAAAGCTCTTTGGTTATGGAAATGAGACGAGGAGGAGAAAGGAGAATGAGGGGGATGTGAAATCACAGCCATCCTCCACAATAAAAGCAGGACTTGTCTCCCATTTGTAATGATGTGGGTGATGAGCAGGGGATCAGAAGGACAGAGAATGCTCAGGGAATAGTCCAGGAGCTGATGCACGACCCCAGCAGCAGCATCTGGGTCTCCAGGGGTTCTCAGTGTCCCCTTAGGGGCAGTCAGGATCCATCTGCCCAGGACCCAGAGCTGAAATGATTCCCACACTGAAAATCCCAAACCAGCCCCATGTGAGAAAATGGAAATTCACCACATGCAGAATTCCAGATAATGATTTTTTTTCTTTTTGTTTTGTATAAAGAGAGGAAGGTTCAGGACACCCAATCATACAGATTTCAAGAGATTCTTAAGATTAAATGCTTGAAACACGTCTGTGTTTGTTTCCATGTGAACAACAGGAAGGAGGGAGGGAGGAAGGAGGAAAACAAGCTGTTGCTGCAGGGAACAATCACACTTCTGTATTCCCTGGGAAAAGAAGCACCTCAGGTGATTCCTGTAGTGGCTGCCACCTCAAATCCAGCACTCCCATGCACCAGGGCAAATGTAGAGTATGGCAAGAAGCTTGGCAGTTTGGTAAATGAAAAATCTGATTGTTCTGGTACATCTTCTGCAGTTTTTCCTTCCTGGAAATGTCTGTCCGTCCCTGAAATGGAAAGGCAGAAATGGGGAGGGCAGACTGAACAAACAGCAAATGGTTTGCTTTGACCCATCCCCAGAACTGCAGGAATTTAGACCAACATGGAGATTTTTTTTTCTCCAGAACATAAGAAAAAGTGAATTGTTCCTATAGGACACGAAATAAAGCAACATGCATGCTGGAATTTCCAAGGTAAAAAGAAGGGAAGTTTATTTTCTGACTCCAACATTTATAGACTTCCAAAAGTGACAGTGGATTGGAGGGTGACAGTGACACCTCTCCAATGGCACTGGACAAACCAACAGCCCATCCAATTTCTCCTCCTCCAGAAAAGAAAGTAAAACAATAATTATTTCCATAAAAGTGCGTGAGAAACTTCATTACATGAATGTCAACATCAGAAGGCTTAGAACAACTTTAAAAAACCAGGGTGACAGTGAATAAAGTGTTTTCTGACACTCCTGATCATGCAATTGGTGTTCCTGGGGTTTGTGCAGCTCCATGAAACTTCCACCTCCCAAAAGTTGATGGTGCTGCAGGCAAAGGGTTGTGTCAGAGCCACTCAGCCCCAGGGGCCGTGGCCAAACACAATTCCAGCCACAAAATTCCCCCTCCACACTTTGGATCTGGAGCTGTTTGTGCTGAAACTGGAGTCGGTGCTCTCGTGCTTGTCAATCCTGAATGAAAGTCCAGGAGTTCTAGTGCTCACTGCATGGAAATGAAAACTGTAGGCTATCCTGGTTTACAGAACTAATTAACTTGCTGATGAATTTGAAAATATCTACAGGGAGCTCATTAAGGGGAAAAAAAAAATTCGTGAATGGTGGAGTTCACAAAGCTTAACCCTGAGGTGAGAAACAATGAGCCAAACTAAAAATCACTCAGGAACACTCCAAAGCAGCCACGAGTAGTTCCAGCCAAGGAAGGAGCTGGACACAGAGAGACTCCTGGGTCACCTCTGCATCAGGTTCTGCTCTGATTTGCTTTGGAAAAATGCTTCTTCCAGTTTGAATTTCTCTAGTCCTTGGGGCTGTCTGCTGTTTGCCCCAGGAGCCAGGTTTGGGCTGGATTTCCTTACAGTGCTCCCCAGCCATGAGTTATTAGCACATTATGTACTTTTATTAAGATTTTTTCATAGAAATACTGAACGATATTGGCCTTAGGGGCTCCCTTTAGGAGCTCTGGCAACTCCTCCCAGCTTGACTCTTCCCTTTACCACGAGATCTTTTCTGCCTTGTCTTTATTCAGCTCCTCCCTCCCCTTTTAATTGTCCTGTAATCCTCGTTCTCCTCGGCAGCACTAATGAGTTCCCGATGTGGCAGCGTGTCGAATGCTCCCTCCCAGCCCCCAGAGATGCTATCGAGCATGTTCCCTTTGTCTGAAAACCCCATTACCTTATCAGGGAGAGATATCAGATTAGCCTGCCACAATCTCCCTTGGATAAAGCCCTGCTTCATCCCGGCCCATTTCCCACTTAGAGCTTTAATTACTTCTGCCTTCGAAAGCCATTTCAAAGCTCGCAGCGAGCTGAGCCGCTGGTCCAGCTCCAGCCCCGCCGTTCCCCTTCGGCAGCAGGGCAGGGATGGGGCAGAGGGGCTGTCCCAGCAAGGGAAGGGCTCAGGGGCTGTGCTCCCTTCTGGGGTCACAGGGGAGATCCTGGAGGGCAAGAAACTCTCGCAGTGGCATTTCCTGGCAGGCTGGGAGTCAGGTTTGTTGTTGGAAAGGCTCCTGAGATATTAAAAAGTTTTTTTTTTCCCTGCTCTGTGACCAAAGAAGAAGTAGAGATTCCTCGGCTCTGGTTCTCAAGGTGGTTTATTTTCTCTCATCTGTTCCATTCTTTCTCTGACCTGCTGAGATCTGTCCAGCTGGTTGGTTTCGGGCACAGTGACCACCCTTGGGGTGGCCTTGGCTTTTTATACTAAGAACTACGTGTGCTTTATTTACAATAATTTTCCAATCCCTATCACCCATGTTGGACAGTCTGTCTCTACTCTAAATCAATCCAGAAGTGTCACCATCACAGCAGAAGATGGAGGACAAGAAGAAGAAGAAGAAGGACAGGACACACCCAGATTCCTCCATCTTGCCTTTTGAACCCCCATTCTAAATCCCCAAAATTCTACTTTTTCACCCTGTGACAAATTCACTGTCATTCTACTCAAACTCTTGTGGCTTGTAAATCCTCACGCAAAGTTGGGAATTGTTTCCATGGGTTAAAACGGAAGGTGCAGGTGGTTTTGACCCCATGCCAAGGTCTCTGAGCCCCTGGTAGGGTCTCCAGGGCAGCCAGAGCAATGTCCTGGGTTCCAACCTCTGGGCAGCTGTGGCTGCTGCAAACAGGCACACAGTCACTCAGCTGTGGGGTGTCACAGTCACCCCCATTGTCTGTGGCTGCTGCAAACAGGCTCAGAGTCATTCAGTTGTGGGGTGTCACAGTCACCCCATTGTCTGTGGCTGCTGCAAACAGGATCACAGTCACTCAGCTGTGGCACCACAACACGAGTTCTGGGATCCCTTGAGGGACTCTGGAGCTGCCGCTGCTCTCAGGCGTTTGGGCTGAGCAGGTCTGGCTGAGGGGACTCCCTGTCCCTATTCCTGCCTAAATGAAACCCAATTTATGCTTGGAAAGGAGATCCAGCCAATAAATGCCAACAATAAATGGCCATTCCCAAGGCTGGCGCTGCTCCTCCCCAGGACCTGCATCTCTCAGGAGCCTCAGGAGCAGGTGCTGAGGACAGTGACACATGCAGGGACCTCCACCCAGGACACTGAGGCTCTCCTCAGCGCCCCCAGAATGAAAGAGGCATTTTCAGGGCTCCATTCTCTGCCAGAAGAGCTCCCCAGCCTGCAAAGCAGAGTGAGCAGCCCAGCCCCGAGGCAGCTGTCTGCATCAGAGGTGTCACAAAGCACAGCCTCAAGAGCCAGGGCTCATTTCACCCAAATTCCAAGTGTCACCATGCTGAAAGAGCCTCTTGTTAGAAAAAGGTCAGCTCCTCTATTCCTCGTTATTCATTATCTTTTCATATCCCTCCACCATCAGCTGTTTGAAAAGCCATTATTGCAGCACGTTCCGTGGTGAAATGGATGAAGTTCTCCTCTCCCCCCATGCTGTGACCTCTGTGAGGGCTGAGAATAAACTAATGACAATAAATTATAGAGGTGTTGCTGGATATTGCCAGAGGAGTGATAAAATGTGATGGCACTTAATAGAGAATGTTGAAAACACACAAGGCAACAGTTTTCTACTCAGAGAGAGAGAGAAGTGGCATCCTGTGCTCAGGGCCAGAGCACTCGAGGGCTCCCTGTGGTTCCTGATGCCTGGAGAGGCTCCTGGAGTAGAGGCTGGACAGAGTTACAGGAATAAAGTGGTGATTTATTAAAAAAAAAACCCTTCAAAGGACCCACCTTGGGCAGTGCAAGAGCCCAGCCAGGGCTGCACCCAGGATGGACCCAGGCTGGACTCAGGGTCAGGAGTTTTCACCCTTTTATGAGTTCTGGTCCATTTCCCTGCTGGGGTTCAGTGTCCAATCCCAGCTCCAGGTGCTGCAGTCCCACCCTCCCATAACCAAACCCAGAGGTGTTTTGGGCTCCTGACAGGGTCTCTGAGCCCCCTGGCAGGGTCCTGGCCACTCTGGCCAGCCAGAGGGATGAGCTGGGTTCCCACGCAGCAGAGCCCTGGCAGGGAGTGAAGCAGAGTGAGACTGCTGTTGACAGATTGCTGCTCCCTGTTTGGTTTGTCAGAGCATGTACCAACTCCCTGTCTGCAGAGATGAGATAATCACAGCCTGCTGGGGGACTGGAGTGCCTCTGAGTGTGTTCAACAAACATCAAGGGCAGCAGGGCTGGGATGCTGGAAAAAAAAGGCTCCTCAGCATGTCCTGCTCAGTGCTGATCCCACTCAGGGTGGAGAGCAGAGGGCAGCCTGCCTGAGCCCCGATCAAACTCAGACTGCCCTGAGATTCCTGTGGTCCTGCAGCCCAGCCCTGAGGGTCCTGCCACACTCTGGATGTGTGAGGAGCTCAGGTACCTGTGATTTTTGTCTCTGGCTCTAAGCCAGGCTCCCTCAGCCCCCCAAATCCCTCCGCTGGCCTGGGGCTGCAGGGCACAGCTCCCAGCTGGGGTTGCTCCAGCTCATTCTCCTCTGTGCTCTGCTCTAACCACCAGCCTCAGATGTCACAGGCTGGACTTTCTTAAGGAACCACCTCCCTGTAAGTCTAGCACAGATTTGGGAAGCTGGAGACGTTTCTATCCGGGTGAACCCAATGTTCTTTTACCTGCCCCACCCTCCTGCCTGCCTTTGCAAGGACAGCGCCCAGCAGCTTGAGGAGCTCGGGAGATGCAGCAAAAATCACAGCACAGAGTGAGGGATGGCTGTGGCTGTTCTGTGAGAGACATCCTGGGGCAGGGCACAGTCACAGAATCACAGAATCACAGAGAATTCACAGAATTCCGGGTTGGGAGAGAACTTCAAGTTCATCAAGTCCAACCCATCCCCAACACCTCAACTCAACCCTGGCCCCCAGTGCCACATCCAGGCTTTGTTGAACACACCCAGGGATGGGGACTCCACCACCTCCCTGGGCAGCCATTCCAGAACTTTCTCACCCTTTGTGTGAAACACTTTTCCCTGATATCCAACCTGTATTTCCCTTGGTGCAGCTGAAGGCTGTGTGCTCTGGTTGTGTCAGTGCTGCTGGAGACAGAGCCCAGCCCCAGCTGAGCACAGGCCCCTTTCAGGAGCTGTGCGGAGTGATGGGGGCAGCCCTGAGTCTCCTTTTCTCCAGGCTGAGCACCCCCAGCTCCCTCAGGGCTTCCTCACAGGGTTTGTGTTCCCAGCCCATCCCCAGCCTGATTCCCTCTGGATGTGGCAGCCCAGAGCAGCACCCTGCATGTCTGTCCATGACTGTGGGGAGGATCCAGCCCCAACAAGCTCCCAGCCCTGCCAAGCAGAGGGAAGGGCAGACAAAGCAGAACTCATCTCCCATTCCAAGGAGCAGCAGCCCAGAGGCTGCTAATTAAACAATATCTGCCATGAAGGCAGGCAATGAGGGTGACATTTACCTCTCGCAGGCTATAAATACCCAGCCATGAGCAAACATTTCTAATCAGTGATTATGGGTGAGGTTATTTTCCCTGACGTTAGGAGTGATTGTTTGTTTATGCAGAGTTAATGGGCAGGATCATGCTGGAGGTGCTGGCCAAGGACCTGGGGCTGGTGCCTGCACCAGGGCTCTGGAACCAACCTGAACTGGGTCACCAGGCTTGGGAGGGCATGGGATGGTGTTCACAGGGGTCCAGGATGAGGGAAGAGACGAGGATTTGACTCCATGTTTCAGAAGGCTTGATTTGTTATTTTATGATATATATTATATTAAATCTATATATTTGATATGTAGATTTAATATATATATAATATATATATTATATATAATATACTAAAAGAATAGAAGAAAGGATTTCATCAGAAGGCCGGCTAAGAATAGAAAAATAAATGGTAACAAAATCCTGTGTCTGACCAGTGAGTCCGAGCCAGCTGGGCTGTGATTGGCCATTAATTAGAAACAACCACATGAGACCAATCCCAGATGCACCTGTTGCATTCCACAGCAGCAGATAACCATTGGTTACATTTTGTTCCTGAGGCCTCTCAGCTTCTCAGGAGGAAAAATCCTAAGGAAAGGCTTTTCCATAAAAGGTGTCTGCGCCAAGGCAGACCCTCCAGGATGAGCCAGCCCTGCAGGGTTTGTTCCAGGGCCGCTGAGGCAGAGTGGGGATGGTCCAGCCCAGGGCCCTGCACAGCCCCCTCCTGTCCTGAGCTCTGTGCTCTGGGGTCAGGATTGGATTTGTGGGGTGCCCTGTGGCAGGGAGGAATGATGGATCTGACTCCATGTTCTCAGAAGGCTCATTTATTACTATATTATATTAAAGAATGCTATACTAAACTGTACTAAAGAACACAGAAAGGATAAAAAGATAAGGCTAAGGTGGTGACTAATCCCTGCACAGGGCAATGAGGGCACATCCCACACCCCTACACTCTCCTGGAGGAGAGAGGGCCCTGGACAGGTTCTTCCCAGTGCCAGTGATGCTGATGGAAAGGGCTGCTGGCAAAAAGGTCCAGCTCTGGTTCCCTGGTGACACAGGCTGTGGAAACCCAGGGACCCAGGAATATTTCTCTGTCTGTTCTGTCTGCCCTGACCCACAGGGCAGCACTGACTCTGACCCTCATTCATGGAGAAAGTTTCCTAAACTCCAGAACAGACTGGAATCCACGAAAGTGTGAAATAGATTATGGAGAGCAGTGTAGGTGCATCACTTGGTGAGAAATTGAGGGTTTGGGATTTTTAGTATGTTGTGGTTGTATGTGGTGTTTTAGTATGTTGCACTGACTCTGACCCTCATTCGTGGAGAAAGTTTCCTAAACTCCAGAAGAGACCAGAACCCACAAAAGTGTGAAATAGATTATAGAGAGCAGTGTAGGTGCATCACTTGGTGAGAAATTGAGGGTTTGGGATTTTTAGTGTGCTGTGGATGGCAGCAAGATGGAGGGCACAGGGTGTCATCCTGGGTTTCTTCTTCATGCTGCTTCTTCCTTCTTCTCCATGGGTTTGGGTGGCATTTGGTAACTGGGCAGAAAAATCTGCACTGGGGGCTCTGTGGGATCAGTTATTGGGTTAAAAGGGAAAATAATCCAGGTGTCAGCTCTTAATTGGATAGTTTAGTGTAAAAAGACCTTGTACCAAGAGATTGTTGGCCATTTTGTGCCTTCTAATGAAAAGCTGTTGAACTCACAGTAGTGAGTCTGTTTCACTGATAAGAAATCACAAACACCTGAGTCCCAGAATGAACTACCATCTCAAGTACCTTCAATCCAGGCACAGAAACACCAATGACTGGGACCCCCACAGCTGAGTGGGGTCAGAGACTGTCCCAGAGCTGCCTGTGGGGCCCTGCAGAGCCTGTTCCTGACCTTTCCCCCTGGCTGCATTCCCCTTGCAGCAGGGATTGCCCTCTGATCAGGAGCTGACAGCTCAGTGTCACATCACCAGCTCTGATTTCCTGGCAAATCCTCCAGGTTAATCAACAGAGAAGGTGAAAAAATTGAATTTCAGCCATAAATGTAATAAGTTAACCAGTGGTGACTGAGCTAATGACACATAAATAGGATGCAGGCTGGGTTTTTTTAATTGTTGTCTGCCAGCAGCTGGGTCTAGCTGTGCTGAGAGAGGAGGGAATATCAGCATCTCCAAGGGCTCCTATCCCCACACCTGGAACAGGTGTTTCCTTCCAGTCCCTGCGCTTTGGGCGCGCACTAGGCTGGTAAAAGTATTCTTAACACTGTTTTCCTTTGGAGCTGAATTCCCAGCAAAAGGAAATCTACCATGAAAAGCATCTAACAGTGCCTGGGGAAAGTGCTGAGGCTCCTGCTGGAACCAGAGAGAGCCTCTGGAATCACAAATTCCTGGTGCCTTGCCAAAGCAGAGCCACGGGCTCCTGTGATAGGCACTGCTGCTGGCTGAGAGGAGAGAGCAGCAGTGAGGAGAGCAGGCAGGGATGGCAGAAATCCTCACACAGCCCCAGGGCTGAGCTGGGCACGGGCTCCAGAGGGCCAGCACAGCTGGGGCTTATCCAGGTGAGAAATCTGAGAGGGGAAGAATCACCCGAGAGAGCAGCACGGGGAGCTGTCCCAGCCCTGCACAGGGAGCTGTCCCAGCCCTGCAGGTCTGCAGGTGAATTCTGTAGCTCTGAGTGGAGGTGGGGAAATGTTGCACACACCCCAGGCTGCCTTTGGTGGCTTCTTTTGCCAAGTCACCCCTACCCAGTGCTCTTCCTTGGGGTCTTTTCTTCTCACTTCTTCCTTGGATGCCTCCAGCTCCACTTGGAGCCCAGATTCTCTCCCTGCCACAGATGTTGGGGCAGCCCCTGATTTTCTGCTGATTTTCTGCTGATTTTACACTTCCATCCTAATTCTCACCACTGTGTGATCCTTGGAAGGGTTTTTCTGTCCATGCCACACCTGGAGCTGTGTCAGAGCTCTGCAGCTGGACTGGGATGTTTTGCACCACAAACCTGCTGTGTGCAGAGCCCAGCCCAGCTGAAATATGGTTTTTATGACAGCAAATGACACCAGGTGTATCTGTTGAGCTCTTGGTGAGCTGATTCAGCTCCCGGCCATCTGTGCAGCCTCATTTTCCTGAGCCTGGGGCTTTCAGAGCCGCAGCAGCACGTGCAGCCTCAGCAGCGCCTTCCTGCCCCTTGGCACTGCTCTGGGGCAGCCAAAATGTGGGGGAGCTGTGGCTGCTCGGGGCCCCAGTTCATTCAGATGTGGAGGAGCAGGAGATGGCTCTGTGTCACCGTGATTTTTTAAGATTTTCTAAGCCTCCTGATGGTGACATTCTCGTAGCAAACTTTCTCACACGCTTTCTGTGAATAACTCATTGTTCTGCATTCTTTTATGGAGGAGGAGAAAATTGATGGACTGTTGGTTTGTCCAGTGTCATTGGAGAGGTGGCACTGTCACCCTCCAATCCACTGTCACTTTTGGAAATCTATAAATGCTGGAGTCAGAGAATGAAATTCCCTTTTCTCACCTTGAGAGCAGCGGCGTCTGAACTCGTGTTGTGTCCCACAGTGACAGGTGTGGAGAGAGGAAAGGAGCCAGCCCAGGGAGAGCCCACCCGCCCCACCAGCCCCACTGCTGGCACTCTCAGGATAACGGGCACACAGCATCTCTCACATCACTCAGGTGTGATTTGTATTTTCACCTCTGAAACTGGGACACCCAGGCATCCAGAGGATGCTCATCTTCCATGCAAAAGGACACCAGGGTCCCACAACCACTGCTGCTCTTTTTAAAGGTGTTACTTCAGTGGATTTTACAGAATTTTCCCCACGTAAGACCTGTTTGAGCAGACCTGAATAATGATAAATACTGCAGCTTATTGCCACCAGAGACAGACTCATTATTGAGAGACTGTGCCAAGCAATTCGGGACACTGGAATCGAGGCAGCTTTCCTGGAATACCTGGACTTTAAATTGTATTTTTCCCTTTAGCAGCAATCCAGCATTACCAGTAACTAAGTTGCTCTGAGGCCTACAAACAAAAAACTAAAATTATTTTTAAAAAAAGAGTTGTTTGTAATTTCAGATGGTTTTCAGTTGGCCAAAGAGAAAATTTCTAATCACAAGGTATGGAAAAGGGGTTTTAAAATTAAATAATTTAATACTATTTATTTCAATAAATATTTGTTTTAAAATTTAATACTATTTATTTATTTACTATTTAATATTATTTATTTATTTATCAATAGTATGAATGTTTAAACCTCCAAGAATCTGTGCTTCATACATGTTGACATCGTACATCCTGAGACCAGGGACATGCTCAGAGTTAGGAGGTCTTGGGAAGGCTGAGAAAGTGGGGCTGGTACAGCCTGGAGAGGAGAAGGCTCTGGGACGGTTTTGTTGTGCCTGAAAAGGGCTCCAAAAAAGATGGGAAGAGGCTCTGGGCAAGGGATGGAGGGACAGGACCCAGGGAGTGGCTTCAAACTCAAAGAGGGCAGGGCTGGATGGGATTTTGGGAAGTGGGAATTGTTCCCTGGCAGTGCCCAAGGCCAGGCTGGACGCTGGGACACCCTGGCACAGGGGAAGGTGTCCCTGCCATGGCAGGGGTGGCACTGGGTGGGTTTTAGGGTCCCTCCCAACCCAAACCATCCCAGGATTCTGTGGTCTCTCCCTCAGAGAGTCTGTGCCACCTTCTCCCTTTGCTGGAATTGAAGCACTGCCAGAAGAGAGCAGGGAATTCTTATTAAATTCGAGATTTTGACACTGTCACACACAGATCTTTTATAGAATCGCTATTTTGAAAGCCACTCCTTAACGTGACTGCAGTTGGACTTAAGCAGATGCTTAAAGTTAACCATCTGCTTAATTGCTGATAGGATTAGGATTTAAATAGAGCTCTCCCTTCTTCCCTAACACGGAGCCACTTTCTTTGAGCCTCAATAAAGCCATGGCTCATTTTAAGGGCTTGATTAGTGCCGGTGACTTCTTTATCTGCCTGAAGATAAGGCTCTGATCGGTGTTAGATCGCATCTGCATCTTAATTGTCCCGAAAGCGCTGGCCCAAAGCCACATTTAGCAGTTGACAGGCATGCAAAGGAGCCTCCATCCAGGGAAAACAAACCAGCAAAAGGGTGGAATTCATTTCAAACCCTCACATCCTCCCTTCTGGCCCCTCACAGGCGCTCCTTGCTGTGTCACATAAAGAGAAAGTCTTTGCTTCTCTGCCCAGACACCTCCAGGCTGGCCATGCCTTGGTGACAGATGAGGAGCAAGTGAATTTCTGTGGCTTTAGAGTGATTTAAAACCAGTTAAGGACCTCAGTCTATTTATCTGCATCGTGGTGCTGCTTATAACAACTCAGAGTTATCAGTGCTGGGGCTGGGAGAGCCCTGCTGGGCTCTGGGTGTTGTGAGGGTCCCCAGGGCGAGGGGGGAGATGAGAATTGACTCCAGGGTCTTAGAAGGCTGATATATTATATTATATTATATTATATTATATTATATTATATTATATTATATTATATTATATTATATTATATTATATTATATTATATTTATTATATTACATTATATTACATCACATTATATTATATTACATTATATCACATTATATCATATCATATTATATGTTATATCATATTCTATTCTATTCTATTCTATCATATTATATTATATCATATTATATCACATTATATCACATTATATCACCTTATATTATATATTATAATTATATTAAAATTAAGTACCAAAACGACACTAGAGAAAGGAGACATCAGAAGGCTGGAAAAGAATGAATAATAAAAACCTGCGATTGACCAGAGAGTCTGACACAGCTGGACTGGGATCGGTCATTAATTAAAAACAATTCACATGGAACCAATCAAAGATGCACCTGTTGGGAAGGAACCTCCAAACCACATTCCAAGCAACCAGATCATTATTGTTTACATTTCTTTTCTGAGGCTTCTCAGGAGAAAAATCCCAGTGAAGAGATTTTTCAGCAAATATCACGGTGACACTCTGGGCAAGCTGGGAGCCACCCTCCTCTCCAGGCTCTGCCCCCTCCTGCAAGCACCTGGAGACAGGACAGGGATTGACCCACAGCATAATCACAATCTAAATTAATAATAATATAATTTTTGGGGGAAAAATAAGATTATTATTATTATATTATTCTTTATTGAGATTGTGATTATGCTTGGAGGGTAGCAGGCAAGGGTTTTGGCTCTCTGCTGATGGCTGTTCCTCTTCAGTCTGAGGAGGAGGATGGGACAGCCAGGCCCTGGTGTTTCCTGAGGGAAAGCAGTGACCAGGGCTGGATTTCTGCTCTGCACCTGGATTTGAGGTCCCTGGACTCACTGGAGAACCCTTCTCTCAGGGATTTCATCCTCAGCTCTTTCTCTTTACACTTGGTGAAAGAGAGAAAACCAGAGCAAAAATCCTTCTCACAGGGATTTCATCCTCAACTTTTTCTCTTTTCTCTTCTTGATAAAAGAGGGAAAACCAGTGCAAAAATCCTTCTCACAGGGATTTCATCCTCAACTTTTTCTCTTTACACTTGGTGGAAGAAGGGGGGAAAACCAAAGCAGGACTTTGTGTTCCCTCCCTTCTCCTCTCTGCCAACACCATGGGGTTAAGAGGGACCGTGTGTTACTTCCAAAGGTATTTGCATAATTATCTCAGCACTCAGAATGTGCAAGAGCTGGCTGTGTTCCACCAAAGATTGCACTGAACTAATCCTGCTTTAGACACTCAGCCTATTTATACTTCTCAGATCAGCTCCATCTCCAGCAATGCCCTTTAAAGGACATGGTTGCTTTCTCCTGACCATATGTTTCCCCTTTTTTTTTCCCATTCTGGACGTGTTTCCAAAGGTTGCTGCTCCCCCAGCTGCTGTTGTGCTCTGCTGGCTGCTGTTAGTCATGCTTTCTGCTCAGCTGCTGGGTTTTTGAGGAAACCAGGCCATATTTATCCAATTTGTGTTTCCAAGGCAGTGGGAAGTTCTCAGGCACAGAGGGGATCCCAGGCACTCCAGGTTTGTGCCCTGGGCTCTGCAGAAATTCCTGACAGAAAGTTCTTTTCTCTTCATCTGGATTCCTTCTAGTCCCTTCTCCACTTATTTTTTTTTTTTTTCTGATTTATTCTGGAATGAGTGAGGAAGGGCAGCAATGGGTGAAAGCAATGAGAATCAGAGCAAATACAGCAGGGAATGCCACAGAGGGATGCTGAGCTCCTGCTCTGGGTGAGTTCAGATGTTCCCACCTGGCTGAGGGCACCGTGGCTGCTGCTCTGGGGAGCTGAGCCATTCCTGGGGGCATCCCCATGAAGGAAATGTCCCTTTTCCAGAGCCTCCAGCTGCTCAGCCAGCAGGAAAAGTTGCCTTTGGACACACCTCAGCCTCACTGCCCATCAGGAGGAAAAACCATTTATTTTTCCAGCCAACAGCCTGTCCAAAGGTGCTCCAAAGGCATCAGCTTCCTTGGAGAGAGAGATTTGGAGCTCTCCATGACCTTCATCTCCCCATGGGGCTGCTGTTTTTAAAAACATCACTTCCAAGCCAAGATGTGTTGGAATCCCTAGCTGCTCAGTGACCCCGAGAAAAGTTGGAAAGTCTCTTTTCCCAGCCTGGTGCTTGAAGAAGGAGTCAGGGCTCTTCATTTCTCGGTCTCAAGGTTGTTCATTGTATCTTATCTATAAAATTCTGTCTCCTGTCCAGCAGGGCAGTTCCAGGCACTCTGCCTGCCCCAGGGCGGTGTTATGTCTTTATACTAAAAACTACCTGTACAATGTTTACAATTGCTTCCCAATACCCATCAGCTGTGTTAGACAGTGAGCTTCTACTCTAACCCAATCTGTAAGTGCCACCATCACAGCAGAATATGGAGGCCAAGAAGAAGAAGGAGAAAGTCTGGACACACCCAGATTCCTCCATCTTGCCCCCTCAACCCCCATACCAAAAACCCCAAAATCTACTTTTCCACCCCGTGATAACTTCACTATTATTCTACCTAAACTCTTGTGGCTTGTTGATCTTCATCCAAGGTTGGTAATTTGCTCCATGGGTCACAATCAAACCCAGAGGTGTTTTGGGCTCTGTGCCAGGGTCTCTGAGCCCCCTGGCAGGGTCCTGGCCACTCTGGCCAGCCAGAGGGATGTGCTGGGTTCCCACAAAGATGGGGAAACATTTTTCTCATGCCTTTGTTTTTGTGCAAGAGCCCTGCTGAGCTGTGGCTGCCTGGGAGCAGGAGCTGCATTCCCTGGTGCCAGGCTCTCCCTGCAGTTGGCTTTGGCACGGGAGGAGCTGCAGGCAGGGAGGCAATGTTGGTGTGTAGGGATGAGTGGGCCTGGTTCCCGTGTTCCAGCCTGGATCCCAGGGCTGTGTGGGAGGAGGAGAATCCTGTGAATGAGTGTGTGATTTGTGCAGCCTCCCAACACAGGAGACAGATTCTGGTGAGTGAACCCGGGCCCCGTTGTACGAGAACATCCTGCTGACTCACGCTCCTGTTTCACTCAGATATTTCAGGGAGAAGGATTCTTTTCCACATCACAGCTCACTGAGCCTTGCTGATTTTTTTAATTTTTTATTTATTTTTCTCAGCCATAACCTCCAGAACTCCAGTGCTCATTGGAGCCAAGTACTTTCCACCTGCAGCTGCACATTGTGGAGCTGTGTCAGGGAGGTTTTAGGTGGATTTAGGGAAAGGTGCTGGGCATGGTCCTGAGGCTGCCAGAGCTCCAGGAGCCTTTGGGGATGCCCAGGGTGGGATTTCTTGGGGTCTGTGCAGGGCCAGGGGCTGGATTTGATGATCCCTGTGGGCCTCTCCCAGCTCAGGACATTCTGTGATTCTATTCTTCACCTCCTGCTCGATTGCTCAGATTTCATTGAAGCCGTCATCTCACATAGCCTTAAAATACAGAATAAACACACCCCAGGCTGGGAAAACACGGGGTGAAAAGGCAGCAGAGGACTGAGCTGAAGTGTGCAGAGCAATGTTCACTCACACAGATTGTGGTGGTGTTTGAGGGTCCCCAGGATGAGGGAAGAGATGAGAATCTTGACTCCATGTTTCAGAAGGATAATATAATATAATATAATATAATATAATATAATATAATATAATATAATATAATATAATATAATATAATATAATATAATATAATATAATATAATATAATATAATATAATATAATATAATATGATATGATATGATATGATACGATAATAATACGATATAATATAATATCGTATTATATTATCTTGTATTATATTATATTATATCGTATTATATTATCTTGTATTTACTATACTAAAGAAAGAGAAAGGCTCTGTGAGATAGAATGATAAAATGAGAAAATGAGAAAAGAATGATAAAATCTTGTGACAGACTCAGAGAGTCTGACACAGCTGGCTGGGATTGGCCATTAATTAAGAACAATTCACATGAAACCAATCAAAGATGCACCTGTTGATAAGCAACCTCCCGACCACATTCCGAGCCATCAGATTATTATAATTATAATTTTTATATATTATTAAATTATATATATAATTAAATTTTATATATATATTATATATTATAATATATATATTACATTTATCTTTAATGATGCCTTCATCATCCTCCCCCCAGGTACACCAGGAGCTGTTCCAGCTGCCTTTCCTCCCCCACAAAAGGACGGTGATTAATTAGCAGCTGATTTGTGCTCCCAAAATCCTATTAAAAATCCCCCGTGTGTGATACGAAAAAAAAATCTGCCCCGAGTTTTGCAGGGGGAAGGAATAAAGGCTGGCAGGTGTGAGCGCACCTGCTCTGGGCTCAGGTACAGCCTGCCTGCCACGGGAGGGGAGGCAAAGCCGACGTGGAAAATAACAGCTCTGTAATCAGCGCAGGCTTTGGATGGCGTGGGATCCTGGAGAACAGGGCCATTCACCGCTTAATGAGGATTAAAATAACTCCTGAATAGCTGCCTTAGTCCCTGAGCATCCTGTTCGATGAATGAATCACAGGATTACTGCTGAAAAATAGGTTGGAATGGTAGAACAAAACCCTGACATAATGAGAATAAACGGAGGCTTTGGGGCCAACCTTTCCTCTGGCATTTCCAGTCCCTCTGATGCTGCCCTGCTGGCTCCACCAGCGCTCAGCTTCGGCCCCTTTGCCCCTTGCACAGAACATTTTGGGGGGTCAGGGTGCCGGGCAGGTGCAGAACACTCTGCAAGCAGGATTTCACATCACAGGAGAGCAAATGAGCTGCTGGATCCTGCACAGGAAAGGCAGCTGGGTTTAATGGTTTATTAGGCTGAATATTCCTGCGCTCATCGCTCCGAGCCCTGCCTGGGCAGACCCGGCTCAGGAGGGGTTTGGGGCTCTGTTCCCCCATCCCTGGGCTGCTCCTTGCCACTCTCGCTGCCCAAAAATCCCTGGAAAAGGGCTGGGAAAAGCTGCTCCCCTTCCCAGCTCTGTGAGCACGGAGCAGCTGAAGGACAATCGCTCCAGGCTTCCCCTCCGGAATACAAATAGTGACCAGAAAGTGCTGGACGGTGATGAACAAACAGCTTGGTGCTGGAAGTATTTCCATTTTCCCAGTTTTTGGCTCCTTTCCTCCCTGTCCTGGGGCTCTGCACTCCCCTGGGTCAGCCCTGAAAGGGATTTAGGGATTTTCTCTCCATTGGCGAGGGCATCAAGGAGGTTCCTTGTCACCAGCACAGCAGCAGGTTCCATCCTGCCCTGCAGCCCCAGCAGTGGCAAGAGCAGAGGGGCAGAAGGCAAAGAATCGTTTTCCATGAAATCACTGAGGTGGGAAAAGCTTCAAGGTGTCCAGTCACAAACTCATGGCCCCAAGTGCCACATCCACCCATCTTTCAATCCCTTCAGGAATGAGGATTCCAGCCCTGCCCTGGCTCCCTTCATAGGCTGATGGTTCCTCTTCAGGCCTTTTTTTTTTTCCTTCTTTCCCCCTTTTTTCCCCTTTTCCCCCTCCTTTTTCTTCCCTTTTATACTTTTCCCCCTCCTTTTTCTTCCCTTTTATACTTTTCCCCCATTTCTTCCAATTTCCCCCCTTTTTCCCTTTTCCTTTTTTTCTTTTTTTTCTCCATTTTTTCCTTTCCAGGCCATTCTTTTCTCCTGTTAACTACAGATTTCAGAGCAGCTCCGAGTGCTTTAATAAATTCTCTAAAACGAATGCAAAGTACAGCATGACTGTCAGAACGATCATATATCTGTGTCACACTTACAGGTGTATCTGTAATGCAGCTGGCATATATTAAAAATATCCTTGCTTTGCAGATTTCATAAGGAATCTTATTAGAAAAGACAGGCTGGAAAATACAGCATTTTCTTTTCATATTCTGACACTTGATTTTTTTTTTCCATTATAGAACACAATAAATCAAGTTTTTATTACTAGTAGTCCTATATGAAATACCTGAGACTGAGAAAAAAAATAGACTCTGGAGAAGACAAAAACCAAGTGGCAAAGGAAAGGTTAAATCAGTGAAAAAAGGAGATTTTTCTAGGTAGGAAGTGCATGGGAACTCTTTGGGGGCTGTTTAGAGTGTTCTTTAACAGCTACCCAGAGTTTTGCACTTTGGTGCTGATAATTCAGGGGGTGATTGTGGTTTAACCCAGCTGGAAACTCAGCCCCGGGGATGCAGGGGAGAGTTGGAAGGCTAAAAGTGAGACCACTTGTGGAGAGAGGCAGTTTAATCAAAGAAATAGAAATAATAAATGGAAATATAAATAAGAATATAATAGAAAAATGTATAAAAATTAAAAATAGAAAAATAAATATTTTATCTACAAATACTTATAAATATATAATATATATAAATATATGATATCTCGAAATATATATATTATAAAATATTTTAAATATTTATAAATATATAAAATATATTGATATATAATATCTCTAAATATATATAAATATTATAAAATATTTTAAAGGACATAGAAACAAGAATAAAAATAAAATAACAAAGTGCAAATGGAAAGGAACGTGCCTCCTGTGCGCGTGTTTGCAAAGGAGTGGGAGCGCTGCTTTCCTTTTTCCCAGTGCAGCATCTCACTCTTTCTGCTGGTTATTTTATCTGATGGCTCCTCCAGCTGCGCTCAGAAATTTCCTTTTGTGTCCTGGCAATTCAGAGCCCTGTGGCTCCTTTCTTCCCCTAATGGAGTTTCCTGGTAAATAGCTTTGAACTCAGATCCTTGTCTCGACAATAGATAAGCTCCTGCCTAACCGGCACTTCACAATTAACAGCATTATCTTGTTAAACCTGACGAGGTGTAGGAAGGCTCGGGCGTCATTTTAAAGTATTTTATTGCTTAGAAAGTGTTTACAAAGGGCTACAGAGGTGGTAAATGAAGCCCAGTGCTGCATTCAGATGCCTGATTAGCTCAGCTACATCAAAATGCCAATAATTCAGGTTCTGACAGGGCTGGGTGACGTTGGTGAAGCAATAATCTCAAAATACCTGAGGTTTTAGAGAGGAAATAAAAGGGAGAGGGAAGGGAAGGGAAGGGAAGGGAAGGGAAGGGGGAAAGGAGAAGGGGAAAGCAGAAAGGAAAGGGGAAAGGAGAAAGGGAAGGAGAAAGGGAAGGAGAAGAGAAAGGAAAGGGGAAAGGAGAAAGGGAAGGAGAAGAGAAAGGAAAGGGGAAAGGAGAAAGGATAACGGAAAGGAGAAAGAAAAGGAGAAGGAGAAAGAAGAAAAGAAGAAAGGAGAAAGAAAAGGAGAAGGGGAAAGGAGAAAGAAAAGGAGAAGGGGAAAGGAGAAAGAAAAGGAGAAAGGAGAAGGGGAAAGGAGAAAGAAAAGGAGAAAGGAGAAAGAACAGGAGAAGGGGAAAGGAGAAAGAAAAGGAGAAAGGAGAAAGAACAGGAGAAGGGGAAAGAAGAAAGAAAAGGAGAGGGGGAAAGGAGAAGGAGAAAGGAGAAAGAAAAGGAGAAGGAGAAAGGGGAAAGGAGAACGAAAAAGAGAAGAGGAAAGGGGAAAGGAGAATGAAAAGGAGAAGGAGAAAGGGAAAAAGAGAAAGGAGAGGGGGAAAGGAGAAAGGAAAGACCTTTAAGGTCACCCAGTCCAGCCACCAAGCCAGCAGCACCTCCATGGTCGCTGCACCACATCCCCAAGTGCCACATCCATGTGGCTCTGAACACTTCCAGGGATGAGCAGGGATCTGCATCGTGCTTGCTGGGAACCAGGTGAAAATTAACCCATCTCATCCCACAGCTCTGAAAACCCCTCCAGACAGTCACAGGGGTTCCAGAAATATCCAGTTTCTTGTTTGTCCCCCATCCTCTGGTCGGTTTTCCCCATTAAATTGATATTTGACTACATGGAGGGACAGAAACTGAAACAAAGTCACAACATGAGTTCCTGCAGATTTTTTCCTTGCTGAAAGCAACCAACAGTGGAGGAAAATTCCAAACTAGGGAAACCTGTAGGGCAATTATTTAAGGGCACTTGGGGTGTCCCTGGGCTCCTCTCAAGGTTTGCTCATCTCTCACTGGCAGCCAGGCTAAAACCCTTCCATTTTTCCACCTGTCTGGGATAAAAGGAGTGCCTGGATTCTGGGTGGAGCAGGGAGCAGGTGAAGATGCCCAGTCTGTTGTCACCTGAATAAATAAACCCTGATTTTAATCCTGGTTGCACCCAGACACTCCCCATAGTGAAGGGGAGAGATAAACAAGCAGCCAACACTCAGAAACAAACCATGGCAACTTAACTTTATTTGTTTGTTTGTTTGTTTGTTTTCCTGTGTTTTATGGCCAGGGAGGAATAACTCATATCAAGGATCATGACCTCAGCAAGGTTTCCAGCAGTTTCTAGCAAAGCAATGTGAGATTAATTAGAGAAGAGGTTGTTAATGAGGGCTGAGTGACCACGCAGGGACCAAATACCAGGGAAAGGATGGCCCTGGTGTGGTTCTGGGTTTTGTCTCTTTGTTCCTGGTGGAAAAGGAATTCACTTATTAAATTTGCAGGTGATATGAACCTTGGATGACTGTAATGTAAGTCTATTAGAGAACAGGATTAGAATTTAAAATGTTCTTGACAAATTGGATAAATAGCCTGCAAATAAATTGATTAAATGGAGAAAAATGAGATGCCTCGGGCTGAAGCAGGAATGCTAAAAAGCCTTTTCTGTGTTGGAGAACAATTGGAGAGTTCCTTGGAAAAGCAATAAGGAACCACAAAGGATCACAGACTTTACATGAACCCAGGAAAAGAAAAATATCAGAGGTTTGTGTGAGCAAGAGGAGCTGACTGGGGACAATGCAGGGATCCCACTCTGTCCTGGTGAGGGCTCTCTCAGAAACACATCCCAGAGCTGAGGGGGATCTGGGGGCAGTGGGAGCAGTGACAGGGACCCAAAGCAGAGCAGGAAAACAGGGAAACAGCAAAGGAGTGGTGCCAGCACCAAGGATAAAGGAGCACACAGCAACCGTGGTCATAAAGGGCTGGGCAGGAACAAGGGGGGTTCTCTGCGTGTCCCTGGAAGGAGGAATTGGTCTGAACAGCAGGAAGGAAGACTCAGTGACCCAGAACTCCTGGGGGGAAGGAGATGTCCATGAGAGGTTTGGGAATAGTAGAGCAGCCCTGGAGTGACCCCTGCAGCAGCAGGGCAGGACATGAAGGATCCAGAGATCTCCTCTCCTCCTGCACTGCTGCAGCTCCACCAAGGGTGGGAAGGTCTGGGCAGGGAGCTCAGCCCTTACTGAAGGCTGAAACCATGGAGGCTTATCAGGGGTCCCTTATCTGAGGATTTCATCACAGGGAAGAGGAGACAGAGCTGTTCTCCCAGCCCAGTCCCAGCAGTGGATGGAACTGGGGTGGGAGATGCCCTGGATGCTCTGCCATGGATGGTTCCCCTGCCCTGCCTCCCAGGATTCCCATTTTCTGGGGAGGGAGCAGAGCTCATGAGCAGCTCTTGAACTGCTCCAGGCCACACCTTTGGCTCCTCTCTGTGTTCCCACAGGACCTGGTGGTGATGGTGTGCTCACAGTGGGACAGGCTGGGCTTGGGTGGGGGGAAGGAGATGTCCATGAGAGGTTTGGGAATAGCAGAGCAGCCCTGCAGTGACCCCTGCAGCAGCAGGGCAGGACAGGAAGGATCCCAGAGATCTCCTCTCCTCCTGCACTGCTGCAGCTCCACCAAGGGTGGGAAGGCTCAGTCCTTACTGAAGCCACGGAGGCTTATCAGGGGTCCCTTATCTGAGGATTTCATTGCAGGGGAGGGACACAGAGCTGTTCTCCCAGCCCAGTCCCAGCAGTGGCTCTGCCATGGATGGTTCCCCTGCCCTGGCTCCCCAGGATTCCCATTCCCTGGGGAGGGAGCAGAGCTCATGAGCAGCTCTTGAACTCCTCCAGGCTACACCTTTGGCTCCTCTCTGTGTTCCCACAGGACCTGGTGGTTGTGCTCACAGTGGGACAGGCTGGGCTTGGGTGCTTGGGGTTCACGTCCTGAACACTCCAAAGCTCCAAAGCCCTGATGGAGCTGGAGCAGCCTCCAGGAGCAGCCCAGCCTGTGGTACAGCTGGGTGTGCTCCTGTCTGGACACGATTCTCACCTTTGCAGAGAACCCTCATTTGCAGGCTCAGCAGAAGGGGAGCAGATTCCCATTATCGTGTTCTCCTTGCATCTGGAATTTTAAGTGAACTGCATAACAGAATCTTCTGCTTTCTTAAGCATTTTCCTTCTCCTTTCTTTAATCATGCTGAGATTTCCTGTGATACTGTGAGCTGTAATTATCATCTGCAGATCAGTGGCAATGCTAACTGGTTCTTAAAGGGATTTTTTTTCTGTGAATTTCAGATGACCAAGAACAAAATTATAATCACCTGATACTAAACAGTGACAACCAGACACCTACACATGGTAAGAGAAAGCAAAGAGCAAAATTACACACGTTGTAACTTTCCTCTGCCAGCCAGTAACATTTACTGGTACCAAATGTGTTTAATGTTAATGGAAATATTCCTCTGGCAGCGCTGCATGGCTGGTGGCTCCATTGACATTAAACACAGGACCATATTTTCAGTAGTGTGCACAGGGAAATATGGCCCAGCCTTTTCTAACTGTGCTGATCAGCCTTGTGTCCGATTCCAAGATCCTCCTTTGTTTCCCACTCGGTTTCCTCCCCTTTGTCCCAGCCTGGAGATGTTTCTTTGCTTCCCTCCATGGCCTCTCTCTGCTCAGCCCTGTCCCCCAGCCCTTCTGTCGCCTCCTTTGGGCTTCCCTGGGCAGCAGAGGGAGCCTGGGCTGTGTCCCCCTTCCCTTGGAGCCAGCCCAGCCCTGGCATCCCCATGCAGCCCCAGGGCAGCCCCTGGCACCCAAAACCCCGTTCCCCAGCATCTGTGCCACCAGACAAAGCTCTGACTGATCCCTCAGGTCCATCCAGCTCCAGGGCAGCCCCTGGCACCCCAAACCCCTGTTCCCCAGCATCTGTGCCACCCAGACCAAGCTCTGATTGATCCCTCAGCTCCATCCAGCCCCTGGCACCCCAAACCCTGTTCCCCAGCATCTGTGCCACCAGACCAAGCTCTGATTGATCCCTCAGCTCCATCCAGCCCCTGGCACCCAAACCCTGTTCCCCAGCGTCTGTGCCACCAGACCAAGCTCTGATTGATCCCTCAGCTCCATCCAGCCCCTGCACCCAAACCCTGTTTCCCCAGCGTCTGTGCCACCAGACCAAGCTCTGATTGATCCCTCAGCTCCATCCTGGCACCCAAACCCTGTTCCCCAGTGTCTGTGCCACCAGACCAAGCTCTGATTGATCCCTCAGCTCCATCCAGCCCCAGGGCAGCCCCTGGCACCCAAACCCCATTCCCCAGTGTCTGTGCCGCCACACCAAGCTCTGATTGATCTCTCAGGGTCCATCCAGCTCCAGGGCAGCCCCTGGCACCCAAACCCTGTTCCCCAAGCTCTGACTGATCCCTCAGCTCCATCCAACCCCAGGGCAGTCCCTGGCACCCAAACCCCGTTCCCCAGCATCTGTGCCATCAGACCAAGCTCTGACTGATCCCTCAGCTCCATCCAGCCCCTGGCACCCAAACCCTGTTCCCCAGCGTCTGTGCCATCAGACCAAGCTCTGATTGATCCCTCAGCTCCATCCAGCCCCTGGCACCCAAACCCTGTTCCCCAGCGTCTGTGCCACCAGACCAAGCTCTGACTGACCCCTCAGGTCCCCTCTGCTCTCTCCCCCCTCTTCTGCTGCTCCTTGTCTCAGTCCTGTCCGTGTCCCCCCACTGCCCCCCGTGCCTTTGGAATGGGATTCGTTCCTCCTGCTCTAAGCTCCCAGTGAATCTCATCTCTGTCACTCCTGGCAGCTCTGAATCTCTGTATTTGTTACTCTTCCTGTCCTGGTGTTTGTTTTGAATTCTGAAACCTCGTCCTGACTGTTCTGGAGCTGGTTTATTGCAAGTTGTGCTCAGGTGCAGAGATATCCCTGCTGCTAAGGAGGGTGGGAGAACAAGTGCCCTTGGAAAGTTCCCCTGAAACCTTGGGGGTTTCTCCTTCCCAGAGGAGGCAGGCATCTCTTCAGCCTAAAAATTGCTTCCATGGTAAGCCTGTGCTATTAGGACTTCATTTTCTGTCTTGCAAACACTCCATGAGGAAGAGTGTCAGCTTTAAACTCATCACTGCCACAGCAGTATTTATTGAGCCTGAACTGACAGCCTCCAATGCCCCTGACTACTTGTTCTGTTTACTTTTTTACTTTCCTGAGGGGGGGAAAAAAAACAAGGAAATGGAGAGAAATAGGGTTTGAAATTGCACTGTCTTCTCTTTGGTCTTGGTACTCATCCTTAAAATGCAGCGCCTGCTGGCTTCTGAGCTGCCCTTGACCTGCCCAGGAGCTTTAATGCAGCTCCAGCATCAGGGTCCCGTTGCATCCAAGCACTCCAGGGAATGTGACAAAACAATTCCACTTCCCTCTGCTCCTAACAGATGCTTTGCTTTTTTATGTTCTTAAGAGACAAAAAAAAACAAACCTGAAGGGCAGATCCACTGATGGTCTTGGATTCCTTGTGCTTCCTGTGCCTTAATAATTTGGTTGTTGTGAGGGACTGGGATGAGCTGACTACAAATGAGGGTGTGATTCAGAGGTACATCTCTGTCTGAGTTATCCAGATGGCCAGGGCTGCTTTTGTTCCTTCCATCCTTGTGTGCTGCTGCTGCTGCTGCTGAGCCATTGCCTGGAGAGTCTGAAAATACATTTGGACTTTTCAAGTGAGACATCAGAAAAGCTTGCAGGATGGCACAGAGGGCTGGAAGGAGTGCTGGGAATTGTGATATCCTGGGGAGGACAATTCCCAGCGGGATCAGAAGTGACCACAGGCAGCTGAGTCACAGAAAGTGCCCAAGGCCAGCTTGGATGGGGCTTGGAGCCCTGGGAGGTGTCCCTGCCCATGTCCTTCCTCCTTCTGCCTTTCCTTTCCTTTCCTTTCCTTTCCTTTCCTTTCCTTTCCTTTCCTTTCCTTTCCTTTCCTTTCCTTTCCTTTCCTTTCCTTTCCTTTCCTTTCCTTTCCTTTCCTTTCCTTTCCTTTCCTTTCCTTTCCTTTCCTTTCCTTTCCTTTCCTTTCCTTTCCTTTCTCTTTTCCTTTCCTTTCCTTTCCTTTCCTTTCCTTTCCTTTCCTTGCCTTGCCTTGCCTTTCCTTGCCTTGCCTTGCCTTGCCTTGCCTTGCCTTGCCTTGCCTTGCCTTGCCTTGCCTTGCCTTGCCTTGCCTTGCCTTGCCTTGCCTTGCCTTGCCTTGCCTTGCCTTGCCTTGCCTTGCCTTGCCTTGCCTTCCCTTGCCTTCCCTTGCCTTCCCTTGCCTTCCCTTGCCTTCCCTTCCCTTCCCTTGCCTTCCCTTCCCTTGCCTTCCCTTGCCTTGCCTTCCCTTGCCTTGCCTTCCCTTGCCTTGCCTTGCCTTCCCTTGCCTTGCCTTCCCTTGCCTTCCCTTGCCTTCCCTTGCCTTCCCTTGCCTTCCCTTGCCTTCCCTTGCCTTCCCTTCCCTTCCCTTCCCTTCCCTTCCCTTCCCTTCCCTTCCCTTCCCTTCCCTTCCCTTCCCTTCCCTTCCCTTCCCTTCCCTTCCCTTCCCTTCCCTTCCCTTCCCTTCCCTTCCCTTGTTTTTCCCTCTTTTCTTTCTTTTCCATCCTCTTCCTCCTTCTTTCTGGCACTGGATCAGCTTCAGGGTCCATCCCATCCCATCCCATCCCATCCCATCCCATCCCATCCCATCCCATCCCATCCCATCCCATCCCATCCCATCCCATCCCATCCCATCCCATCCCATCCCATCCCATCCCATCCTGGGACTCCTCAGTTCCAGACTCTCCCAGCCCAGGGGCTGCAATCCCAGGGTTTTAATTCTGCTGTGGTTGAGGGCTCTGAATTAACCCCAGTGGCTCTGAGCATCCCACACCTGCCAGAAATCCCTGCTGCTGGATTATTCCTGCCCCAAATTGCCCCCACAGGACACCAAATGTTCCATTCCGGAGGCTCCCACAGCCCTTTAGAAACCTCAGCTGAAATTCTGCTCTCAGTGACAGCATTTAGACCCCAATTCCACTGAAAACTAAATTTTCATGTGGATTTCCTTAACTCTAGACTTTATTTCTACCTCAGCTGCAGATTTGAGCTGCAAATGAAGAACTCTACAGCAGTTTTAGGAAATGTAGTGATTTGTATGTAAAATGTGAGTGGGAGGGAGCAAGTATTAGGCTCTAAGCACAACCAAGTTTTACATATGAAATGCAGCTAAATCTTTTGATACATTAATTTATCTTGCTTAGATATTCAGCCTTCACACAAAATAAGCACATAAAATGATTTCCCCATAAAAACATTAAAATATGAAGGAAAAAAACCGAGCTGGGGGCACAAAAGAGAACTGAGCATCAGCTATAACAGAAATACACATTGACTGCCTGGGCTCAGTTTCTGTGCAGATTATTGCTTTATTTTTTACTGCTACTGAAGTTTCATCTCATTATATTTAGTGCATATATAATTATCCTAACCTAAAGAGCACCTAATAAACATTTTTTTTTACGTCTTTATAAATACCAAGCACATTTCCAAATAATATGGTTAGAAGGAAGTTCATATCACGACTTTTATGTCAGTTAATTGCATTTGACAATCATCTCACAAAATACTTGGTAAAGCACCATGAGCAGCCAATTACTTCAAGGTTTTAATTTGGCCCAGTGTTTTTCCATGGATGGCGCCTGGGATTGCTCTGAGGGAGGCAAATTTCATTTTATAGCTGTACTTGTGTGGGCTTTTAGCAGTTTCCTCTATATGGACTCATGTGTGAGTGTGGTTTTCCCTTCCTTCCTTCCTGGAATCCTTCCTTCCTTCCCTTTATTCCCTCTTTTCCCCCTCTTCTCTCATTTCTTTCTTTTCCATCCTTTTCTTTTCCTCCTTCTTTATCTTTTCTTCATTTCAGAAATCCAGGGCATCTTCCTTCCCACACACTAATAGGGCTTTGGGGGATATATTGCTGAAAAAATCCTTGCATCAATTTTCTAACATCAGACCAGAAGCTTCAATTTGGGGCAATCCCAGAAGATATGAAAATGATTCCCTATTCTGTCACATCTCCTCCAGCAATTTGTTGAGAGTTTTGTGTCTATTGTGTTGAAGACACTGTTTACAAAATCATAACAATTAAGGACTGTTTAAATTAGCTTTATCCCCAGCAGAAATATATGGGGGAAAAGGAGAAGCTAATCAGATGTGCAGCATAAAACCCAGAGAACAGCCAGACCGGGGTGTCCTGGCCTTGGGAGGAGTGGGAGGTGTCATAATTCACCTGGGGGGATTTTGGAAGGAATTTGAGATGGGACCTCTGAGTTGTTTTTGGTGATGAGGTTTATTTTCTTATCTCCTCCATAGGCAGGAAGGGTGAGTTTGGCTCACATCTTCACAGCATGGCTCAGAAGGTCTCAAGACTCTTAGTTACAAGACCTTTTAAGGATTTATTGACCAATAAAATGCTGCTAACAAGGGTATTTATGGTTTTGACCCGATCTTTAAATATTTTGTCTTATGGACTCATGCTGCGGTGTGAGCTTTCTTAGCCAATCTTGTTATGGCACACAACCCCACAGTGCTGCATTCTGAACTCCTTGTTTACCTCTGCCTGGATTTTTTTTCTATATCTAAACTCTGAAACTCGAAACTTTCCTTTACTTAGCTTTACCTATCTCTGCTTTAAACTGCAAATCCACATTCTCCCTTCCAGCATCTGAGTTTGGGAGCCTTTTCCAAGGTCTCAGATCGAACCCTGGCTTTAATTCTGGAATCCCTGGCAGTGCCCAAGGCCAGGCTGGACAGGGCTTGGGGCAGCCTGGGACGGTGAGAGGTGTCCCTGCCATGGCAGGGGTGGAATTGAGGGATCCAAAGCAAACCAGAACAAAGCAAAGCAAAGCAAATCAAAGCAAACCAGACGAAAGCAAAGCAAACCAGACAGAAGCAAAGCAAAGCAAACCAGACCAGACGAAAGCTAAACAAACCAAAGCACACCAAAGCAAAGCAAAGCAAACCAAACCACATCACACCACACCAAATCACACCAAACCACACCATACCAAACCAAACCACGCCATACCAAACCAAACCAAACCAAAGCACACCACACGAAACCAAACCACACGAAACCAAACCAAACCAAACCAAACCAAACCAAACCAAACCAAACCAAACCAAACCACACCAAACCAAACCAAACCACACCAAACCACACCACACCAAACCAAACCAAACCAAACCAAACCAAACCAAACCAAACCAAACCAAACCAAACCAAACTACACCAACCCAAACCAAACCATTCCAGCCCAAACCAAACCAAACCAAACCAAACCAAACCAAACCAAACCAAACTACACCAACCCAAACCAAACCATTCCAGCCATTCCAAAATCCCTCTCCCTGCCCTGCAGAGCTGGGGGCAGGCACCAGTTTGCAGAGTCTCAAGCCCTGCAGGAAGGGGTCCCAGCTCTGCACAGCCCTGGTGCCAGAGCCGGGTGTTTTATCTGCACCCCCTGCGAGGGCAGCGCACTCCAGGATGAGCAGATCCTTTGCTCTGACTGCTCCGTGCAATTTTCATTTCTGCAGCTCTCCCTTTCATTTTAATTTCAGCGTTGCCCCTCTCAACCCCCTGCAGTACTCAGTGAAGCTCTGGGTGCTCAGGGGCCTTTCCATGCTGATCCCCCTGTCACACCCAGTGTCACTGTGTGCTGCATCCCTTCGCCCTGCACCTTCCTCCTTGTGAAAAACACCAACCACTTGTTTTTAAAATTTTAAAAGTTTAACAGTAATAAAATGGTTATGAAAATAGTAATACAATTAGAGTAATAATAATTTGGACAATTTGAATTAGGATAATATGAGACAATAGAGACAAAGAGTTATGGACAGGCCGGGTACCTTTTCTGGGCAGCAGGAGCCCGAAAAAGGATCCACATTAACAAAGGATTAACCCTTAAAAACAACAGCCTGTTGCATATTCATACACTTCATACGTGATGCATAAATTCCATTCAAATACAGGATTCTGTCTGGTCAGCGTCAGCTTCTTCCTCTGAATCCTGACAGTGCCTTCGAGGCGGGAAGAAGTTAATTTCTTCTGATAAGAAGGCAATAAATTCTCTTTCTCTGAAAGATTCAGGTGTCCTGTGGCTGCTATCTCACCGCAAGTCCTTTCTTTAGAGAAAAGTTTCCTACATAGCATAGTTCCTATTTTAACATTTTTTATAACCCAAAACCATATTTAACACACTATTTAAGAGAATTAATACAGCATTACTTTCTAACACAACACCTATAATATTCATTTTAATATTTGCAAAAAACCAATAATAAAATACGCATTTTTCACGCTCCTCCAGGCTGCTGCTCAGTTCTCAGCCAGGCCCAGTGCTGGAGCCATCCTGACAGACACAAGGTTTTAACACTGCCTCTGTTTGAAATCCTCCAGCTCCAGCTCTCCTAAATGAGGGCAGCTACTCGCTGGAGAGCTCTGATTTCCACCACAGAGGATCTGACCTGGAAATGTAGAAACCTCCTGGAGATTAGTCATGAGAAATGCAAAGCACTATTAATAACAGCGCTTGTAGCACGAGCAAACAGAAGCGTGAGAACACAAACACTGAAGACACATCTCATCCGTTTGGACTCTGCACACATCAGTTTATTTGCCTGCCCTGACAGCGTGTCGCTCCAGCACGGCCCGAGAGCCCTGAGCCCTGGCACAGAAGGCTCCAGAACGTCAGCAGTGCCACCAGATTTGGGGCTCTTTGTGAGAACCTGCGTCAGAGTCGGCGCCTTTGCGTCTGAGCCTTCAAAGGGCTGAGCAGGAGCGGAGCTGGGAGAGCAGGGAGGGCTCTGGCAGAGGGCTGGGGCTCTGCTGAGCTGCAGCTGAGCAGCAGAAGGCTGCCTTGTAGCAGCTTCTCCTAGGTGACATTGTTTGCTTTCCCTGGGTGAATGTTTTAAAAGGCATCTGTTGGAATGTCTTGCAGAATTCGCACAACATATGTGCAGACTCAAATGCAAATCTGCAGCACATCCCTTTTGCCACTTGAGCTTTGTTCAAAACTTTGCCATCAACTCACATCTATGTTTTTTTTTTTAATTTTGGCATCATCTGCTCCCGCCCTTGAACATGAAAGGTTTTAAGGTTTTGCACCTCGTGTAAACACACTTTGAAAGTGTCTTCCAACAAGAGGGGCAGAGCAAGATGTCGCAAGAAGGCTTCAGGTCTAATCTGGAAATCCTGGAGCTTCTCTGAGCCCTGGGCTTGCAGAGAGGTTGCAAAGCACTGGCAGAGGAATGAGCAGAGGGGCTGTGCTTCCCTGGTAGGTGACAGAGCACAGGAGTGAGCAGAGAAGGGAATTTGTGTGGATCCACCTGCAGTGCCACCCCCGGGCCCAGCAGGGCTGCAGGTGACACCCAGGTGCTGCCACCAAAGCCATTGTCCTGCTGGACCAGAGATGGTGGTGGCTGCCTGGAACAGAGGCTGGGCAAGATCAAGAGGATAAAGTGGGTGTTTATTAAAAGCCTCCAACAGCTGCACCTTGGGCAGTCAAAGCCTCACAGAGGCTGCACCCAGGGCGGAGGATGGACACCGGTTTTATATAATTTTGGTCTATTTGCATATCATGGGTTAATTGTCCAATTACAGCTTCAGGTAATGAAGCCATATTCCCCAGTTTGCTCCCCACAATTCACTTCTGTTTGTACTTTTCAGGGCCTGTGGTGTGTCCTTGGATCTCAGGCCCAGAGGGATTGTTCTGTCTGACCAAAATGTGAAGGCAGTTAGCTACACTTTATAAGCTCACAGCTATGCACTAATGCACTGCAGGATTTGAAAAACATAAAAGCTGAAATCCTAAGGCATCATCGAGTGTGGCAGGAGCACAGGCAGTCCCTCCAGCAGCCCCTTCCCCTGCCCTGTGAAAGGTGTGAGGGGCCCATCAGAGCCTGGCCCAGGGATGCTGGGGTTGCTACAAAAGGCCCAGACTGGCCTGGCAATTCTGGCTCGTGAAGCAGAAGAGATGCAGCCACCTGGCCTGGTGGGGCTGCAGGAGGAGAGATCAGAGCTCCCCAGAGCTCCCTGCTCCCTTCCTGAGCTCCTTGTGCCAGCCTGGGGCAGCTGGGGAGCTCTGGGCCGGGCTGTGCATCCCTGCGCAACCAGGGCTGCCTGCAGGGTGAGGAAATGCTGCAATTCCTGCAGCACTGTGCAGCCATGTACAGCATTGCAACTGTGCATTGCAATTGTGCAGCCTTGTACAGCATTGCAATTGTGCATTGCAATTGTGCAGCCTTGTACAGGATTGTAATTGTGCATTGCAATTGTACAGAATTGTACAGAATTGTACAGAATTGTAATTGTGCATTGCAATTGTACAGAATTGTAATTGTGCATTGCAATTGTACAGAATTGTACAGAATTGTAATTGTGCATTGCAATTGTGCAGCCTTGTACAGAATTGTACAGAATTGCACAGAATTGTACAGAATTGTGATTGTGCATTGCAATTGCACAGCCTTGTGCAGACTTGTACAGCAGAACTGTCCCCAGGCTGGGGGAGGTTCCTGTGCTGCTGGGTGAGCTCCTCTGCCATCTCCTGTGCCAGGAGGGGTGGCGTGCCAGAAAATGGGCACCAAATGGCACAAAGATGCTGAGGAAAAGGGGCACCAGTTCTGACTTCAAAGGTAATCCCTGCAGCCATGCACAGAGCTCGTTTTCCAGTGTCATCTCCAGCTGGGGTGATGGGGATGCTGGGGAGCACAGCGTACAGCCTCAGCTGCCCTGCAGGGAATGGGAGAGCTTTGATTTGCATCCTGGTTATTGATTTGCATCCTGATTATTGATTCTGACCTGCAGCTTCCATAGGAGCCCACAAGCACCCCAAACAAAGAGAAAAATGTATTGCAGGAGTGAAAACCTGCTGAGAAACTGGTGCTGAACTGGCCTCAGAATATAAATTGCACGAGGTATTTCTCCTTACTGGAGCACCTCAGTTCTCTGATCTCCCCCTCAAGCTACATTATGCAAAAGACATCTGAAATTAGCTTTGGTCATTTCAGTTTATCCCTTGTTTTGCTGAGTGATGGGCAGTGGATTTCAAGGTGACTTCTCATTTGCCAGAATCATTCCAGCCTGTTCCTGAGTGCCTGGATGGGAACAGCAGTGAGAAGATGAAGCGATCCTGCAGCAGCCCATCAGATAAATGTGTGGCACTTAATTTCACACACCTCATGCAAGCAGTCAATTAATGCTGTGCTCTGGCACCCAGCACAGCCCCGTGCCTGTGCCTGGGCTCACTGCAGCATGCCCAAACCCCCATGGAAATGGAGATTAGCTCCACGTTCTGCCTGAGCAATTTGCAAAGAGATCTCACCCCAGGGTCCTTGCCACACAAGCAAGGAGGAGGAGTGGGGACATGGTTTCAGTGCTGATCCAGCCTCTGCTTGCTGGATAACATCAAATCAATTGTTTCCAGCCCCCTGATGAATGCCACACGCTCCCTGATCCTGCAGGCAGGCTGTTAGACATGGATGGATGTCACATTCACATTTTCTGTAAAAATCCCTTCGCCCAGGATTTTTCTCCTCGGAAGATGAGAAGCCTCAGAGAAAAATATAAAAAATGAATATTGAAAACAATAATTATCTCATTTGCTTCTCCTGTGTTTGCTGCTTTGGAATGTGGTTTGGAGATTGTTTACCCACAGGTGATTGTTCCATTGGTTTAATGGGAATTGTTTTCACTCTTTGGCCAATCAGGGCCAAGCTGTGTCGGGACCCTGGAAAGAGTAATGGGTTTTTAATTTATTATCTTTTCAGCATTCTGTAAGTATCCTTTCTGTGCTCTTTAGTAAAGTTTAGTATAGTATTCTTTAATATAATATAGTATCATAAAATAATAAATCAGCCTTCAGAGAACGTGGAGTCAGGTTAATTCCTCCCTGCCACGGGGCACCCCCCAAATAGAATAGATGGAAATCATCAGCAGGGAACTGCTGCTCTCTGAGAGGAGCCACACCAGAACCCCCTTCCAGGAGAGCAGAGAGGAGCAGGAGAAAGGGGACTGGAGATTTATGAGAATTGTGGTTATTGCATTGTGAGGAGGAATTTTTCACCAGTGCTGGATTCTGTGAGAAAGAATTACTTTATTTCCTTACAGAATTACTGTGAGGGTAATTCTGCAATAGCAGGACTGCCTCAGCCTGTCTTTGACACTGTGCAGTGCTGAGGGTGGCTGACAGGACATTTCAAACATCCAGGGGAAGCCCCCGTGGGAGAAAAGCTGTGGCAGCAGCTCTGGATCCCCGTGCAGACACTCAGATGAGCTGCTGGGTTCATTTCCAGGCTGCAGGGGCACCGAGGACACGGAGGAATGAAAAATTCAGGGAGGAGGAAAACGCTCTGCTGTCCAGCAAGCAGGGCTCCACGCGGCAGGGCAGGACTGGCCTCACTCTCACAGAGGTTTCTTGGAGGAAACAGATTCACTTATGACTCAGGTCTAGAAAAATGGCTGTGAAATGTCTGCACTCTGCCTGGGTGGATTTTGAGCTTTTTTTTCCCTGGAAATGGGAGAAGTTTGAAGGTGTTTGGGCACTGCACACAGCCAGCAGTTCTCCAGGTGACACTCCCCTGCTGCTCTGCTCCCTTTGGGCAGAATCTGAGCTTTTATCCCAACCAGCCCCTGGTGCAGAGGAGGCAAGAGGGCTTGGGGCAGGTGAGTGCCCACTGATCATGCATTGCTCTTCATGGGGATGCTTTAGGGATGTACAACAGGAATGTGTGAGCCCAAGCTCGGGCATCCTGCAGAGAATTCACCCTTCTGATTTCATTTGCACACCGTACCTGAAGTGGACACCTTTTGCCTCAGCTGCTGGCCCCCGTCACTGCTGTGGGGTCTGACAGAGCCCACTGGTCTGTTCTGGCTCTGCTTCCAATAATTGATGTTCCTGCTTCGTTAAATCCTTTCCTCTCTGCCCATTTTAATATCTGAACACCTGGGGGTTGTAACTGCAGTTCTACAGGTCCCTGCACCTTGGCTGGGCTGATGAAGGACCCTTTTCCAGCTTGTAGAGAAGGAACAAGGTTTCAAACCCCTGCAGATGGTCTGGACTTCAATTTTAGCATCTGGGCTCAGTGCCCTCAGCATGAGAATTGTGACAGAGGGCACTGGGGACCAACAAAATGAGCATCAGTGGAGGGGCATCCTCCACTCCTCAGGACAGAGATTTCCTGCCTCAGGAACATCCCCAACACCTTGTCCTGCCCTCTGAGTGCCCCCAGAGGTGCTCCAGCTCCCAGCCCTGGCTGCAGGGCGGTGTGAGGCTTTGCAGAGCCCCAGGGCCTCCAGGTTCAGAGCATCCCTGAGGACTCTGGCACACAGAGAGGGCAGCTGGATCATCATCAGCCCCAGTTAAGGAACCCCCAGACTGGTTCTGTGTCCCTGAGGATGGGGAGGGCACACTGGGGGGGTGAAGGTGAGTGATGCTGCCTGAGCCAGCTAAAGAACTGGTTCATGATGCCCCAGTTAAGGAACCCCCAGACTGGTTCTGTGTCCCTGAGGATGGGGAGGGCACACTGGGGGATGAAGGTGAGTGATGCTGCCTGAGCACCTGGCACAGCCCTGCGTGCCCAGGGTGGGTGCCAGCCCAGCCCCATCGCTCTGGGCAGCCCCAGGGGATGGGAGGCAGCACTTTGCTGTCCCCATAGCTGCTGTGTGTGAGCAGGAAGCAGCAGCACAGGATCCATTTCTCCCGGATCTGCTGGTGCCAGTGTGAATCACGCCCTGGAGCCCATGGCTGAGGCTCAGCTCCAGCTTTGCTCCCTGCTGGAGCCTGTGGGCACAGCCAGCCTCTCTCCATCCCCTCGGGGCACACTCCAGACCTGCCTTTCTCTGTTTTTTTGCAGACAAGCCACGAATGAACAACATCCTGACTTCAGCCACCGAGCCCTACGACCTGTCCTTCTCCCGCTCCTTCCAGAACCTCTCCCACCTCCCGCCCTCCTACGAGTCTGCCGTCAAGACCAACCCCAGTAAATACTCATCTCTCAAGAGACTCAGTAGGTGTCAGCTCCTTTGCTTCCCCCTGGTTCTGCTTTGTAAGGAATAACCCCTTCCCTTAGCTGGGCACTCCTGGGTTGGCATCTCCAGCGGGGATTCCTGTGGCTGGCACTCCCCAGCAGGGATGGGTGCAGAGGTAATTTCATTTATGGGAGGGTACCTGCGCTTCTTGCTGTGCTGCCCCCACCCCTCTGCTGGGACCTGCTCCTGGCAGAGCCACCCAAGGGTCCTTTTCAATTCTGCTGGAGCCCAGCCTGGCTGGGTGCTCAGAGCAGGGACCTCCCCAGCCACGGGGCAGCTGGAAATGCCAACAGAACAATGCCAGGGTGGTTGGGAACAGCTTTTCCAGGAGGAGCCCTGCCTGCCTTGGGCAGTGCTGCAATCCAGGTGCTCCATGGTGTGTGGCAGAGCTGCTCCTGGCCTGTGCCATGCTCAGGTCCATTCTCTGTTCCATGCTTTGTGTCCAGACCTGTCCCATGCTCAGATCCACACTCTGCTCCATGCTCTCTGTGTGTCCAGACCTGCTCCTGACCTGTTCCATGCTCAGATCCAGTTTCTGTTCTCTGCTTTGTGTCCAGACCTGTTCCATGCTGAGACCCACACTCTGTTCCATGCTTTCTGTGTGTCCTGACTTGTTCCATGCTCAGATCCAGTTTCTGTTCCATGTTCTCTGTGTGTCCAGCCTTTTTCCATACTCAGATCCATTCTCTGTCCCATGCTTTGTGTCCAGACTTGTTCCATGCTCAGATCCAGTTTCTGTTCCATGCTGTGAGCCCAGACCTGTTCCACACTCAGATCCACACTCTGTTCCATGCTCTCTGTGTGCCCAGAACTGCTCCTGGCCCGTTCCATGCTCAGATTCATGCTCTGTTCCACACTCTTGGTGTGTCCTGACCCATTCCATGCTCAGATCCATTCTCTGTTCCCTGCTTTGTGCCCAGACCTGTTCCATGCTCAGATCCATGTTCTGTTCCATGCTCTCTGTGCGTCCAGACCCATTCCATGCTCAGACCCCCAGGGTGTTTTGGGTATTCCAGCAGGTTTGTCCCATCCACACTCACCAGCATCTCTCCTTCCCTCCTGCTTTATGGATTGCACTGCTCTGCCAATGGCTCTGTAATGCTCCACTCCATGCCCTTTGCTGATCTCAAACCCTTCATCTCCAGTGGATTCTCGAACAAGTGAGTTTTGTGCAGGAAGTGCTCTCTGCAGGCTCACCCTGGGTCTGCAGTGTCCGTGAGCAGCTCTGAGTGCACTCAGTGCTCCTGCAGTCCCTGGCAGCCACCACGGCCCCTGGGCTTGTCTTTGTCCCTTGGCTGGGGAAATGCAGGGGATCCACACTGCTTGCTGCTCCCTGCTGGGTTTAGTCTGTGGGAAATGTTTACAATGAACAAATCCTGGGGGTTTCCTTGCCCAGTGGTTTGAACAGGGAAAGTGTTGTGTTGGCTGGAGAGGGGTTCAGTCAAAACCTTAAATACCCACCCAGCAATGCCAGCAGGGAAGGGTGGGGTGGAGCTGTGCCATGCTCAGATCCAGTTTCTGTTCCATTTTTTTTCTGTGCCATGCTCAGATCCAGTTTCTGTTCCATTTTTTTTCTGTGCCATGCTCAGATCCAGTTTCTGTTCCATGCTGTTTGCCCAGACCTGTGCCCTACTCTGATCCTTTCCTTGCCCAGTGCTTTGAGCAGGGAAAGTGTCGTGTTGGCTGGAGAGGGGTTCAGTCAAAACCTTAAATACCCACCCAGCAATGCCAGCAGGGAAGGGTGGGGTGGATATTTGCAAATCCACCTCTGGGCCCATCCAGGGCGGCGGGAGAGACTGCAGAGCTCCCTGCAGACGCCAGCCCAGCCTCCTGCACAGCACCTGGCAGATGCCAACCCACTGCCCCACTCTGCTCCTGAGCAGCCAGGGAGTTTCAGCCCTGGCAGTGCCCAGCCCTCCCTGCTCCCCCTGGCACTGAACACACCCAGCACCTCCAGAATCTCTGAATCACTTTCCTGCAGCTGCTCTGCTCCAGAGCCAAAGGAAAAGAGGCTCCCAGCTCCCCAGCCTCCCCTTGCAAAGTGCCAGCAAGATAATGTTCTCATTCTGTATGAAGGGAACACAAAAAAGTGTGATATCTAAAAGCTGCAGTTCGAAAATTACTTATTGGACATTCATTTTTTTTTAAATTTAAAATTGTTTCTTCCCAATAGATTTCCTAGCAAAAAATAAAATATAAAAGTACTGAACAGATCATTAACAAATACTTCAATTTGAGCAAGAAACACTGCATTTATTTTATAAATCTATATTTCAATTTTATATATATAAAAATTTTAATTATAGATAGATATATTTATAAATATACTTACATATATAAATATATATATTTGAAATATAGATTTTAAAAAATATATCTAGATATAGATATACACACTATATATATTATAATATAGACATATTTTATATCTATATTGTATTTATATAATATAGATATAAAATATATATTATATCTAGATATATTATATCTAGATATAATATATATAGTATATATTATATTATATTATAATATATTATATTACATACTATAGTATATATATAGTATATATAGATATATATAGATATATAGAGTATATATATCGATATATATAATATAAATATATATTATATATATTATATATCTATATTATATATTATAATATAGATATATATATTACAATATAGATATATTTTAAATCTATATTTCAAATATTTCAAACACTTGTTTGTCTGGCTTGCCAGGCATGGAAAAATTACTTCTTTTCCTCCAATTAGCAGAGACAGATGGTGAAAGAGCAGGGTCTTAATCTCCCTGGCCCTTCCTTCAGGGCACAGCCAGCAGAACCCCACTTGGGGAGTCCTTGGGGGTTTTGGGGGTCTCTGGGGGGCTCCCCCTGTGCCCTGGGTGTGAGGATGTGGCTGAGCAAGAGCAGCAGATTAATTGCATCCTGCCCAGGGCTCCAGGGAATTGCTCTTCCCAGCAAAGTGAGAAAGGTCAGTGAGGAAGGCAGCTCCTGTTTTCAGGCATATTAAACCACTTGGTGCTGGCTGGAGAATCATCACGAGTGACTGGGCAGCTTGGAAATGTTAAAGCCAATTAAAACCAGGAGAGACAAGCCCAGAGAGGAAACCTGCTGGAGCTGCAGAGGAAGAAAGCTGGGGGAAATTACCTTTAAAAAAGGAGAGGGATTATTGTGATGGCCTCGCATGCACACACACGTGCATCTCTTCTCACCAGAATATGAAAGAACAGGAAGAAAAACTGAATTTGGCTGTTCTGTTTCACATTCCCTTCCCAGAGCACCACAAATGAATTTCTGTAAACCTCATTTCTGTAGTGCCAGTGCCAGAGGAACTCTGCTCTGCCTGTCTGCAGAGGCATCTCAGCTTGAGGAGGAATGGGCAAGAGCATTTATTTGGGGATCTCCCTCCAAATGAGAAAAAAAAATAAACAAAAAAAAAGAACACCAAGAAAAGCTGTCTGAGGGCAAAACTGCTGAGCCTGAAGCCAAGGCAGCTGAAGCACTCAAACGTTCCTGAAGTGTGGTGAGACCAGCCCTGAGTGATGTTCTAGAAACTGCCAAAGCAGGAAAGAAAGGGCAGAAAAATCCCAACCAAAACCAATTTAAAAGCCCAGGAAGTTTGCAGAAAGCATAATTTCCAGTAATTCCAGTTCCAAATGTTTGAAAAACATAAGGAAAGACGCAGAAGTATGGGATTGATTAAAAAATAGAAAAATTCCTGTCAAGCAATACACCAGTGATTCTTTTTTCTCTGCTCACCATCAGGTACCAGCTGTCCCATGTGTCCTGCTGGTGGCATGAGGGTGGCATCAATCAGCCTGGAATGGGTTTCAGCTGGAGCATCTTTAGGATTCCTTCCAACCCAAAGCATTTTATGGCTTCAAGATTTCATTTCCCAGAGAAACTTTGCTTTTGGCCAGCTGTGCCACCAGCCCTCCACATTTCCCACTCCTGGAGCTCTGCTCTGCAGCTGGGTTTGTTCCTCTGCCGTTCCTGGGTGCAGGAATTCTGAGGTTCCAGTGCTGTGCTGAGATCTCCCTTGTGTGGTACTGCACCTAACATGGGGAATGAATTTTTAGAAATTTGTTTGTAGAAATGGAGCTAGAAACAAGTTTCAAAGGATGGCATTAATCAGCCTGGAACGTGTCCCTGCCCATGGCAGTGGGTTTCAGCTGGAGCATCTTTAGGATTCCTTCCAATCCAAACCATTTTATGGCTTCAAGATTTCATTTCCCAGAGAAACTTTGATTTTGGCCAGCTGTGCACCCAGCCCTCCACATTTCCCACTCCTGCAGTCCCTGGGTGCAGGAATTCTGAGGTTCCAGTGCTCTCCCTTGGCATGATGCACTTGTGTGGTGCTGCACATAACATGGGAAATGAATTTGTAGAAATTCATTTGTAGAAATGGAGCTAGAAGCAAGTCTCAAAGGGTGGCCTTGCAAATAAGACTGGGTACTTCAAAGAAATAGAACTGTGAAAGATGCATTGAAGTAGCACCCACGAGGGGCAATTTTAGGGGACTGGCTTTAAGGCATTTACTTTAAAATTACACTATAATATGGTGGGCCAAGAAAGGCTAATAATGTATTGTAATTAAGAAATATTTAACCTCTCACTGTGATAGGGTGAAATATAACATCTGTATTGTCTCACCCTTCACATGAGACTGAAAAATAAAATAAAAGTTTTTAAAATTCCTCTCAGTTACCCCATCTCTAAGTCAAAAAAGAACCTAATCCAACAGCATTCCTGCCAGGCTCTGTTCCCCATCCCTGGCTCAGGCTGACACCCCTCTCGGAGCCAGCAGCCTGGAAAATGTCTGTCTGCTGCTGCCTGGAGCAGCTTGTTGGGTGTGACACACGGCTGTTCCTCCTCCTCTGACTCCTCTGAGATGGGGATGAGCAGCTTTTCCACACCTGGAAATGTTCCTCCTCCTCCTCAGCATCACTGGAGGCACGGCCTGAGTGAGCTTAGAAGCATCTTTGAAATTAAAGCAGCTCCCTGAAAGGTTCAGCCACGGCAGCTGTACCAGGGTCACTGGGTGGGAGAGGGAAGGAAAAGGGATTTTTTAATGCTCCTAATGGACAAAACATTTTAAAGTGTAGCCCATGCTGCATTTTTATCCAAGGAACACCTTCAAAGCCCTTCCAAGCAGCTGATTGTGCCACCTCTCCAGCAGCCTCAGAGCTGTAAACCTCACATAAGCTGGTTTAGCTCCTGCTGGCAATTACCAGAGCCAGGTGTGAGCATCCAAGCACATCTCCATTTGGGATGTTCTGTGCTTTAATTACATCTATTTAGAGTCACATGGGCAAATCCTGTGGAACTCCTCTCATCCAGAGCAGAGGCCAAGTGCCAGGGTGCTAATTGCCTCGTTCCCACTCTGCAGCCAGCCTCCAGCATTGCACACCCAGCCTGGCATTTCCAACCGGCCCCAAAACACAGAATAAAAATGCCTGCAGCTCCTGGGGCCATATGGAATTCCCCCCACCCTCAGGCTTCCTAGAAGGTGATTTTAAAGACACGAGAGCTGGAGGCCAGGAGAGCTGCTGCCTGGCATTTGCAGTGAGGCATCCTTCTGAGGGGTGTTGGGTGGTGAAAAATAGAGATTCATTGCTGCAGTGTGAGCTCTGGAGAGCAGATCCCACGGGCAGGAAGGCAGCACAGGGGAGCTGGGGGCTGTGTGGGCTGGGAGGAAGGGCTTGGCAGCAGCACTGGTGGCGCAGATGTTCTCAGCTCCTACTCCTGGGTGTGAGGGAACCAAGCCCACCTCCTCACGGATCTGGGCTGTGCACAGGGGCTGGCAGCAGGGAGGGGAAGGTGTGGGACAGGGGATGAGGAAATAAGTGAGGCCCAGCACAGGGTGGTGCAGGGTTTGGCTGAAATGGTGTTTTGTGAGCAGAGCTCTGGGATGTTGTCAGCACCCACCACAGGAGCTCTGGCTCATGGGACCAGCAGCCAGTTGTCTTTAACTCCCAGCCAATGTGGTGCATAAAACCTACAGACTGATGGCTGTAGGATCCCAGCGATCTATCACGATACAGCTGCAGTAGCCAACATCCTCTCTGAGCCCACAGCATTCCTCTCAAAGCCAAAAAAAGGAAAGTGGGAGTGTGGGGTGTGTGTGTGCTGCATTTCAGAGCAGCAGAGAGATCGTTTAAGATGCAGGAGCAGCAAACCGAGCAAGAAATGTTCCCTGGGATAAATTCTAGTCTATCAACCAAGGTCAATTATAAAAATGAGAAACGAAACCTTAGACAGGCGATTCAGTGTCTCAGAGACCACCAAACTTGGTTTGTGATCACATTTACAAATATTTCAGTGTGGTAATTAAAATGTGATGAGGTCACTCATGGGCTCCAGGGAATAGCCATGTCTAAGGCCAGAGGTTACATGGGCATGTCCTCAAATGGGGACCTCGCCTGCTCCTGTCACCTGCCCTGCTCTTTCCCAGGGTGACATTTGAAGAATGTGACAATTTGAGAGGGTGACATTTGGGAATTTCTCCATAACTCATGTAAATCATGTGGTACCGTGGCCTGGCTTCCACATGGAGGAGTGTGGGGTGCACTGCCCAGGGAATTGCATTGTCCCCACACTTTTCATACTCCTCTGTCTGCCACAAGCCCTTGGTGACACCTGTGGCATATCCACCTGTCCCTCAGGCTTCACCAGGAGGCAGCTCCAGGGCCCGGGCCAGCACTCTGACATTTCTAACCTCTCATTTCCCTCCCCACAGCTGACAAAGAGGCTGACGAGTACTACATGAGGAGGAGACACCTGCCCGACCTGGCGGCGCGGGGCACGCTGCCCATCAACGTCATCAAAATGTCCCAGCAGGGCAACCAGCGGGACAGGCCCCGCCGTCCCATCAGGGCCATGTCCCAGGACAGGGTGCTGTCCCCCGAGAGGATCATGCCCGAGGAGTTCAGCATGTCCTACGAGCGGATCCTGTCGGACGAGCAGCTGCTGTCGGCAGAGCGCCTGCACTCCCAGGACCCGCTGCTGTCCCCGGAGCGCTCGGCCTACCCCGAGCAGTCCATGTCCAGGGCACTGTCACACACGGATGTCTTTGTGTCAACACCGGTCTTGGATCGCTACAGGATGTCAAAAATGCACTCCCATCCCAGTGCCTCAAATAACTTGTACAACACCTTGGGTATGAACCCGACCTCGGCCAAGCGCCAAGCGTTCGCCTCGCGCCGGCACAACACGGTGGAGCAGCTGCATTACATCCCCGGGCACCACCACCACTACCGCACCGCCAGCAAAACCGAGGTGACTGTTTGACACGACCCAGTGCATTGTAGATACTCCTTAAGGACTGGGGTGGCCACAGCGCCCCGTTCTGCAGTGGCCTTATAGGCCAAGATAACCTCTACTAACTCAGTGTCTGCAAAGACTTCTCTGGCAGTCCCACCCACGTTGTTTTTAAAGCCACCCCTTCATCAGTGACACAGGAAGAACTGAAGCGGCAGTCAGACACTAGTGAGGGATGACAGAGGGAATTTCCTGGTGTGCATCAGTTTCTGTCAAAGAAAGCCATAGTAATCGATGGCTCCTTCCAAGGGCTCACCTGCATTACCCCATAGTTTCCATGACTTCAGGACTTTTCAGTTGCTCCAAGGAGAAGCAGCCTGAGAGAGGGAGGAGGAAATGCAGCCCCCCCCTCATCCTGGCAGGAAGGGGCCTCATTCTTGGCCTTCATGTTTGGCCTTTCTGTAGCAAGTAGGGAAGTCCTGGCTGCTGGAGGCAGCCCCAGGCTGCTCGACACCCGTCAGCACCCACACATCTGTTCTCTGTCCCCCTTGGAGCAAATTCAAGGGCAGACTTTCCTTCGGGACTGGCAGATCTAGGGACAAGAATAGCCTGGCTGAGAAATAAAGTTTTAGTTTATACTAAATATACTCATAAGATAAAAAAACATACTAGTGCCTACAAATCGCCTGCTCTCTCAGTGTAGGAAGTAGTGGGGTTGATGTGTTCAATAAGCACAAATATGCTGAAACGCTTGTTAGACCCTTTTCTCCACTCATTCTAGTATCTTGGTGTCTCCAACATGTAAATAGGAAGGAGGAAGAGGGTTTCTCTTCCTCCAGCTTCTCGCCACTGCTGAACCTGAAGCAGCAGAACCCCTTGAGCTCCACACTGCTGACCCGTGCTGGGGGAGGCCCCGACCCCACCGAGCCCCCCCGAGGCTGCCGCGCCTCTCACCCAGCCTGGATTTCTCCCCAGAAGTTTCTTTTCCCTATAGCATTTTCCATGGCCCAGTTCCCCTGTTTCTGAGCGTTTTCTCCTCTCGTTCACAGCCTAGAATCCATATGTAGCAAATCTTTTTCCAGCCCTTAGCAGAGGCACAAGGCTGAGGGTGTCTGTTTACCGAAAAGCAGGTCGGTAACTTTCCGTGGTTCTCTCTCCCCGCAATGGCCTCCCAAGAAAACCTTCCAAATTCCAATTCCACTGAGTCCCAATCCTAACCATGAAGACAGTTACATTTCATGCATATAAATTTTATATCCAGCATAATTATAATTAATGGGCATGTTGTATATCTGATATAACGCTAATTAGATACTGTATATTTGTAAAATCTTTGAAACATAGACTCGTGGGTCCAGAATTTGAGAGGGTTTTACCTTTGGCTTTCCAGACAGATTGGGCTTTGCTTTGTTTTTTTTGTTAGATTTGGGGTTGATTTTTCTTTTCTTTTTTTTTTTTCTCCCCTTTGATTTGTGTTCCTACCAAACTCTGTAGAACCGACTCCCACCAGAACACACTTCTGCAGCCAGGAAAGGGTCTCAGAGGGTTTGAAGGCCAGCCAGAGCTGGTGCTGGAGCTGTGGGTGCTGGACACTGTCCCCAGCGTGCCCTCGAGGCCCCAGCACATGCACACACCCCGTGGGTCAGGGCAGGCACGCTCCCTGCTCGGGGTGAGGTGATGTCTGACTTCAGGCTGTGAGCGCATCCCTTGCACTTCTCCTCGTGTCCCACGTGCCCACGCCGACCCTTTTCCTACACAACTCTTCGTTAGGCACCCCTGAGCCTTGCTCTGCCCTCCTCCCTCCCCTCAAATACCTCCCACCTCCTGGCCTTAATGACATTCCCAGCCCAACTGTGCCAGGTCCTGTAGCAAACAATGATTTAGGGTGTGAGTCTCCTGCGGAGGCTTTGGTGCAGCACCAGCTTTGTCTGGTGCAGGGCAGGCAAGGAGGAGCATGTCCTTACCCCAGTGGGACACAGGTGGGCCTCAGTGGGGTGTCCAGGTGGCCTTTCTCCTTCCCAGGCTCTCCTGGAGCTGGTCCCACTTCCAGAGCTTTATCCTGCCCCATCTGATGGAGACTGTGCTGAGAAGGACTCCATCAGTCAGAGGTTACTGGGGCTTTGTTTGACGGAAACTGAGCTGGGAGGGAATAAAAAAATAAAAAAATAAATAAATAACAGTCTCCAGGGTCAGATCCTGCAGCCTTGGGCAAAATCACTCTGGGCAACAACTGGAACTGTCTGTGGATCAGGGTGGCAGACCATGGCACGGGAGGGATGGGAGAGAACAGGCTCACAGCTGGCCTCCTGCCCCCTCCCTTGATGGACACTACTCTCCCCTGACTACCTCCAAGCTCCTCGGCTCAGCCCCTGGATTTTTCCTCCCAGAAGACAATCCCTGTGAAAACATTGCCCTGCTGACCTGCCCTCAGGCCAGAGGCTGGGACTCGTGTGAAGAGAAGCTCTCACAGCTGATGGGGAGGCAGCCCCTGCTGGGGTTCTGGGGCTCTTCCACTCTCCCTTGGCCCAAGCAAGGCCAGGGAGATCTGAACACTGTGGGAGTGCAGAGTCCACTGTAGAGTCTCCAGGAGCTGTGGTGGCAGAGCTGGAGAAGAGGTGACGTGGGAGGCTGTGGGTAGGTGAACACTCCTCTCTCTCCATGTCCGTAGCTGTCTGTCTCAAGCTCTAGTCCTCATCTAAATGTTCCGTTTGTGAGCTAAGAAGTTGCTGGACCAGGTACAAATTTGGTAATTTTTCATTCAAGCAGCCCATGCCGATGCTGAGCTGGGCCATTTGACCTCTGTGTCTTCTCCTGTTGTGGCTAACAAATATCACAGGCCCTCAGCTTTTTTCGTGTCTTACCTGGGCAAGAATCCTCCAGAGAAATCTCAGCCTCATTTCCTTGTCTTTTTTTCCACCCACTCAACCGTTTCAAGCAGATGTGTCCCACAAGGAGCCTTTTTAGGCCAAATCTCTTCAGGGACTCTGCCACCACCACAGAAAATTTTCAGCAAATTTCCTCGTGCCCTGGATACCACCATGTGTTCCCACAGCTCACCCTGTGTGCTGTGTGTTGGTGGATGGGGCAGTGGCATTTCAGCACACACAGGTGTCCTTAGGTCATTTTCCTCCCTTATTCCTCCTTCAGAGAATTTGTCACTGAAAGAACACTTGGTCTGGGACCAAGTGTCATCACCCATAGCCTGGTCCCCAGCACTTCAGTTCCCATGGGACGATAATGGGAATTCCCAGTCCTGTGGAGGGCTCAGACCACAAGGTCTGTGAAGTGCTCTGAGACCCTCTCACAACAGAAACTGTAGAGCAGCGAAGTGTTTTCTGTTAATCTTGTTTGTCGTTGTCCTGACGCGTGGTGTGTGATGTGCCACATCCTCTCTGCCCGGGAGGAGAGTGCTGGGCTGGGATTGCCCAGATTCCCACTGCCCTCCTCCCGGGCAGGGCCCAGGGGATGCTGCTCCCTGCACTGGGACCTTCCTGCTTCCTTCTCCTCGTGTCTGAGTCACCACAACATCCTGCGCTCAGGAGAAAAGCGGGAAGCAGCCACATTCCTCTGTACAGTAAAATATAACCTGCCTTGATTAATCTCGTATACTCTGAAGAATTGATCTGTATTTTCTCCACCCACAGGTGCAAACAAACACCTGGGGAGTGTCCAGTTCCCAGAGTGCATGTGCAGGGACTGGGGAAGGGGGATGTAGAAAATTTATAGTATTTCCTACAAGCTGATAATTATTTGCATTCCCTGAGCAGCAACACGTCCTGGATGGCTGCACTGGGTTTTATACAATTCTCTGTGTATGTGTATATAAATACAAATATATATATATATACATACATACTGTAAAATGCAATCAACACGTTCTGACTGACCCTGTACCAACTGAAGCTTCCAAACTGTGTTGAATCATTCTTTGAAATATGGAAAACTATTTTTAATGAACCACACAGAGCACCACACGGAACAGAAACTTTGTCATAAAAAGCCTTCTAATGCCACTGAATCATGTTTTAAGGAAGAAAAAATAATAAGAAAAAAGAAATATTTTTCAATGTTTTAATGTTCCTTTTATAAACGATGATCTGTTACTTGGGGATGGGGTGGGTGGGAAGAAACAGAGACAGTTGTCCGGGAGTAAGCCCTCCTTCCCTGGCCTGGATTTAATTTCTGTCTGCTGAGCCTGGCTGGCTGCAAAGCTGCTCCCAGGAACCTGAGCTTCCCACATGCACATTTCTGTTCTGTCAGAAGCATTCCCACCAGGAATCTGCAGGAGCTCGGCATCAGGTTTTTGTAGTTCCTGATAGCTGGGAAGACATCCTCATCTTCTTCCACCACCACAAACAAAATCTCCATGGAACAGGGTAACTTTAATTGTGTTTGAGAAATGTGTTCTGTTTGTGATCAGTTTGTCACGTTCAGCTCATGGAGAAGTAGCTTGTCTTAGTTTAGTTTCAGATTTACTGCTTAATCTGGAAGGAGGGGCTCTGCTGAAGTACCTTTGGCATGAACAGATTTCATGTTCAGGTGCGTTTCAGCTGAGTGAAAGATGGGAAATGTGTGAGAAAGGGGCTTAAATATTTTCTAGTGAGTGTTGTTAGCAATAAGCCCATGTTGGGGCTGCTCCTTGGGGAACAGCCCCTTCTGCTCTGTGTCCACAGGCAGGTGGGAGAAGGGATCACTCCCAGCTCTCCATGGTGAGAGGTGCCCTCCTGAGCCCAAACCCCGGCTGGGAAAAGCCAAATGTGCTTCACCCAAGGGCAGGGGAGAGTTGGATGGGGCTGTGCGAGTGTGTCCGTGTTGATCTGAGAGAGATCTCTGCTCCCAGCACCCCGGCTCTCCACCGTGCCCACACCATGTCCGGGAGGTCTCCATGCCAGGAGGTCTCTCCCCATCCCAGGAGATCTCCATCCTTGCAGGTCTCCATCCTAGAAGGTCTCTCTCCATCCTGGGAAGTCTCTCTCCAGCCCAGGATTCTCCATGCCAGGAGGTCTCCCTCCATGCCAAGAGATCTCCATCCCAGGAGATCTTTCTCCATTGCCAGGAGGTCTCCACCCAAAGAGGTCTCTCTGTGTCCCTGGAGGTCTTTCCCCACCCCAGAAGGTCTCTCCCCATCCCTGGAGGTTTCTCTCTGCCCCAGGAGGTCTCTCCCCATCTCTGGAGGTCTCTCCCATCCTGGGAGGTCTATCCTGGGAGGTCTCTCCCATCCCTGGAGCTCTCCATCCCATCCTGGGAGGTCTCTCCCATCCCTGGAGGTCTCTCCCCATCCCTGGAGGTCTCTCCCATCCCTGGAGATCTCTCCCCATCCCAGGAGGTTTCTTCTCATCCCTGGAGGTCTCCATCCCACCCCAGGAGGTCTCTCCCATGCCAGGAGGTCTCTCCCCACCCTGGGACATCTCTCCTGGTTCCTGGAGGTCTCTCCCCATCCTTGGAGGTTTCTTCCCATCCCTGGAGCCCTCCATCCCACCCTGGGGCGTCTCCATCCCATCCCTGGAGGTCTCTCCCAATCCCTGGAGGTCTCTCCTATCCCAGGAGGTCTCTCCCACCCCTGGAGCTCTCCATCCCATCCCTGGAGGTCTCTCCCAATCCCTGGAGGTCTCTCCCCATCCCAGGAGGTCTCTCCCCACCTGGGGAGGTCTCTCTCTGTTCCTGGAGGTCTCCCCTCATCCTGGGAGGTCTCCATCCCAGCCCTGGAGGTCCCTCTCCACCCTGGGAGGTCTCTCCCATCCCAGGAGGTCTCTCCCCACCCTGGGACATCTCCCCTGGTTCCTGGAGGTCTCTCCCAATCCCTGGAGGTCTCTCCCCATCCCAGGAGGTCTCTCCCACCCCAGGAGCTCTCCATCCCACCCCTGTGCCGGGAGGAGCCTCTCCCCCTCGCCCTCAGCTCCGCCGCCCGCCAACCCCTGAGACATTTTTGTAGCAAGAATTTCTTGGCTCTGAGAACGACGACACTTCTTACTGTAACATTTTTAGTTCGGGGGACAATATTTCCTAAGAGGGGTTAAGTGGATATTTTTGTGCTTTAGCCCAGTTTATGGATTCCATGTTTATTATACAGTAGTACTGAAGAGGAAGTACATTTGTATCTGTAACTTTGCACAGACTCTTGGTTAACCATTAAACAAGCTTCAAGATGAGCAGTATTTGACTGTTTTTCTCTGTATTATTCTTGTTGTTATACTTACCTGTAAAAGCACATTCTGTATGTACTGTAAACAAAAATATTATCAGTTTAGTAAAATTTAGAGTCTTAAGGATTTTTCCACTTTTGTCAGTAACAACTATTTATGGATTAAAAAATAAAGGCAATTTCAACATATAAATTGTTTCTTTTTGATATCTGTTGGGGGGAAATAAAAGCCATTTTCTTGGCAGCCTTCCCAATCTTTGTAACCAGCGTTTGAAAGGTAGATACCTGTGATTCTGTGTGTAGTTAAATAGCATCTATTAAAATGAATGCTGCAAGATCTGGAAGACTCATTATTTTTATGTATTTATTTACTGCATTTCATCATCTTGCCAGGAAAAAGCACAGGGAGCAGAGAGACATTACCATTTGTTGTGAGACAGTTTTGTCTCACAAGCCTGGAAGATTTTATTTTAAACTTGCCCTTCCCTAAGTTTGCCTCCATAAACCATGACATTTTCTCCATCTAGAAAGCCCTGAATCGCAAAGCTGGAACCTGTGGAATGTCCCAGGGTGGTGAGGCTTCCACAGGGGCTTTGCTTCTGCCCTTGGCAGTGGAGCACACCCAGGATTTTCCTTGTTATTTTCCCTTCCAGGATGTGAAAGCTCCAAGGAGCGCAGGGTGGGTCTGGCTGAGCAGCCCCCATCGCCACCCCAGAAGGGTCAAACTGCATTTCCATTTCTACCAGCTCTGAACCCGGCCTTGCTTACCCCTCTGCCCAGCTGGGAGCTGTGGTGAGGGTTTTCTCCTTGCCTTTTCTGAAGGAAATGTGTAATTCCATATTTCACATTGCTGGTGCCCCAGGGATCCTTCCCACTGCTGCCCTGTGTGGAGCAGATGTTGTCACCTCTCCACCACCCACTCACCAAGCCCCAAGCTCTGTTTTCAGTCTTTGGCACATTGGAATTGCCCAGCCTGGAAAAAATAAAGGTTTCAGGATGAGCTGGCTGGGGCTGCCTGAGTGGAACCAACAGGAAAGGTGGAGAGAGACTCTTTACAAGGGATGGAGTGACAGGACACAGGGAATGGTTTCACACAGAGGTTTAGAGGGATTTTGGGAAGTAATTCCTCCCTGGCAGGGTGGGCAGGCCCTGGCACAGATGCCCAGAGCAGCTGTGGCTGCCCCTGGATCCCTGGCAGTGCCCAAAGCCAGGCTGGACAGGGCTGGGAGCACCTGGGACAGTGGAAGGTGGAAAACAGGAGGTGGAAAAGGATTATCTTTAAGATCTCTTCCAACCCAAAGAATTCTGGACATTGGATGAGTAGGAAGATGACATTGGGGCTGGGAGCACCCTGGGATGGCAGAAGGTGTCCCTGCCATGGCAGGGGTGGCACTGACATCTTTCATGTCCCCCCCAACCCACCCCATCTGTAATTCAATAATTCTGTACCTTTCTGTTACTTTGCTGCTCAGCTTTAGTAGACCAAACTTAAGTAGATCAAACTTTAGTAGACCAAACTTTGAGGAGCAGCACCCCACCCTCATCTTCCAGGGTGGGTCCAGAGGGACCAAGGTCCTTTTGGAGCCCTTGGGCCAGGCTTGTGGTGTCCTGTGAGAGCAGAGCTCAGCCAGTCAGGCACAGTCAGCACTTCCGAAGGAGCACACGGACCCAGCAGAGTTAATTAAAATGCATTTTTCAGGGAGAAGTTTCGTTTTGCCTGGCAGTTCTATTCATAATTACCCAATTCTGTGTAGCACTAATAAGAGGGGATGGAGCAACGGGGAATTAGCTAATTTCTCCACTTGCCATAAAAGTTATTGAAGAGAACATCAGGATTTGTGGCATTGAGAGCAAGTGGTGACAGAGATGAAGCTGGGACTAATTCCTACCTCAAAAGACAGCAAATCCCACTGCTCCCAACCCCTGTGTTAATAATGTCAGCACTCAGGTGCAGAGCTCAGCGTTTGGCTCACTCAATTCACCTTCCCTGGCCTCACTGGTGCCCTTCTCAGCATCTCTGGTGGTGGCCCCAGGTGGTTCTGGTGGCCTGGGCAGCCTGGTGCCACCCCTGGTGAGGGCAGGACATCCCAGGTGTGACCGAGGGACACTTGGGTGGCTGTTCCAGGACAGGAGGAGCCCCTGGCCAGCACCAGTGCCCTGGGTGCTGTGCTGGGATGCCCCAGGCTGAGCCAGAGCCGGGGTTCGGTTGATGAGGAGGTGTTTGGTCAGAGGTTGGACTTGACGACCTCAAAGGTCTTTTCCAGCCTGGTTAATTCTGTGCTCCCTCCCTGGGAATGGGGCACAGGACAGGAATGAGCAGAGGGATGGGCTGGGCAGGTCCCCGTGACCCTGCAGGAGCCTCAGGGGGGCCCAGAGGCAGCAGAGAAAGGAGCGGCTGATGGACACTTACATGGAAGGATGGGGATGATGGGAGGCACCTGAGGAACAATAAAACTGGATTTGTGTCCATTGTCACTCCTGCAGCAGGGGCCTGGTGTCCCCTTGTCACTGCAGTGCTGGCTCAGAGCCATTCCAGCAGCAAAGCAGCAATTCCTGCACCTGGGAAGGCTCGGGGTGCTCACACATGCAAAAAGACAGGACTGTGCCCATTCCTGGAAAGACAGAATGCAGGAAAACTGCTGGGAGGCCCCAGAGGTGCTGCTGGGGTGAGAGTGGCCACTCCATCAGTCACATCCTCCCAGCATCTCCCCCACTCTTCCTGGCCCCCAGCAAAAAAAACCAGGAATGTTTCCCCAGGTAAGGATTAGCTCTGCTCCCAACTGCCCTGGAAAGATGCTGGAAAATGATGAGGAAATTAAGGACTACAGGGTAATTAACACCTGTCAGCGTGGGGTTAAAAAAGCAGATCTTGTCAAACAATCTCCAGTGAATTCTCTGAGGTTCTTCCAGCTGGGGCTGGCGGGATGGAGGGGAGGTGCAATGAGTTCCACCTTTCCCACAGCCTGGACCCTGTGCTGCTGGGGAATCTGAGAATTTCATCCCTGCACATCCCTGGGGGAGCTGGTGGCAAAGGAGGAGCTCAGAGAGGGCTTCACCCTCTGAAGGGCCACCTCAAGGGGTGTTTGGGCACTCAGGGCAAGGACACACACAATTACAGCACGGAGCTGAGCAATCCAGGGATAAGAATGAAACTGTCACTGCTACAAGTTCCAGGAGACGCAAAGAATTCGGGATGAAAAGAGCAACAAAAGAGGGAAATTCTGAGTCAGGGCGGGCTGGGTCCTTTGGAGAGGAGGTGTCCTGATGCCACCAGTTCTCTCAGACCTGCAGGGACCAGAGCAGGGCTGCTGGGGTGGATGTGGATGTCCGAGTGGAAAGGCGTTCCAGCTCAAAACAGAGTTGGGGAAATGGTTTTCAATGAGGTTTTTACAAAGCTCAGCGTTTTAATTCGAAGTGAGATGCTGAGGTGACAGGGTCACTGCATATAAGCACTTTTAGGGGGTGAAAAGTGTAGGGTATTAAACAGGCTTTAATCCAGGCTCAGAAGGAGCAGCTGCTGGAAGCTGGGGCCAGATCCACTGCCCTGGAAATAAAACTGTCAAGGAGACTGAGAATGGGGGATGTGTGCCTCCAATAAATGCTGTGAGGCTGCCAGCACTGCCTTATTGCCACAGGGATCCCCTGAACAGGAATCCACCTTCCTCCGGCCGTTCTCCACAGCTCAGCCATTCCTCCTGTGCCTTGAAGCTCCCTTCCAGCCCGGGGGTGTTTTCTGCCCACAGAGGAGGGATCTGTGCCCACGAGGTGTTTGTGGCCCTGCAGTCACACACTCGAAGGCATTTAATAATGAATGGGGTTTGGAAGAGCTCTCAGGAGCACTTGCACTGCCTGCAGAGCAGAGGGGACGTTGGAAGGAGAGACCTTGGGAAGTGACTCACGCCAGGCACCGAGTGAGTCAGGAGCACTCTGGGAATAGGATGCAGCTCCCCGTCCTCTCTCCTTGTCCAGATGCCAGGTAGCAGCTCTTCTCTTCTGCCTCCAGCTTCGGGAAGCGCTTCTTTATTTCTCTGAATCTGAAGCACTATTTTATTTATTTGAATTTGAACTTCAGGGCTGACGACAAAGCTCGGCCGCTGCCAGAAAAGCCTCAGCTCTGCAGTGACCACGGGCTGCTGGGGGACAAACCTCACAGGTGACCTGCACAGCGTGTCCCTGTCACCCAGAAAGGTTCCTCTGCTCACCTTGCTCGGCACAGGGCTGCCTCAGGTCAGAAGGCAGCTCAGGGTGCTGCAGATGCTTTAGGGTCACACTGCTGCCCCAGAGCTCCTCAGGGGCTGGCTCTGCTCAGGGGCTGTGCTGGGTTAATGGCAATGCCTGTGGGGAGCCAAACAAAGCTCAGGAGCTGAGCACTCATCCCATGAAGAATTTTTTCCTAATATCCAATCTAATATCCAAACCTTATATCCACACCTAAAGCAGCCTGAGGCTGCTCCCTCTCCTCCTGTCCCTGTCCCCTGGGAGCAGAGCCCGACCCTCCTGGCTGTCCCCTCCTGTCAGGAGCTGTGCAGAGCCACAAGGGCCCCCCTCAGCCTCCTGCATGCGAGCAGAGAGTCCAGAATGACTGCTCTGAGTGATAGCAGAGAGCCTTAGTGCTCATTAGAGACAAATTGCACTGCCTGCTGTGAGCAAAATAAAGAGGCATTTACCCGGGCTGTCCTGGAGGCTGTGTTTGCACAGAAACATCCCCTCCATGGGGCTGGAGAGCTGCTCTCAGCCTCTGAGGATGGAGTGGGTGAATGAGCACTGCTGGGAACGGGGGTGGCCATGGGGTGGTCACTTTGTTGTGCCCTGTGTGAGGGACCAGCTGGGGTCTCTGTACAAATCACCAACGGGGCAGGACTGCTGGGAACAGCCTTGAGCTGTTTGATTTCCCAGCATCACTCTCATTCCATGGCTATGACAATGGGAAGATGCCATCAGCTCACATCCCAGGCAGCAGACACCGAACTCAATGGTACAACTCACTTTATAAGTTTTTGACCAATCCCACAAAGCAAAAGCACATTGACAGTAGTTCCATCCAACCACTATAAGCACAGGTACCTTTGGTTAAACAATGCTTGCTTATTTTGAATAAATACCTGCTTGTGAGCCTTCAAACACAATGCACAGAGCTCCATTATTAAGCTTAGAACTTCCCAAAATCTCACTGATAAACTTTTCTGCAGCTTAGGGAGTTATTCCAGACAAGTGTTAATACACAGACCATGGTTCTATCTGTCCTTTTCTACTTTTTAAATAATTTCTCTGCTGACCAATCTCATGGTCACCATAATATAATATAATATAATATAATATATATAATATAATATAATATAATATAATAATAATATAATATATATAATATAATATAATATAATATAATATAATATAATATAATATAATATAATATATAATATATATAATATAATATAATATAATATAATATAATATAATATAATATAATGTAATATAATATAATATAATATAATATAATATAATATAATATAATATAATAATATAATATAATATAATATAATATAATATAATATAATAATATAATATAATATAATATAATATAATATAATATAATATAATATAATATAATATAATATAATCTCCCCCAGCCAGGCCAGGCTGTGTCTGACCTGCTGCCCCCTCTCTGTCCCTGCTCTGAGCACTGGGGCTGCTAATTCCTGGTTTTCACCCAGCCCTGTTCTGTTGGAAGGTATTTTTTTCCAAGGCAGCCTGGTAGCAGCTAATTGAGGAGATCAAAGAGTTCAAGGAAGGGATTTAGTCAAATGTTGGATTATCTGATTAATTGCCTTCCTGTGCACGTATTTTTCCCAAGGTAAATTCAAGTTAGCACCTGTTGAAGAGGTCATTACTCACTGTCTGGGCTCTGCTGCATTGGAATTCAAAGGTTTCCTGTGCTGGAATCCAAAGGCTCTCCATGTAAAACAGGACAATTTCTCATTGTCTCCACTGGCAGCTTTGTAATTAAATAAACTCTACATGGCCAAAACATGCAGCCACCACACCCAGATGTGTGCCCAGGCCTGAACAGCCTGCCCTGCTCTCCAGGACACTGTGGCTGCATCTTCCCATCAGAGCCAGGGGTGGGCCAGTTTGTGGGGTCCCAGAGCAGCACTGCCCTCCCAGAGGGGCTGTTTGGAACAGAGGAGCCCCAGAACAGCTGATGCAGGGTTTTGCCAGGGGATACTCAGGCAATGGCGATGATGTGGAATGGTCATTTCACCCCTGGAAGCTCAGGCTGGTGCTGACACCGATGCCTCAGGTTTTGGCTTTTCTATTTTCAGATTCTGTGCTGCTTTAGTGTGTGGGGCTGGGTTCACATCAGGGGATGGTGAGCTCTGTGCACAGATCAGGGAGACAAAACAATTCCTGCTCCAGCTGGGCACCAAGGACAAATGATCCAAATCTCAGCCCAGGAGCACAAACCCCGTGGGCTGGAGAGAGAAAAACAAGCAGGGTGGGACTGGATGGGCTAAAGCTGGAATGGGACAATGAACTGCAAGGTGCAAATGGAGCAGAACTGATCCAAGGGAGAGGACCCCGTGCCCGGCCGTGCATTTTGGGACCATTTTGGTTCATCTTGGGCTCATTTTGGGACCATTTTGGGTTCATTTTGGGATCATTTTGGTTCATCTTGGATTCATTTTGGGACCATTTGGGGTTCATTTTGGGATCATTTTGGTTCATCTTGGGTTCATTTTGGGACCATTTTGTGTTCACTTTGGGACCATTTTGATTCATCTTGGGTTCATTTTGGGACCATTTGGGGTTCACTTTGGGACCATTTTGGTTCGTCTTGGGCTCATTTTGGGACCATTTTGGGTTCATTTTGGGATCATTTTTGTTCATCTTGGATTCATTTTGGGACCATTTTGTGTTCACTTTGGGACCATTTTGATTCATCTTGGGTTCATTTTGGGACCATTTGGGGTTCACTTTGGGACCATTTTGGTTCATCTTGGGTTCATTTTGGCTCATTTTGTGTTCATTTTGGCTCATTTTGGGTTCATTTCGTGACCATTTTGGTTGATCTTGGGTGCAGCCCTGGCTGGGCTCTGGTGCAGCCCAAGGTGGATCCATGGAGGAGATCCTTTGAATCAATCCCTGCTTTATTCTGTGACTCTGCCCCAGGCTCAGCTGCCCTGGGGATGGCAGTGACAACCAGAGCAGAGGGCCCCAGCACACAGAGCAAACCCAGAGCAGCTGTTCCTCAGGGTGCTGAGCACGGCAGGGTCCCCTCCACACCCCACACAGTTCTGTTCAGCTTCTCTCGTGCTCCTGGCGCTCTGGCAGGGCTCTGCAGCTGATCCCAGAGTGAGCACAGCATGAACCCCATCACACCCCACACAGTTCTGTTCAGCTTCTCTCGTGCTCCTGGTGCTCTGGCAGGGCTCTGCAGCTGATCCCAGAGTGCCAGCAGTGCCCTGGGCTGGGGGGTCAGAGCTGCACCGTAACTCAGCGTGACTCAGCAGCGAGGGAGCCAGCTCTGCTCTGAGATGTTCCCAGGGCAGGGAGGTGACTCCAGCCCCTGGGGACAACGGGCTGAGGCCATCCACCACACATTAGAGGGATGATAAAAAGGGAACGAGTGCAAAAAGAGCCATAAAAATGATTTGAGGGTGGAAGGGAACACTTTGAAGTGAAGGATTTAAAACCTCAACCTGTTTAGCTAATTGAGGAGACACTTGAAAGACAATGTGCTCACAACACAGAGAAGCTTAATGTGGAAAAACACCAAGTTCTGAGAGGCTCCTCAATAAACTGGGAAAAGCAACAGGAGCAGGGCCTGGGAGCTGAAGCCAGGCATATTCAGAGTGGGGAAAAAAGTGCAGATATTTCCCAGGAAGGATGATACAGGAACAAGTACCCATAGAACTAATAAACTCTCCCACTCCTAATTATTTAAAGGTATCTCTGTAGTATGAGTTTGTGTCCTTGGTCCAGCATGGTTTCACCCACCACTCTGCTCCCCGGAGCAGCTCCAGAGCATCCTCAGCCCCCCAGCAGGCCTGGCAGAGAGAGATGTTCATCCTTCAGCCCCAGCTGATCCCACATGCTCCAGATGTCCCCTCACACATTGTCCTGGCCACTCTTTCCAAGGGGAGGTTGATTTTCCTGTGGAATCTAAAATATTGGGCAACCAAGTGCAGGAATGACCTGGGGAAGCACCAAAATCCTCTCAGGGCTTTCCACATGGTCTGCTGGCAGCTCTCACCTCCCAGAGAGCAGAGCAGACCTGCCAGCCATCCTGCCCTTTTCCCAGAACAAACAGCCTTTGGAAGAGGTCCCAGCAGCCCTGCTCTGGTCCCTGCAGGTCTGAGAGAACTGGTGGCATCAGGACACCTCCTCTTCAAAGGACCCAGCCCACCCTGACTCAGAATTTCCCTCTTTTGTTGCTCTTTTCATCCCATGTGCGCTGCCCTTTCCCTCGTGCCTTGCTGATGCACCTCCCTGAAATCCAGGCTCTCCTGCTGCAGGTTCAACCAGCAGAACAATCCTCCAACAGGGCTGAGAGCATTGGCTTGCTGCCTTGTTTGAAGATGGATGTGGGCAATGGAATGCCTCGGGCTGTTCTCTTTTCCAGGGAAGAACCAGATGCATCTTGATTTCCCAGTGCAGCCCTTTTGGTTGCCACGATGTCTTGGAGATCATACATTATTAAAATAATGATGAATATTTCTTGTGCAGGTTCAGTGTACAGCACAACAGAGAGCTGGAAGTGTTCAGGGTGGATTTAAGGAAGGGTTGGAGGAGCCCTTGTGATCAGCTCATCACAAGCCATGGATGAGCCAGCAAAGGTGATGGCCAGGCTGGGGGGAAGCTCTCACTCCCAGCAACCTCAGCCTGATCTTTAGGCACAGCTTAACATTAAACCAGACATTAAATGAGCACTGTGTGCCCGTGGAGGGCGAAGAGATGGCTCCTGACAAAGCACTTCTTCACTCCCCTGCTTTATCAGTGTTAATAGAGGTGTTTTATTGTCATCTGCTCCATCCTGCTGCCTCCTGGCTCCGCTCCCAGCTGCAGAGGTCAGCTGCAGTCAGGAGATCCCAGCTGGCACCCAAATGTCTCATTAATTTCCAGAGATGCTGCTTGTGGCTGCCCCCAGCCCGAGCAGTGGGGCTGACCCTTGGCTCTGTTGTGTGCCACAGGTCCCTGTCCCTCTGTCCCTCTGTCCCTCTGTCCCTCCTGTCCCTCTGTCCCTCTGTCCCTCTGTCCCTCCTGTCCCTCCTGTCCCTCTGTCCCTCCTGCCCAGCCTGGCTCAGCAGCAGATGCTGGCCCTGCCCCAGCCCAGATGTTCCACACCAACAAGCTGGGGATAAATGAGTCCCAAGAGGGGACAGATGAGGAAAGTGGCCTGGATGATGCAAGCAGGGACAGGAGCACAGAGCTGTGGGCAGGCTGAGCTGGCACCTGGGCTCACTGACCACCAGGCTGAGCTCGCTGGCTCCTCTGTGATCTCCAGGTGGAGACAAAATTGAACCCCTCTAATTAGCCTTCATGCCTTAATTTTTATCTTTCACATTTCCCAGGCTCTGCACTGCATTGGGGAATAACTCTGAGCTCCACAGAAAGTGCCAGCAAGGTCTCCTCACAGCTCAGGCACACAGAACAATCCTTTTCCAGCCCCAGAACCAAGGACACCGCTGCAGCTCCAGCCCCAAAAAGTGCAAACAACAGGGAATGGAGGAGAGAACCTGGCAGGGTGGGACTGCAGCACCTGGAGCTGGGATTGGACACTGAACCCCAGCGTGGAAATGGACCAGAACTCATAAAAGGGTGAAAACTCCTGACCCTGAGTCCAGCCTGGGTCCATCCTGGGTGCAGCCCTGGCTGGGCTCTTGCACTGCCCAAGGTGGATCCTTTGAAGGTTGTTTTTTAATAAATCCCCACTTTATTCCTGTAACTCTGTCCAGCCTCTGCTCCAGGAGCCTCTTTAGGCATCAATCCCAAAATCACCTTCCCTGATCTGTCAGGCAGCCATCCCCACCCACTCCCTCTGCATTTCCCAAAGTTTTATTTCCTTTATAGTTTTATGTATTTTATTCATAATTAGCATACAATGCATTATGAAATGCAATGCCTCCCCTGATTAAGCCCATGATGCAGTTACCTTTGTCAGCCCAACCTGGAATTGCATCATTTGTTTGTTTGACAAGCCCCAATTCCTACAAAGCCTCAGAGTCTGGCAGCAATTGCCTTTGCTGGCCTTTAATCCAGCATTAACAACCTTCCACTCATGTTCTCCTCATCCCGTTTGGCCATCCCTTGTGGCCTTTTCACTTGGGGGCTTTGGGAATTCCCAGGGGATCTCTCTGGGGCACACCAGCACGGAGCCAGGAGGTGCCAACAGCCCTGCCTGGCTGCAGAGGGAGGGATTCATTCCCCTGCTTTAGCAGCAGAGGTGAACATCTCCCAACGTGCAAAATTCACCTCAGAACCACCAGACCCTGCTGTCCATCTGTCCCAAGCAGGGACTAGAGCTGAGCTCTTGCCGTGGCGGGACCTGACCCACTGGGAGGGAATCCCAGGACTGTAATTTTGCCTGGAACAGGCTCTCTCCCACTGCTCTCAGCTTCCCTCAGCAATTTCCCACATCTTCCAGCTCTGCTTTGTGAAGAACTCCTTTTTTCCCCTTTGCAGTTGTTCTCCATTCAATTTTATTTGCAGTTGCTAACACCATCCACCCTCCAGGCTTTTAGTCAGAACTGCCTCTCAGCTTGTGGCTCTTTTACCTCCCAATACCCTTCTTTAGAGAATGTTTCACTTTTGCTCCTTTTCCTTTCCCCCTCTACAATTTTCTATTCCTAATTATCATTAACTTGGAGAACTTGCTCCTTTTGAAGAGCAGATAATTAATTTCCAGGGCTGACATCTTTCTCCACTGTAATCAGATCCACATCCTCATTCCCTCGTGCCCTGTGTGCTGCCTTTTTGTGCTGGGAAGTGAGGGCTGATCTCATGAGGCTCTCAGCTCTCAGCCTGTGGCCCCCAGCACGTCTCCTGGCACTGGTGCTGTGCCAGCTCTTCTCTTCTCTTCTCTTCTCTTCTCTTCTCTTCTCTTCTCTTCTCTCTCTCTTCTCTTCTCTTCTCTTCTCTTCTCTTCTCTTCTCTTCTCTTCTCTTCTCTTCTCTTCTCTTCTCTTCTCTTCTCTTCTCTCCTCTCCTCTCCTCTCCTCTCCTCTCCTCTCCTCTCCTCTCCTCTCCTCTCCTCTCCTCTCCTCTCCTCTCCTCTCCTCTCCTCTCCTCTCCTCTCCTCTCCTCTCCTCTCCTCTCCTCTCCTCTCCTCTCCTCTCCTCTCCTCTCCTCTCCTCTCCTCTCCTCTCCTCTCCTCTCCTCTCCTCTCCTCTCCTCTCTCCTCTCCTCTCCTCTCCTCTCCTCTCCTCTCCTCTCCTCTCCTCTCCTCTCCTCTCCTCTCCTCTCCTCTCCTCTCCTCTCCTCTCCTCTCTGCAGCCAGCACTGGGAAATGCTCCCTGCAATGGATGATCTCTCAGGACAGATCACAATGTGAGAGTGGGGGGCAGGAGTGGCACAGGGGGGCTGGAGCCTCACAATTTTGGTGAGAAATGGAAGGAAAATGCCAACAAGCTGCTCATTTATTGGTGAAGAGTTGACAGATCCCCAGCTCTCAGTGTGATCCAAGCAGGGAGCAGACTAAGGGTGGATTTGATCATCTCAGGGGTCTTTTCCCACCTTTCCCACCTCTGATTCTATGAGATAAACCTTTGAATGGACCCAAAGCAGCCACAGGTGACTCACCCCACTGTCACAGAGTAGGTAAAGGAAGGCACAGAGGGGATGCCCTCAGTTCCTCCCCAGAAATGAGCCTGGAACCATCACATCAGGCGTGCACAGCTCCTCCAAAAGGTGGGTGCCCAGCTCAGCTCTTCCTCCTTGGCCCCTCACTCTGCCCAGGGCAGCCCTGGTTCCCCTGGGCCATGGGGGAGCAGGGGGGTGGCACAGCTGGGACAGACAGAGCCTCAGGACAGACTGAGGGAACGGCCTCAGGCTGAGCCAGGGCAGCTCAGGGTGGGCACAGCAGGAATTTCCCCATGGAAAGGGGGCTCAGGGATTGGAAATACCCAGGGAGGTTGGAGTGCCCATCCCTGGAGGTGCCCAGGGAATTCCTGGAGGTGGCACTGAGTTCTCTGGGCTGGGGACAAGGTGGGGACCAGGCACAAGGTGGTCTCAATGGTCTTTGAGATCTTTTCCATTCTGTAATTCTGTGATTCTGTGAGTTTATCCTCAAAACACCCTGAATGTGCCAGGGTCTCTAGGGTTGCTGACCTGGACAAAACTTCCCTCATGGACACGAGCCACGTTTCCCTGTGTGGCTTTCATCAAAGCTCCCACAGTGCCACAAGTATTCTGAATTTTCCACAGGGAGGCTGGGGCACGGAACCAGCCCTTCCCAGTGACCAGAGGGGCTCAGGCACTGGGGCTGTCCCAGCTGACAGCTCCCTCACCCCAGCTCCCAGTGGATTCTCAGGAACATTGACCCCAAAATCCCAAATTCAGGCTCAGGGTTTTGCCTCATGGCTTCTGGCACTAATCTAGATGAAGGATTTAGGAGTTTCCGAGAAGTGAACCCCAAAGTTTGCACATATAAGTTGGTTTAAGTACTTTGGACAAAGTATTTCCAGTCTCAAATCACCCTCTCCACTGACAGCAACACCAGCACTCCAGTTAGAGGGGCTGCTTATGACTCCATGAACGTCTTGTACAGCCTAAAAGCTTTTTAAATGAGGCTCACAGCCGTGAACAAGGTAAATACATTTGTAGATTTGTTTGGGCAATTACAGCCATTTAAAAAACAATGCATAATAACAGACATGAATCTAATAAGCCTTTGCTAATTAAATGTATTAATGCTGCGTTATAAAACGAATGCATCTTGCTGATATGTTACAGCTACTTTTGTGCTGTAAACACTGGAGCAGTGACACGGGCAGAATTTGCATTCCTGGGCATTGCCAGTGCCCAGGAATTGCTGCAATTAATTTGCCCCAGTGGAGCCAATCTCCTGCCCCGCCACCAGGTTCTCCTTTGTGTGCCTACTCCTCATTTTCCTTTGCTCTGTGAGCAACAGCTGCAGTGAAATGGAGCTGGTTAACCCCAGAACATGGGACACCACTACAAAGCATTTGTGAAGACTCTGCTTTGAACTGTGCTCCTCTGCCAATTATAATTTGCAGCAGGTACAACATTCCCAGGCTGTGGAAAAGCCATTTCTCTGTCCTGGGAGAGTTCAGTCAATTTTACCTGACATTAAGTGTTCAATAGCACAATTTTCCTTCTCTGGCTTTCATCTCTTTGGAAAATGTCACCAAACTGGAGTTACCCAATTGACCACAGACCTTTGGAGGAGTCAGGCCCAAAGCAGCCCCACGGATGCAGAGAAAGGCTGAGAGCCAGGCTGGGGTCCCCTGGGCACCCCCAAACACCAACCTCATTGTTTAAAGCCTTGTTTGCCCAGCTGGGCTGTGCTGAAGGAAGGGCTGGGGTTCAGCAGGTTTGGGGAGCTCAATGCTGAAGGAGTGGGGCCAGGATGGAGGGGCTGTAGGGCAGAGAGCACCCTCAGGGATGGGCCTGGACAATGCCTGGGGAGATTTGCTCCAGTGGTGGCAAAGTCACTCCCCAGGAGCTCCAGCTTTATGTGAAAGTGAGCAGCCACATGTTCCCTGTTGTTAAACAGCCTGAAAATCACAGAATCCCAGGATGGGTTGGGCTGGAAGGAACCTTAAAGCCCATCCAGTGTCACCCCCTGCCATGGCAGGGACACCTTCCCCTGTCCCAGGTGCTCCCAGCCCCAGTGTCCAGCCTGGCCTTGGGCACTGCCAGGGATCCAGGGGCAGCCACCCTGTGCCAGGGCTGCCCACCCTCACAGGGAACAATTCCCAATTCCCAATATCCCATCCAGCCCTGCCCTGGGTCAGTCTGAAGCCACTCCCTGGGTCCTGTCCCCAGCCCTTGGCAATTCTCTCTCTCCATCTTTCCTGTAGATCCTTTCAGGTCCTGAAAGGTCACACTGAGCTCACCCCAAAGCTTCTCCTGCCCAGGTGAGCAATGCCAGCTGTGCCAGCCTCTCCTCCCAGCAGAGCTGCTCCATCCCTGGCATCATCCTGGAGCCTCCCTGGGCTCTCTGCAGCAGCTCCAGCTCCTGCCCATGCTGGGATCCTCAGCCCAGCCCAGGAGAGCAGAGGAAGGTGCACATGGCAGTGCCAAGTGGGCAGCTGTCTCCAAGAGCTCATGGACAGAAAACCTTGACCTTTGGCTAATGAATCACTCCTAATAAAGAGCCTGTCCAGCTGGATTTAATTGCCTGGTTTGGGCAGATATGGCTGGAAAAATCTCATGCCTGTCAAGATTTTTTTCCACCCCCTAAAGCATCAAATTATTCACTGTCCTCTTGTAGCATTTTGCAGCCAACTCTTTCCTGTGATGATTTTCAAAGGATGAAGAATGAGCACCCTGGTGACATTTCTAGTATCTATAAATATCTCCCCACTACCCTGCCTGCCCAACTGGTGAATTATGCAGGGAGATATATATAATAAAACAATCGGATCCATTTTGTTGTCAACAGACCATTCTTCTTCAGCTGACAAGGGAACAGCTCAGGCTGTGGCTCTGGAAAGAGCAGGCACTACCTGGGGAGTCACTGAGCTTCTCCTTTCCTGCATGTCCAGGGGCATCTTGGAGGGCAACACTGAGCAGAGAGAGGCCCTGCTGTGCCGGGAAAAGGAGGAAAGGTTTTAAAAGAGAAGAAGAATGAAGTTTAGGATAGTAAGTCTCCAGAATGGCAGGAAATCCCACATCCAGAGCACTGAGAATCACATGGAATCACAAACAGCATCGCTGAGGTTGGAAAAGATCTCGAAGACCATCCAGGCCAAGCTGTGCCCCATCCCCAGCCCAGAGCTCTGAGTGCCACTTCCAGGTGACACCTCCAGGGATGGGCACTCCAACCTTCCCTGGGCATTTCCAATCCCTGAGCCCCCTTTCCATGGGGAAATTCCTGCTGTGCCCACCCTGAGCCTGCCCTGGCTCCTGTCCCTGTTCCCTGGAGCAGAGCCCAACCTGGGGCTGTCCCCTCCTGGCAGGAGCTGTGCAGAGCCACAAGGTCCCCTCTGCTAAAAGCAGCCTTGAAGAAGTCCCAGTGAAGGACTAACCCAGCATGATGGATTATCTGGAGCACAATGAACTTCCTTCCACTGCTTCTCTTTTGTGTTTAATTCAGCAGTGCTCTGTCCATGCATCTCAACCTCAAACACACAGAGAATTTAATGTGCCCAACTTTGCAGAGCTGTGGGAAGTGACCAGTTTACATTTCATATCTAATTGGCAGGTTTTAATTTAAATTGGGAGGGATTTAATTTAATAGCAAAGCTTTCCCCAGCTAACAGACCTCTTCTAGCAGGCACTCATTATAGGGGATACTCTACAGACCCTGGTGCCTCATTTATGGCTTAGAGGCAATTTAAAGAACCCAGCTTAAGACAGCTCTCTCCCTTCCATTAGATATTTGCAAATGGCTTTTGCTAAGCCACAACCAGCTCCTTCATCATTAATTTTTTGGGGCTGTGCCTTGGGGACAGTGCCTGGCAATTAAACAAAGTTCTTACCAGAGAGTTTTCCCTCCTTACCTGCATCCAGAAGTTTGTCATTCTCCAGGACTGCAAGGATGAGGATTTTGGATATTCTCATTCCTGCAGGATGAAAGCTGCTGTGCTGCTCTGAGCAGGAGAGCTCCTGTGGATCTCCTGCCAAGCCTGAGGGCTTCACCCTCATTTCCCCAGGAAAATCCCAATTTCCCCAGGAAAAGCCCCATTTCCTCAGCAAAATCCCCGTTTCCCCAGGAAAACTCCATTTTCCCAGGAAAACTCAGCTTTTCCCAGGAAAAGCCCATTTTCCCCAGGAAAGCCCCATTTTCCCAGGAAAAGCCCCATTTCCCCAGGAACCAGCCCTTTCCCAGGTGCCATTCCCAGCTCTGTGTGCTCAGTGATGCTCTGTCACTGCCACGGTGCCCACCCTGGCACCCCTGTGTGCCCTCTGCACCAGGGACACTCCACTCCTCACTGCTCTCCCATTGCAGCTGGGATTAAACCCCAGTGACCCACACAGGTGTGTGCCAGGTCTGTGTCAGGTGTGTTCCTCCCACCTGGCCCCTGTGCCCTCCTCACTGTCAGTAAACCTGAAGTTTCCAGAGACCATTCCAGGAACAATTACTTTTATTAGTAAGTATCTATCATCACGACAAATTCCTCTTAAATCATCCCTGTGCTGTGCTTTCACTATTGATTCCATTGAGCACACTGGATATTAACAGCATTTCCAATGTTTCTAAGATTTACAGGAGTGTTAGCAACACACAGCTGATAACCACAACATCTGCTCACCTCCCAGCGTCCAACATTACAACACCACAGAGAAACACTCATGGAGGGAAAGGAATAAATTCTGGAGAATTTCACAAGCCACTGGACTATTTAAGTGTTTTGGAGAAGGCTGCTGATTTTACTGATGGATGATTATAAAACTACTTTGGATCATGAAGAGAAATAAAAACCAGATTTAAGTTTAGCACTCTCTGGGTGTGGTGCATCAGGCTCTGGGCTGGGATGTTGCAGGGCAGTGTCAGAACCCAGGACATTGCTCTGACTGCCCTGGATGGCTCAAGACCCTGGCAGGGGGCTCAGAGACCTCGGCATGGGGTCAGAACCACCTGCGCCTTCCGTTTTAGCCCATGGAAACAATTACCAACTTTGTGTGAGGATTTACAAGCCACAAGAGTTTGTGCAGAATGATAGTGAATTTGTCACAGGGTGAAAAAGTAGAATTTTGGGGATTTAGAATGGGGGTTCAAGAGGAAAGATGGAGGAATCTGGGCGTGTCCTGTCCTTCTTCTTCTTCTTCTTCTTGTCCTCCATCCTCTGCTGTGATGGTGGCACTTCTGGATTGATTTAGAGTAGAGACAAACTGTCCAACATAGGTGATAGGGATTGGAAAATTATTGTAAATAAAGCACACGTAGTTCTTAGTATAAAAAGCCAACGCCACCCCAAGGGCAGGGACTGTGCCTCAACCCGACCTGCTGGACAGACCTCAGCAGGTCAGAGAAAGAATGTAATGGATAAGAGAAAATAAACAACCTTGAAAAGCAGAGCTGAGGAATCTTGACTTCTTCTTCTGTCCCGGTGCTGGGAAAAAAGAGACTTTAATACCTCGGGAGCCATTCCAGCAACACCAACCCCGAGAGTGCAGCAGTGTAGGAACTACAGGATATTGATGCAGAGCAGCCACCAACCTGGGCCGTGTCCCCTGCACCTCTGTCCCCTCCTTGCAGGCCCTGCTGGGGTCACATCCCCAGGACAGAGAGATAACTTGGGAGTCCATCAGAGAGGTGGAACTCGGGTTAATCCCAGCATTGAACTGTTTAAATGCTGCTGTGACACTGTGAGGGCTTTGCAGACCAGGGCCTGTGCTGGTGCCTCAGACCTGCAGCAGCAAGGCCACCCCAGCGAGCACCCACTTGGACGGCTTCTCCTTGGTTTTCAGGTTAAAAGTCCACACGTAGGTCGGGCCTCTCTGGCGTGTTTTGTACACAGGACACGGGTACAAGCCCCTGGTGTCCTGCTTGTCATCAGGAATGGCCCTGATGAACACCACAGGCATGGCTGGGGTCAGCTCCTTGAGCCTGGCCTCCGTGATGGTCCCGGCCTGCAGAGAGAAGGAGACAAGGGTCTCATCCCCAAGGTGCCCACCAGCTGATGGACCTGAGCCCATGATCCTTATCCAAGCTGCTCCTGCTGGGGAGGCGCAAACAGCTTCTCCAGGGGCTGGATGAGCCTCTTTGAGGAAGGAGGTCTGGATCCAACAGCTCCCTGTCTCACCATGACCCTCCTCAACGTGAACCCTCAGCTCCAGCTGCCTGCACTCCCACCAGATGCCCAAACCCTCACACATGAGCTGGATTTGTGTGGGAACAGCATCCCTGGCCCTGTCCAGCCATATTGTGAACAAAGTTTTACTTCTCTTGTCCTGGATTCTACTGAGATGCAGCTTGAGGCCATTTCCTCTTGTCCTGTTGCCAGGGAACAGGGACAGGACAAGAGGAAAATGCCTCAAGCTGTGCCAGGGCAGGCTCAGGATGGACATCAGCAGGAATTTCTTAGCTGAAAGGGTGATTAAACACTGCCCAGGGAGGTTTGGAGTGCCCATCCCTGGAGGTGTCCCAGGAATACCTGGATGTGGCACTCAGAGCTCGGGGCTGGGGACAAGGTGGGGATTGGGCACAGCTTGGTCTGGATGGGCTGGGGGACCTTTTCCAAGCTCAGTGATCCTGGGATTATTCTCATGCATCTCTTTCTCAGAGGATTCCAGACCAGAATCACCTCGTGGGAGGTGCTGCTTGTGGTGGGAGAGAGGGTGGACACCTGAACCCCTGGGATGGAGAACAGCCCCAAAACAGCCTTGTTCCCACTCTCATGGATGCAACCATGAGAATTCAAAATTATTTTTCTGAGGGAATATCAAGTCCCATTATTCTCCTCCAAGCAATGCCCTGCTCAGCAGGCTGCCCAACGCAGGAGAGGGAGAGAACCCTGCCAGGGCAAGAAATCAAGTTTGTTTCTCTAATTTGGGTCTCTCTGACATTTTCTCTCTCTCTTCCTGACAATAAAATACCCTGCACATCAATCCATTTCCAGGGAAAACTGCCTAATGGAGGCTAGAGAGACCAAATGAAAATAAACAGGGAAATGGAAACAAAACTTTTCAGCACTAAAGAAACTGCCTCTCACTGCAGCTGAGCTTCACATATCATCATTATTCCAAATGCTCTCGGATCAGAGTTGTGGGGTGAGATTCAGCCTCTCCAGCAGTTTATTTAGTTCTATAATGAGCAAAGAAAAATCATCTCTTGCCACACACCTCGGTTTAATTGTACTAATGCCATCTGTTATGCTCAGCTATGAAAAATCCAACTCTCATTTAGGATTTTATATTTCCAACGTGCTGAACAAACATTAAATAATTCGTATAATACCTTGCAAAGTAGCTATTTATGAAACATTATTATGCACTCTTCTTAAATTCACACCTTTCATTCCTGAGACTGGGTTTTAATCAAGTCTTTCTCTTTTTTTTTACTGCTGAGAATACTTGAAATGAAATTTCCAAGAGATATTCTACCTGTTTCTGGGTTAACAAGAGCTGAAATCTTCCTGAGGTACCTCTATGTAAGATATCACTTTGTTATGTCTGGGCTGATTCTCATTTGCATTTTTTATCGCTCTCATCATCAGAAAATTAATTCTGCTCTGAAAGCAGTTCTTCCTGACTAGCAGCACAGCCCTCGTGGTGCAGAACCACCATTCTGTGCCTGGAGAGCTCAGCCTCAGCTCCTAAAGGATCCCTCACTTCTGCTTGTCCTGGATTCCCAGCAGGAAACTGAGAGTGGGGTGGGCCAGTTATCTTCTGTTCATTGGGCGGTTTTCTTTATCTTTTCCACAACCAATCCTCCCTTCAGGAGATCTATGCTGTTAATGGGCCATTAATTATTAATTATCTTCTGTTCATGGGCCAGTGAGTGTCCCTGCATGGTGACAAAATTCCATCATCCCATGGGAGTCTCCACCCAGGGGAGGAGCCAAGCATTCCTACCTGGATACAATCTGAGGTTTGGAACACCAGAGCAGCCTTTCCACTGGATTCCCAGAGGAGCAGCTGCCTCTTCCACTGGACCTTCAGAGGAAGACTATGCCCTTCTGCAGGATCCCTGCTCCAGCAGAGCCACCCCTGACACTGCAGGAGGGCTGAGCCACAATTCCAATGGGACTGTGCCAGCACCCTGACCCACAAAGCATCAGATGCTATTCTGACTCTGTCAGTGTTGTTTTGGTTTACTGCATTGTTTATTTTATTTTTATTTTCTTCCCTAATAAGGAACTGTTATTCCTGCTCCCATACCTTTGCCTGAGAGCCCCTTAATTTCAAATTTGTAATAATTCAGAGGGAGGAGTTTACATTTTCCATTTTAGGGGAGGCTCCTGCCTTCCTTAGCACACACCTGTCTTTCCAAACCAAGACAGGGTCCCAGCACAGGTCCCTCACACCACAGCCCCTTTGGGGTCAATAGGGAAGGGGAGAAGGAGCCAACAGGGAACAGGACACAAAGCCAGCAGGGAAAGGGGACATGGAGCCAGCCAGGAGCACTCCAAGGTGGTCCCCAAGTGATCAGGTCATTGGTTTCAGCTGGACAAGGGGAATGAAAAAACTCTTCCCGGTGAGGGTGGTGAGGCCCTGCCCTAGGGCTGCCCCTTGCCTGGAGGTGTCCAAGGCCAGGCTGGACAGGGCTTGGAGCAGCCTGGGATAGAGGAAGGTGTCCCTGCCCATGGGGGGGTGGAATGAGCAGATTTTTAAGGTCCCTTCCAGCCCAAGCCAGCCTGGGATCCTGATCCTGTGGTTCCTGTGCACAGCTGCCAAAGCTCCATGGAGCACACGTGGTGTGAAACCCACCCCTGCCCTGGTCCCACCACTCTCCAACCCCCTTGGGGAGGGCAGGGCACACTCTTGGCATCAAACTCTTTATTGCAGAGGGAAAGAAAGACAAGAATCAGTCAGCAGCTTGAGATAAAAGGTCTGCAAGTGTCCCCAGCCACAGCATCCGACTGTCACTGAGTCCCAGTGACTTTAACAGGGCTGCAGCAAAAGATCATTTGCACCCAAAATAATCTGCTTAGTTTCATTTCATCTAATAGCTGCCTGCTGCTTTGTAATGAATGTTTTATACATTTAATACACCCAAGGGCAAACATAAATGTTTAAATAAATAGAAAAATGTGAGTAGCAGAACACAGAAGGACTCTTTCCTTTTTTGGAGGCACAACCTAAATGTGAAATATTCTTTTAAAAGTGGAGGTGTTCCCCAGAGGAATTCTTCTAAACGTGGCCTGCCATTTTTATCAGAGGATTAATTTGGAAGGAGTACACAACTCAAAAGAGCTGTGCACCTGTTTTAAAAGTCCTGCATCCATTAATGCACACTGGTACCCACTGGATTATAGGTAAAATGAATAGTACCACTAGGTAGAAATGATATTTCAGTGAGAGCAGCAACCCATAAAAATATCCTTTTCCTTTCTGAAATAAATTGAAGCATGATACCCAGAGATTATGAATGGCTCCATGAACATAATTGCTCAGTATCTTTCAATCACAAGGAAAATGTAATCAGAAAAACACATTTCCTGATGTTGGGATGGTCTCTGACAAATCCCATTGCTGGATGCAATCACCCAGACCAGTTATTGGAGGGAGGCAGAGGGGAGAAGCCAAGTATTTCCCAAAGATTTCTGGCTTTGCACCCCCAAAACCTCTCCCTCTCCAATTCCAGCTGGTAAAACCCAGCCAGAACTCATTTTCTGGTCATAGTGACAAAGAAAACATAACAGCAGGCACTGGAATGTTCTTAAATGGAGTATTTGATATGCAGGACTGGGAATTTTTAACAGCTCCCTCTGTTCTGGTGTGTCCAGCTGATTTCTGTCAGGTTTCTAGGGCAGCAGAAATCCAGTTCTCCCAGTGGCAGGGGCTGTGATCTCCCAAGGGTTGTGTGTGGAGAAGGGAAGAGCCAGGGAGCTGTGGGGGCAGAGCTGGGAGATGGACAGGGCTCTGTGATTGTCTCTGTGAGCAGAGCCCAGACCCCAAGAGCGGAGATCTGAGCCGACCCACTCAGATCCTCACTGCCATCTCCCAGCAGAGCCCTTGCCAACGTTCCTGGCTGCCTGTGGCTTCCCAGACCCAATTCAGGCCATTTCCAGGGCAAAAAAAAAAAAAAAACCAGCCTGGAGCTTGGAACTGCCCAAGGAGATGTGATGAAATGACATCCATCAGGGAGGGCACAGCTTTCCCTAATTTCCTATCCTTCATGGAAAACCACTGTAGAGAGGGAAATGATTCATGACAAATAAGCGGAGAGTGTTGGATCAGAAAAGACAAATAAGTGGAGAGTGTTGGTGCAGAATTTCAGGGCTGTTGGGGAAGATGAAACAGGAAAGCCTTAGAAATATGATTGCCTGGCAAATGATTGTGAGACTATGGAAACTATAAGGGAGATTGAAATGAAAGCAAGCTTTGAGATACCTCAGTTACTGAACAACTGGAAAACAATGGCATGGCCAGCTGAAGGTGATCCCCTTTTGATGGAACAACACCCTCTGCTTGCAGACAGGCCCAAGGGTCAGAGCAGACCCTGCCAGCTTGGCAGAAGGGGTCCAAAGAGGAGTTTTTAGGGTTTCCAAAGAGTAGTTTTTAGGCTTGGCAGAAGGGGTCTAAAGAGTGGTTTTAGGGTTTAAAATGTAACACAGTGTGACAATGTAATGATTCTTACAGGCTGTATGTGAATGCTGTAGGATTTGTATCTTGTACTAGATTGGTTGGTGAGAATTAGAATATTCAACACAGAAGATTTATGGTGTTGTAACGGGAACCTTGCTTTCTTACCCCTTTTACTCTCTTACCCTTCTACGCTCTTACCCTTTGACTCTCTTACCCCTCTTACTCTCTCACCCTCTCATCCTCTCTCGCCCTCTCTTCTCTCAGGCCTGCTCCGAGCTGTGGCTGGCAGCTCCCAGCAGGGCCCTGCACTTGGCCCTTTGCAATAAACCCCAAGTTTCAGACCTGGCTGCAGAAATCTCTCATCTCCATCCGTCCCGACCATCCTACCCCAGATGCTCCTACACAAGGCCACACCTGTGGCTTCTCCCTCAGCCCCAGAGCCCTGCAGAGCTCACCTGAGCATCCCAGCGTGCTCCCTCCATGAACAGCCCGTGCACATAGGCCCCCTCACGAGGAGCACTGGCAAAATCCTCTCTGCTCTTCTTGGTCACATCACACTGCAGCGCCATCCTGTCCAGGGGCCACCTGTTCTTGCGGGCTGTGCTCTGCATGATGGCTGTCAGGATGGCCTGGGGGTTGAAGAACCCTCCAAGCCACAGCGTGGAGGGCAAGGAGAAGTCTCTGGTCCAGGCTTCCAGCTCGCTGCTGCGGGCCAGCAGGTCAGCAAACCACGAGCCCAGGCTGGCTGTGGAGGGGTAGGATCTCCTCACCCAAGACTCGGGCACGGTGCCCAAGAAGAGGGAGTTCTGCAAGGTCTCCATCTCGCTGGTCATGGTCAGTTCCCCCTGGGGAGAAAGGATGTCAGCATGATATTTATTTTCTGAAAAAATCAGGATTTCTTCTCCTGGGAAGCTGAGAAGCCTCAGAGAAGAATGAAAACAATAATTTATCTGATTGCTGCTCCTGTGTTTGCTGCTTTGGAATGTGGTTTGGACATTGTTTACCAACAGGTGAATGCTTGATTGGTTCCATGCAAATTGTTTTAATTTAATGACCAATCATGGTCCAGCTGTGTCGAGGCTCTGAGGAGTTACAGGTTTTTATTATTTTTTCTTGCTAAACCTTCTGATGTATCCTTTCTCTTTCTTAAGTATAGTTTTAGTCAAGCATAATATAATATAATATAATATAATATAATATAATATAATATAATATAATATAATATAATATAATATAATATAATATAATATAATATAATATAATATAATATAATATAATATAATATAATATAATATAATTCATATCATATCATTAATATATCAGCCTTCTGAGAACTTGGAGTCAGAGTCTCATCTCTCACCTCGTCCTGGGGACCCTCACAAACACCACAAAGGGCACAGTCAGCACTGACACTGCCCAGCAGAGCCTGCTTGGAAGCACAGCTGGGCCAAGGCATGAGGAAGAGCACAGAATCCCACACAGACACTGCTGGCCAAGTACTCTGGGTGACTTCATGAGTTTGGGGCTTTCCTGCACACTTTCTATTGCATATTCCTACATCCTGCTGTAAAAATACTACTGGGAGGAAAAGCTGTGTATAGTGACAGCAGCAGGGGTGTCCTCGGTTGTCCTGGTGTTATTTCTGGTTTCTCTCATGGACTCACAGATTTTCAGGAGTGTAAAGCTGTTTTCACTCACTGCCAGGGCAGGATACTGGAATTTCTGATGATTTACTCTAAAACTGTCCAAATATTTATGTTGAGTCCTATCCCCCCTCCTCTCCTCCACTTCCCCTCACTCCTCCTCTCATTTGCTGCTTTGCAGTGCAAGATTTTCTCTTTAACTCCACGTGTTGTCTGCAAATGTAATCACAGCTCCTTCCACAGCAGGGAAGGAGCACAACAAAGTAAGATATGATTCAGCCAAGTGAGATAAAGAGAGAGGTTTGACTTTTCCTTTGTGCAGCAATTAATTAGTTTCAAAGCTTTTAGAAACCTGTATCAGTTCTGCCAGAAGAGCTGAATTCCAGGACATTCCACTGAAAGACAACGTGAGGCTGGCTGAACACTGGAACAGGTTGTCCACAGTGGAGTCTCCAGCCTTGGAAATGCTCAAAACCCACCAGGGCATGGTCAGAACAAGCTGCTCTGCCTGTCCCTGCTCAGGATGGGGCTGGAGCCATGTCCTGACCAGCTCCTCTGTGATTCTGGCTCACACAAACCAAGCAGAATAAAAAGAGAAAACCTGCAAATGCCATCTCAGCTTCCCTGGTATGGAATGGTCTCCACAGCTCAAACCTCTGCAGCTCTGTGCTGAGCTGGAGGGGTACAACACCCCCAGAACTTTGGAGTCCCACAGATAACGTCCATCCCTGCTCTCCATTATAAACACTTCCTTTTGTTCCCTTATCATTTGGCCAAAATTTATCTCATTTACAATTTCTCTTTGCCTCGGGCTAAGTGTTTTTTGGAAAGATTAACTGAAATGCATGGAGCCATTGCTGAGAACAAGGGGGAGGGAATTGGGTCAGTCTATTCACATTAAAAGATTCCAACTGTTCTTTCACAGGACTTCAGTGCCTCCAGCAGTGAGGTCAGCAGAGGTGCCCTTTGCTGGGGCCACAAAAATCTATGAAGCTTTAGCAAAAGTTGAAATCTTCTTAAAGCAGCCCCCACAGTTGTTTAGCAATGCTTGGCAGAGCCCAGCAGCTCAAGATCTCTGCAGTTCCTGTGCTGGCCATGCCCTGTGGGACACACTGATAGCTGAGAAAGACCTTTAATATCACCAAATCCAGCCATAGAATTGTGACTTGGACAAGGTGTGGCAATCAGATTTCATGTGGGGAAGAATGTGCTGTTTAATATTGGTAGGGGAACGAGAGGATGCAGTGTGCAAATAAACCACAAACAAAATTTAGCCCAGGAATTTGTAACACAGGCTGCAAACCTCTCCCCAAACCCTGCCACACATCATGGCAGGGAAGGAGATGGGGTCTGCAGAAAAGGCTCCTCAGAGGGCAGCAGCAGCCGCTGAGCTGGGATTCAGAGACACCCTGAAGAACAGTTGGATAGAGAAAATCCTGAGTACAAAGGGTTTAAGATGGGTTCCAAAGCTACAACAGCAAATGAGGTGAAATGAAGAGCTGGAAGAAGCAGCACTTGCAATTAACACTAAAACATGAGGAAAAACCTCCTGAAATCTCCATCCTCAGGAGAAACTGGACACAGCAAGGAACCATCAATGGGCTGGGCTGAAGCCATGGCAGGACCATGCAGGGAGAACAGGAATCCCTGCACTGGCCACAGCAGGACACTGGAACAGGAGCATTCTGTGCTCCTGGAAGGGCTTCGACACGGGTAAGAATATGGCAGAACGTGTGCAAGCAGCCAAGTTGATTTAAAGACAGCCCCCCCTCGATCATATATCTTGTCTAGTTTTACTTTCAGGAAACAAATGAATTAGCAAACGTAATTCTCAGCAAGGCTTGAGAAAAGCAATTTTTAAAGCCTGCGCACTCAAGCATGCTTTGAGTCTCCTGTGAGGGTTCAAAGCATCTACAGGAGCAATCTCATAGAGTTGTCCAAACACAATTATGCATAAATTTGCATTTCAGATGCTGAATACTAAAGTGCATCAGAAATTATTCAAGTTACTTTTAAATTTTTTTCCCAAACGCTGGGAGTAATTTTCATTTAAAGACACCCTTGAAGGAAATCCTAATCAGCCTGCAGCCATTCCCTCAAGATGAGCACACTACAGACACAAACTGTTTCCTCAGTTCAGGTTATTTTCACTTGATACCCAGCTTGCCTATCAAAATTTGGTCTTTGTTATTTTACAATATATATTATCCTCATTTTGGAGGCTCATCCTTCACCCAAATTGCAAACCAGATGATCTGCTTGCAAAAGATGAGGCTGGTACAACATTAACATGCAAGTGCTTCAGCCCAGCCTCTGGTTCCACCCAAGCCAGCCAGAACAAAGGGCTTTGAAATGCAACATGCCAGTTACTTCTGATGGCTACCAGTCTATTGCAATTTCTCTTCCTCCTAATGGGATGTCTCCTATTTTTGGACCAAACAATCACTTTCCGCTAGGACGACACGATGAATTATTCAAAAATTCAAATTAGGCGTGACATTTCCGAATCGCCTTCTTTTGGCAGATCCTTCAGTCAGTTAGAAACAATAAGCCTTGTTTTCTCTGGGCTTTATTTATTCTCTGCTGAGCTCTGTGGGGCCTGGCTTGTAAACTCTCCTCCTCTGAGTGCTGTCAGTGCAGGGCCCCAGCCCCAGAGAGGAACGAGCCTTGACAGCTCTTTAATTGTCAGCAAGGGCAATTAAAGCAGGATTTCTTCAGTGTAAGGCCCAGAGTCAAGTGAGGGCAGCACCAGGAAGAGCCTCCAGCCCCCTCTGGCTGCTCTGTGGTCCCCCAGGGGTGGGAGGTGATGTGAGGGATGCTGAGCAGGGTTTTGGGTCATGCACAAGCTCTAATTCAGCTCTGCAGGGACCCACACGTGACCTTGGGCTGCAGACACAAGAACTGGGCTTAAGTTGTGCCAGGGGAGACCTGGTTTGGATATCAGGAAAGCTTTCTTCAGGCAGTGGGCTGTGAAGCACTGGAACAGGCTGTGGTGCAGTCACCAGCCACAGGCTGACAGAATATTCTGACAGAATATTCCCAGCTGGAAGGGGCCCTCAAGGATCATAGAGTGCAACTCTTAAACCAGGGACTGAACCCCCAGCCTTGGTGGGGTCAGCACCAGCTGAGCCCAAGTACCCTGGAAGTGCCCAGAAAACCCTCTGGATGTGGTTTAGGGGTGAGCACGGTGCTGCTGCTGGAGGGATGGTTGGACTTGGGGATCTCAAAGGGCTTCTCCAGCCTTAAGGACCCCATGGGTCTTGGAATTGCCACTGATGGCCCCTCAGAGCCTTCAGATGTGTCTCTGCAGCAAACACCAGATTTGCCAAACACCAGAAATGCCAAATGCTGCTCTGCTCTCCTCCAGTCCCAGCCCCAGGGTGTCTCTGAATCCCAGCTCAGGGGCTGCTGCTGCCCTCTGAGGAGCCTTTTCTGCAGACCCCATCTCCTTCCCTGCCATGATCTGGGCAGGGTTTGGGGAGAGGTTTGCAGCCTGTGTTACAGATGCCTGGGCTAAATTTTGTTTGTGGTTTATTTGCACACTGCACCCCCTCGTTTCCCTACCAATATTAAACAGCACATTCTTCCCCACATGAAATCTAATTGCCACACCTTGTCCAAGTCACAATTATATCTTGTTTGGGGCTCGGGGATTGAAACATTAAATCACTTCTGTTTACCTGTCTCAGGAAATGGAATTTTCAATTCCACTGCCTTATGCTAGAAAATAAGAGAAATCTGTTTATGATAATTGACTACATAAATACCAGCTTCTTTCCAAATGGGCTGCACACACTGACCCACCACCTGTGGCCAGGATTTCTCTGCTTTAACAAGCACCAGCAGCCAGTGCAGGGCACACACATCTGCAGCTGCTGCTCCAGGCTGCAGATGGGATCTGGGAGCAGCTTGGTGCCCAAACCCCGAGCCAAGCCTGCCCCTCCTCGTGCAGGGTGGGCAGCTGAAGGTTTCTTTTCCAAGCTGCCCCTGGGAGAGGTTTGAGATGTCCTTCCATCGTGGGGCAGGTCAGCTCTCCCATGAACAGGCTGGGTCCAAGGCCACGCTGGGCACATCAGCTGTGGGAGCTCAGCATCTCCCTGAGAAGGGATTGTGAGAAATAGCTCCTCACCTGTCGTAGTTTAGGAAGGTTTATTAAACCTTATCAAAAATACAACAGACCTGATCCATGTCTGGGGCAGAGCTGATCCCTGACTGAGCAGAGCAGATCCATGGGATCCCTGTCTGGAGCAGAGCAGATCCATGGGATCCCTGTCTGGAGCAGAGTTGATCCATGGGATCCCTGTCTGAAGCAGAGCAGATCCATGGGATCCCTGCCTGGGGCAGAGTTTGGTTCCACAGCACGGTGGGGATCAGCTGCAGTGGACAGGGACTCCTGAGCAGGTGGCTCACACCCAGCAAGGGAATTGTATCTCTTCCAAAACTCCTGTGATTTCAGCTTTTGTCTCTTACAGTTCTGGCCATTTTGTGCCTTCACACAAAACCAATCTTTGATTTCAGCCCTGCCTGTGCCTCTGAGATATTTTGTTCCAAGCTCCCCCCACCCATGGACATTTTATGCAAAGGTTTGATTTTTGGCTCACCTTTAACCAGGCCATGGCTCAGTTTGTGAGTGACCTGCTGTTGCTGTGGCACAATCTGGGGTGGCCAGAAATGCTCATCCCCTGTACCCACAAGCCAAGCACTGCTGTGTGTGCCCATGGACACTGTGCCACTGCAAATCCACCTGTGAGCCCTGTGGAGCCAGGCTGGCTTTGCAGCCAGCAGCAAATTCTTCCCTGTGACCCCTTCTATTCCCTGAGCAGCACCATGCAGGATTTTCCAGCTCTCCTCCTGATGCCTTAAGATTTCAGCTTTTATATTTATCAAATCCTGGAGTGTATTAGGGTATAACTCTAAACTCCATAAAAAGTGTGGTTAACTGCCTTCACATTTTGGTCAGACAGAACAATCCCTCTGGGCCTGAGATCCAAGGACACACCATAGGCCCTGAAAAGTATAAACAAATGTGAATTATGGGGAGCAAACTGGGGGAATGTGACCTCATTACCTGAAGCTGTAATTGGACAATTAACCCCTGATATGCAAATAGACCAAACTGATATCTGTATAAAACACTCGTGACCATTGTGATGCCTTCAGTTTTATCTTTCATATTTCCCAGGCTCTGCACTGCATTGGGGAATAACTCTGAGCTCCACAGAAAGTGCCAGCAAGGTCTCCTCACAGCTCAGGCACACAGAACAATCCTTTTCCAGCCCCAGAACCAAGGACACCACTGCAGCTCCAGCCCCAAAAAGTGCAAACAACAGGGAATGGAGGAGAGAACCTGGGAGGGTGGGACTGCAGCACCTGGAGCTGGGATTGGACACTGAGCCCCAGCAGGGAAATGGACCAGAACTCATAAAAGGGTGAAAATTTGTGATTCAGGGTCCATCTATCTTGGGTGTAGCCCTGGCTGGGCTCTTGCACTGCCCAAGGTGGATCCTTTGAGGCTTTTAATGAATCCCCATTTTATTCCTTAACTGTGTCCAGCCTCTGCTCCAGGAGCCTCTCCAGGCACCAATCACCCGTCCTGGGTGCAGCTCTGCGAGGCTTTGCACTGCCCAAGGTGTTCCTATGGCAGCCCTTTACCAAACCCCCATTTATTCCCTTTTCCAGTCCCAGGGAGCCCCTCAGGCCATCGGTACCTTCAGGCCCAGCTCCAGCTCGCCCAGCGAGCGCCGCATCTCAGCCGTGAGCGCGTTCGTGCGCTCGCACTCCTGCAGGGCAACCACGGCGTAGGGAGTCCTCTCCTCCACCCTGGCCAGCAGCTCTGCCATGTTGAACTCATCCGGGAGCTTCTCCAACATCTCCTCCAGAAGGGTTTGCACCTGTGCCAAAGGGAGGAGAGAGAGCAGGATGCTGCTGAGTGATCCCCAGGCTCACAACCTGAACTCTGAGAACTCACTCTGCCCTGTCAGCGTCTCCCAAACCACCCCTGTCAGCCCTGGGCACCTTTCAAAGAGCTTGCCCCGTCCTATTAAAATCCAAATGCTGACAGAAGTTAATGTCAGATGAGCAGCTTGCAAAATGATGGTTTTAAAATGTCCCCGTGATATGTGGCAGCCTCCTCTCTTCTCGGCTCTCTCATTTCTCCTGAGGTCACACTCACGAGGAGATGGATGTGGCTGGAGCCTCAGCTGAGCCTCAGGACAACACAGCTTATGAGCTGGTTTTCTCTGGTGTACTGATGGAGAGAGGTGATTACATAAAATTGAATTTTAAGCTGAATTTGGCATTCCAGACCAATGGAGCCACGGAAGAAAAGCATAACGAAACAAAATTATTTTCCAGTCACCACCACAGCTTCTTCAGAACTCTAGGTACTAAAGAGGGAAATCTCCAATGCAAGAGGATCTTTGTAGTGTCTAAAAAATTAAATCAACCCCTTTCTGACAATGAGGCATGAAGCCCCTGCTGTCCATGGGCTCAGCTGCATTTCCCAGGTTTAATGTGGAAGCTCTCACTCAAAACTTTGCTTTACTTCTGAGCTGGAACCTGAGCAAGACTTCTGCTTGCTGGGGCCCTTTTGGGCACACGTAACACAGCTAAAATTCCATGATCCCAAGTGCCAAACCTGGCATGCAGGGCCAGTGCCAGCTAGGGCAGGGTAATTCTACAGCCAGGGCCACCAATATTCATATTTTGGACTCTGCGCTCCAATTCCCTCCTGTTGCTGCTCTTCCCAACCCTGTCAGCAGTGATGATGTGTGGGCTGTTACTGCAGCCACACAGGTGGCTAAAGCTGGAAAAGCTCCTCAGCTGCACCTCAGGGGCACCACAGAAATATCTGCTCATTTGAAATTCCCTTGCAGGTCCCTGTGGCTCTGATTCCTTCCCAGCAATTACAGCTCGTTTGCTGTAGTGTGACCTCAGGAGTCTGTGGGAGGAACTGGACTTGTCAGAGCCTCGGGAAAATGACAGGCTCACATCTTCCCTAAAATCACCTCAGCCAAGCCAGGGGCTGGAAATCCTTCTGTGGAGGAGCTGAGGCAAGGCTTTGCTCGCTCCCATCCAAGGACCAAGTGGAAGGGACAGCTTGGATAATGACAGGGATCACTTCAGGAAGAAAATGAGCTGTGGGAGCGTGTCCCCAGGCACAAGGCAGGGCACACTCTGCTGGCTCTCAGGCAGATTTTATTCCCAGACAGAGCCATGAGGATTTCTGTGCTCCTGTGAGAGTGTTCTTGACTTCACCAGGAGTTGGCAGGGTGGCCATGACCTGTGGCACCACTGCTGGGGCACTCCCTGGAGAATCATTTTGCTTCTCTGGGCTGAGGAGTTTATTTGTGTTCCAATAACAAAAGGAGTGGGAAAGGAGAAGAGGAACTCACATTTGCTATCTCTGAACATCTTGTTCAGCTTTGCTACCCCTGGATTATTCCCCTCACCTCAAATTCCATTATGAACTGAAAATTGACCATGCTGGGCACTTCTTAGAGCTCCTTAGGGAAGGCAGTCAGTTCCCCAGCTTCACACCAAGCCAAAGGAAACTCGTGTGAAACCACAGCTTTCTATGAGCTGCAATTAGCCATTCATTAAATTGCAAATCTTCAAGCACAGAGCTGGCACCTTAAGACTGCAGGAGTGAAAACCAGAGCATGTGTTGACTGACTCCAGATCTTGTCAGGGATGTTTGGGCCGTGTTTTAATGAGCTGTGAGTTTCCACAAGGGAGGGCTGAGATCAGCCCAGGACACAGGTGCAGCAAAGGAGTTCAGCTGGAAAGAAGGAATTACAAGGCCCTGGGGAGCTGGGGGGACACGGTTGGCAGCAGGCAGGAGGAGGGCTGAGCTCTGGGTGGCATGCTGGGGGTGGCAGGCAGTGTGCCAGGGCCATTGCTATGCCAGTCACAGGGGCTGCACAGGGACTGCTGCTCAGGGAAGGTTTATTTTGCAGCACCTTCAGAGGATGATAACGAAGGCTCTGCAGTGCACGGGGTAATTAAGAGGCACTGTCCTGTTACTGCCAACGCTCAATTACATCCCACCAGGGTGATGTTCTGCATAAAAACCAGGCTTCAGGCAGGCAGAGGCAGAACACAGAGGCCACGGACAAGGCTGATGGATAAGACCAGCATCAAACCCCAGCAGCTGCCCCTGAGCAGTCTCACCATCTCCTGGGTGCCCGCTCCCTCTCTGCACTCTCCCCATCTCCTCCTGGGCGCTCTCTATTCCTGAGCACTCTCCCCATCTCCACCTGGGTGCCCCTGAGCACTCTTACCACCTCTTCCCAGGTCTCCACAGCCCCTGAGCACTCTCCCCATTTCCTCTTGGGTGCCCACAGCCCCTTGAGCATTCTCACCACCTCCTCCCAGGTTCCCTCTGCCCCTGAGCACTCTCCCCATCTCCTCCCAGGTTCCCACAGCCCCTGAGCACTCTCCCCATTTCCTCTTGGGTGCCCAAAGCCCCTGAGCACTCTCCCCATCTCCTCCGGGGTGCCCCCTGAGCACTCCTCACCACCTCCTCCTGGGTGCCCACAGCCCCTGAGCACTCTCCCCATATCTCCCGGGTGCCCACAGCCCCTGAGCACTCTCCCCATCTCCTCCCAGGGTCCCACAGCCCCTGAGCACTCTCAACCACCTCCTCCCTTCCCACAGCCCCTGAGCACTCTCAACCACCTCCTCCCAGGGTCCCACAGCCCCTGAGCACTCTCACCATCTCCTCCGGGGTGCCCCCAGCTCCCTGGCCCCGTGCTGCTGTCCCGGGGGCTGCAGCTCAGCACGGTGCGCAGGAGCCGCTCCGAGCGCTGCGTCAGGAACCCGATCTCGGCGTTGGGGTGGAGGCCGTACAGGTAGGGGGACTCTGGAGGCAGGGCATCGTCTATGTACTGCACAGAGACATTCAGGAGCACGTTAGGGACACCCAGGGCACTTTGCCTGCAGAGCTTCAAGTGGCTGGGAGTCATCCCCCCCAGGAGGTCAGCTCAGGCTGACCCAGCTCTGCCTGTGGCTGAAGCGATGGAGGAAGGAGAGTGCAAAATGTTCACAGAGCTGCTTCTGCTCCTGCTGGGAAAATTCTGTAATTGCTGGAGTTCAGCTTGGCTCCGTGTCTCAGGCTGGACCTTCTCTAGCAATTATCTGCTGTTGCATTTCAGCATCAGCCATCCTGAAATCTCTGGTGGGGAATTGAGCTTCCAGTAGTTAAGTTTTATGAACAAAACCAGCCTGATGTGCCTCTGCATTTGTGTACAAAGAGCAGATGAGATCAGTAAGTAGATCAACAAGACCCTTCAGTGATTCTCATCAAAACTGATGATAAAAAGAGCTTGAAAGGGCCATTTTAGGCAAACAGTATGTGGATGGTATTTTCCAGGAGCCCCACTTAAGTTCTCGAGCACCAATACAGTTACTCTATTCCATGATGAAGTAGCAAATTACCATTAGACTTGGTTCATCCAGGGGAATGCTGAAACATCCACAGGAACAAAACATAATGGGAAATAAGAGGAACGGTGCAGGATCACTGCAGCCCTGTTCCTGCCTCCTAAGGCAGATTATGGGGCAGTCAGGGAAGACATTCCATTTTCATGTATAAATAATGCCAGCAAACAAAGAGCTTACCTGGTGATAGCCATTATAATCCATGTTCCCTGGGAGAGGAAATCCAGGAGCAAGGCAGAGCTCTCCCTCCAGCATTTCTGGCTTGATAAACTCTTCCAGGTAGGTTCTGCAGAGCCGCCTGTCCCAGTCATCGGTGATGTGCCCTCCGTACATGATCTCACCCACGAGGTAGCGCAGGTCATCGTACGGGACCTGGGCATGGAGCAGGCTGGGCTGAGCCCAGGCACTGCCCTGCACCCTCAGGGCTCCCCCCTCAGCAAACAAACATCAGGCAGGACTTAAACCCTGCCCCAGGAAAGCTGAGGCACAGCACAGTGCGAGTGGCACTGAGGTCTCCCATCTCCTCCCAGAAGCGGCCCGAACTGTGAAGTTCTAAACCCAACGACACCAAGGAAATGACATTTCAGGACAGCTTCAAAGCCCCCAGAGAGCCCCCCCCCAGTGCCCCCACCTTGGAGCTGGCCTGCAGGTAGTTGTAGAGCACGTTGACAGAGATGGTGAGGTCCCCAGTGCTGAAGGGGTACGGGCGGTTCCAGCCCTGGGGGCCGAACTTGCGCCTCTCCGCCACCACCGCGTGGAAATAGCACAGGGCAAAGAGGATGCTCCTGAACTCCTTCTCCTGGCTGCACATCTCCAGGGTGTCCTGCAACACAGGGCAGCTGCCCTCAGCCTCAGTGACTCCAAGGGAACGCAAACACACTGGGCTTTGGACAGGGTGAATCACAAAATCAGAGACCAAGGCTCAGAAATGCCCCCAAATCATCAAGTTCCATATAATCCGTGTTCCCTGGGAACATATTCCCTGCACATCTCCAGGGTGTTCTGCAACACAGGGCAGCTGCCCTCAGCCTCAGTGACTGCCAGGGAACCCAAACACACCGGGCTTTGGACAGGGTGAATCACAGAATCAGAGGTCGAGGCTGGGAAATGCCCCCAAATCATCAAGTTCAGTCTTTGACCAAATGCCCCCATGCACAACTAATTGTGAACCATATTTTTTGAACGATTACAGGGATGTGTCTCCACCACTTCCCTGGGCAGCCTGTTCCAGAGCTTTACCAACTTTCCACTTTAGAAATTTTTCCTAACATCCAACCTGGACCTCCCCTGCTGCTGCTCATTACCTGGGACAAGAGGCTGACCAAATTGTCCTGCAGTTCATTTTTGTACCACTCATGTGATACAAAATCCACGCATGTATTTCAAAATCGGTGACTTTGCATTGCAGATTTATTGGCAAACTCCAGCAAATATTTTCTGACTTGATATTTGCTGTTCTCAGCTCTGAGTGGCTTTGCACAGGAGCACACACAGGGAAGGAAGGACACGTGCACCCACTCAACGCCCCATCACCTGCATGTGCTCAACATCCCTCACCAGGAAGATGGGGAGGCAGCCACAGAACCACAGAATTTTCTGCTGGAAGGGACCCTAAAGCCCATGTTTTTCCAGCCCCTCTGCCCTGGGCAGGGACAATTGCCACTATCCCTGGCTGTTCCTAGCCCTGTCCAACGTTTATCTTTAAAAAATGCCATGTTAGACCTTTAATCCCCTGAGAGCACCACAAAGCTCAGGGTCTGTGCAGGAAAGGGGGAATCCATTAGGGCCAAGTGCACGGGACAATCAAGAACATCCCAAAACCTGCTTTCCCCTGGATTGGGCAGCACTCTAAGCTCTCTTTATCAGCATTGTGATGAAGAACTGCTTCAAATGCGTGCAGAACACCTTTCTCATTTCAGGAAACATCCCCAGAACATCCCAGTTCATTCTCATTCGGCCTCTCTTCAGTTGTCAATTCTTCTTCAGCTACAAAGCAGAACAATTTCCTCTGCACAGAATAAAGGGCCTTCTTTGTAGCCTTCAGCTGAAAGCTATATTTGAACATCTCCTCTGTATAAAGCAGGGAAATGAGGTGTAAAAGGGACCCCACCCACTCGCTTCAGGATTTCTGATAAGAGATGTTTCATAATCCTCCAGCAATTTAGAAAATGCTAATTACTATTGATTAAAATGAGCAGAGGCAGGATGAAAATGTTATTTGGGGTGAAGGTTCTCGCCTCCCCTGTTCTCCAAGACATTTTTTGGAGCTCAGGATGATGAATGGCAGTAGATAAGTTTGGAATAATCTTCCCTGACCACTGGCATTAATCCTTGCATGGTGCTTCCCCCAACACCAGCTCAGCAAAGTTCCCTCCTGCTCTTGGCATTCTCTCCACATCAACATCCCAGTGCAGAACCAGCTGTGAGCTGCCCCATGACCCAAGGGGCTGCTCTTGCCCCCTGCTCATTCAGGTCACCTTCAGAGCCTTCTGATGGGGTCCTGCTGTGAGGGCTGGGTGAGAGGGAGCGGCAGGACATGGGACTCAGTGTCCCCAGGACAGGAATCAGCAGCAATACGAGTGCTCAGCCCTCAGCTCTTGAGGGAAATGGGGTCATGGCTGAGCCCCCTGACTCCATCCTGCCCCGGGGATGTTCCCAGGGAGTCCTGCAGGGATGGGATCCTGCCCTGCTCCTGTCCTGTGGTGTCCCATCAGCTCCAGACCACCCAACCACGCTCCCATTGTCACAGACATCTTTTATGGAAAATCCTTTCCTTAGGATTTTTCTCCTGAGAAGCTGAGTGGCCCCAGGAACAAAATGCAAACAATGGTTATCTGCTGCTGTGGAGCGCAACAGGTGCATCTGGGATTGGTCTCATGTGGTTGTTACTAATTAATGGCCAATCACAGCCCAGCTGGCTCGGACTTTCTGTCTGATACACAAGCCTTTGTTTTTCATTACTTTTTTTCCTATTCTTAGCCAGCCTTCTGATGAAATCTTTTCTTCTATTCTTTTAGTATAGTTTTAGTATATAATACATATCATAAAATAATAAATCAGCCTTCTGAAACATGGAGTCAGATCCCCATCTCTTCCCTCATCCCCAGACCCCTGTGAACACTGTCATGCTCCCACCTGGCTGAAGTTGTCCAGGGCCTTGTGCAGGTTGGCCTGGATGCCGGTGGGCGCCTCGCTGGTGATTTTGATGGAGTTCTGCAGGATGCCCTGGGGGATGATGTGGCTCTCGGGGCACGGCGCCGGCTCCGCGCTCAGGAACACACGGAAATCCCGGTGGCTGCCCTGGCTGAGCTGCTCCAGCCTCTTCTCCAGGGAGCTCAGCCACTTGGCCACCAGGTGGATGTTCTGGCAGGGACAAAGGGACAAGGCTTGCTCAGTGCCCCCATCACACCCCCATGGGCTGGGCAGGCACCAAATCCAGCCCACTGATGGATGCCCTCTTGTTGAAAAGTGCAATGCAAGTTGTTTTCCATTACCATCTGTATGGCAGATTACCTTTGTCAAGTGGGCAGTTTGCCTTATCTCTCTCTTTGAGTGACCACAATCACTCCTCTGTCGGGAGGGGACATCTGCTGATAACAGACTATTGAATGGCACTGCATGGCTGATAAGAACTATAACATCCCATTGGGAGATGTGAGCCCAGAGGGAAGAGTCAAGCATTGCTACCCAGATATAGTCCAGAAGTTTTTGAGACAGCACTCTGACCAACTAAAAATCCAAAGATGGGGTGCCTGTGTGCAGCTCCCAGCCCCAAAGAGCCAGGTGCAGCAAGAAGATTTGAAAATTCAAAATAATCAGGATAAATCAGCAAGTCACAGCTGGGCTGGTTGGGCTCTCGGTGCTGGAATTCTCCTCATTTCAGCAATACCAGCTGAGGCTATTCCTGGGGAGAAAAATTGTTATTCCTGGGGAACAGAGCTGTTATTCCTGGGGTGTAAAGTTGTTATTCCTGGGCAGCAAAGTTGTTATTCCTGGGGAGCAGAGCTGTTACTCCTGCCCCCAGCCCCACCGAGCTCAGATAAAAACATTTTGATCATTTTGATCAAGAATTACAGTGAGGACCCTCCATAGCAGTTCCTGGGCAAACAAGTCAAGCAGGTGATTTCACAAAGTCCTTTAACACAAAAGGATTTATTTATTCATGCAACTAATTGGACACATCCCTCAGAAGATTAAGCAGAATCATGGGGAGATGGTGAAATGGATGAAGTTAAGCCTCAGTTTTTCCCCTGGAGTCCTATACAGCATTATAGTTTCCAGGCAAGAAAACAGCTTTTTTTGTTATATTAGGAATGGGATTTGTGGGCTAAACTACCCTTGTGTTGAAGGCAGGTGTGCAATCCAAACTGGCTGCATTCACAGGCACTTGGGATGGTGATTTATCCCAGCCCAAGAAAGGACAAGGAACTTGCTAAGCCTAAATTAAAAGCAGCCGCCAGAAAGATAAACTGCTTGGAGGTGGCAAAGAAATTACATAAAGGAACCATATTAGAGGCTGAGAATAAATATATATCACCTATAAATGGGGCCAGAAAGAGCTCTCATGGTTAAATAGTAGAGTAATGGAGATTATTAGGAGTAAAATTACATTCCTCAGAAAGTGGAAGTTGTGTCCAAATGAGAAAAAACAGAAAAGAGCACAAAACCCAGCCATGGTAAAGTCAAAAAGTACTTACAGGAAGCAATTTTTTGAAAACCATAAAAGCTAATAATAAAGCCTTTTCCAGAAACCAGGAACCTACCAGAGAGTCTATAAAACTGTAGCATGATCAAGGTCTGCAGGGAGAGCCCATGGAAGGCCAGGCCAGCCCAAAGCAGCCCAAATTTGCAGGAATATTCCCTGGGGAGGCTCTCACTGTTCCAGCCTGGTGGAATCACTGAAACTCTGAGGCTGGAGATGCCCCTGGAGATGCCCCATCCCACCCTCCTGCTCCCAGCAGGGTCACCCAGAGCAGGTTTTTAACTGGGTCCAGTTGGGTTTTTGGATATTTGCAAGGCTGAAGTCTCCCCAACCTGTCTGGGCAGTGTGTGCCAGTGTTCAACCACACTCACAGTAAAAAAATGAAATCAAAAAATAGTATGAGATAGTAAAGTGAAATGAAATGAATGTTTAAGGGAAATTTGTATCTCAATTTTAACCCTTTGCTTCTTGCTCTCTCACTCAGCAACACTATGAAGGTTTTGACTCCCTCTTCTATCAGGAGGGATTTAAACACACCAATAAACCAAATTTATCCAAATCCCTGCTGTCTCTGAGCCAAACCCCAGCTTCTGGAGGTTAAATAACCCCAGCCTCTCCTCATGTAACAGATGCTTCATCTCTTAATTGTTGCAAGGACTCTTAAGCTGAAGCAGCAGATGAAGAGCTGTTCCGAGGAGCCCATGAGGTAATAAATAAGAAGAGCTCTCTGGGAGCAGATGGGCTCACCCCAAAAGGACCCCACAGGTGCAGGGTGAGCAGCACAGCTCAGGAGGCAGCAGCCAGCCTGGCAGGGGCTCCAGCAGGGCAGGAGTCACTCCCCAGCAGCATCAGCCAGGAAACAACAGCAATCTCAAAGCTCCAACCCATTTCAGAGAGCTCAAATACAAAGGATATCACAGTCTGGGCTGGTGTGTGGGTGGGGTGGGGTGGAGGTGCTGTGGTTGTCCCCAGGCTGGGTTTGAGCAGTGCTGGACACTGGAGGGGTCAGTCAGTCCCTGCTGGGCAGGGTGGGCATGGCCAAGGAGCAGCCTGGGGGACAAGGAGCTGTCCCAGCTGTCCCCAGGGATGTCCCAGCCCATGGAATCCTGCTCAGCAGGAGCAGGAGAAGGCAGGAATGTTGGCAGGGAGGGTGTTTGCCTTCCCCACTCACCACAGGGTGTGACAGAGCCCCTGCAGGCCCGGGGAAATGGGGAATGAATTCCTTACTTGGCTTCCCTACCTGGGCAGCTTTGGCTTTCCCTGTTGCATTGTCTGGATCTCAGTCTCATTTTTAACCCCACATTCTGCCCCCTCCTCATTTTTAACCCCACATTCTGCCCCCTCCCACCCCTGGGCAGTGAGGGAGCAGCAGGTGGGGCTCAGTTTCCACCTGGGGTTGAACACAGCAGCTCATCCCCATGAATTCCCTTTGGGGGCTGGAGAGGGGATTTCCCCAGGCACCCCCACACCAGCAGCAGGCCCTGCACGGAGCAGGAATTGTCTCTGTGGGGTCCCTGTATCCCAAGGTGTGGATTTTGATCAGTACCAGCTCTTTATCCTCCCTAAACCAGTACTGCTGCAGGGAAAAGGGAATTTCTCACAGGCTACCAAGCAGCTAAAACACAGCCAACAGGGGTAAGGAGGCCACTGATGGAGTTTTAACTCCTCACCATATCAAAAAAGCACCTGAAAGAGCAAATGATTGGTGAGCTGACAAAATAAGTCATAAGACAAAGCCATTTCAAGTCTTGCAAATAAAGGCTGGTAGTGAAGAGCTGCAGGAGGATGCCATCATTCTAAGTGACTGGCAATGACACTGCAGCAGGAATTCACTGGTGATAGATGCAAAGTAATGCACTCAGGAAAACAACCCAGCTACACATACACACACTGATGGCTTCAGAATTAACTATTATCACTCAGGGAAGAGAGCTCAGAGTCCTCTCAGTTATTTCCTGCAAATAACAGCTCAGTGCTTAGCAATGCAAGAGCAGAGGGACAGAGAATAAAGCTGCAAACGGGATTTTGCCACTCCATAAATCCATGGTGGGCCTTCATCTTGTAAACAGCACCCAGCTCCCACTGCTCTTAAATCCTGAGGGATTTAACTCCCACAAAAGCAGACACTCCATCAGGAGGGACTCACCCATTTGGAGAGAGCAGAGCCTGGGGTGGAGGGAGGGAGTGAAGGGTGAGCAGAGCAGGCTGCAAGAAAGTGGAAGTGCATTTTCATGTGACACAGAACTAAACTGCCAATTTACTGCTTCAGGGTGTTTGGGGACTTGAGAGAATCACAGAGTGCAGCTGAGCTGGAAGTCACAGAGAGAAACAGAATTGTTAATGCTGGAAAAAAGCTTTTAAAAAAAGCTTTAAACTCAGCAAATCCATCACCCCAGCAGCACCCAGCAGGCTCAGCAGGAACCCAGGTCCCCAGTGCCACACCCACAGGGGTTTTGAGCCCTTGCAGGGGTGGTGATCCCATTACTGCCCTGTTCCAGCATCCCTGAGGCTGTGGATGTGCTGGAGCTGGGCTGGGCTGGCAGTGCCAGGGCTGGTGCCACACAGGGACACCCCAGGGACCCCTGCTGGCTTCCCAGGGGAGCTGGGGATGGACAGATCCCAGCTGGGAGCGCAGAAGAGGATGAACACTGGTGGAAAGGAAAAGCTGAGGTGCTTCAGGCTGGGACAGAGAGGTGCTGCTGTCACTTCTGTCAGGATTTGAAGCTGCTGGAGGGATGGGTCAGCACTCAGAGAGGGACCAGAGGGGGTGAGCCAAGAGAATTGTTGTTTGGGGAAGCCACTGACACTTTGCTGCCTCAAATCTGACTGATGTGGCTGGGAACGATATTTTTATTTAGAATGGCAGAAATTCAGTCTCCTCACCTGAAGTGATTTAGGGTTGTGCTCACACTGCGTGGATGAGATGCAGTTTGGGGTATGGGGGAGGTGAGAGGAGATGCCTGGGCAAAGGGATCATTCTGGGGCTGTTTTCTCACAAACAAGGACTGTGTGAGGAGCAGTAGGCAAAATGCAATTACACCTGAGTGCTGCTGCACCACTGCTGGCCTGATGCACTCAGGATTTCAGGATTTTGGGAGATCAGATCATCCCAGGGTCCACACAACCCATTCACTCTACAAACACAAGTCAAACAATGAGGAAGGAGTGGACAGAAACCTGCAACCAAAGTGCTGCCAACACCACAGAGATTTCATAAAGCTGGGAAAGAGCTCAACAAAATATCAAAAGAAAAATCGTGCATTAAGTATCAGTTTAATCATAGTCTGCATATCTGACCTTAAGTGTTTTCATCTCTAATTGGTAGTTTCTTCCCACATCTGCTTTTGTGGTGTTAGATGCCTCAAAAATAATTGCTTTTGCTTGTGTTGACATGACACCAGTGATCATTATTTGTGGGTATCACTGCCTGCTAACAGCCAACTTAGGGAATATTTCCAGTCCAGTGATAATTGAGTGCATTTATATCCTGTCCTTTTGTGATAGAAGGGATGAAAAAGGAATAGATGCAGCCAAACATGGGCTGGTACTAAGAATTCATAATTCAAATGAATATATCTGCCCAGATATATCTGCAGACAGGGACGCTGCAGAAGGGATTCACAGGTTGGAAAGAAACTTTGCAAATGAATTCTCAGCAGACAGGTAACAAAACCTGAAAGAACACATCTAATGAGAACACGTGGTCAGAGTAATTGAGAGATGGGTCAGTTACCAGTAACTGAGAGATGAGTGAGTTATAACTGAGAGATGGGTCAGTTATCAGTAATTGAGAGATGAGTGAGTTATTGATAACTGAGAGATGGGTCAGTTATCAATAACTGAGAGATGGGTCAGTTATCAGTAATTGAGAGATGAGTGAGTTATCAGTAACCGAGAGATGGGTCAGTTATCAGTAATTGAGAGATGGGTCAGTTATCAATAACTGAGAGATGGGTCAGTTATCAGTAACTGAGAGATGAGTGAGTTATCAATAACTGAGAGATGGGTCAGTTATCAGTAATTGAGAGATGGGTCAGTTATCAATAACTGAGAGATGGGTCAGTTATCAATAACTGAGAGATGGGTCAGTTATCAATAATGAGCCAGAGTGGGCAATGTGAAACAGCCCCCTGCACAGTGACCATCCCCTGTGCACTGACCATCCCTTCCACACTGACCACCTTCTCTGCACTGACCATCCCACTGACCATCCCCTGCACACTGACCATCTCCTGTGCACTGACCATCCCCTGCACACTGACCATTCCCTGTGCACTGACCATTCCCTGTGCACTGACCATCCACACTGACCACCCTCTGTGCACTGGCTGTCCACACTGACCATTCCCTGCACGCTGACCATCCTCACTGCCCATGCCCACAGCCCATCCCCTCCCATCCCCTCCCATCCCATGCCCCCATCCCATCCCATCCCATCCCATCCCATCCCATCCCATCCCATCCCATCCCATCCCATCCCATCCCATCCCAATCCCATCCCCTCCCATCCCATCCCCATCCCATCCCCTCCCATCCCATCCCCATCCCACCCCATCCCCATCCCAATCCCATCCCATCCCATCCCATCCCCATCCCATCCCCTCCCATCCCATCCCCATCCCACCCCATCCCCATCCCAATCCCATCCCATCCCATCCCATCCCATCCCATCCATCCCATCCCCTCCCATCCATCCCATCCCATCCCATCCCATCCCATCCCATCCCATCCATCCCATCCCATCCCCTCCCATCCCATCCCATCCCCATCCCATCCCATCCATCCCATCCCATCCCATCCCATCCCATCCCATCCCATCCCATCCCATCCCATCCCATCCCATCCCATCCCATCCCCTCCCTGTGCTGTTTCCCCTCTCAGGGCAGTGCTGCAGGGCAGGGATGGCTGCACATGCAGGGCCGTGGGAGCACCAGAGCTTTCCTTTGGGAGTTCCCTGCCGAGCCCCTGTGTTTGCAGGAGGCAGAACATGGATCACAGTCAGCATTGCCATGGCAACCATCAGGAACAGCACCACGCGGAGCAGCACAGGCTCCCCTCCCTGTGCTGGCAGCACCTGGGGACCCTGCCCTGCCTCAGAGTGCCCCTCTCCTCCAGCCCTCCTCACAAATCACTCCTGCAGCAGAGAGAATTGATGTTTGTACACAGCCTCGTTCTCTGAGAGACCTCAGGGAAAACATTCCCTGGTTTTCCATCCCTGATTTTCCATCCCTGTGCCAGCCAGGCTGCACAGCCAGAGCCAGCCCTGCCCCTGTTCACTGTGTGCTCCTGGGGGACCCCAGGGGACAGGGAAGGGCACTGCTGTGCCCAGGGCATGGCATGGGCAGGAGATGCCACCAGCCTGGCCTGGGATGTGGTGTCAGAATCACAGATCCATGGAAAGGGTTGGGTTAGGAGGGACCTGAAAGCTCATCCAGTTGCAACTCCTTGTCATGGGCAGGGACACCTCCCACTGTCCCAGGTGCTCCCAGCCCTGTCCAGCCTGGCCTTGGGCACTGCCAGGGATCCAGGGGCAGCCCCAGCTGTGCCAGGCCTGCCCAGCCTCCCAGGGAACAATTCCTTCCCAAGATCCCATCTAAACCCACTCTCTGTCAGTGGGAGCCATTCCCTGTGTCCTGTCCCTCCATCCCTTGTCCAAAGTCCATCTCCAGCTCATTCCCTGTGTCCTGTCCCTCCAGCTCATTCCCTGTGTCCTGTCCCTCCATCCCTTGTCCAAAGTCCATCTCCAGCTCATTCCCTGTGTCCTGTCCCTCCATCCTTGTCCAAAGTCCATCTCCAGCTCATTCTCTGTGTCCTGTCCCTCCATCCCTTGCCCAAAGTCCATCTCCAGCTCTCTCAGAGCCCTTCAGGCCACAGTCAGTTCACTTCAGAGCAATCCTCAGCCTGAACACCCCCAGCTGTCCCAGCAGAGCTGCCCCATCCCTCTGCTCATCCTGGAGCCTCCTCTGGAGCCGTGCTCCAGGTGACCCTGCTGGAGCAGAGGGGTCTCCAGATGATCTCCAGAGGTCCTTCCAACCCATCCTGGGACTCTGTGATTTCTGATACAGTGATGAATCTCACACAGTTTTGCTCCAGGAGCTCACTGTTATTCAATTTAATCCATGAACCTGACTCAGTGAAGCAGCAACCTAGGAAAATGGAAAGATGCTCAAGAATTAAATTAACTTGATCACAAAGAGAGGGAAGTGACATTTTGGCTAATGGGCGAAGACTACAATTAAATTGGGAATATCTAATGTCTGAGTTCTTCCCTGCATCAGTGCATTCAAACATGGGTCTGAACAAACACAAACAGATTTCTCTGTGTCTTTGCTGTTAAGCTGATCAACCCCATTTGGGACTGGGATGGCCACTGATCAGCAAAGGCTTCTGAGAGGGAGACAGAGCAGACACAGCTGGTGCTAACTCATGGCTCAGTGCAAAGCTCCTTCCTCCCTGCACAGAGGACACTGCAGGCAGCAGGAAAACCAGATCCATGGATGGCTGGGCATGGCAATGCAGAGATCTCAGTCACTGGGGCTGGAGACACCTCGGGCATCCCCCTCTGCTCAAAGCAGGGCCAGGCAGTGCAGTGGCCCAGGAACAGGCCCAGGAGCTTTTGGATGTGTCCAAGGATGAAAACACCACAAACTCCACAGGCAGCTCCATGCCCTGTTTGGCCATTCACATGGGAAAAAAAGATGGTATTTACATTTAAATGGAATTTCCTGAATTTGAGGTTGTCCCTATGGCCAGACACCACTGGGAGAGTCTGGTCTTTACTGCCCACCATGCAGGGTGATGGAATTATCTCTTCTCCAGGCTGCACAGAGCATCTCCAGCTGTGGGCCCAGCTGCTCCTGTCCCCCAGAGCCAGAGGAGCTGGCAGTGAGCTCTGCCTGCACTCCCCAGTGGAATGCAGAGGTTTCAAAGCCCTCCAAACCCCTGAAGTGTTGCTAAGGAGACCCAGAGGCTGAACCTGCTATAAATGGGGTTTTGTGGAGCTCAGAGATCAAGCTCAGCTCTTCAGCACCAATGAGAGGAGCAGAGCAGCTGCTGGGCTGGAGCTGGGCTGTCCTGCAGCCCTCAGGTAACAAAGGCTCCTTTAAAGAGCTGCACTTTTGCCTCAGGGGCTGCTATTCTGCAGTTGGACCATTTGTATTTGTAGAGAATCATTTTAGCCGTGGGTTTCACTCATCTGTCAGCACCCAGAGCTCAGCAAAGCTGAAGACACCAAACAGGAACAACACTGGTGCTGAAGGGGCAGGAGCTCTGCCAGGCTCTGCCAGGGTGAGGGGGATTATCTGCCCATGGAAATGAAGCATTGGGAGGCTTTCTGCTGTTGTCTCTCATGAAATGAGTCATTTATGAAAATCTCCATTTTCAGAGTGACCTGAGGAACTTTTCCCAGGGTGCTTTTGTCTTTGTTTTGCCTCCTGTGGTGTCAGAAGGCACCAGGACTGAGAGGAAGTGGCCCTAGGGCAGCCCTTCCCAGCACAGCAGTGATGCTGCTCCTGTCATCCAACAAAAACCTCCCAAACCCCATTCCCTGACTCATTAATGCTCCAAGCACACGACTCTCATTATGTCTGGTCCCAGTCAAGGACCAGGAATGAGCCACATGTGGAAAAGCCACGCAGATGATCCCCTCCAGTGTTTGTCCTGGAGAAGGTGGGTGTGAGGAGCTCTGCTCCACGTGAGCTGAGCTGTTGGTCAGGGATGATAAAATACAGAAGCAAAGCTAACAGTTGCTTTTTGTCTACTCAAAAACAAATGGGAAGCCTGGGTATAACTGTGCTGTGGGTGGGATACAGCCTTCAAATAATGAGTTTAATTAATCTGGGTAAAATTACCCTGAGATCTGCTCTGGCCTCTCTTTTATTATTAATGCAATGATCCACAAATCCTGTGGCACTTTCGTAAATTGAGTCATCTGTGTCATTGCAGATCTTGTACAAACACTCCTGGAGCTGTTTGTGAGGCATTTGTCACCAAAGCCTCTCAGGAAAGATCTCGCTAGATAAACCAAATGGCAAATACTGCTCTGAGTGATGGCAGAACCCAATCACCCCATCCCACCCCTCCATGGCAGGGACACCTCCCACTGTCCCAGGCTGCTCCAGCCTGGCCTTGGGCACTGCCAGGGATCCAGGGGCAGCCCCAGCTGCTCTGGGCACCCTCCCAGGGAGGAATTCTCCTGATTCAGCCTTCAGTGTCTGCCTAACCTCTTACTGATTGCTCTGACCACCAGAGAAGATGGGAATGGATGCAATAAAAACCCTTGAGGCCCCCAGTGCTTGTCTGTTAGCACTGGAACGGCACATGGAGCCTGGCACTGCTGACAGATCCTTCACAGCAGCACACCAGCACTGTAGAAAATAACTCTTCACTCTGCATTACTGAACGGCTCAAAAAGCTGCATATTTCCATCTGCACCACCTCAAAGGCAGATGCCAGGACTGCAGCCCTCTGTATATTAAAAGCTCTAGAGGAGCTCAGCATTGTTTACCTCAGAGGGAGCTTGAAAAGAAAAAACAACAAAAATTAAGATCAAAATATCAGGGATATTTAATTTCAATTCATAACCAGGCCTGAGGGCTCAGATCAGGGCTCAGAGCTTTGTCTTAATCTAATTTTATGCAAACAATTCAGTGATAATGGAAGTTTATATAATCCACATCAAGGAAATCAGAGGGGTTCCCAAAACCTGTAATGAGAGCTGACATCAGTGAGTGCACATCAGCCAACCCAAACCCTCCCTGAATGAGTGGCTCCAGAGAGCACCTGACAGGGGCAGAGCTCCCTGCACACCCCAGAGGCTCTGAGGGGTTTTGTGGGGCTGTGATGAGAGCTGGCAGCATTTCCCTGGGTTGGGATGCTCAGGGGTATTGATGCAGGGCATCCTCAAGGTAGGTAATAATGAGCTCTGAGCCCTGATTCAGGAGGCTGGAAAAAAGTATATAGTTTTATTAAGCTACACTATATTACACTAATACTATATTATAATATACTATAATAATACTATAATATTATTAATATTATTATTATTATTATTATTATTATTATTATTATAGTATTATCTAGTACAGTATACAATAATATATTAGTAGTAATACTTTAGTATAGTATATAGTAAATAATAATAAAAATAATAAATAATAATAATAATTATTATTATATACTATACTAAAGAAAAACCCACGACTGTCCCCAAAAGTCACAACACTGCTTTGACCCCATGGGCCAATCAAGCCAAAAAACCCTCACCAGTGTCCAATGAACAAATCCCTCTGGGTAAACAATCTCCATAACACATTCCACACGTGCAAAAACAACAGGAGCAGCAAGTAGAGATAAGAATTGGTTTCTCTTCTCCCTCTGTGCTTCTCACTGCCTTCCTCAGGAGAAATCCTGGGAGAGGGAATTGTGTCTCTGTCATCCCCAGGAAAATGCTGGTAGAGGAAGCCCCCAGCCCCTCACCTGGAGGATGACCCAGTGACCCTCCTTTGCAGCCACATCCAGAGCTTGTTCAGCCACCACCTCCTGGCCTTGGCCGAGGGAAACGTTGTGGAGGTTCCTGTGGTTGAAGGTGTAGCCCAGCTTCTTCCCTGGGAGGGAACAAGGAGAGAGTTCAGGAACCAAACCCTCACACGGGAGCTGTCACACTCCTGATAGCATTTCTCTTGTCACCACTCCTTGCCCAGGGGCTCACCCAGCAGCAGCTTCCCCCAAATTCTTTTTATTAAAGTGCAGCATCCACACAAAGGTACCTTATTACAAAGTGCTTCTTGTTTAAAGAACATTATTCCCCTGCAACCTGGTGTAAAAACACATTTTACAGCGATAAGAAATTAAAATCTTTTCCTGCTGATTAACCAGGTTTGAACACCCACACTGGGTGGGGAAAAGCCCCTGCAAGGCAGGCTGGGTGCAGCAGCTGTGCTCGGAGAGGGCAGCTGGAATGAGATAAAATCCCTGGGAGCTTCTTCAAGCAAGGCCTCCCAGGTGTCTGGGGCTTGGAGAGCAGAGAGGAACCCTCCAGGTACCTCAGCCAAGCCCATGGGAAGGGGTGGTTTGGGACAGAGCCCAGTGTCCCTGCAGGGCAGGCTCACTCTGCAGCGCTGGGAAGAGGAAATCACAACTGATGTTCATTTATCACTCATCCCCTGGCTTGGGGTGGTGCCCTGGCTCTGGGATGTGACCGTGTTCACAGGGGTTCCAGGATGAGGGAAGAGATGAGGATCTGACTCCATGTTTCAGAAGGCTGATTTATTATTTTATGATATATATGATATTAAAACTATACTAAAAGAATAGAAGAAAGGATTTAATCAGAAGGCTAGCGAAGAATAGAATAGGAAAGAATGATAACAAAGGCTCTGTCTTGGACTCTCTGTCTGAGCCAGCTGGGCTGTGATTGGCCATTAATTAGAAACATCCAACATGAGACCAATCCCAGATGCACCTGTTGCATTCCACAGCAGCAGATAATAATTGTTTACATTTTGTTCCTGAGGACTCTGGAGCATCCCAGTGGCTCAGATCATTTCTGTGCTCATGGTTGCAAATCTCCTGGCCAGGTTTTGCATCTGTCCTGCTGCTCCTCTCACAGCACAACCAGCTCCCCCTGCTCTGTGCACCTCAGAGAAACCCAATGTGTGCTGCAGGAGGGAGCAGCCCCACGAACAAGCCCAGGATGGGTTGGGCTCAGCCAGGGAGGCAGGACTCATCCCCACAGTGATCCCTGGGGATTGCCCACACTTATCTCTGCACGCAGGTTTGCCTTCCTGCAGATGGTGTGCCCTGAATTCCCAACCCCTGCCAAAAGCAGGCAAATTTCAGAGAGAAACAAGGAAAAGATTTGTCTTGCAAGGCTTAGGAACCATCTCGTGGTACAGGACTGGGAACAGATGGTCATGAGGAGAACAAACCTCCAAACCCAGCTCTCTGCTGAGCCTCACCACAGCTTCCCCTGGGACACAGCTCTCCACACATCTCTGAGTTCCCAGCTCTCTTTCCCAGCTCTCTTTCCCACCATCTCTGGCTGCTGCCAGCTTTCAAAGCTGCTGATTTTCTCCTCTGCCTTCATAATCCTCTGCCTGGAGAGGGGATGGGGCAAACCAGAGAGCCAGGCTGTCACAGGCATCTTTTATGGAAAATCCTTTCCTTAGGATTTTTCCTCCTGAGAAGCTGAGAGGCCTCAGGAACAAAATGTAACCAATGGTTATCTGCTGCTGTGGAATGCAACAGGTGCATCTGGGATTGGTCTCATGTGGATGTTTCTAATTAATGGCCAATCACAGCCCAGCTGGCTCAGACTCTCTGTCTTAGCCAGCCTTCTGATGAAATCCTTTCTTCTATTCTTTTAGTATAGTTTTAATGTAATGTATATCATAAAATGACAAATCAAGCCTTGTGAAACATGGAGTCAGATCCTCATCTCCTCCCTCATCCTCAGACCCCTGTGAACACCATCACACCAGGGCACCCCCCAAGCCAGGAGATGAGTAATAAATGAATATCAGTTGTTATTTCCACTGCAGAGGGGTATCGGCGAGCCTGCCCTGGCAGTGCCAGCCCATCCCCTCCTTGCTGGCTGCAGGAGGGAGGGCATGGGCACTCAGGGAGGGCACAAAGCCCTTCCAGCCCAGCAGTGTTTGCTGCAGAGCCCTCCCTGAGATGCCAAGGAAAGCTCCCATGGGTGGGCAGCATCTGCAAGAAGCTGACTTCCATTCACAGGAATTATCCTGCACTTTAATCAAACCTAATGAAGGACAGAGAAATGTTAATAACAAGCAAACCCCCAGTGAGGCAGCTGGAAGGCCAGTGCAGCTGCTCTGTGGCAGTGGCAGCGATTTTATTTCATTTCTTCTCTTTTTTGCCTTTTCTTCCTGTAACTTTTCTGGCTGGCTAACCCCAGGTGCTCAGCTACACTCATCTTTACAATTCCAATTAAACCACTCATGGTTTGATTTTACTGCTTCATTTCCCATACAAGGAAATAACAGGGAGAGACAGGATCGCCAAGGTGGCTCCAAAGGGAAGCCAGGAACACCACAGGAGCTTCTTTTGGGGGTGTTCCTTCAATTTCCAGAAGTGACACCTGGTTTGGGGGCAGAAAGGGCCTGAAATGCAAAGCTAAGCCCAAGAATTGCCCAGAATGAGCAAAGTTTAACAGCTCTGACAGCTGCTCCTGGCCATGCTGGTAAAGGCTCACTCAAACATTATTTTGGGGGCATTGAGGAGAGGAAAAAGAATGCACAAGTCATTGTGCCAGCCTGGATGATGTTTTGTCCTGTCCAGCCCCAAAGGCATCAGACCCCTCTGCTCCAGAGGGACGTTCAGGCTGAAAATGAGAATTTTTCCAGAGTGGAGCCAAGACCCAGAGTAAATTCCACACAAGGGTAGCTTTGGAGCACAGCAGTGGCTGCAGCCACTGGGGACAGGGGCATCAGCGCCTTCCCAAGGGAGGCATCTCACAGAAGGCCCTTTGGAGCCAGCTGACAACTCCACAGCTGCCCATCCACATGGAAATCAGCTCAGGAAGGATGGCAGGAAAGCTGGAAACTTCGCCACAAAGCAGCAATCTGTTACAGGGAGCTGTTGCTTATTTTTAGTGATCATAAAATCACAGAATAGCAGGTTGGGAGGGACCTCAAGGGTCCTTTGGTTCAACCTTTCTTGGCAACAAGCATCTGACAGCATGTGAGAGATTTCTGACGTAAATTACAGGTTGTGCACAAACCCAGCTCAGAGACCCCTGCACTGTGAACCACACTGGGAATCCAGGCAGTGCAGGAAAAACACAAGTTTAATTTAAACTTCAGATGAAAATCCAAAAAAAAAAACTTTAAGAAAAACAATAAAACCAAAGCAAAATCCCGTCGCATCCTCTCACAATTATCTATTTTAAACAAATTACTTCATTATCTACAAAGAGATGAGGGGAAAAAAAAACCCAAACAAAACAGGCATGTCGTGCTGAGATAATAATGCAGCAGATAAATAGCAATGCTGTGGTGTGCCTGGGGACAGGACTGATTTACCATGTTTCTCCACATCCTTCAGTGGGTCCACTCCTGGGGACAGGATAAAGAACATGGGGGTGCCAGGCCCTGATTCCTCAAAGGTCGTTGCAAAATCCAGGGATCTCCCCACCACGTATTTGCTGCCCAGCTTTTCTTCTACAAAATCTCTGCCAGAGAGAAAAAAAAAAAATGCCAGTTTGTTCAGGAAATGCAGATTCCCCTGCAAATAATCGATTAATTATGATGGAATCCCAGAATTAAGGCTTGAGAAGACTCCCAAGGTTATCAAGTGTGACCATTGTCAAGCACCACTGTGCTCACCATTAAGCCATGTCCTCAAGTGTCCCATCCACAGGTCTTTTGTGGTGCCAGGGTTTGATAACCCTTCAACTGGAAAAGTTTTCCCCTAATATTCAATCTAAACCTTTCCTGGTGCAACTTGAGGCTGTTTTCTCTGCTCCTGGCTGTCCCCTCCTGTCAGGAGTTGTGCAGAGCCAGAAGTTCCCCCTGATCCTCCTTTTCTCAGGGCTGAGCCCCTTCCCAGCTCCCTCAGCCCCTCCTCATACGACTTGTCCTGCAATTAGTCTTCATTTTGATCCTTCAAATGATTTAGAAACTGAAATTAGGAAAATGAGCAGGAAATGATTGCGGAGAGGCTCTGTAGGCTGGGCTGTCCCTCAGCAGCAATGCCTGGTGCTCTGTGCAGGGCTGGGATGCCACAGGAGCCAGCAGCTCCTGGCAGACAAAGGAAATAGGAAGGGAGAGCAGTGGGAGCTGCATTCAGAAGCACAATACAAGCACTGACTCAGGAATCTCAGGAGGCAAGAAATGAGTTAAGGTACGAGCTACAAGCACCTGCCACGTGTTGTGCAAGCCAAGCAGCCTTGCAGAGGAAGCAGCCATCCACACAAAGTCCAGATGATTTACACAATTGCTTTGATCTGCAAAGCTGAAAGGGAAGAGCTCTAAGGATGTCTGGAGCATGGAGCCTTAGCATGAGAGTGACAAGGGAAAATTCAAAGGAGTGAACAGGGAAAGGCTCAGCTCCACAGAGCTGCTGGAGCAGAGCACGGTGCGTGGAGAATGTTCTGGCTGGATTCCCCCAGGGTGAGCTCCTGACATCAGTGCTTTACAAAAAGAGAGACACTGAGCGCTGATTCAAAGGTAGCAATGTTATATTCAAACCCCAGGAACGCTGCTGCAGCTCAGATGGATTACTCAGGCCTTTTGAAGGCAGCCAAATTCTTTCTAAGAGAGCTGAGAACCTCCTTCAAGGACTGGTGAAAGGCAGTTGGAATCGAAATGCCTAAGGGATTGCAATTAAAAAAATAAAAAAAAGCTTCCACATTTTTGGTACCTCTCCTTCAAGAAGATTTTTCTGTTCAGGGTCAAGATTTGGTTGAAGATTTTTCTGTTCAGGGTCAAAATTGCTGCTGGAAAGGCTCAGGTCACAAAATTTAACGAAGTCCATCAGACTTAAGGTCACAACATTCTTGTTTTACTTCACATCTCAGCTCTTTGAAACAGTGCCTTGGGGACTCAGAAACACAAGGTGCTACAAGGAGCTTTTTTGCTGATGTTCTTCAATAAGATTGAAGGGGAAAAGAGATTTACAAGGGATAATCCTTTCTCAGGAAATTACAGCTGTTGGTGCACTGCTGGCCCTGAAGCTCTAAGGAGTGAGCCAGGGGCTTCTCCTGATGCTCCTTAGGCCGAGGGAATGAACCAGACTGGGCAAACATCCCCAGGGATCTGCTGGGAAGAGTGGCTGGAGCACCCAACTTTCCAAGGACTGAACAGGCTTGGATAATCTTAAATCCTAAAGAAATCCTGTACCATCATCACAGAGCAGGGATGCATGAGGTAGGACACAAAGGGGCTTAGAGCTTCTTGAGCAGCAGCTGGAAATGAGCTTGGGATATCCCAGGGCACCTAAAATCCCCCCATGCCACAATATTACTCCTAAAATGCACCCATGGACTGGTCATGATGTCCATGGTCACCAGTGAGGTGTTTCCTGTTGGCACACTGAGATATTGATAACTGGGTTGTATTTCAAGAAGAGTCCCCAGAGTCCTGGGGAAGGCTCAGTGAACTGTTACTGTTTGCACTTTGAGATAAGAAGCAAAACAAAACAATACAAAAACCCATCGAAATCCTCCTGTGCAAACAGAAAAGCCTGATGTGCCCACACCCTAAAAATATCCAGGCAAGCTTTTGAACTTGGATTCCCTTTTCAGAAAAGAGAGACAGCAAAGGGGCTGAAATTTGATATTCCTGTTATTTCTGAGCTGTCTGAGTCAAAAAGAAATAAATTACAGTTGCATAAATGCACCTAAAATTCCAAGAGTTTATTTTACTCAAGCTAAACAACAACAGGAAAACCAATATTTTCAGCTGAGAGACACATGGAGAATCCAGCCATAAGAGTAAGAAATGAAAAAAGATGGATTGGTATTAGTATTATGATAAACTGTAGTATTCATTCTAATAAAAAAGTAATAACAGTGACCACGGGGAGATTCACTCAGTCTCATCTGTGTTTTTCTGTGAACCTTGAAGCACAAACAGATGTAGCTCATACACTGAGTAAAACACCCTGCTGTGTGCACATCAGGGGGTGCAGGAATTTAAACTACTGGAGAAACAGGAGCATGAGAGACATCCCAGAAATGCCAAAACATTGGCCAGAGAAGGGAAAACCAAGTCCTCATGGAGTGAAAGACCTTTAGTTTGTCCTGGAACACGGAGGCTGCTTTTGCATGACTTCAGGAGGTTTAGCCTCACCCAGTTACCTTCACTACATAATTCACCACTACAACTTTCAGAACCAGCAGCACATAAATTTTGCATTTTACAGGAAAAAAAAAAAAAAAAGAGAAAACCTCTATAAGATTTTGCTTTACTTCTACTCCTATTCTGGTGTCTTAAAGAAGCTCAAACTGATCTAGTAACTAAAATATACTCCTGAGCTCAGGCTGCAGCAGATGTGCAACACCTGCGTGGTGATGCTCATTTCTGACTTGGCAGGGCTGCCCCTCACCCTGCTTACACTGCTCCATCCCTGGTGGTGGCAGGGAGTTTGGATCCCACTAAGCGAGAAATTCCACTCAAATCCCATGTGTTGACTGCCTTGCAGGGTTCAGAGATCAATGAATCACACAATGGTTTGGGCTGGAAGGGACCTTAGGGACCATCCCTTAGGCAGAGACACCTTCCACTGTCCCAGGCTGCCCCAAGCCCTGGCCTTGGCATTCCAGGGATCCAGGGGTGTTGGGAAGGATGAAAGTTCGACAAGAAAGTCTCACAGATATGTGTGCTTGGCAGAAAGATTTTTAAATGTAGAGTCTGATGAAGGAATAGAGATGGAAGCAAGTTTTGATATAGAAGAAAAGAATTGCTGAGCCAGTCTTACTGGATAACCAAGGAGGCAAAGGGTGTGTTAGTTAGAAGGGGTTTTTATGGCTTAGAGCAAAGGATAAACCCACCCCAAACAAGAAGATGTTTTTACCAAGCAGAAAGAGAGCACAGGCAAACAAGGCAGCAAATGTGGCAAGTAGAAAAAAAGTCTCAGAATTTTCCACTGCAAGAAAACTGAAAAACAACTTCTAGCTTAAACTGTAATGTACTAACTTTTAGTGACTGGAGAACAGTGACATGAATATGGTAATTATAGTAGTTATGATAGGCTATAGATAAAATTTAAGGTATAGATTGGTTCTGCTGTATTAAGATGCTCAGCAAAGAAAATTGTATAATGCAATGTAACCAAAACCAAAGGGTCTCCAGGCCTGCCTGCAGCTGGAGCTGACAGCTGTAGGCACAGCTCTGTCACCCACAGCCCTGGACTGCTGTGACATCTTGGGTACAATAAACTGCATTTTGTACACAATAAACTGCATTTTGTATACAATAAACTGCATTTTGGAGAGCCCCTGGAGTCCCACATCCCTCATTTCAGCTCTGACACAGGGGCAGCCCCAGCTGCTCTGGGCACCCTGTGCTGGTGCCTCCCACCCTCACCGGGTTCATTCAAGACCCCTGAGAGGAAACCACAGTGCAGAATTCCCATGCTAAGAATGCACTGACACTCCCAAATCCCAGCACAGCCCTGAGCTCCTCCTGCTGCCCCCCAGGGGTGTCCCAGCCCCACCTGACGGCGCAGGGGACACGGTCGGGCCGCAGGGTGCGCAGGATGCACAGGCGCTGCAGGGATGACTTGTTCTTCCAGTCCTGGGGGAACCTCTCCTTCTCTGGACATTCAGACTCCACAAATTTCTTCCACCGTTTCGCAGAGCCCTCGATGTCCCGATCCAGGTTTCTGAATTCCTCCATGGATGAGAGAGCCTGGAAGAATTCAAGGAAGGTCAGGAAGAACAATCCTATGTGCCTCTGGACCATTTTTCTAACTCTGCTGACTCCTCGTGTTTTGCTCCACCAGGGAGCTGGAGCCTGGCACCACAGCCAGAAACCCATCAGAACCAGATTTTATCCATTCTCCTTGGATGGTTCCAGGGAAGGGAAAGATGGTTGGATGGTCTGGAACCATTCATCTCCTTGGATGGTTCATCCAGGGAAGGATGAAAGATTTTGGCATCAACCAGCCCATTCATTACCCAAAACGGAAAAATTCTCCTCTCCTGTTTGGAGCTTTCATATTTTCCAGACTCTGCAGTGTCAGCAAGGTCTCCTCACAGCTCAGGCATACAGAACAATCCTTTTCCAGCCCCAGAACCAAGGACACCGCTGCAGCTCCAGCCCCAAAAAGTGCAAACAACAGGGAATGGAGGAGAGAACCTGGCAGGGTGGGACTGCAGCACCTGGAGCTGGGATGGGACACTGAACCCCAGCAGGGAAATGGACCAGAACTCATAAAAGGGTGAAAACTCCTGACCCTGAGTCCATCCTGGGTCCATCCTGGGTGCAGCCCTGGCTGGGCTCTTGCACTGCCCAAGGTGGATCCTTTGAAGGTTGTTTTTTAATAAATCCCCACTTTATTCCTGTAACTCTGTCCAGCCTCTGTTTCAGGAGCCTCTCCAGGCATCATCCCCACGCCAAATTCCCAGGGATCCAGAGAATTCCATGGAGACTGAGCACAGGAGTGATCCAACAGCTGCTGTTTCCATGTGTGGATTTGCACTAACGAGGAGAAATGTCAGCGACAGAAGGACTTGCTCCAAATTCAGCTCCGTATCCTGATTTCTGTGAAAACCCAGAAACCAGAGCACCAAACACGAGAAACTGAAGTTCCCAGGAATGGTGGCACAAGTTCTGACCTGCCAAGCCGTGGGCTTGCAGCAGTAAATGTATTCAGAGCACCTCTCACGGCTGAGCGGAACACAACGGCAAATGTTGAATTCGGGGAAGTCTCGGTGCCAGTGCTTATATAAAACATCTTCTCACTGTTGACTTTTGACGTGATTTACTTAAAATATCACTTCAGAACTTTGGCTGCTGCTGCTTCGAGAAGTCTCTTGGCTGATGTTAACAAGGGAGACTCTGAAAAATTGCTTTTTTCTGTCTAAATGACAGACATGTAATCAGGAATGATGGTCTCCCTCTCTCCCTGAACAACATACTGCAGAATCATGAAAGCCCTAATTGCAAATAAAACCTCTGTATTATATAAATAAACACTAAAATTGTCATTAGTCAACAATGTTAATAGCATTTATTAGGAGTGATGGTATGAATGGGAGATGCTTCTATTTAAAAGCCAGTGGAGTGAAAGGTCTCTTGATCAGCCATCTTTCTGTGAATATTAATTGCTTTTCAATACCCCTGTTGTGAATTTTTCCAAGAAACTTAGCTCAGCACTAAAGGATCCCTGTTCCCAGGCAGGAGTTGTACACTGGGGCAGCAGATGGGAGCTGTACATCAACCTGTGCAGGGTATCTATTTCTGTCCACATAATGAAAAGTACTTTTGTCACTTAAGAGTTGTCATGGAAATTTGAGGGAGACAAAAAATATTGGTCAAAATAGAAAATGATCCAAAGGGCTGGAGGACTCGAGCTCTTGTCTTTGCAGCCCACACTGTGATCACCTCTGGTGGCTGGAAGCAGGAGGGGCTTGAGTTTATATCTCAAAATGAGACTTTTCCAGCAAAAAAGAGCTGTTTACACCATGTCAGGGAGAGGATCCACCATCTTCTCAGAGAAAGTGTTTTTTCATTCAGTGAGTCACAGACAAGCTGCTTTATCACTTCAGCTTTCTCTGGCAGCTCCTGGTCTGAGTGAGAAGCAGAATTTCTGTGAGCTGGAGCACCAGCAGCTCCCTGGGGCTCACACATCCCCAGATGAGGAGCTCTCCCAGTCCCCCACAGCTGCAGGAAACACAGCAAGGATTGGGCACTGGCTCCAGGACAGGAATCCTGGATGCCACCACAGAGCCTGAGCATGTTCTGCACACACACCAAGGGTCTGAGGGAACAGGGGGATCTTTGTGGGGAGAACATCTGGGGGGACAGGGAGGGCACCCAGGGAGGAGAGGAACCCCTGAGAATGCAGAGGAGCCCGTGGAGAAGAGACCAGCTCCACAGGGCTGCTGTGACTGCTGCTGCACACCAGCAATCTCCTGCTGCCAGACACAGCACAACAAGTTCTGGACATTTATTACTTGCTCTGATCACTAAAGGCAACTGTTCTAAGGAAGCCATCTGCTCAAACTGGCCTCAGGTTGAGGTGTTGCTTCATAAGATGCTATAAAACCTTAAAAAAAACCCCAAACACATATAGTAGCACCGTGTTTTCTACACCTCAGTTCCCAAAGGAATTATCCTTTAAAAAAAGAGATTGTTTTGCATTTTAAAATATTTCCATAATTAAAACAGCCATCCTTAGAATCACCTGGCTAGAGAACAGCTCTGGGGCAAGGCAGGACTAAATCACCTCATTGCTGAGCCCTGTGCTGACACAAACAGGGTGAAAATAAAGCAGAGCCAGTAAAGGCAGAGCTGCCAGAAAACTCCTAACAGCCAGTCTGTAACCACCCCCCAGCAGCCATGGGACTGCATTTTAAAAGACAGAAGGAAATCAAAATAAAGGAATTTGAGTTTTTTTTTTAAATCTATCATTATCATTTGAGTCTGTAACCACCCCCCCCCCCCCAGCAGCCATGGGACTCCATTTTAAAAGACAGAAGGAAATCAAAATAAAGGAAATTGAGGGTTTTTGTAAAATCTATCATTATCATTTGAGGCTTCAGGTTATATCTGGTTTTTACTTTCAGTTTTTACTAACATATCTTGCTTTTCTTTAAAAAAAACTTGTGCCTCTGCTTTAAAAAATTATGTTCTGTAGGGAACACAGTGAACATCAAACATATCTCTATAAAAATCACACAACCTGCCAACACTGGAAAGAAATTATATTTAATATTCTCCCAGTTTTAATAATCGGTGAGATGATTAAATCCTGATGATTAGTCACGATTGCACTTGCAGAATTAAGGAGCTGTGGAATTTATGAATTGAGTTACACAGTTTTTAAGCAGAGATCCACGGAGGTCCTTGGTGGGCTCGAGGGGTTTGGAGTGGCTCGGGGGTGAATTTTGTGATGGGTTTGGTGACCATGGTGGAATACAGGAGAAGGTTGGACTCCAGGATCTTGAAGATCTTTTCCAACCTTAACAACTCCACAATTCTGTGACCCCCCCCAAGCACTTTGTAAAGGTCTTACACTGTCCATGAGCACGTTTCAGCTAACATTCATAATTCCTTTCTTTCATTTGCTGCAGCTGGCCCAGGAGTCTTTAGGAAAACCAGCATCCCCACAAACAGCTGGAAAATGACAGCTCCTGGGAGAATGGCAGAGCCAGAGCTGCACCTGCCTTCAATTGATAGATTGGATCACTCAGGAAAAAGACACACAGGCAGATGAATTGCTCCATTTAAATACTACTGTTAACTAGAGGAATTAATGTAGCAGATGATGGATTATTTACAATCTCTCCCATCCTAGGTTTTGGGTTGTATTATTCATACACTGAAGGTGTTATTTTCTGTTTAGCCGCCCTACCTGAATAATTTAACTCATAAGAAAAATCCCTACCAAGGTGAAAATAAAGATTTGATGGGTTTTGCCAAGCTTCAATCAACTTTCAATCCGAAAATGTTATTTTAACCTTCCTTATTTCTTCCATAAAAGCTGACTGACAAGCTCAAGGCACTGCATGCCCCTGTCTCCCTTCAAACTCTTCCTTGCTGCTTCTACATTTTAATGGGGACAGGAGGTGTGCAGAGGCTCACCACATCACTGTTCAAACCCCCCCATTTCTCTGCAGGGTCCCAGGGCACCACAACATGCAGGGCGGACACCACAAGCAGTCTGATGAGTGATGGGTCAGATCTCAGCACTTTTCCTCAGAAAATTTCCAGTGAAGAATCATAAACTGGGGGGACAATGGCTTCAGCACTCATCTCCTTCCTACCAGTGCATACTTAGAGCCAGCTCCACTTGATGGGAAAGGTCAGTAACAGAAATGAGACTTAGTCACAATCTTTGTATTCTCATTGCTTACAGCCACCCACCATGTTTTCCTCATTTTGCCTGAGATGTTTCCCAGATGGGTTCATGTTGACATTTTCTCTGCATTTTCTAAAAAGGGTGTTCAAGTGGGTTTGAGAACAGGCCTTGCAAAGTCAGGCTGTTCTCCCAAGCCATGCTTTCCACCTTTCCTTTCACTCTTGGGTGCCTCTCAGCAATCAGGGACACACAGCCAGAACCAGAAGCTGGGCATGGGTCCCCCAGGGCAGCTGAAAGATGGTACTTGGGGATTTCAGAAAACTTTCCTGGATTTGGTTGTTATAAATCCCAGATGGGCCAACACGCAGCAAAAGTGAAAGAGAAAATATGTCCAATTTTCTGCAAGAATTCAGCTGGGGCAGCTGCTCCAGGTGTCCCTTGCTGGAAAGCTCTCAAGGTCCACTGCCTGCTGTGAATATTTCCTACATATTTCTTCTCTTCACTGACACAGGGAGCCATCTGCTTTTTCCCTTCCAAAGGAATGTCTTGGAGATCAGACCTTCCTGGCCTCCCAACCTTCAGGTCCTCAGACAGAACTTTTCCCCTCTCCTCACAGTTGTGTTTTCAGGTGTCTGAGTGAAGGGCAGAGGGTGGCCCCAGGCTCCTGTTGGGGTACTGGGGTCCACTGATGCTCTGTGCTCACATTGTGGGAACCAAACACAGGCCATGAGAGCCTCCAAAAAAGGCCACCTCACACTTCCCAACCCAGGGAAAGCTCTGGTTTTACCCTCAGGGTTCCAGAGGTCACTGCCAGCCAGAGTCCAGCTGAGCACTGGGTCTGCAATCTGCACAGCTCCTCCTGTGAAGCAGCACAGCCAGGGAAAGGAATAAGGGAGAGGGCTCTGTCACATAGTGGGGACCTCCAACAGCTCCTTCAGCGCTGAATCAGAGAATTGCTTAGGTTCAAAAAGACCTCAAATGCCACATCCACATGGCTGTTCCCTCTCCTCCTGCCCCTGTTCCCTGGAGCAGAGCTCCTCCCTGGCTGTCCCCTCCTGGCAGGAGCTGTGCAGAGCCACAGGGTTCCCCCTGAGCCTCCTTTGCTCCAGGCTGAGCCCCTTCCCCAGCTCTGTTCCCTGCCCTGGACACGCTCCAGCCCCTCCATGTCCTTCCTGTCCTGAGCTGTCCCCAGCACTGGAGGTGCCCCAGCAGTGCCAGCACAGGGGATGGGCACTGCCCTGGCCCTGATGCCACAACCCAGGTGGCACTGGCCCCTTTCCCACCTGGGCACACCTGGATTCATGCACAGCAGGGCCTTTCCCTGTTTCCCAGCCCCTCTGCCCCAGCCTGGGGTTGGTGTGACCCAAGGGCAGGTTGCAGCCATTAGTTCTCTTTCCTCCCATTTAGAGGGTGAAGAGGCTTTTACACTCTAAATGCTCAGCTGACAGCAGGCTTTGTGTCAGGGAGGATTGAGAGGGAAAGACAGAGGCTTAGAGCATCCAGAAAAACTCAATTTCCACTCTGCAATCAAACCGACAAAGTGCGTCCTTAAATATTTGATGCGATCACAATCTGTGCCATATTTCAGATAAGCATCAGATCGTTAGCCAGCAGGTTAGAAAAGAAAAGGGGAAAAAAAAAAGGTAAAACCTCCTCAAGTAGCATTTCTGTGAGACATTGGGAATATTTCTCTGAGACTTGATACAGAGGACAGAAGAATGTCCTTAGGAAACTTCTAGATGAGAGCAGATAAATGCCCATTGAAGTGTCACAATCAATGTTTTCTATCAGAGATGCTCTGAAAGGCTGTACATCTGAAGAACTGAGTTAATGGAAGATATTTAATTAAGACTATGATTTTCTTGCATAATAATAATTCTGAATGTAGGAGGGAAGCTGTGAGCTGGGAGCCTCTCCTGTCTGACCAGCCTGATCAAAGGACATTGCATATGCACAGAGTGCACAATGTATGCAGCAGATTGTGCCACAATGAATCTTGGAGAAGAATGAAAAATTTCCTCATCTAAAAAGTGCAAGAAGTGAAAGTTGGAAGAGAGATTTTTGTTCTTTTGTCCAAAAAAAAAAAAAAATCCAGTTTTCTTAAATGCAGAATATATGATTCGGTATTTTATCTCCTAAGCCACATACGCAATCTTATCATCTGCATTCTGCAAAATTATAAATATGGAGTTAATATACGACTTTGTCTAGGGCTGTTCTCCTCCTCGAAAGCTGAATTCAGTATTTAGAGCTCATTATTCAACATCACATCTATTAAACAATGCCCTTTCAGTGGGGTTTTCATATCTACATAATGAAAATTCTTCCTCTTCAGAAAAAGATGAGGGAGATGATTGGGATAAGAAGTAATCCAGGCTGGCCAGGTGTACTGCTGTGCATTAACTCACTGCACTCGTCCCATGGGACACATCTGCATTCAGCACTGAAGAGGCACTGCAGGAAATATCACAAAGGAAATCAGCCTGGGGAAATGCACATTTCCAGCTCCTGGGAACAGCCAGACATGGGGACAGCCACGTGCACCTCAGGGAGCCACAGGGCACCGTGGAGGAGCTGGAGCTGGGAGAGCCTGGCATCCTGGGCTCCCAGGGAACAGCCTCAGAACAGCCCTCACCTCCTGGTTTGGGCCAAAACCAAAAAGTTTTGGTTTTGAAGGCCACGAGGGCACAGCCAGTGACTCCATCGGCAGTGGGGAAGCTGGAGAGGAGCCCAGCTCACCCAGGGGATGCTCGAGGGCCAGGCACACACCCAGGCACTGCTGCAGCCCTGCAGCACCAGCCTGGTGTGGGCAGAAGGTGGGACCGTGCCCTGTGTGAGGCTGTGCCTGAGCCAGGGTCTAAACTCAGGCCTAAACCCACGCCTGCAGAGTAAGGCTGGCTCAGACATGGGCTGCAGGAGCTCCTGCTGTGGGTCTCAGGGCCCAGCACAGCGAGGGGAAGGTGCTGCTCCCTCCCTGCTGATCTGCCCCTCAGCCTGTGCCTCCAGGAGGTGGCCAGGCACAGCTCAGGGTGAGCCACACAATCTGCCAGCTTTGGCTTGGGCAGACTCTCCTGCTCTCAGGAAATGGCTGGGCATGAGCAGGGCAGGAGCTCAGGGGAGTTTCACTGGGTGCACTCAGGGCAGCAAACAGCTGCTGGCTCATCTTACTGCTAATCTGGGTACAGCCTATGTCACAGACATCTTCTATGACAAATCCTTTCCTTAGGATTTTTCCTCCTGAGAAGCTGAGAGGCCTCAGGAACAAAATGTAACCAATGGTTATCTGCTGCTGTGGGATGCAACAGGTGCATCTGGGATTGGTCTCATGTGGTTGTTTCTAATTAATGGCCAATCACAGCCCAGCTGGCTCGGACAGAGAGTCCAAGACAGAGCCTTTGTTATCATTCCTTCCTATTCTATTCTTAGCTTGCCTTCTGATGAAATCCTTTCTTCTAGTCTTTTAGTATAGTTTTAATCTAATATATATCATAAAATAATAAATCAGCCTTCTGAAACATGGAGTCAGATCCTCATCTCTTCCCTCATCCTCAGACCCCTGTGAACACTGTCACAAGTCTGAAAGACCAAGCAAAGACCCAAAAAAAGACCCTAAAACCAAATGATATCATTTCAACTGCTCAGAGGAGAGCCATGACAGGAGCTGTCTGACCAAGAAGAGCTCAGCAGGGCAGCCTGCCTTCACACAGGGTTCAGAGCATCAACTCAGAGATGAATTCAGAGAACACTCACCCTCCAGAGGACAATCTCTGCATGGATTCTCTGTTCATTCAGTCACACAATGAGAATTCCCAAGTGGCATTTGCACCTGGCTGTGGCCACAGCAGCACTGTGCTCTGAGGTGTGTCCACACATTTCCTGGTGAGGAAACAACCAGCCAAGCCAGGAGACATGGCCAGCTGTGCATGGACACAGAAAAGGTTTTCACAAGTACCAGCAGAAATAAAAACTTTCAAGGCAGATTCTGGGAACACAGAGGGGGAGAACAGCACAACAGGCTGCAATAAAGGAAATTGAAGAGAGACAGAAAACCTCATTATAGGAACAAAAGAACACTTTTGCCTTCTCCAGGGATCACTGCTAAGCCCCTGCAAATGAGAGGCCTTAGGACTGAAATGACCAACTCCACTGAGCACCAAAGGCAGGGGCTCAGCAAAGGCACTGCTTTAATTAAATGACAGAATTCTGTGCCCTTCCAGCTCTCAGCTAATGCTCAGTAACCTCAGTAACTGAGGCAATGACTGTGCCCTTTCTAACACCTCCCCTGCTCCAGAGCCAGGCAAAGCTCCTCCACAGGTGCCACTGCCTCCCACACATCTCACTGATGAACAGAACCAAGCTCAGAGCAGCTCTCGTCAGCCTTTAGCTTGAATTCAATTCCTGTTTCAGCTTTAAAGAAGCACCAAAGAGCTTGAAATGTGCCTCGTTTCCCAGGTCTCTCAGCAGATATAATTAAAGCTATTACCTTTCCCTACAAACCACCTCCTTCTGGCCAGGTTTTCTTCATCCAGGGGTGAATACCAAACTTCCCTGGCACACAGGTTACAGCAAAAGGCTCTGTGAAACTTTGTACTGAACTTGAAAGAAGCTGAAAAACTAAATCATAAATGAGTCCTATGAGCATAAATGAGATGCTCCAGCACCACGAGCTGCAAACAGCCAAGCAACTGCAAAGGATTATTGGCCTCTATATATTATTAATAAACCCCCAACAATAAATAATAAGTCAAGTCACACAAGGCCAGTTGCACGCCCAGAGCCCTCAACATTTAATGAGGTTTCCTTGGAAGTTAATGTGCCCAAAGTGAGAGGCTCAGAATGGGCCACAAATATCAATATTGATTTCTTCTGGCACTATCTTGGCCAGAGCCCCCTGGCAAAAGGAGTCCTTTGGGCTGGAGCATTCGTAATGTTTCTGTGAAAAATCAGCAGAATGCTAAATTTCACTTTGAATTTGAAATATAAATCTGAAGTGTACTTTGTTCAAGCTTTGTTGAAGAAAGAATTTATTATAACATTTAATCTTCTTGATATAAGAAAAGGAGATTTTAGCCTGCTAATAAACTGTGTAGAATCCATGACTAATTAACCTAATTATAGCAGTCTGTGACAAAATATGATTTTACTAAACCCATGCCTCAAGTAACTAGAATTGCCAAAACCTCAGAGGTTAATAAACCAACAGACATCAACACAAACACTAATAAAAGTTGACACCATATTATTTATGGCAAAATCAATATTACAGTCATCACAAAAGGCAATCTGAAGGTATTTCATATCTGATAATGCAGAATTCACTATCACAAAGTCCTGAAATTCATAAAATTAGTGCAGATTACTGGGCAGTGACTCCTGTGCAGTTCCTGGGGCCATCAGATGAAGGCTGAGGACACCTGAGGTGTGCAGCACACCTGGAAACCTTCCCATGCACAGCGGCGTGGTTTGTGAGGCCCCCAGCATGAGGTGAGAGATGAGAATCTCACTCCAGGTTCTCAGAAGGCTGAGGGTGTTCTGGTCTAACAGGGAGAGGCCTGAATCTCAGAGGGAAGAACCATTTTCCTGGGGACACACATGAGGGCACAGGAAGGGATCAGGACCTGCAGAACTCTCCATGTCTGTGGTCTTTTTGTGCTGCCCCTCTAAGGCAGACCTGTGTTCACCAAATGCCACAAGGAGCCTTGATATTTTCTGAAAAATCCCTTTGCCAGGATTCCTTCTCCTGGCAAGATGAGAAGCCTCAGCTTCTCCATGTTTTGCTCCTCTGGAATGTGGTCTGGAGATTGTTTATCCAAACACATGAATTGGTTTTAATTAATGACCAATCACCATCCAGCTGTGCCAGACTGAGGAGTCAGTCATGAGCTTTCATTATCATTCTTGTTCAGCCTTCTGATGTATCCTTTCTTTCTTTAGAATATAATATTATAATATAATGTAATGTAATATAATATATAATATGATATGATATGATGATAATATAATATAATATAATATAATTAATATAATATAATATAACATAACATAACATAACATAACATAACATAACATAACATAACATAACATAATATATCAGCCTTCTGAGAACATGGAGTGAAATTCTCATCTCTCACCTCGTCCTGGGGATCTCACAGCACCACAGACCCTCTGAAGCACTTTTAGAGGAGATAAAGGGAGCTGATTTCCCATGGATCAGGTACCTTGATTCCTCCCCAGGCATGGTCAGACAGGAACTCCACAGGGCTCGTGACTCCAGGCTGTGCTGGGTATCTGAGCAGGAAATCCAGTTCTGCTGGGTCAATTTCTTTATTCATCAGAAGTATCTGTAATTCCAAACAAACAGGATATCCTAGAGCAGCCAGAATCCAGAGCAGCAGATAATTTATTCAATTAACGTGCTTGAAAAACGCATGGCTGAAATGTAGAGTGCCCTGTGCTGGCGAGGTGTGATGGACACACCATGTAGGTGCTCTGGGTGTCCCAAAAAAGGACCAGGAATGAGTGTGGAGATTGGCAAGAGGAAAAAAGTTGGGAAAACCACGTGGTAAAGGCTGAGTTCCACGTGGGTGGAGAGCACCCTTAGAGAAGGCCCTGACAGCAGAGCCAGATTGGACAAAAAAATAAAATTTATACAAACACTGTAGACATGGGACAGCAGCTCTGCAGCAGGTACTTCTTTAGGTTCAATGCAAGAGCCCTCCCAGGCCAGTTTGCTTTGCCACTTTCTGCAGGTTCTGCAAGCAGGAATTTCTCAAATAACCTTTGTCAGCGTAATTCAAACCCAGCACAGCATCCGTGCCTGTTATTGGCAGAATAAATCCTGTGAGGAGCAGCTGAGGGAGCTGGGAAGGGGCTCAGCCTGCAGAAAAGGGGGATCAGGGGGAAATTCTGGCTCTGCACAGCTCCTGACAGGAGGGGACAGCCCCAGGCTGGGCTCTGCTCCAGGGAACAGGGACAGGAGCAGAGGGAACGGCCTCAGGCTGGGCCAGGGCAGCTCAGGGTGGGCACAGCAGGAATTTCCCCATGGAAAGGGAGCTCAGGGCAGCTCAGGGTGGGCACAGCAGGAATTTCCCCATGGAAAGGGGGCTCAGGGCAGGCTCAGGGTGGGCACAGCAGGAATTTCCCCATGGAAAGGGAGCTCAGGGATTGGAAATGCACAGGGAGGGTTGGAGGGCCCATCCTTGGAGGTGCCCAAGGCATTCCTAGAGGTGGCACTGAGAGCTCTGGGCTGGGGACAAGGTGGGGATCAGAGTGGACTCAATGGTCCAGCCTGAATAATTGTGTGATTCCCAGAGAGGCAGAGAAGACAATCAAGCCCCTGCATGGGCTGCTCTGGCAGTGAATCCTGGCACACAAGGTGCTGCTGGTACCTGGAAGGTGAGCTGGGCACTGAAGGTCAGTTTGTCCCTCTCGAAGAGCCCCCGGGCCGTGTACTGGAACACGGAGAAGGTGATGCTGTCTGTGAGGCTCAGCACCCGCCCTGCCAGGCTCTCAGCAGGGGCTGCCCTCTCCATGGCCTTCTGGAACACTCCCTGGAATGCCTGGGAGGGGAGACACAGCGGGAAAGGGGCAGTGAGAGATGCTCTTTGCACACCTCTGGGGTGTCACAGTGATGCCAGCTCAGGTCCTGCCCCACAGGGAACACGCAGAATGAATATTAGGACATATCCTACCATATCCTAGTGATGGAATTTTGGTCCATGCAGTTATTAGGGTAGACAGCTTTAGGACTTTGTGTTTAGGGTGAGGAAAATGGCTGCAGTTATTATGGCATATAGGTAGAAGTTGAGGAGGGTAAGCTTAGGGTTGTAGATGACAATGATTGCTATTCAACGTAAGTGGGAGATGGAAGAAAAAGCTAGGATTTTTCAGATTTGTGTTTGGTTGAGTCCTATTCATCCTCCCAGGGCTGCTGAGAGGATAGCCAGGTTGGTTAGGAGTGTGGGACACCTGGCAGTGGTGACATCCCCTGGGACCCCGAGAGGGAACAGGGAACTGCCACACAAGGGTACAGGAGATGTTTCTGTGCCCAGTGTGCTCCCGTTGGGATGGCACAGCCACGTCCTCTGCAAACGTGGAGCCAGCAGAGAGTGGAGCTCCCAGAGGAAACAGGGGAAAAAATCCATGGGGAAAAAGTCCAACATGAACCCACCCAGTGCCACCCCTGCCATGGCAGGGACACCTTCCACTGTCCCAGGTGTGGCCTTAGCAGAAGAGGAAAGCACATCTCCCACTGCACAAATAGTTCAACTCAGAGAGGAGCAACTCCTCCAAATAAATAAAAATTTAAAAAATTAAAATAAAAACAAAATAAAAATAAAATAAAAACAAAATAAAAACAAAATAAAAATAATAAAAATATTTATTATTATTATTTTTTTTAAAGTCCCATGAGTGTTTTACTGCCTGGATCCAGCAAAAGACTAGCTGAGGAGGGCAGGGAGCAGCGAGCTGAAGGAGTCATTGAAGTCCCCTCAAGGGTGGGTGCCTGCATTGAGAATAACCCTCTTATATAAGAGGTTAAGGATTATTGCAACAACATTTCTGATCTAAATGAGAAAAGACAAACAACTTTCAGAGTCGTCCAAATTAAAAGCACGAGCAAATTATCAAATGCAGCTGGAAAAAGAAAATTAACAAGAGCATAAACCCTGAGCCCTGCTTAGCAATGCAAAGGCTCCATGAGCTGGGCCCAGCTAAAGGAAATAACCAGGCCAATACACACTGATGGCTCCAAATGGACAAGGCATGACCATGCTGGCAGCCTTATTTTTAGGGTTCTACAAAGGAAAAATGATGCATGAACAAATTAAAGCAGCACTGATACTGAATGCATTATTAAATAATTGCAGAATGCATTTTCCTGCTTAACGTTTCTTTAAATTGTGTTAAAACATGCTGCAGAGCAGCACATAAATCTTTGTGCTCTAATTTATAATGGGCTCCCAGCTGTGTGGCAAGTATTCTAAAATCATCCCTGTGCATCTTTACACAATGTTTTATGATCTGTCATCAAAATTTATTAGATAAAAACATTTCCCCCAATAATTTTCCATGTATATATACACGCTACTAATGTTCACGGGAAAACATAAAACAAACTAACTGCAGGAGACACAGATTAAAGGTGAAACCTCAGGAACCCCTGGATCTATTATGTATGTGAGAGGGATGAATCTTTCAAAAGGCACAAAAGACATTCTGTACATTTTTTTCTGATAAAATTACTCCAACAAACGAGTCGTAGCTATCAAAAGGAAAAGCTTCTTTGTGGATGAGGCTCAACATTTTGTAGTGTCTCCTCAATTCCTTTTTCCAGGTCACTTGTCAAGGTAAGAAATCACTTGCAAGAAGCTGTAGACCAGGATGCTCATTTAACCCTCCATCCCCCAAAATACCTTTCTTACATGACAAAAAGTTTTCCATTTCATAGAACATTAAAGATGCAACTTCTTCTAGACAGGGTTTGGAGCAACCTGGGATGGTGGAAGGTGTGCAACAGGAAGGGGTGGAAAAGGATGGGCTTTAAAGCCCTTCCAACCCCAACCTTGTGTGATTTGTGACACTGTGACTGCAATTGTGATTTTATGGACCCCGGAGGGCAGGTACCTTCAGGGAGAACTGAATTCTGATTTTGTGGACCCCACAAGGAGAGGGCAGGTACCTTCAGGGAGAACTCAGTTCTGATTTTATGGACCCCAGAAGCAGAGGGGAGGAGGGCAGGTACCTTCAGGGAGAAGTGAATTGTGATTTTATGGACCCCAGAGGGCAGGTACCTTCAGGGAGAACTGAACTCTGATTTTGTGGACCCCACAAGCAGAGGGCAGGTACCTTTAGGGAGAACTGAATTGTGATTTTATGGACCCCACAAGGAGAGGGCAGGTACCTTCAGGGAGAACTGAATTGTGATTTTATGGACCCCAGAGGGCAGGTACCTTTAGGGAGAACTGAATTGTGATTTTATGGACCCCAGAGGGCAGGGACCTTCAGGGAGAACTGAATTGTGATTTTATGGACCCCAGAGGGCAGGTACCTTCAGGGAGAACTGAATTGTGATTTTATGGACCCCAGAGGGCAGGTTCCTTCAGGGAGAACTGAATTGTGATTTTAGGGACCCCACAAGGAGAGGGCAGGTACCTTTAGGGAGAACTGAATTCTGATTTTATGGACCCCAGAAGCAGAGGGCAGGTACCTTTAGGGAGAACTGAATTGTGATTTTAGGGACCCCAGAGGCAGAGACAGGTACCTTCAGGGAGAACTGGTACATGGGGTGGACATTGTGCAGCTCGTTCATGGTGAAGTAGAGCATGGCGGCACGGCAGGCCGCGGGCCTGTACTGCTCCCTGGCCTCGTTAATCCTGCCTTCTGTCACCTTAAACTCCTGCACCTGCAAGGAAACAGCACAACTCCTGTCACAACACCCCTGGGCACTGCCCACAGCCCTGCCACACTTGTGGCAGCAGCTCTCTGGCCACAGAGACAAACACACAACTTTCCCAGGCATCGTTCTGGAAAAGGGCTGTGAAAAAATCAGAGCAAAGAATGAGAAACAATTCTTATCTTAACTTAACCTGACATTGTGCACATGTGCAATGTGTTATGAAAACTTGTTTCCCAAAGGGTGGTTTCTTAATTAACCAATGGTAATGGGGTTTTAACTAAAGGACCGATCAATTCCACCTGTAGTGAACTAAGGTATAAAAAGGAGCAATGGGTTTCTTAATGAAGATTATTAATCATTCTTCTGTAATACATGGAGTCTGTACTAATTATTGCCCATCTGGGGGCCTGTTGCAATGCTAAAGACTGGCCACAAAGCCATCAGGGCAAGCCATAAGTGACCACCATGGGACCAGCCCTGCCAGGCTGGAGCTGCCCTCCCCAGCATCCTCCCTTTCTGGAACCTTCCATTTAACTGCATTTTCCACCCAGCTGCCCAATCCTCAGTTTTCCTGACTTCTCCCTAGGTTCCCTGCTCTTTGCTGACTGGAATTCAATTTCTCATCCATGAGTTTCTGGTGCTAATTGCCCCCCTCCTGTGCAGGCCATTAACAACCCTGGGCTGAGCAGCCCCAGTGCTGCTCCAGGCAGCTTCCCCAGGGCTGAGAGCTGCTGATTTCGAGCAGCTCTTTGCTGCCTTTCCTCAGCAGCACCAAACCCCCCTGGGCAGGGCCCTGCAGCTGCTCTGAGGGAGTTGTGAAAACCTTCCTGGCAGAACCATCACCTCGCTCCTGTTTGTTCTTTCATTCCACCTCAGCAGCAAGAAGTGCCATCCCTGAGCCTCCTGGGGTTTATTTTAGTCCTTGGCTGAGGACAGACAGGTCTAACACCATGGTCAGGAGCTGCTGGGACCGTGCTGACCCAGCCAGCCCTGCAAACAATGCAATCACAGAATCCCAGAATGGTTGGGGTTGGAAGGGACCTTAAAGCTCTTCTCATTCCACTCAGAGACACCTTCCACTGTCCCAGGCTGCTCCCAGCCCTGTCCAACCTGGCCTTGGACACTGCCAGGGACAGGGAAGCCACAGCTGCTCTGGGCAACCTGTGCCAGGGCCTCCCCACCCTCACAGCCAAGAATTTCTTCCTAACATCTGACCTAAATCTGCCTGGTTTCAGCTTGAAGCCCTTCCCCTTGTCCTACCACTACAAGAAGTCCCTCTGCAGCCCTTCCTAGGCTTCCTGTGGCAGAACAAGCCAGCAGGGCACCCAAGGAAGCACAGGATGAGCCTCAGTCTGCTGTGGGGTCTGGATGAGCCTGTTTGCACATCCCCACGAGCAGTGCTGGGCTCAGGAACAGTTCTGCCAAACTTAGAGCAGGGAGGAATTCCAAAGCAAGGTAAATGCTAGCTGCACACCTTTGCAGACCAAAAGGAGAGTGAAGCTTGACTTGAACCTCTAACAGGGCTCTTCCACAGCATTCCAGATGGGCACAAACTCATAAAATCCAGGTGCAAACTCTAAAATCCATGCCTTGTTGGCACCGCTGGCAGTGAGCAGCTGTGCAGCACAGCTGGTTTGGAGGGTGAAGCACTTCCAAAACACCTACATCAAGGGGGAGATGCCAAGCTTTCCACATCAAAAAATCCCTTCAACACCTCTTCTGGGGGTTCAAGAAACCCCTCCCCAGGGAGCTGAATGCACCTGATTGTTGCAGTATATTATTCCAATACCTGATGCACCATGAAGGGAAAATAATTCTGCTTTTTAATGGAGGGAGGATCACTCAGTGTCTTGGTCACTGGGACAGTCTTGGCACAGGAACCACACTTCCCAAATCCCCTCAGTGGCAAGGAAAAACCTCTGGGCATTTACCAAAGCCCCTGCAGCCAGCAAGGGCAGCTGGCAGCGCTCACACAAATGCTGATTTATACTCTGAGGAATAAAAGGGTATGAAATACCTGAGTTCTTTCAGATTTACTTGAGATCACAGACTCCAGTCCCTGGTCAGTACTAAAACCCAGCCTAAGAGGCAGTGTGATGTACCCAGGATTGTGCTGGAACAGCTTAAAGCTGCCTTGATACAGTGTGTAAATTTTATTGTCTTCACATCAGGCACCAATGTTTTCTCTTGGTCTTAAATAGGTCATTTAACACAAAAAAAAGCTCCAAAGAACTAAATGGCCTGGAGCTCTCCAGAAAGGAGAGCATTTACCATTTATACCAATTTCTACTCCCTGCTCAGCAGACGGAGCAGGGATGGGCAGAGCAGAGGTTACAATCCACCCAGAAATCCTTAAAGGAGCACAGCCATGTTTTTCTCCAGGCTGTCAGTGTCTTTGTACCTTCTCCACAATCTCTGCAGCTGTCCTCTTAGTGCTCTCCAGGTTCTCCACCAACGCTGTGTCTCCCAGGAAATTCCCAGATGCTGATGACAGCCGAGAGAGCAAATTGTCCTCCAACGTTTTCAAGGTGATCTTGAATTCATTCTGTTGCTTTGTGAGATCTGACTGCAAATAATAAATCCAGGAAGCTTTAGCCATAAAGGATGAGGTTAAGTAAGGATGAGTCAGCTTCACATGGGAACAGGCTTCCCACTGACAATTGCCATAGCCCAGTAGAGCTGATTCCTGCTCTCCTGGAAATGGAAGGACTTCTGGGGTCTGGGATCAATCCTTATCCAACAAGCACAGAAAGCACCTAGAACAGCACAGAAGGCATCTGGAACAGCACAGAAAGCAGCTGGAACAGCACAGAAGGCACCTGGAACAGCACAGAAAGCAGCTGGAACAGCACAGAAGGCACCTGGAGAACTGATCCCTGTTGCTAGAAATGTAGGAAAACACTGGAAATGAATCAGGAATAAAAGACCTTGATCCCCATCTCAAACTCATACCCTGTGTCTTTGTAGCTCATTTCTTGGGGTCAAGCCAGCCTGGAGAGTCCCAGCTGCTCCTCGCCCCTCCTGCTGAACCTCTGCTGTCACCACTCCAGCCCACAGCAGTCCCAGCAGCCATGGGGAACACGGGGTTAAAACCTGGTGGGTACCACCAGTGTGAAATCTCAGGCTCACAACTGAGGGCAGAGCCACGGCCTCTCCTGTCCTGCTTGCTCCCATTTCTATCCTGCCCTCAGGGTCCCACTGCCACCAGTGGTTTACTGGGCTAAAATTGGGAAGACAGAGGCAGTTCCAGGCAGAAAATGAAGGAGCACATGCAGTAAATTTCTTCCCACTCTCAGAAGATATTTAGGATTATTCCTATTTGTTACACTTCTCAGAAGGGAGGATTTTCTTTATAAAATTGCCTTGAAATTAAAGCCATACTTGTTAAGAGAGAGAGAAAATATTTTGGCCTGTTTCAAAGTGGGAGGAAGAACAAGAAGAGAAAAATATCACTGCCAGCCTCACAATATTTACAGAGAGAATCCTTTACCACAAATGCTGAAAATTAAGTGAGATTAATCCTGCTTCCAAAATTAAAGCTGTGAAGTCCAGAAAATAAACTGAGGCAATGAGAAACTCAGCTTTCAGTCACAAGAGGAGGAGGAAAATAAAGAGAATTTTTGGGAGAAAAACCTTGAAAATGAAGTACAAGGGTTCTCAAAATACCAAGAAAAGAGAAGGCTGAGGGGGAAAAACCCCTCAATGTCTGTCATACAAGGGAAGTCTGATTTTGTGAGGAGCTCAGCAATGTCTGCAAGCTGGCATGTGAATTGTTGTTTACTAAAAACAAAATAAAAATTAAAAAATACCAATAATAAAAATAAAAACAAAAAAAGAATTATGACAATGATGATTGTAACATTTGCTCCCAGTGTAAATTCCCAAGTGCTGACCTGCAGCTCCTCCAGGTCAGGTCTCTCAGTGCTGACCAACAACAACAATAATAACAACAATACTAATAACAATATCAATAATTAAAATAATTATAATTAGATTATAAGTGTAATAATGATGCTGATTATTATTTCTACATGCTCCCAGAGACAATTCCCAGGTTCTGACCTTCAGTTCCTCCAGGTCAGGTCTCTCTGTTATTGGTGTAGACCAATAACAACTATATTAATTACACTATCAATAACAATATCAATAATTAAAAGAATTATAATTAACTTCTAAGTGTAATAATGATGCTGATGATGATTTCTATATGCTCCCAGAGACAATTCCCAGGTGCTGACCGTCAGCTTCTCCAGGTCAGGTCTCTTAACGCAGACCAACAACAATATTAATAACAATATCAATATCAATATTAATAATTACAATGATTATAATTAAGGCTTCTCAGTGCAGACCAACAACAACAATAACACTATCAATAATTAAAATAATTATAGTTAAATTCTAAGTGTAATAATGATGCTGATGATGATTTCAATATGCTCCCAGAGACAATTCCCAGGTTCTGACCTTCAGCTCCTCCAGGTCAAGTTTCTCTGTTATTGGTGTAGACCAATAACAACAATATTAATAACAGTATCAATAACAATATTAGCAATTACAATAATTATATTAAATCATAAGTGCAATAATGATGCTGCTGATGATTTCTACTTGCTCCCAGAGACAATTCCCTGGTGCTGACCTTCTGCTCCTCCAGGTCAGGTCTCTCAGTGTAGACCAAAAACAACAATACTAACAACAATATCAATAATTAAAATAATTATAATTAAATTATAAGCATAATAACGATGCTGCTGATGATTTGTGCTTGCTCCCAGTGACAATTCCCAGGGGCTGACCTTCAGCTCCTCCAGGTCGGGTCTCTCCAGGCGCACCACGGCCGCCAGCAGCTGCTCCTCGAGGCCGTCGCGGGTGACAGAGAAGTTGATGAGGGTGCACTGGGCCTGCAGCTCGGGCTGGAAGTGGGGGTTGGCCAGCTTGGTGTGCAGGATCAGGCGGAAGGCAGGGTGCAAGGCGCACTCCTTGTCCCCAATCTTGATGTACCTGGGGTTTGAGCAGAAGGAGCATCAGCCAGGAGCTGTCACCACAGCACACGGGGTGGTCTCAGTCAGTGGCAGCACCAGATACTTGGCACTCCTCATAGAAATCATGATTTAATTCATACTGGGCACACTTAAATCTGATTTAAGGTGAAAACCCCAGAGAGTCTCTCCTCAATTTTGGATCCAGTTTAAGGAGACTCAGATTTTCCAGCAGTGGCACAACCAGTCCAACCAACCATGAACTCTCCTGGCTTTGGGCAGATGCTGAATTCTCCCTAAAACAGGGAGGAAAAGCCTCTCAGCCTCGAGCTTTTCACTGGTCACAGCTAAAATTACCCCGAGTGCTGGCTCTGAGCAGGTCAGCTCTGCAGCTGCACTGAGCTTGACATGTGAAGCCACATGTGGAGGGTGGTGGCTGCCATTCCCAAGAGGTGACATCAGCCAGGAAAACCCAGCATCCTCCTGCTCTGCACTGCTGACACACAGCCTGTAGCTCACAAGGACCCCAGGAAATTCCAACATTCTCTGAACCCAAGTTTAACCCAGCCCAGAAATCCAACCCTGCCCTGGGTGGTATCCAAAGGGATGTGAGCAGCAGGGCCAGGAGGGGATTCTGTCTGTGGGAGACTCCACTGGAACAGACTCCTGGTGTCCCCAACAGGAGCTGCTGGAACAATACCAGAGGAAACCTGGAAGTTGATAGAGGGACTGGAGCACCTCCCCTATGGAGCAAGGCTGGGAGAGCTGGGATTGTCCAGCCTGGAGAGGAGAAGATTGTGTGGGGAGCTCAAGCAGCATCTGCCTGGAATCTGGGCTTAGGGCCTGGAAACACGAAACCCAGGGATTTTCTTTGTGGTTGATGACTTATTTTCCCTTTGTTAACATGATTTCACAGGGAGATTTGAGAGCAGAGGTGCACAAAAGGGGATGTTTGAGTGTTCCACTGGAGAGGGGCTCAGATTTGCCACCCTCCCTGCTGCATCCCCCTCCCAACATCCTCCAAACATTTCAATCCTGCCCTGAGACCAATCCTGCCCCTCCATCTTCCATCCTGCAGTCAAACCCATGCCCAGCCACCTTTCCCAGGAGGTTTTCCCCAGCAAACTCTGCAGACAGCTTGCCTTGCCCACCAGTTCACAACAGCCTGGGACGTTTTAGGCAAGCAGGGAAATAACCCTCAAAGAACCTAAGGGAAAAGAGCCCCCTGGCTGCCTCCCTTGCTGGTCTCCTCTCAGCTGGAGGTGACCAGCAGCTGCCATGAGAACTTGACCTCATTAAGAAACACTTGATGCTGAAATCTGTAGCTGCATTTCTAAACACTGTGCAGTGTTTGCTAAAATTCAAGGCTGCTTTTACTTCACAACACAGCAGCAGCTATTTTGGTACTAATTTGGTGTCAGAACAGCCAATTACAGACCCCAAGGTCAGTGTACAATGGGAGAATTACAGGTCTCTCTTTTACACGAGGTTTGAATGATGCTGTGAAATGAAATGAGAAATCTGGGTTGATTTCCAAGCCATCCTATGGCTGAATTACCTGTGATTGCCTGATTAAAAACGCCCTCACTGCTCAAGGCAGGATGTTAATGCTGCAGGATGTGAACACCCACAGTCTGAGGGCAGGAACAGAGAACACAGCAGCCCCCAGCCCCCACCCACACGTGTCCCCAAGCCCCCCAAGCTCACCTGCCTTTCTTGATTGTTTCTCGCCCCAGTAACGGCCCCAGCACAGGATCCACGGATTCCTCCAGGTTCTCAATCAAAACCAGGTCTCCAGCAGCCAGGGCTTGTTCCAGTGTGTCCAGATACCTGTGGGAAAGAGCACTGGAGCTTCTGCAGCAGAGCAGGATGTGACACTGTCAGTGAGGAGGGGACAGAGGGGACCCTCACTGTGGTGGCAGCTACAGGTTGGTGCCAGCATTTGGAGAGAGGAAGAGGGCTGAGGTGGTGCCAGTCCCTGGTGCAGAAAGTGGCACTGACACAGAGAGTCGTGGCAGTCTAACAGAGAAAATGAGGCCCCAGACATCCCAAGGACAAGAGTGACCACCAAGTCTGTCCCAGGGCAGCCATGAGCAAAGCTGGCACAGCCTGGAGTTATTTTCAGCACATACTTTGTTTTCTCCAGAGCCAAATGATACAGCTCATTTTAAAGCAAAGATGAAGAGCAGCTTTCAGCTGTTTTCCCCAGAGTTTAGGGTTGTGCTTGGGACACATTCATTCCTAACAAGGAAACGAAACACTGTGCCCAAGGCACATGCTGACCAATCCATACCCCAGCTCTCTCACTCTCCAAGAGGGAGGGAGCCCTAAGGATCCTCCTGGATAAGGCTGGTTCCAAGGAGAAAATTCGGGAGGAAGCCATGTTGTGGCAGTGCTGTGTTCTCCTTAGCATGCCCTCTGCAGCTGCAGGGTGCCTGGAGCTTTGGGCTTTGTGATTTTCAGATTCCTAACCCTAGGTGTAACCCTAACCCTAGGTCGAGAAGCAAAAGCAGCCTTGGGCTAGGGCTGGTTCCAAGGAGAAAGCTGTGGAGGAAGGCACATTGTGGCAGTTTTGTGTTCCCCTTGGGATGCCTTTTGCAGCTGCAGTGTGCCTGGAGCTCTGGGCTCTGTGGTTTTCAGATTCCTAACCCTAAAAATAAAAGTTAACCAGGACATTACAGCTACAACGAGCCTTTGGAGGGTGTCACAGGTCTACACAGGCCTTTTGTCCAGAGCAGCCGTGGCTGCCCCTGGATCCATGGTGGTGTCTAAGGCCAGGCTAGGCAGTGCTTGGAGCACCCTTGGGTTGAGGGAGGTGTCCCTGCCCAGGGCAGGAGGGGAACTGGATGGTCTCTAAGGTCCCTTCCAACCCAAGCCAGTCTGGAACTGTCTGATACTCAGCTCACTCCATCACCAGCTTCAGAGGAGTTTCTATGGTAACAGAGCCAAGCACTAAACAGACCCTTGATTTAATAAGAAATCTGTCATTTTGGTAATGAACCAGCAGATAATGTGAGCAGATACAGTGGCAGGTTTCCCTCAATGTTACTGGCTCCGTGCAGCTGAGTGCCCAGTGCTCACCCCGGGCAGGCACATCTCCTCCTCCTCCTACCAATCAACCTATTAGGCCTATTACCTTACACATTTACCCCAGCCACCCAACTGCCCATAAACCCAGCCTCAGCCTTCCCCTTATGACTTGCCACACTCCTCACAGGCCTGTAAAAACAACCTTCTGCGTCCCTAGGCCAGCTCTAAGGCTGCCAGAGGCTCCCCAGTGTGGAGACAGATAGGCATGGAGTGGGGTACCCCTTGAATGGGCGATCATAAGATCTTCTCAAACGCTCCTGGACCGAGAAATCATCCTTGGTCATGTTGAGCTGCCAGCATGCTTTGGAACCCCATGTAGATTTGTTGGGACCGATTGTTTTCTCCCTTTTATACCATCCCTGCTTTTCCCCATAAAACCCCCAATTTCTGCCCTGTTCAGAAGGGAGCTGCCATCACTGGTGTCCTTTGCAGGGTGCTGGAATAAAGGCTACCTCTGTGGAATAACCACATGGTGCTCCTGTCTCTTGTGTTGGCCAGGGTACACCTCACAAGGCAGAGCTGAAATCAGTAACAACTGAAATCACTGCTCAGAGCTGAGCTGTCTGCCCCTTGAGGGTTACCTGGTGGCTCTCCAAAGGTTACCACCAGGTAATCTCTGCCCCTGAGGTTACCTGGTGGCTGAAGGACTGCCTGAGACCCCTAGAAAGTTGTCTCCTGCAGGACCTCTCTCTTTGTCCCTTTGTCCTTGTGTTGGCCAGGGTACACCTCGCAAGGCAGAGCTGAAATCACCAAGAGCTGAAATCACTGCTCAGAGCTGAGCTGTCTGCCCCTTGAGGGTCACCTGGTGGCTGAAGGACAGCCTGAGACCCCCAGACAGTTGTCTCCTGCAGGACCTCTCTCTGGGAAGGTCGCTGCATCCAGGTTGAGCCATCAGACCCCCAACCAGCTGCCCAACACCCCAACACCACTGCTCCCAGCCCTCATCCTGACAAAAACAAGCCTGCTCATTCACCCTCTAGCCCTGGGTGTGAGCTTCACAGGCGGCCTCACAGCAGACTGTGGCAACCCAGGAAATTCCTCTGGCTGCCCTGGAGGACTCGAGACCCTGTCAGGGGGCTCATAGACCCTGGCACAGAGCCCAAGACCCCTGTGCCTCTGATTTAGCCCTTGGAAAAAATAATTACCAACCTTTACGTGAAGGATTACAAGCCCTGACAGTTTAAGTAGAATGATAGTGAATTTATCACAGCGTGAAAAAGTAGATTTTGGGGTTTTTAGAATGGGGGTTCAGGGGGCAAGAAGGAGGAATCTGGGTGTGCCCAGCCTTTCTCCTTCTTCTTCTTCTTGGCCTCCATCTTCTGCTGTGATGGTGGCACTTTTGGATTGGTTTAGAGTAGAAGCTCACTGTCTAACACAGGTGATAGGTATTGGAAAGTTATTGTAAATATTGCACAGGTAGTTTTTAGTATAAAGACATAACACCACCCTGGGGGCAGGCAGAGTGCCTGGAACTGTCCTGCTGGATGGACCTTGGCAGGGCAGGAGAAAGAATTTTATAGATAAGACACAATAAACAACCTTGAGACCGAGAAATGAAGAGCCCTGACTCCTTCTTCAAGCACCAGGCTGGGAAAAGAGACTTTCCAACTTTTCTTGGGGTCACTCTGACAAGTTAGCTATCCCGACAGCAGGCCACCTCTTCATCCAGCTCATCCCCACAGCCACAACACCGCCAGCAGCCCCTCCTCCCAGAGAAGGACGGCGTTACCCTTTCTGCCCAGCTCGGATCACGCACAGCGCGTCCCCGTGGGTGTTTTTGATCCACTTGCTGCCCTGCAGCTGGGGGTCCACCAGGAGGGGCCAGCGCTGGCAGCTGCTGAGGATGGCGGCGTTCTGGCTGGAGGTGCGGTCGGCGGGCAGGCCCCGGTTCCGCCAGGCCGCCACGGCCGCCTCGTCCGCCAGCACCGACAGCGGCTCCAGCCGCGGCGTCACCGGCACCGCCACCTGCCAGGAAAACAGAAAAGCCTGCCTGCAGATCCCAGGGAAAGCTGGCTGAGGTCAAAAGCTGGCTGAGGTAAAAACCAGGGTGGGCAGGTCCTGGTTACACCAGGCCACCATGGCCACCTCGTCCGCCAGCACCGACAGCGGCTCCAGCCGCGGCGTCACCGGCACCGCCACCTGCCAGGCAGACAGAAAGGCTTCCTGCAGATCCCAGGGAAAGCTGGCTGAGGTAAAAAGCTGGCTGAGGTAAAAACCAGGGTGGGCAGGCCCCGGTTCCGCCAGGCCGCCACAGCCGCCTCATCCGCCAGCACTGACAGCAGCTCCAGCTGCAGTGTCACCGGCACCGCCACCTGCCAGGCAGACAAAAAGGCTTCCTGCAGATCCCAGGGAAAGTTGGCTGAGGTAAAAAAAAACAGGGCAGGCAGGCCCTGGTTCCACCAGGTCACCATGGCCGCCTCGTCCACCAGCACTGACAGCGGCCCCAGCCGTGGCAGCACTGCCACCTGCCAGGCAGACAAAAAGGCTTCCTGCAGATCCCAGGGAATGCTGGCTGAGGTCAAAAGCTGGCTGAGGTAAAAAAACAGGGCTGGCTGGCCCTGGTTACACCAGGCCACCATGCCCACCTCGTCCGCCAGCACTGACAGCGCCTCCAGCCGCAGTGTCACCAGCACCGCCACCTGCCAGGTGGACAGAAAGGCTTCCTGTAGATCCCAGAGAAAGCTGGCTGAGGTGAAAAGGAGAAGGTTGTGTTTATCTGCGTCAGCAGCGGCGGGGTTGGGAGGTCTGGAGGGGATTTTGCTGCTCTGCCCAGCTCAGGTGAGACCCCACCCGCAGAGCTGTCCCAGCCCTGGTGCCCAGCACAAGAAGGACCTGGAGCTGCTGGAGAGAGCCCAGAGGAGGCCATGGAGATGCTCCAGGGCTGGAGCCCCTCTGGGAGAGCTGGGGCTGCTCACCTGGAGAAGGTGGTCAGAGTGTCCAAGGCCAGGTTGGACAGGGGCTAGAGGAAGGTGTTCCTGCACTTGGCAAGGGGGTTGGAATGAGATAATTTCAAGGTGCCTTCCAGCACAAAGTATTCTGTGATTCCATGATTTATCAGTGGTTTCCCATTCTACAGGGTATTTGCAGTCTGACAATCCAAGGGGTTTTACCCCTGCACAGCCCAGCCCCACTGGCTGGGGTCACTCCCTGCCCTGTTCAGCTCCCTGAGCCAGCTTGGAAGGACAGAATTAATGCCCTCCTCAGGCTGCTGTGGTGTTACAAACCAGCACCAGCAGCTCCAGAAACGCTCCTCTGACAGGAGGGGGCATTTCTAGGTGTGCCAACCAAAGCTACCTGTGCCAGGTGTCTGAGCAGAATGGACCTCTCATTTCCATTGGAATTACAGGCACTTCCTTGACATTTCTAAGCACAGCCAGGTCATTTTTGAAACCACATCTTAACTAAGTTTCTGGCTCAGTGTTAAGAAATGCAGAATGAAGTTTCCCTCTCTCAGCCTAAGGTACTGTCTGCTTTGGTCAGCCCTTTGATTTGGGCATCTCTGGGACCTTTTTTAGATGCTTCTTGGCACCATTTGTATGAGGAACCTGTTAAAATTAGTGAAATATTAAACAAGTTTCAAGCACAATGATCTCCATCTGGTCCTAACAGCAAGACATGGGTAAAACCAGCTGAGAGGCATGGCCAGCACGACCAGAGCTCGTGTCCAGAACGAAAAAACACCTGGAGTTTTTCCAAGCCTCCTGGAGAGCTGGCAGCGAGCTCTGCCTGCTCCAATTCCTTCTCCATATTCCCCCCTCCTTCATGGCCATGGACAAAACTGCAGAGCTGGGCTCTGTGTTTGGGATTTTCCTGTGTACATGGAGGAACTTCATTGAGCAAGGACCCCACATTTTCCCCAGGGAGGAGTACATGGCCACATCCTGAGGACACAGGGATGTCTCTCACCTGAGAGATCCACTGTGGGCACCAGGATTTGTGGCCCCATTAATCCCAGAAACAATGGCTTCTCAGAGCAATCAGGACTTACTTTTAGCTGGTGCAAATAGGGCCTCCAGATGCCATCCAGGAGCTCCTGGCGGTATTTCCTGGTGAAGTAGCCCAGGTAGGAGACAAAGGCTGTGACCAGCAGGACGTCTCCACACAAGGTGCTCTGCTGCTGTTTGAAGTCCTTCACGGCCTCAGCCCATCTCACATTTTCAGAGGCAAGTCCCCCAACCTGCAAATTCCCAAGTCACATTGATGATTCATACAGTCATGGAATGTGAACCTGACCAAGTCCTGTTTCCAGCAGAATTCCAGCTGCCTCCTGAGGGTCGGAGCCACTTTCACATTCCCAACACAAACTCGCTGCTGTTTCTATGGTGTTGTTTGTCCTGCAGACACTTTAGATCAAACAGCTCTCCTTCTACCCTCGTGTACCTCCATTCCCCCTGATAAACAGCCAGGATCTCCTGATAAACAGCCAGGATCTCCTGATAAACAGCCAGGTTCTCCTGATAAACAGCCAGGTTCTCCTAAGCTAAGATGTTATTGGGATCCCCTCTGGAATCCCCACCCCAGGCCCAGCTCTGCAGAGCACACCCAGCTCCTGCAGCTGACAGCAGCCCTTGTCCTGGGAATGCTGCACACACAAGCACAGCTCTGGACACATCTTCCAGCTTCCCACAGCTGCAGACTTCAGGACCTTCTGACCCAGAGCTCAAATCCCTGCGCTTAACAGCCACTGATGGGTTTTGACTTCACGACCGAGCTTAAGCTGCTGTGGATATCAACCCAACTTTTGGCACCTACAGCATCCTGTGGGCAGGAGATCCACAGTTCAGCTGAGCTTTCTGTACAAAAGTACATCCTTTGATGTGCTGCCTGAACTTTTCAGTTGCTGAAACATTTGTCCAGTGCAAAACCAGGGAACAATCCTGCTGGCACCAGCTTCTCTGCACCACTCAGGATTCCAAGCCCTCAGCACCCCTGTGCTGTCTTCTTTTCAGGCTGGAGAGCTTTAGCCTCTTCAATAATTCCTCAGACAGAAGCAGCCTTTTGATTTTCCTTGCAATCGTTATCTGCACCGAGTGATGCAATCTTTATTATCCGGTTCCTTTTATTGTTGCTGGCTCTGCACCATTTCCCGTTCTCCTCCAGCCTTTGAGGTGCAGCAGAGGGGGCGGCGGTGATGCTGCCCATTCAAGATTTATTTAGAAGGTATTCACAGAGCAAGATGGGGAATTTTTTGTTTTGTTCTCCCTCCTTTTCCTAATAAACCCTAATATCCGGTTTCAGAGGGGCTTTGGGTTTGGTGAGGGCTTTTTGCTTCTGGGAGCACAGAGCTCACAGCACTCTCAACTCCATCCTTTCATTGCTGAGTGATAACAATCAGCTCAGCATCACTTACAGGCCATGTGAAGTAAAACCTCATTTCTCCAAGGTACTTTACATTACATTTATCTCCGTGGTGTTTCATCCCTCCATCACTTGGGATCGTTTTTACAATTCTTTACAGACAGTTGACATCATCACTGCGGAGCCGTGCGAGCTCCCACACACCAGCTCATTTATGATTCATGCAATCACAGAATCACAGACTGCTTTGGGTGGGGAGAGACCTTAAAGGTCACCCAGTGCCACCTCCTGCCACGGCAGGGACACCTTCCATTATCCCAGGCTGCTCCAAGCCCTGTCCAACCTGGCCTTGAGCACTGCCAGGGATCCAGAGGCAGTCCCACAGCCCCTCTAAGCCCAAGCAATCTTTATTGATCTGATTTTCCTGGTACTTGGAGGTGCTTCCACGTTCCTAATTAATTTTTTCAGGTTAGTTTTTATCTCCTTAAGTCCTGGAGTCTTTTCTTCTCTTTTGCTTGGATCACACACTACTGCCACTTTTAATACATTCAAGACACCCCAGGTGTCTCCCACCTCTGATCCTGGAAGTCATTGGAATTCTTTTTATTTAGCAAGAGGCAAATTAAAAGCTACTCCTTGGATTACCTTTGGCTCTTTCATAATGACAGAGGGTGAACAACCATCCCTCACCCACCTCTGCACACCAGCCATGATTTTAGAAGCTTCTACACCTTTCTAAAATGAAGAGCCCTAATCCATTCCCTCTCTTCTCACGTGGAAGTGGTTTTTGTACTTTGTTGTAGCTTTTCTAGGCTGCCCACAGCCTTCCTAGACAGGGTGGCCACGTGTGGGATGCAGGCACTGACAGACCCAATACAATGACGCTTAACTTCTGTTTCCTGAAGTTTTTCCCTACCAATTAGTAATATTCAATTTGTCTTTTTTCCTCCTGTCAAGTGCCACGCTGCTGTTCCTGAGAACTCTCTGCAACAACTCCAAGAGCTCTTCTGTGAGTGATAATGGTGCAATTAGGCCCTATCCGTGTAACTGCATGATTACAGTTTGTTTTCCCTGCACACGTTATTTAGCATTTGTCATCGCTAAATTTCCTCCTCTGCATTAGCACACACCCCCTCACAAACACCACTCAGCAGCCAGCCTCCCTTTCTGCTGCACAGATCCTGTCCTTTGGAGGCTGGAGCATCCTGCTTAGGCCACCTGAAGTTCATGAGATGCCAGCCTAGCACTGTGAGAGCTGGGCTTGCCTCAATCCCCCAGGTTCACTTGTCAATCCAAAGCATTGCTCTCCACGTTCAGCTGCATTCTTTATACAACTTCAGTGTTTGTTTCAAACTCTGGGAACTCATTTCTACCCAGAGCCACACCAGTGACACCTCCTGAATGTCAAATGAGCTGCACATCAGTGAGGGCTGTCAGGTCCTGCTCCCGGATCAAAGCCAGGGTGGCACAGGAGATGGTGTGCAGTGCACAGCAGGGAGTTGGGATGCAAGCAGTTCCTTGCCTGCACTGCAGAAATGATGAATTGTTGACAGTAAAAAATCACAGAATTGTTGAGACTGGGAGCTGTTTCCGTGTCATGGGGTGGGGAAGAGTGGTAACCAGCATGGCCTGGGATGTGGTGTCCCAGAATCACAGATGGATGGGGTTGGAAGGGACCTAAAACCCATCCAATGTCACCCCTGCCCTAGCAAGGACACTTTCCACTGTCCCAGGCTGCTCTAAGCCCTGTCCAACCTGGCCTTGGGCACTGCCAGGGATCCAGGGGCAGCCACAGCTGCTCTGGAAAATCCATTCCAGGGCCTGCCCAACCTCACAGGGAAGGATTTCTTCCATATATCTGAACTAAATTTTCTCTCTGTTAGTCTGAACTCATTCTCCCTTGTCCTGTCACTGCAGTTCCTGATGCAAAATCCCTCTCCAGTTCCTCACAGGCCCCTCTCTAAAACCTTTGTACTCTGACTTGGAGGAGACTGAGGCTTTTAGAGATCTTTTCTCTCTAATTTTTGTCATTTCAGACCCTGCAAAGCTACGGACATGTGCACACCTTTGTTTTCATGATGCCATTTTTGACTCACACTGCTCTGGCCCATCAGCACCTGCTCACACATTTAAGCCCCAGGAAGGATCTGAGAGCTGTGATGGCAGCAGAGCCAGGCACTTTAACGAGCAGAGCTGCCCCAAACCATCTGGAATACAGCAACACTTTCTGCAGCTGCCTCTCCTGGTTCCTTTGAGAAAGAGAAGAAATTCTGCCACAACCTCATGGAAACAACCTCTGTAAAAGCATTTTCACTGCTGAAACTTGCTGCACTGTGTGATATTTTCAGGGTTCCCAGGACAAAGGAGGAATTGAGAACCTGACTCCACGTTCTTAGAAGGTTAATCTATTATTTTATGTACTTATGTTATATTAAAGAATGCTATACTAAAACTATACTAAAGAATAGAGAAAGGATCTTACAGAAGGCTTAACAAGATATTAATGAAAAACTTGTGACAACTTCCAGAGTCCCGACACAGCTGGACCATGATTTGTCATTAAGTAAAAACAATTCACACGTTGGATAAACAATCTCCAAAGCAGCAAACACAGGAGACTCAATCAGATAATTCTCTGAAGCTTCTCAGCTTCCCAGGAGAAGAAATCCTGGTGAAGGGATTTTTCAGAAAATATGACCGTGACAGCAGTGCAGGAAACATTCCCAAAACCACGAGAGGATGGAAGGTGCTCAGCCCAGCCCTGGTCCCTCCCCCTGGGGCCACCAGAGCTGCCCCTGCTGCACTCACCAGGCGGTTGGCGAGGGTGATGGTGCAGGCTGTGGCTTCAGCTTCCTGCTGGCACCTGAGTTTGTCTGACGTGGCCTTCTCAAACCTGGCTGTGAGCTTGGCCAGGTTCTCGTTGAGGCGCTGCGGGTGAAAAACAGGAGAAGTCAGGAACAGCACAACTCAGGGGGGACCTGGAGCTGCTGGAGGAGTCCAAAAGGCCATGAAGACACTCCAAGGGCTGGACCCCTGTGCTCTGGAGACTCAGAGAGCTGGAGGTGTCCACTCTGGAGAAGAGAAGGCTCCAGGGAGATCTCAGAGCCCCTGGCAGGGCCTGAAGGGGCTCCAGGAGAGCTGGAGAGGGACTGGGGACAGGGATGGAGGGACAGGACAGAGGGAATGGCTCCCACTGCCAGAGGGAAGGGCTGGGTGGGATATTGGGAATTGGGAATTGTTCCCTGGCAGGGTGGGCAGCCCTGGCACAGGGTGCCCAGAGCAGCTGTGGCTGCCTCTGGATCCCTGGCAGTGCCCAAGGCCAGGATGGATGGAGCTTGGAACAGCCTGGGACAGTGGAAGGTGTCCCTGCCATGGCTTTGAGATCCCTTCCAGCCCAAACCAGTCTGGGATCCTGTGATCCTGAGGCAAACCCTTGTCCAGAGCTGGCCAAGCTCCAGCCCAGCCCATCCACCCAGGGCTGGCACCAGGAGCCAGCACAGAGCAGGGCTGGGCTGGGCTGTGCCACTGCTTGGAACTCACACCCTCGGCACAGGCAGAGGCAAAGGACACTCAAAATGAATTTATTTGGGGCTTCTGGCTGAGCCCTGATGAGAAGTGCTATGGCTGAGCAATGAGCAGGCAGCTGAGGACCCCAAATTTGAAATTCCTGATGCCCCTTGTCTCTGAGCAGTCCTTGAGGCTCTGCTGATTCCCCAAGTTGTGCTCAAATCCCCAAGGGGCTCCTGGAGTTCTGCCTGAACCCTCTCCAAGCCATGCCCTCACACCGTTTCCAGCAAGGAATATAAGAAGTGACCTAAAGGGTTCTGCTCTGAGAGCTTCCCCAGTCAGGTGGGGCTGGGAGGGCAGCAAAGCCAAAGCACCTGCAGAGAAAACTGGAGAGCCCTGTTCTTGTTCACACTGAGATCTAAACCAAACCAACAGCTCCCACAAGCACTTGGAGCATTTCACTTCTGATAAGAAAAGTAATAATTGATTTTATCTGCACCCAATGCAGACTGCTTAAGGCTAAACTGCTTGTAAATCACTTTAACATTGAGCTACACACTAGAAACAAACCCAAAAATGAAAAAGGATTATATTAGAGATCTCTGCAGCTCTCCTGGATACTGGCAAACACAAAGCAGCCTCTCCTTGACCTTCCTTGGAACAGTAACACCAAAAATTTCTGTCCCTGTGTGCACGTGGATCTATCAGCCTACAAAGACTCCTGTGTATCACATTCCACTATAAAAGCACGAGCTGATAATCGAGTTCCTATAGAATATATGCATATATCTGGTCTGCAGGGCCCCACCAGGAGCACACAAATACAGCTGTGTGCAGCTGTGGACACACCTTTCACTCCTACCTCCACCAGCCCTGGGTGCAGAGCACTCAATTCCCAGGCAGGGAAAAAAAAAAGACAAAGTCCTTAATGTTTTGGACAATCTGAATTTCCTCATTTATTAATAAAAATGAGTGTGAGACAGCTTGGGGCCCAGCTGTGAGCAGGTATGAATCAGCAGCCAGCAGTGAAGCTATCCAAGAGATCCCAGATAAGTAAGGATGAACCTCCACATCCATCCCACGCCAGCCTGCATCCCTCCCCATCTGCAGAGAGGAGAGGGCCCCTAAACCAGGCAGTTTTGTAAGAGCCTGCCTGAGGAGCAGCAGTAATCTCCCCAAAGATTGCAATTTTCTTTAACAAAATCCCACTCCTTTGAGGGAAAAGAAAAACCAAAAAAAAAAAAACAACCCAGGCATAAAAAAGCTTTGGAGAAGAGCAGCATAAAGGGATGAAAAAAGTTCCCCAGCACTGTATGGCACATCTGAGGTGGGAGAATTAGACACCAAAGCCCTCTAAATCCATCCCTGCTTCAGGTGCCTCCTTTCATCTGCAGCAGAAGGGGCAACCAGAGAGTTCTGCACCATTTTCTTGTCTTTTTAGTTAAAAAGTGTAGTAAGCATTTTAAGAATGATAAGCCCTTGGAAACATCAAGGGAGTGATGTGTTTTCTAACAAGGTGAGGTGCTGGTGGAGGGGCTGAGGGGAGCAGAGGGACCTCACTGACTGGGACCCTGCCCCAACAGCCCAGCTCTGGAGGGGATCCCACTCCCAAAGAGAGATCCCAAAACACCCCAAAGCCAGAGCAGCTGCTTCCCACAGCCTGTTCTTAGCAGGTATCGTGCTGGGAGGGAGCAGGGAGGAAAGCAGGATAAAGCAGGATGTGTTTTTACATAGAGATAATTTTCTGAAGGAAAGTGATAAAGGTCTCACTCTGTACTCTGTGGAAATGCACTTTTAATCACGCTGTAATTTCTTCTATTCAGGGATTTTTTAAAGGGTTTTTTTTGTTGTTGTTTTTTTTAAAGTAGCAAAAATCCAAATAACATCCAAGATGTGCTGCCAGGGAGCTGTGCCGTGACAAATGAGGCTCCTGCAAGAGCAGTTGTCATCCTGCAAAAGCAGGCACTGGGTGTGCAGCCAGCCCAGCTCTGTGCTCCCAGCACTGAATCAGCCTCCAGGTCCCATCCCCTGCCCTGTGCAGCACGCTGGGAACACCCTGGTTTGGAGATAATGAGTTTTCTGTGGGCCCAGGAGAAGAGGCAAATTACATTTAAAAAAATTAAGTGGGAATAACAAGGCTTCATATTTAGCATTCCTCTTTGGGTGCAAGCAGGGCTGGAGAAGAACAGAGGAAATTTAGAAAGCAGCAAAATTCTGTCACAGAATCACAGAATTCTTTGGGCTGGAAGGGATCTTAAAGACCTTTTCCACCCCTGCCATGGCAGGGACACCTCCCACTGTCCCAGGTGATCCAAGCCCTGTCCAGCCTGGCCTTGGGCACTGCCAGGGATCCAGGGGCAGCCACAGCTGCTCTGGGCACCCTGTGCCAGGGCTGCCCACCCTCAGAGGGAAGAATTTCTTCCCTTTAACTAACCTAAATTTCATCTCTTTCAGTTTGAAGCCATTCCCTGTGTCCTGTCCCTCCATCCCTTGTCCCTCTTCAGCTCTCCTGGAGCCCCTTTAGGCCCTGGAAGGGGCTCTGAGCTCTCCCTGGAGCCTTCTCCTCTCCAGATGAGCAGCTCTCCCAGCCTGGCCCAGAGCAGAGAGGTCCAACCCTTGGAGCATCTCCACGGGCTCCTCTGGGCTCTCTCCAGCAGCTCCAGCTCCTCCCTGTGCTGGGCCAGCTCTGCAGGTGGGGTCTGACCTGAGCACAGGGGCGCAGGGGCAGAATCCCCCTCCCCTCCCTGCTGCCCACCCTGGGTCAGCCCAGCACAGGGCTGGATGTTGGGGCTGCCACTGCAACAGGAGGGAGAGAAAACCCCACAAGCCCCAACCCTTTGGATTCCCACCCTGCTTTAGAACACAAGGACCAAGCTGAGGATTCCCCCAGGCAGGGACAAGCAGGATGAGCCCCTCCAAGGTCACTCACAGCAATTTTGGCCTTGACAGTGGCCAGCTTGTCCTGGGCTGCTGCCAGCTCAGCGTTGGCCCTGTCCAGGGCCTGTCTCTTGGGCTGCACCTCGCAGAAGACGCGGTGGAAGCGCTCGATGTTCAGCACCCACGAGCACAGCCCGGCCGCCGCCGCCGACTTGGTGGCCACGAACTCGGGGTTGAAGCTGGGGTCTTGCAGATAGGGCTGCAGGGCTTTGAGGCAGTTCTCGTGGATGTTCTCCTTGTTGAACTTGACCAAGGAGTCCAGGAAGCTGTCTACCTTTGCCATGGCCACTCTGGCTGCTTTCCAGCTCCTGTCCTTGGGGATCTTCCCTCCCGGGGCTGTCAGCACCATCACGGCTGCTGTGACGTTGCTGACAGCAGAAGGAGGTGACCCAAAGGACCTCAGCTCTGTCAGATTGGTCTGAAAAGGGGAAAACAAGGTTGTTAGGTAAAAATGAATGGGCTTTCTTTTCACTCTGCCACTAATAGAGTCAGGCTCCCAGGCTATCAATCTGATAAATTGGGCTCCTCTGGGCCCCAGCAGCGCTGCCTTTAGATCACTGCTCTGCATGTTTGCAGCACACCTGCTCCATTCCCTGCTCCTGACATCCCACCTGGGACCAGCATAGCACACTGCTCCTCCCCAGGCTCCTGGGGGAGCAGGAGGTTTTATGCCCTCTCAGAAGATTGGGATAAATCAGAATGAAACCTATAGAAATAATGCTCAGGCTGTCTAAAACAATCTTCAGAGCTTCCCCTCATGCTCCCTCCTACCCACACTGAGATGCCAGTGCACAATCCATCCTCTGATTCCCACATCCTGCAGCCCTCAGGGTGCAGGGAATGCAGCTGCTGAGAAAGCCCAGGCACCCTCACAGGGCAAGCAGCCAAACTGCACTGGAGGAACCAAAAGGGCATTTTTGTCTCCAACTCCCGAATTCCCAGATCTCACTATCACACTATACATGAACTGCAGACCAACACAAATTGCAGGTTCATCTCTCAGGCACATCACAGAACCACAGAACGAATGAGGTTGGGAAAGACTTTGAGATCATCAAGTCCAACCTATCAAGACCTAACACCACTTTGTCAACTAAGCCATGGCACTGAGTGCCACATCAAACGGGAACCCCTGGAGCACCCTTGAAGACCAAACCTTCCAAGGCACAAAAACTCCTCCCAAAACCCATCTCCTGCAATGCTAATCTCCTGATCACACCTTTTCCCAGTGACATCTTCCTTTGGACCAGCTTTGTCTGCTCCTCTCCATGGCTATGAGTAAAGGGGAACTTATGGGTGCTCCAAGATCCACCAGGAACCCCAGAATCACAGAATTAACCCAGCTGGAAAAGACCTTTGAGATCAGCAAGGCCAACCTGTGACCAAACACCACCTTGTCAACTAAACCATGGCACTCAGTGCCACATCCAATCCTTTTTTGCACACTTTAGCACCAGCAGGGAGGAAGCTGGAGGAGGGACAATAAAATGCACAGAACTTGGGACATCAGAGGACACAGCCCCTCTCCCCCAGCGAGGAGGAAAACCACTGAGGGAATCCTCACCCTACCTTGTTGAGGGTGTTGAGAGCAGCCTGGGCAGCTGCCAGGGCAGGCTCAGCCTTGGCCAGGTCCTCCTCACAGTCCTTCTGCTTCTGCTCCACCTCCTGGGCGATGAGGGCCACCTTCCGCTCCTCCTCATCGGCCACCGCCTTCTTCCTGCTCACCTTCTCCGTCTCCACCCCCACCACCTGGATCAGCTTGTCAGCATCCTCGTTCTTCTGCTTCAGCTCCACCTCCTGGGCTGCCAGCTTGGCCTTCAGCTCATCCACCTGCAGGGCAGAGATTGGTGGGAGCTGGGCTGCCCTGCCTGCTCCTCAGGGCGCAGCCTCACACCCAGTGAGGGACCCCAGAGTCCTGCTGATGCCTTCAGTTTTATCTTTCATATTTCCCAGGCTCTGCACTGCATTGGGAAATAACTCTGAGCTCCACAGAAAGTGCCAGCAAGGTCTCCTCACAGTTCAGGCACACAGAACAATCCTTTTCCAGCCCCAGAACCAAGGACACCGCTGCAGCTCCAGCCCCAAAAAGTGCAAACAACAGGGAATGGAGGAGAGAACCTGGGAGGGTGGGACTGCAGCACCTGGAGCTGGGATTGGACACTGAACCCCAGCATGGAAATGGACCAGAACTCATAAAAGGGTGAAAACTCCTGACCCTGAGTCCATCCTGGGTCCATCCTGGGTGCAGCCCTGGCTGGGCTCTTGCACTGCCCAAGGTGGATCCTTTGAATAAATCCTCACTTTACTCCTTTAACTGTGTCCAGCCTCTGCTCCAGGAGCCTCTCTTTAGGCTGCAAACCTCCTGCAAAATCCTCAGTTTCACACAGCCCAGGAGCCCCATCCCACAGCAGGGACGTGCAGGAAATCACTGTAAACCCAAACCCTTCAGCTTTGGGCACGAGCTCTGATGTCACATCCCCCTGAGCAGAGCAGAGCTGCTGTGCCTTGCTGGGGAGGTGACAAGACTGCAGTTCAGCCACACTTCAGCTTCTCAGCCTCACCAGCAGCAAACCTGGGCATGAGGTGGTTTGGAGCAGGATCTGTGTCCCAGGAACTCCCTGAGCCTCCTGCTCACCCCCAGGCACAGGGCAGGGGCAGCACCTGCTCTGAGACCATCAGTCCTGCAGGAATCACAGAAACTTGGAATGGTTTGTGTTGGAAGGGACCTTAAACCCCATCCAGTGCCTCTGCCATGGGCAGGGACACCTTCCACTGCCCAGGCTGCTCCAAACCCTGTCCAGCCTGGCCTTGGATGGGGCTTCCCCACCCTCCCAGGGAAGAACTTCTTCCTAACATCATTTTCACCTCAGAAAAATTGCAGTTGAGATCTGCTCACAGGCCCAGAGCTCTGAGGTTCAAGGAGCTTTAAATGTGACGTCAGATGAGCCTGAGAAGGGACATCCCCTTGAGCTGGCAGCCAGGAGGCCACCAGCATGGCCATGGGGACAACTCCTCACCCCTGCTCACACACAGGAGCCTCAGCAGCATTGGCACGGGAGGAAGCTCACACAGGCTCTCACCTGCAGACAGAAAACCTCCTGCAAAATCCTCATTTCAGTGAATTCACCCAGACTCTGGGCAGAGCACAGAGGCTTTCACTGCCTCAAATCAGGCTCAAAAGGTTCACTGTGAGCTCCTGGGGTACATCTTTACCCACACACAAATACTCACAGGAAGGGAAGCCAGCCTCTGGTTTTTAATACCAGAAGGGAGAGCACAGCCTGCAATCCATGAACTGAAGCTGCTGACATTTGGCATTGGCTTCACGTGGAGAGCAGTTTTTCAGGGCTCTCCACACGCCCTCCATCCATCACCATCCCCTGCTCCTGGCTCTGTGGGACTGCTCTCAGCAGGACAAAGGCACAGCTGCAAATCTGGGCTCACAGAATCCCCCCGTGTGACAAACCCAGCAGCAGCTCCTTGTTCAGCTCCAGCTCTCTGGGGGCTGCAGGAAATTGAAGTGGGCTCTGCTGATGGCTGATATGGCTGTGACCTTCTGCCCAGAAATCAGCCTTTGTGCGCTGGATACACACACAAACCACAGCTCTGGGGCTTTACAGGGCCAGCACAAAACAAGCAGGGGATTAAAATCCACAGGCACTCAACAGCGGCACAAAGAGCAGGTGTAAGCTCAGCCCCGGGGAACACACAATGCTCTGCCAAGCACAATGGAAGGGGAAATGACTTTGTCATTTTGACTTGTCATTGTTGCTTTTTAAAAAGCAACAATGCTGGAGAAGGACTGTTTGCAAGGGCCTGAAGTGACAGGACAATTGGGAATTACTTCAGATTGAAGGAGGGCAGGGTTAGGTTGGCTATCAGGAAGAAATCCTTCCCTAGGAGGGTGGGCAGGCTCTGGCACAGGGTGCCCAGAGCAGCTGGGGCTGCCCCTGGATCCCTGGCAGTGCCCAAGGCCAAGCAAAGGTGGAAAAGGATGATCTTTAAGATCCCTTCCAACCCAAAGAATTCTGTGATTCCATGAGAAACCTGTGAGCAGCTTCCTGAGTGCAGAACAATCTGATAAGCAATTAGTAATGTGAGGTGGAAAGGCAAAGAGCAAAGCAAATGAGAAATTCAAGGGTAATGTGCTGTGACTTCATCAGGGAAAGGAAGGGAGAAGCCCTTGCCTAGCACCAGAACAGCATGAGAAAAATTATTGAAGAGAAGAAAACCTGGAGGGCAGGCTCCCAGAAGACTCATTTTATCTGATTGTCCCTGCCTTGTTTCAAGAACACAAAATACATCAAAAGGTCAGCGATTAATTGATAGCGGCAGGCAGGCTGGAATCTGGAATGCAGTGATGCAATATTAACCACAGCCATCCTCAGAATTACTCAGCAATGGGTGCTGACCTCTCGGTGGCACACAGCACTCTGAAAAACAAATGACTCATCCCACACATCTTCCCAATCCATTATCTCCTAACGGGAAGGAGGCTTCAGCTTCCCTGAGCGCTGAGGATGCACTGGCCACAGGGAGAGGTGCTTGTAAAACATTGCTGGAGAAGCAAAGTTGGTCAGCAGCATCCAGGTGTCCAAATATCCACAGGAAACAAAAAGTAAAAGGGAGGAGAGGTAGAGGGGACCACAGTGAAAGGAGGCAGAGAAGTTATTTAGAAATGAAAGCAAAGTAAAAAATACCTGCAGCTCCTGATACAACAGCCCCTCGTGCCGAGGCCACTCTGAGCCTACAGAAATACACAAACCCCATCCTTAACTGGGCCCTGGAGAATGCCAGGGATGAGCACCAGTCCCCAGAGCTACAGCACAGCCAGGTGATACCCAGGGATCAAAATCCTTCACCTTTACTTTGAAAATTCCCCCCAGCACATCACTCCCAACACAAGCTGCAGGCGACACGCCTGAGTGAGAGAGAGGACTCTCCACTTCCTCAGCCCAAGATCAAGTATTTCCATGGGTGAATGTAAAGTTCAGCCATTTAAACCCATGTTCAAGATGGAACATGCTGGTATGACTTCCAATACTGATAAATATCCACACTCTGCTTTCAAATCAACAGCAGTTTTGACTATTGCGTACATCTGGTAATTTTGGTGTTTAATTTTAGGCCCCCCAGTGCTAATTTTAGACTTGAATTTGACATGTTTGTCCTCACTGCTCTGCATCTTAATTACCTGCTCGAGGAGGCACCTCTCAGCCCAGCCTCACTGCAACCAGACACCAACACTGTGCTCTCTCATCCTTCTTGGGATTTCATTTTCCCGTCCTTCCCATTGCCTCCAGGTCCCCCACCACTGCTTTGTGGCTCAGCAGAGAACCCTGCCCAGCACCCACTGCAGAGAGGCCTGAAGGATACAGATGGGTTCCCATGTGCCACAACAGACCCAGGGACTTTTCTCAAAAATTCATATTAGCTGCTCCCCCAAAAAATAAACCTCATCCACCTTATCCACCATTGGGGAGTCCTGAAAAAAGAGCAGCACCCCGCAGGTCCACCAGAGCTATTGCCTGCATGGGTGAGGTGAAGTTGTTGGAAAATATACCAAGTTTAAAATTTGTAATTTTATAATTTCAGTCAAATTTCATAATTTGTTTGCCTTTGTCCCTAGGGAAGGGAATTTCTGTTTCTTTCCAGGGCATTGTTCCACCAGGCAAGGCCTGATGAATTTAACATCTTAACAGACTGGGAATAGCACAGAAGATACAGAAAAAATAACAACCATCAGCTCCAAACATCACCCCTGGCATGGTCTGAGACACCTGGTCTGGGAAAAGAGAAATAAGAATGAGAACCCAATTAGCGTCAGAGGTAATGAGAACATAATTAGCATTGGAGGGGAAGAGATCGGAACCAACAGGAAACCAAAGACTAAGAACTCCACAACTTGATATCAACAAACACTGAACCAATGAATCTCTGTGTGTTTTGACTGTATAAAGTTTGTGAAATAGCTGGCAACCCCCCTGCATTCCTCCAGAGCAGCTCCAGGAGAGCCTCATTTGCCACTGGAGAAGCTTTGTGAGCAAACATTTCTGAGAGTTAATAGAATATGAAATGGAGAGCAAAATGGGAGTGTAGCAACGGATGGAGGTGACACTGCAGAGAGGCTTGGGAAACACCCAGAACAACTTCTAGTCACTACCAGGGGAGAGTGCCAGTGGGAGTCTTTAGCTGGGGGATTTTAGGATGACTGACGTGCATTTCAGAAGTGTGTTAGCTCTCCTTAAAGATGGATAGCATAATAAAAGGAAAAATGAACATCAGCCTCATTTTAACAGCATGCACGGCTTAGTTTGAAAGTCTTGCTGAGGTTATTGTACATTTCCTGGATGCAACTCCAAAAATCACTGATTGTCCTGTATTTTCTAAGCTGTTTTGTCACCACAGATGACATATAACCATTAAAAGAGGATGGCAGAGCCAGCTGGATCTCAATCCCATTTTACTTACCAAAATATTTCAGTTAGCTCCCAAACAGCAGAGACTGGGCACGCACCTCTCCATTCTCCTTTCCAGTGCAGAGCATCACTTCTGCTCCTCCAGAAACCCAGCTCAAGCCAGACTAGAGCCAAGATCCAGCCCAAATTTCTTCCCTGTAAAGCTCTCCCTCGAACCAGACAATAAGGAAAACCAACCCCAAGGAGTCCTTACCTGTGCAGAAGTGCTCTTGAGCTTCTCCAGGCCATTCTCCAGGCGCTCCATTTTTGCTTTTAACTCCTTGTCTTTGCTCAGCAGCAGGCTCTGGTAGAGTTTGATTTGCTCCAGGAAGGACTTGGGGGTGGTGTAGTTGTAGCGGCGCTCGTTGCTCAGGTACAGCCGGGACACCTCGTTGACACTGATGTGCACGTGGGCCATGAATTTGCTTATTGAATCCTTGACTGAATCCTAAAGGGAAGATGGGAAGATGAGGAGAAACTGTTTTAAATAGAAAACTATATATAAACACAGGTCTGTGCTGAATAGAAAGGAATTTGGTAACTTCGATTCTGCTGCAGCACAATCCAGGGTGTTAACACAGTGATCCCTTTTCACTGTTATCTCTAAAATAACTTTGTTGCTCATGTACTTTATACCCCTTTTTTGTATCTTTTTATCTCACACATTCTTATTCCAAGCAATTTCTCTACAAAATAACAGCTCTTTTAAGTATAATTTTGGGCTTTTCTCCTGTACAAATGGGAAAAGTGCACACTCCTAAAAAGAAACATTGTAGGCTTTATTCTTCCTAAACCCTGCCTGGAAAAGCTAAATAAACAGAAACGAATCTCTATTCTAGTAGCAGATTGTCATCACTGAGAACCTGACCTGTTTTTGCCCTTGAGATTTCCAGAGGCTCAGACACAAGTGGGGAGAGCAGCAGGTTATTTTCTGTGCAGGTTTGGGGCTGCCCTTGTGCTGGCAGAGCTGTCCTTTCCATGGCAGTGCCATCAGCTCCCAGTGACCCATCCTCAGTTCCCAGTGACCCTTCAGCAGCTCCCAGCGACACAGGAGCATGGTACCTGTGGTTCTGCCCATGGTCTTCTCCAAAAAAATGTGGAATGTGCCTCAATGATGGTTTGGTTGAGTTTAAAGACTTCAGTGCCACCAGTGATGGCCCTCTGGACAGCCACCTGGATGTGTTGAGGCCAACCCAACCCTCCCTGCGATGGTGTGAGTGACACAGGGCCACCCCATGTGTCATTGTCACATGGTCTGAAAAATCCCTTTGCCAGGATTTCTTCTCCTGGGAAGCAGAGAAGCCTCAGAGAAAAATGAAAACAATAATTATCTGATTTGCTTCTCCTGTGTTTTGCTGCTTTGGAATGTGGTTTGGAGATTGTTTATCCAATATATGAATTGTTTTTATTTAATGACCAATCATGGTCCAGCTGTGTCAGGGCTCTGGAGAGTCACAGGTTTTTCATTAATATCTTGTTAAGCCTTTTGTGAGTATCCTTTTGTGGTGGCGTTCACAGGGGTCCCAGGGCAAGGAAAGAGATGAGAATCTTGACTCCATGTTTCAGAAGGCTGATTTATTATTTTATCATATATATTATATTAAAAGGAAACGATAGATTAAAACCATACTAAAAGAATAGAAGAAAAGATTTCATCAGAAGGCCAGAAAGGAAAAGAAAGGAAAGGGAAGGACTGACAATAAAATCTTGTGACTGCTCACAGCCTCGACACAGGTGGCTGTCATTGGTCATCAAGTAAAAACAATTTCACCTGCTGGGTAAACAATTCTCCAAATCACATTCCAAAGCAGCAAAAGATGGAGAAGCTGAAGCTTCCCAGCTTCTCAGGAGAAAAGATACTAATGAAAGGATATTTCAGAAAATGTGTCTGTGACATCCTTCCTCTATTCTTTAGCGTAGTTTTAATGTAGTACAATATAATATAATATAGTATAAGATAGTATAACATATTATAGTATAATATAGTATAGTATAGCATAATATAATATAGTATAGTATAATATAGTATAGTATAATATAGTATAATATAGTATAGTATAGTATAATATAGTATAATATAGTATAGTATAATATAGTATAGCATAATATAGCATAGTATAATATAGCATAGTATAGTGTAATATAATACAGTATAGCACAGTATAGTATAGTATAATACAGAATAGCACAGTATAGTATAATATAATAAAGTATAGCATAATATGTAATGTAATATAATATAGCATAGCATAGTGTAATGTAATATAATATAATACAATATAGTATAGCATAATATAATATAGTATAGCATAATATAATATAGTATAGCATAATATAATATAGTATAGCATAATATAATATAATTTATATAATATAAAATAATTAATTGACCTTCCAAGAACATGGAGTCAGACTCATCTTTCATTCCTGCCATGGCAGACCCTGAAAATCCCCCACCCTGGCTGTGGCCAGCCCTGTCCCCAGTGCTCCCCAGTGTCCCAGCACAGGATCCGTGCTGGTGCTCACCTGCAGGGTGTCCATGTCCCGCAGGAAGCGGAGGCTGACGGACTCCAGGGCCTGGCGGGGCCAGGGCTGGAAGCAGTCCATGGTGGTGCAGCTGGCCAGCGCCGGGAAGCGGCGGCTGCGGAGGCGCAGCTTGGGGCCCACGGGGGACAGGCACAGAGCCACCTGAGGAGCAGGACAGGGCACTGAGGAGCAGGGCAGGGGCAGGGAGAGCAGCACCTGCCCTGCTGCTGAAACAGAGCAAAAGTTTAATAGATTTCCATCTGTTTCAGATTTCGGTAAAATGCGCCATTTTAAATTATGAAGTCTGTGGCTTGCTTACATAGATGAGACGTGTTGTTTAGTCTGTGCTCAAAACTACCTGGTCTCACAAAAAAACTTGTACTCACAAAAGAATGTAAAAAGAGATAAGAGAGGCCTCTTAAACCTTGAAACAAACTACAAGAAACCATAAGAACTAAATAAGAGGACTGTAACCAGTCACACACTCTGAGAAATGCAGGCAGAAAAATAGGGGAAAAGGCAAAGGCACCAATCAAGAAGTGTGTGCTTAGTAGTTTGTAGAATCCATAAATATGTGTGCAATGTAAACAATAAACAGCCTCTGCTAGATCATATTGGTCAGTTGCTAAGGAGTCCTGGATTCCCACTGTAGGAGATAAAACAATTCCTGCTCTAGCTGGGGACCAAGGACAAATGATCCAAATCTCAGGCCCAAGAGCACAAACAACATGGACTGAAGAGAGAGAACAAGAAGGATGGGACTTCATAACCTAAAGCAATAATTGGATAAATAATTCCAATATGCAAATGGACCACAGATGGAAACTAAACTTTGCTATGAAAATGTGTCTTGAAGAGCTGGTTCTTGGCCTTGTTTCACAGAAAAACCAAGAGAGGACAGGAGCTTGGAGCTCTGGAATTTTGTCTTTCTGGCTAGGGAATAGTACTGGAACTAGCTACTAATACAATAACAGGCTACAAATATGTGTGTGAAGAACACAGAGAATCTATAAAAGGAAAAAGGCAAAAAAATCATTCAGCACCAGCCCCTCGTGCTCCATCTCACCTTCAGCTGCCGTCGGACTCGCTCAATGAAAAACCTCCAGCAATTCTCCCTGGAATCCACCAGCCCCCGGCCCCTGACTTCATTCCTCACACTGCTGATGATGTTTTCCACTTCATCATCAGGGAAGAGATCTGGGATTTCCCCTAGGAGAGGAGGGCATGTTTGGGTTTACACATGTGGATGTTGTTGTAGTCTCAGAGCAAAGGGAAGCTGCTGTCCCCCTCTTCAGGGGCTCAGGGAAGTCCCCTCCTCAGGTAAATCCCCTGAACCAGAAGCAGCAAAGGGGCACAGAAGGTCATTCTGCTGAAAAATAAACATCTGTGAGAGCAAATTTCCTTATAAAACACAAGGGAAAGGAAAATAGAATAGAGTCAAAGTACAGAAAATCATTTTTTTTTTTAGCTCTGCAATCCAATTAGATTAAAAAAGAAATATTCAAATCCCTAATATGCCATATGTATTATAAAATCATTGTAATTTTGCAAGTGCATTAATTACACGTAAAATTTTTGCAGCTGTTCAGGGCCCTTTCCAGCAGTGGCCAAATAACTCCCAGACCATCCAAACATTTTACAAGCTACAAATCTTGGAAAAAACTTTTATAAGTTAATAGTTAAGCAGCTGTTTGTCAAAAATGCAACCAACCACATATTTTTCTTAGTGTTTCCTTAATATATCACATATTCCCTTCCTTTCTGGCTTCTGATTTGATTAAAATCATCATTATTGAGCCAGATACCTTCAATATGAGCACTGATCACTTAGGGAAATACACTAATCAGAAATCTGCTCATTCATCAAAGAGATTAAAAGATATATTTTGTTACAGATAATGACAACAAATGAAGCAAGTAATTAAGACACTTCCCACTATCTCAGGTTGCTCCAAGCCCCATCCAACCTGGCCTGGACATTTCCAGGGATCCAGGGGCAGCCACAGCTGCTCTGGGCACCCTGTGCCAGGGCCTTCACCTCAAACTTAAGGATAGCTAACTGGACAGAAGCCAAAAAGTCCCACCTGGGCAATTTACCAGAAAAAGAAGCGAACAAAGAAACGAATTGCTTTTGTGAGGTGTTTCACCAGGAGCACCTGGCTCCGTTTTTCTCTGTTTGTTATTTTGCCTTCCATTAAACCTTTTTGTTCCCAACACTACAACAGAAGCCATCCTGCTGATTTTTATGCCTCCAAGGGCAGCTGAGCTATCTTGGCTGTGTTCTAGACCTCCAAGAGCTGATCAGACCTGGCTGGAGGAGGCTCCTGTAACACGAGGGCTGTACCTGATGCCAAGAAGTCGTTGACCAGCACCAGGAACTGCTCGTCGGCCACCTGTGCGTCGCTCAGCAGGAACACGGAGCCCACGCTCTTCAGCCCAGCCTTCAGGTACAGGTTTGCCAGGTCTGCCTGCAGGGGGGACACCAGGAGGGCTTGCATGCTGCAAAGCACGGGCCAGGCACAGAAATGGGATCGTTCAGAACTGGCCCAGTGGCTGAGAACATCAGCACAGCTGAGGGCTGAGGCTCAGGGCTGGGATGGGATGAGATGTTCTCAGGACACTGCCAGGAGAGCCCAGGGGTGGCTGCAGCCCTGGGCAGACACTCTCCAGCAAGGCATTTGCTCCTCTCCCCAGCAGCATGTTGTCTCTGGGTGTTTCAGTATCTCATTTAGGTTAGAAGAGCCCTCTAAGGACATCACATCCTTCTGTTCCCCCTGAGTGGCCAAGGCCACCACTAACCCATGTCCCCAAGTGCCACATCCGCATGGCTTTTAAATCCCTCCAGGAGTGTGCATTTCACCACCTCCCTGTGCAGTTGTGCCAGGGCTGGACAGCACTTTCAATGCAGAAACATTCCCTAATATCCAATCTGAACCTCCCCTGGCCCAGCCTGAGGCTGTTCCCTCTCCTCCTGTCCCTGTCCCCTGGGAGTAGAGCTCCCCCCTGGCTGTCCCCTCCTGTCAGGGAGTTGTGCAGAGCCACAGGGTCCCCCCTGAGCCTCCTTTGCTCCAGGCTGAGCCTCTTCCCAGCTTCCTCAGCCTCTCCTGGGGCTCCATTCCTTCCCTGGCCACACTCCAGCCCCTCCATGTCCTTCCTGTCCTGAACTGTCCCCAGCACTGGAGGTGTCCCAGCAGTGCCTGCACAGGGGATGGGCACTGTCCTGGCCCTGCTGCCACCTCAGAGCTGAGTCATCCCAGGTGGCCTTGACCTCTTGCCCACCTGGGCACACCTGGGCTCACAATCATCCTCCCCCATTCTCTCTCCCAACACACAACAACCCTTCAGGGCAAGCTCTGCTCTTTTCTTCCTTCCCCTCCATTTCAAGTCCCCCACCTTGAGGTCAGGGACGCCGTAGCCTTTCCTCAGGGTGATCTGGAAGACCTCCATGGAGCTGAGGAAGGCAGCCAGGCGGGTCAGGCTCTGCTTGCCCGTGCCTCCCACGCCGACCAGGAGCGCGTTCCCCCGCGGCGCCTCCAGGACGCGGCTGATGCGGCAGCTGCACCGAGCCATGCAAAACCTCTCATTAATAACACTGCTCTCCCATTTCTCTGCCCACTGCTCTTCAATACATATTTTATTCGCTAGGAAATTGTGTTCTGAGCGGGGAGAAGAATGGCAGTCTCGGAGATGTGGCAGCAATCAATGCTCATCTCTGCTGAGACCTGTCTGAAAAAACCCCAGAGTCTGGTGGCAATTCAAAACATCCCCATTTTTTTCCCACCAGCCAAGTCCTGCTGGACAGAACAATGTTTAAGTGAAGGTCTTTGCGGGGTGTGCAAGGAGAAAAGGATGTTACACTGACATGCAAAAACTGAGAGCAAAGTTCAAGGCACTGACCCCCTCGCCAGGAAAGCCCCTCTCTGTTCTCAAGGCTTTGGGATTTGTGCATAGGTGAGGAGCCCTGCTGAGCATTACAGAACATTCACACCTGGCTGGAATGGCACAAACCTGCCTGGAAAACAATCTGTGTTCCTTTTATCCACACCACCACTACATAAGAGAGAGATTTTCTCACTCTTACAATGAATTTGCTGTTATTTCCCAGGTCTGCTCACCTGAGAGTCCTGTGGTGAACTCTGTCTGCCTCCCTTTTGTTCTCTTTAAGCAAATGCTGACACACCCATGTTTCCCACTAGGTGAGGGGGGTCCAGAGGATCCCACCTGTGGAACCCCCAACTGTCCAGGGTCTGAAACACAAGCCCCATTCCTTTATTCAGCTCCCTTCACTCTTTTCCTAGATTAATCAATTATTTTTCATTTAAGACTGTGAGAAACACTGCCTTGCTTCATTACAACTCCAGTATCCCATAATCTATGCACAGACTGACAGATTTTTTTATAATTTAATAATTTCTGTGAATTTTTTTTCCCATAAAAGCAATCCAGACTGTGAGGAGAGCTTTAGCATTCCTGCTCTGAATTACCCAGGCCAGCTCTGCCCGTGTCCCTGCCTTGATGTGGTCCCCAAGGCTCTGTGCTGTGACACAGCCCTGGATGAGGTGACTGACAGGTATCCCCATGGCCCTACACATATTAAGTCATCAAATGTCTTTTTTCCTTCTTTTTTTCTCCTGACTGAAAATCTTCAGCAAATTCAAGCTGACATTCAGAAGCTGCTTGAGATGGAAGAAGTTGTGTATTTCAGCCAAATGCAATTTCCAAATGCAGTGAATGAGATTCACTCAGCTCCAGTGAAATTGTCAAGTGCTGCTGGATGCTCCAATCTTCCTTTCCTCATTATTCTCAGTATGAACTGGAGGGGCAGAACCATGTTTTGCAAATTCCAATTGCAAATCCCGATTTATGTAAAGTGCAAGAGGAGCACAGGGTCAATATTCCTGTCACCATTCTGCAGGCAATGCAAGCAGAAACACTCATGGACAACAGGACAACAGATTGATTCCATGGCCCCCATGGATGGAGGAGGGGATGCCCAGACTGAACATAGGTTGGGAGTCCTTGGAACAGACAAATAAGTATGTGTGTTTATATCTATTGTATATACTATATATATATATTATATATATATAAATATATAAAATATAATATATATATAATATTATTTTTATATATTATATATTTTATATATATTATATATTTTACATATAATACATATTATTATTATGTATATATATTATATATAATACAATATATAAATAATACAATATATAATATAATATGAATAATATAAATAATTATATATAATACAAGTAATTATAATATATAATATAAATAATAAATATAAATATATGTACTATAAATTCTATATATAAATAATACATGTAATATTTTAATATATTAATATATATTATATATTAATATTTATATTTTATTTATAATTTTATATATTTGTATATGTATATATATATGTAAATACGTATATATATTTGTGTATATATATACACATATACATACATACACACACATATATACATATCTCTATATCTATATGTATATATATTTATATATATGAAAATGTTATTCCTGTATATATACAGATATATATAACAGGCTGCCAGGTCCAGTGAGAATTCAAACCACCCTCCCTGGCTGCAGCAGGTCAGGGGCTTCCTCTCAGCTTAGAGTCCCAAATCTGCACCTCCTGGGCCAAGGTTTCTGTACAAATTCAAGCTCTGATTGCCAGGGCAGCTCCATCTCCTGAAGCCACCTAAGGCCAGCTCTGCATCCCAGCACCCAGAAGTGATTCTGTCTCTGTGGGATTCCCCCAGGCTGTGAGTGAGAGCTGGAGGTGCCCCCAAAGCATGCAAACAGCTTCATAATGATCAGCAGGAGGCTTATTTTCACACAGTCCCACATGTCCAATTTCCAGCTGGAATCCACCTGCACCTCCAGGCATCTCCATGCAAGCAGGTTTTCCAAAGGATCAAAGCAGTTTAAATGCCTCCATCCTTTAAAAGCAGTAGGCTGAATGCATATAATCTTACTTTATACAGAGAAAAATCCTCTAAGGGTCTGTGTAAATGTGGCTCTAAACCAGCAGTCAGCATGTGGGGAAAGCCCAGTATAACCAGTTCTGTCCTGGCTGGCAAGGGAAGACACAAAAGCACCTAAATGTTGTCACATCTGAGAAATGTCATGCAGAGTGCAAAACCTGGCACTTGGCCCTGCAGAACTACAAATTATTAGCCTCAGCCCATGGATCCATACTCCTACATCCTCTAGGAAACCCCACAAAGCCATCTGCACCGACAAATGATGGGGGAATAAAGGCAGAAAAGCCCTTACACGTGGCTCATGGCATCCTCAAACAGTACCAGGTCCATGGCAGCATTGACTTCGTTGTAGCTGTCCAAGGCTTCCACGAGGATCTGGTTCAGCTCCTCCCAGCTCGGAACTGGCCTGTAGCCAGGTTCCCCAAGGCCTTTGGCAAAATGGCAGTAAATATTCATGTGTTTGGCCTGCTCTAAAGTGTCCTCAATGTTCTGTAAAAGAGAAGAAAATGCAGAACAAATGCAGGAAAACCCACTCCAGCTCTGAGCCACCTTCCAAGGGAACTACAGTGTTCCAGCCTTTTTATGTCCACACAGCTGCACCTGTGTGTTGGAAAAGGGGAGACAGGCTCAGGAGTGAAAGAGAGGGAAAGGAAAATCCCCAGAACTGATTTCCCTTCCAATAAACTCATCCTGTTCCATTCTCATCAGCACTAGACCTCATCAGACCTCCACACTTACGTCGTAGCATTTCTTCACCATCTCCCTCTGGATTTTATCAAAAGTGTCCCAATCCACTTCTTCAACCATCCTATCCCGGTACACCCGGTTTGACTCGTGCAGGTAGAGCTTCACCAGGTCTTGGGGCTGCTTCAGACATTCAGGAGTAGAGAACAGCAGGCCCTGTGGAGAGCAAAGACAGCCAGGAAACCCAGCTTGGCCCTGAGAGACTTCACCCCAGCAGCACCAGGCTGAGTCCCCCTCACAGCAGCCTGCACCTGAGCAACCCCACACCAAACACCCAGAGAATGTGTCCTTTGTGAATCCAAAACTCCCAAAGATGCTTCTCAACCCAGAGGGGTTTGAGTAGGAAGGGACCTTAAGGATCATCCCATCCCACCCCTGCTATGGCAGGGACACCTTCCACTGTCCCAGGTGCTCCCAGCCCTGTCCAGCCTGGCCTTGGGCACTGCCAGGGATCCAGGGGCAGCCACAGCTGCTCTGGGCACCCTGTGCCAGGGCTTCACTACCCTTTACAGCCAAGGATTTCTTCCCAAGATCCCATCTAAACCTACTCTTTGTCAGTAGGAAGTCATTCTCCCTTGTTTTGTCACCCCATCCCTTGTCCAAAGTCCATCTCCAGCTCTCTCAGAGCCCCTTCAGGCCACAGTCAGTTCACTTCAGAGCAATCCTCAGGCTGAACAACTCCAATTCTCTCAGCCTTTCCTCCCAGCAGAGCTGCCCCATCCCTCTGCTCCTGGTGTCCCTCTGGGCTCCCTCCAGCAGCTCCAGGTCCTTCCTGGGACGTTCCCTGGTGCTGGGACCGCTAAGCTGGACAAGTGCTTCAGGTGAGGTCTGACAAAGCAGCACAGAAGGGTAGAATCACCTTCCTCAACCTGCTGCCCTCAGCTCTGGGAATGTTTCCCACCTTCTTTTGAAGGTTTACACTCATTATTACCCATGTTAATCCCCCACCCAGCCTCCCCATGCCTGCTCTCAGCATTTGGGGCCCTGCAGAGCCAGGCACCAGCCCAGACACGTGGTTCTCCCATCCCAGCCCCATGCCCTGGGTGCTTTGTCAAGAAGGGAAAAAAGGTTTGGAAATGTTACTGGTGGCTATTTTTTCTTTTAATCAATTAATTCTAATTAGGTGCATTCTGCCTGCAGGAAATATCAGTTGCTGTCTGCTTAGCACAGTATGTTTACCATGAACTCTATTAAAATGCATAAAAGAATGATATTTCAAAGAGGTGTCGCCTATACTAAGCCTATTAACAGCACACAGGGTTTTCAATGGTATGAATTAAACAGACAGCTTTTATTCCTAACATCTAATTATTTATACATTAAATATTAAATGCATTGAAAGCAATGTAAAGTAGGCCCTCTCAGCTCACTGGTCCATGGCTCAGATTGTTTGGGTTTCACATCTGTCATTACAGCTGTCAAATTATTTTATTTATTCCAGAAAAAAAAAAATTGGTGAGAAAAGCTGACAACTCAAAGAGAGGAAGGAAAAACACATCAGATCCTAAACTGATTAAAATTGAAATTAAAAGTCAATCAATCTCTCTTAAAGGGACTGAATCTAAAGACCCTCACAACCCAAAAGCAAGAGGGACACGTGGCTGTGGGTCACTGCATCTAGGATGGAGGTGGGGCCAACATTTAAAAGAAACAAACAAAAGAAGAGGATGAGGAATCCCTTGAAAGGAGAATGAGGAGCATTCCTGGGACCCTCTGGCCCTGAGCTGGGATCTGGCAGGATGTTTTCTGTTACCCCCCAACCCTGGCACATTCAGCAGATCAAATTAAAGCCTCTCACTGAAATACTTCTCTCTGAAATGTTCTCTCCCTGCACCTCCCAAAGCCCAGATTAACCGGAAAGCAGAATTTACCCAGAGCCACACCTCACATCCCAGCTGCTGCTGCTCAGCTGAGCACAGTGACAGCCCTGACTCCTTCCTGCCTCAGTGGAGTTATTCACTTGTCCAAGATCCCAGATTTCCCTGTCTGTCTCTGCTCCAGCTCCTGTCTGATGGCCGGCACAAGGCTCTGAACTTCCACGTGCCCACTCTGTGAAGCAGATGTTAACAAGGACAGTGACAAACGACCAGCTGGGGGTTTAGAACAGGCTACGGTGCTGACCCTCGGTGTGGCTGCTGAGGAATTTATCAAATTTTATTAATCAGCCTGAAAGGCTCTTTGAGCAGTAACACCAGCTGCTCCGAAGCACGAGACTGCTGGGGAAAACAGGAAAACAAAATCTCACCAAGGATGGAAGACAACATTTCTGGAGCTGAACAACTTCGCTTTGGTACAGTGCCTGGTAATTCAGTTTCAGTGGTAAAATCAAAGCTGGTTTGGATTGATTTAGCATTTCTTTAACTCCACCCAGCATGCTCAATGCTGAGCACCTGAGAGGATGTGCTGGTGAAGCCACCAAACTGTCCTGGCTCTGGCAGAGCAGCTGAACCAGCCACTGCTGTGCTCTCCTCAGGGCCAGCAGCCCCGAGAGCATCCAGCTCCTGCCCCACGCAGGAAGAGCTTCCCAGTGTGCTGGGGTGGTGCCATGGACCCCCACAGCCACACCATGGGGTGGGGATCACCAAGACAAGCCCAGCTCCAGCACCCTGACAACAGCCCCTGCTCAAAGGGCTGGGATCAGGAGCCCAAAGCTCTCTCCAGTTTGTCCTTTCTCCAGCCAGAGGACACATCAAGCCTCTCAAAATCTACACCACCTTCTGGAGCTGCGCATCCCTTCCCACTGGCCAGAGGAGGCTGGGAAGTAACTAGTCATGGGTGATGGCTCTGGAATCCATTCAAAACCAACCAGGGATCAGGGAATGGCCCCAGGCCACCCCCTGAGCCCAGGGGACAGCCATGCTGTGCCATTACTGAGTGGGACATTGTGTTTGGCTCACCAAGGGCCAGAGGGACCTCAGCTGCCTGTGACACGGGCACAAACTCCAAATGGCACAGGACAGGAGCAGCACTTACTTGGAAGATATTGGAGAGGTCTCTGAGGTTGAAAACGTAGTGGAACTTGACAGCTGTTGGCAGGAACGTGGCAGCCACCTTCCGGTGCAGCCCCAGGGCCAGGGCAATGAGCTGCTGGGCTGATTTTTGCACAGCCTCCGAGAAGTCCCCACTGGCCAGGTGCTGCACCAAGATGGTGCTGTAGATCCTGGACAAGGAGTCCTGGTCAGGGTTGGAGAGAGCGAAGACACAGAAGTGACGCTGTGGAAGAGAAGGTGAGAGGTGGAAAGGTCAGAGCGATGGAAACCACCTCCCAGGCCAGTGCCCTTTCTGTGGCTGGACACAGCACTGAACAATCTCATCTGGGCTCCACTTCCCAAGAAAGGTTGGCCCAGATGATCCTTTGAGGTCTTTTCCAATGTGAGATGCTCTATGATCCCATGACTTGAAGTCCACCAGAACTATATCCCCCCTCCAAATTCCCAGCAGAGGACAGCTGGCAGGAGACACCTTCTGCTGGGCTGAACAAAGGATTTTCAGTGGCATTTCACAAGGGAAGTTCAGTCCACTGAAGAGCTGAGAGGTCTGAAGGCCCCACAGACCCCTGGTGAAGCCCAGGCCTGTCTCTGGTAGGAGCAGCCCCAGAAGGTGCCACCTCCCAGAAGAACCTTTGCTGATGAGGAACTTGCAGAGGAAGAGAACATAGAATGGTTAAGGTTAGAAAAGACCTCTGAGATCAAGACTAACCTTTGAACAAATCCCAAAGCATACTGTGGAGTGCCATTTTGGAGTTCATTTTTGAACACATCCAGAGCTGGTGACTCCACCACTTCCCTGGGCTGCAAGTTCCAGTGCCTGACCACCAAAAGACTTTCAAGAACTATGGTCCAGCAGTAAGTATCAGCTAGAGGAAGGTAAAATCTGCCTGTCTGAACCAGAAGTTTTCCTGAGAGAAAAGCAGTGTCCAGCTGCCTGGAAACTTGTGACTTCCTCCTACTGAGCAGTAAAATAAGAGGAAACACAATGATGGGAGAAATTCCATCAGGAATTAGTCACTTCATGCTGCTTCCACTGATTGAAGGACAGCAGGGTCTGCCACGGGTTCTCCTGAAGCCTTGAGCCTGAACAACCCAGCCATGGAGCAGGGCTTTACCTGGAGCCGGGGGTTGATGGTGAAGCTCCCTGCAGTGGGGTTCATGCAGGACACGTACTGCACGTTGCTGATCTCCTTCAGGGACAGCCTGCTCCTGTCGTACCTTGGGGCACAGCAAAAGCCACGGATGGGGACCACACAACCCTGGGTGTGAGAATCCATGTCTGCCCAGCTAGCTCAGTCAGCAGAGCAAGAGACTCTTTGTCACTACAGCACACAAAACAACACGAGCGCACACACTGCTGCTTTTAAGGTGAAGAAGAAGAATTTTTTGTTAGATGACAGCTTAAGGGAAATATGGGCTTCAATCAAATACTATACTTTGTGGGAATCTACAAAATTAGAGGGTTTTGGGAAAGCTGCAAAAGGCAGGCCTCAGAGACAGCAGAACTGTGATTGGAGCCAAGCAGCAGCCATGAGATTGGTCAGCAGAAAAATTATTTAAAAAGTAGAAAAGCAAGGACAAATAGAACAATGGTCTGTGTATTAATGCTTGTCTAGAATAACTCTCTAAGCTATAGAAAAGTTTATCTAGCGAGATACTAGGAAGGTTGAAGCTCAATAATGGAGCTCTGTGCATTGTGTTTGAAGGCTCACAAGCAGGTATTGTATTTGAAATAAGCAAGCATTGTTTAACCAAAGGTACCTGTGCTCATAGTGATTGGATAGAACTACTGTCAATGTGCTTTTGCTTTGTGGGATTGGTCAAAAAACTTTTAAAGTGAGTTGTAACATTGAGTTCTGTGTCTGCTGCCTGGGATGTGAGCTGCTGGCATCTTCCCATTGTCATAACCATGGAATGAGAGTGATGCTGGAATATAGAACAGCTCAAGGTATGCTCCACAGCGGTCCCATCCCGTTCCTGATTTGTACATAGCCCCCAGCTGGCGTCAATACTTCTGCTTTTTTGCTTTCCTTGCTTTTAGCAGTGCAGATCTGCCAGTTAGCCACCCCAGAGCAAAGGCCCAGCAGCCTCGTACCAGTGGCCATAGTCCAAGTGCTGCCTGAGCAGGGTGTGGGGCTGCACGGTGCCGTAGGCGTCCACCTGGGGCATGTTCAGGTCATCCATGAAGTACACCAGCCTCTTGGTGCCTGGGGGGCCGTAATTCCTGCCAGCCTTTTTCTCCAGAGGCTTCTCCAGCACACCTGCAGGGGCAGGAGGGACTGGGATGAGTGCTCAGCCTGCTGCAGGGAGCCCTAGCCCTCCCAGCTCACCTGTGATGTTTGTGGCTTTTTAGGAAGGAAGAGCACGGAGAGAAAACTCATTTGGAAGCTTTTGGAAGCTCTGGAAAATTCCCATTTGTTTTAGGAGAAGGCTGAGGTTATGTGCTGCTCTAGACTGTAGCATATTGGGAATATTTACAATGCTGGAGTGATATTTAATGCAGATCACCCCACACTGCTGCATAAAATGTTTTATAGGTTATTGATTTCTTTCACAGCGGCCTGAGCAACCTTTACTGCCTCAGGAAGGGGCAAAGCAAACAGCAGCAGCTTTTCTGGGGTGAATTTCCTGCCAGAAGCTTTCCTGGAGCCCATCCTCACTCCCAGGTGCTCCCAGCCCTCCTGGAGATGGAGGCAGAATTTATTTCACTGACACAGTTTGGGGTTATCACCAATCCTGTAAGCAGCAGCAAGGCAAGGAGCAATCCTTTGTAATTAGGGACAACTGGGAGTTCTGATAAAAATTTTGTGCAAATGCACACTTCAGCCATCCCTTATCAAGGGCAAAAGTTATTGGGGAAAATTTATATTCAGGTTTTTTTTTTTCAGACCACGAATCTTTTAAAACCCCATTTGTTTCCTGCTTGGGTGCCCTGCAGACAGCCTGGTTACCCACTAAGAATTCAGCTGGTTTCTTGTCACAGGCACTTCTGCACAAAGCCACGAATTGTGCTTAGAAAAATGATAGATTTTTCCTCAGTGGAGTCTCTCTCCCCCTTCAATAAAACCACAATATTTGAAATTTCTGGTAGCAAGTCAAATTAAGTGTTTCAAATAAGCATTTAATTTAAATTTAATTAGGCCTTAATTAACACATAAAATCAGCCCTTTTCGAGGTTAAACAAGGATGCAGGAGATTCATCATAGTGAAATGCAATTACTGGGGATGAAGTGACATGTTTGTGGAAGTTGCATTTTAATTCAAAGCTTATCCCACTATAATCCTGCAGGGTCCCTGCTCTGGGCTGCTGACACATCCCCATCAGCCCCTCAAACACTCTGCACACCAGATTTGGCAAGTGTGGCCCCTCTCACCCTGATGGCCAAGGGGGAAAGAGTACCCAACCCCAAAAAACACCACTTATTGTCATTTTCTCTAGGCAGATCTGGAAGGGGAAGATGGGGAATGAGGGCAGGGATGGAGCTGATGGAGGAGCAGAGCAACAAGAGGGCATGGAGCAGCACACCAGAGGTCCAGGCTCCACAGGAAATGGGATTTGGTAGAAATACATCAAAGAAAATCCCCAGACTGTGCCCAGGTTTGGGCACAGAGACAATCTGGTTCCTTTTAACCCCCATGCACATGAAAATCTGTAAGCTACAGGTCCACAAAGATTGTTTGAACCACACCCCTGTCCTTCCCCTCAAGAGTCCAGCTCTGCACCTTAAAAAATCTCTGTCCCAACAGGCACCATGACTAAAAATTCCTGGCTTTCAGGTCGGCTCTTTGCAAAGTAAAAACTAGAATCCCAAACTGCTTTGGATTCACATTTTACAAATCTAAAGAGGCACCTGCTGGGGAAGGAAAAAAAGCAGCCAACTGACAAACTCCACAAAAAGGGACAAATTAACTAAAAAATGAGCAGTGGGGAAGGATGCCAGGCAGCATAAATCACACTTCCCTGTGATGAAGATGTGCTGGGCTCTGCAGAGGAAGGAAGGGGAGGGCTCAGCCCAACAGGGACACCCTGTACCTGCCCCACAGCTGCTCACGCCCACCTGGCAGGTGGGGAACACCAGGGTCCCCAGCTGAGCCCCCTCCCAAGCCAGGGCACTCCCACTGCAGGAGGAAAAGGAAAAAGGGAGGTTACAACCATCACACTGCCCACGGCTCTGAGACTGGCCAGAAGGGGAGGTTTTACCCTTTTTTTTTTTCTTGAAGGGCTTCCCTAGGGCAAGCAATTCCTCGGGGGTCTGAGCCCCCCAGGCCAGCAAGCTGTGTGCCCCTGGGGAGGGGGTGGCACCTGCTCCATGGGACAAGCTGGGCTATGGCAGGACAGGAGCACAGCCCCAGGAACCAGGCCTGGCTTCCAGCCTGCACGTGGCCATCAGCACCATCCTCACTGCTAATCGGGATGCAGCTCCCATCATTGCATCCCGAGGACAGTGTGGATCCTCTCCAAGAAACCCATCTTACTCTTCAATTCCAGCATGTTAAAAACACTTCAAGTCAAATACAAGCCATGGAAACTGCAGCAGATTGAAGCCTGGGCTTTGGCACAGCCCTGAACCAGAGTGGTGGGGTTAAGAAGGCAAATCCTCAGGTTGGAAAACATCATCCCCACAAAAGCAGGGCTCTGCTGAGCAGAGCTTCTCTGTGGGATTGCGAGTACGCCAACAACAACACGGGCAGCTCACCCAGGGGTCTTTCCTTGAGCTTCCCAGTGCACATCCAGCTCCAAACCACAACGGATGCCCCAGGAATGTCACAGAATGGCACAGAATCACAAAATGGTACAGAATCACACAGAATCACAGAATGGCACAGAATCACAGAATGGCACAGAATCATAGAATCACACAGAATCATAGAATGGCACAGAATGTCACAGAATCACACAGAATCACAGAATGGCACAGTCATAGAATGTCACAGAATGGTGATGTTACACAGAACCACACAGAAGATCACAGAATCACACAATGGCACACAATGAAACACAATGACATAGAATCACACAGAATGTCACAGAATGACACAGAATCACAGAATGTTACAGAATGCCACAGAATGTCACAGAATCACACAATGGCACACAATGAAACACGACATAGAAGCACACAGAATGTCACAGAATGACACAGAATGTCACAGAATCACACAATGGCACACAATGAAACACGACATAGAAGCACACAGAATGTCACAGAATGACACAGAATCACAGAATGTCACAGAATGTCACAGAACGTCACAGAACGTCACAGAACGTCACAGAATCACACAATGGCACACAATGAAACACAATGACATGGAATCACACAGAATGTCACACAATGACACAGAATCACAGAATGTTACAGAATGTGACAGAATCACAGAATGTCACACAATGAAACACAATGACATAGAATCACACAGAATGTCACACAATGACAGAACCAACCCAGCTGGAAAAGACCTTTGAGGTCATTGAGTCCAATCTGTGACTTACCACCACCCTGTCAACTAAACCATGGCACCCAGTGCCACATCCAGGCTTTGCCAAACACCTCTGGAGATGCTGCCTCCACCACCTCCCTGAGCAGCCCATTCCCATACCCCACCACCCTTTCTGCACAGAAATTCCCCGATATCCAACCCTAACCCCTCCAGCACAGTTTCAAAGCTTACCTTGCAGCATGGCAGAGGTGGTGTAGTAATTAAAGGGCACCTTCTTGACCAGGAAGGCGTCGGTGTCCAGCGAGCAGAGCGTGTCCCCCAGCAGCACAGACTTGCCCGTGCCAGCAGTGCCCACCAGCAGCACGGGGCGCCGGCGCTGCAGCAGCCTGGCCAGCAGGAACCGCAGCCGCACCGTCTCAGCCGTGGGCACCAGGCAGGCCTGGGGGCACAGCACCCACCTCAGTGCCCCTGCCCTGGTGCCTTCAGGTTTTAGCCTTTTAGGGAGGGAATGATGGCTGTGGAACCGTCAAATCAATATCCAATGCTGCCAGCCATTAAAACTTATCTTTTCAGGGGAACCCCCTGTGTCATGGATGTATTTTATGGAAATATTTTCCATAAATGGAAGTATTTTCCATAAATATTTCCAGTATTTTCCATAAATATTTCCAGTATTTACGGAAATCTTTTCCATATTTTATGAAAAATCATTTCATTAGGATCTTTCCTCCTGAGAAGCTGAGAGGCCTCAGGAACAAAATGTAACCAATGGTTATCTGCTGCTGTGGAATGCAACAGGTGGAGCTATGATTGGTCTCATGTGGTTGTTTCTAATTAATGGCCAATCACAGCCCAGCTGGCTCGGACAGTCCGAGCCACAAACCTTTGTTATCATTCTTTCTTTTTCTATTCTTAGCTAGTCCTCAGATGAAATCCTTTCTTCTATTCTTTTAGTATAGTTTTAATGTAATATATATCATAAAATAATAAATCAAGCCTTCTGAAACATGGAGTCAAATCCACGTCTCTTCCCTCAACCTGAGACCCCTGTGAACACCGTCACACTATCTTTTCAGGGGAACCCCCTGTGTCACGGACATATTTCATGGAAATATTTTCCATAAATGAAAATATTTTCCATAAATATTTCCAATACTCATGGATATATTTTCCATACTTTATGGAAAACCTTTCCGTTAGGATCTTTTCTCCTGAGAAGATGAGAGGCCTCAGAAACAAAATATAAATAATAATTATCTGCTGCTGTGGAATGCAACAGGTGCATCTTTGATTGGTCTCATGTGGTTGTTTTTAATAAATGGCCAATCACAGTCCAGCTGTGTCAGTCACAAGATTTTCTATTCTCATTCCTTTCTATTCCTTTCCTTGCTAGCCTTATGATGAAATCCTTTCTTCTATTATTTTAGTATAGTCTTAATATATAATTTTTTAAATATTATATATATCATAAAATAATAAATCAGCCTTCTGAATCATGGAGACAAGATTCTCATCTCTTCCCTCGTCCTGGGACCCCTGCGAACACAACCACAGCCCTGGGAGCAGCACCTGGATCCCCCCACAAAATCACACCTTACTAAATCAGGGATGATTTTTACAAGTGATCTGCTCACTGTGGCACTTCTGAAAAAACAGAGGAGTGCAACTGGCAACCACAATTTACTACCTGAGGAATGCTTTTCTTGGCCCAAACATAACCCCATCTCTGTTTACAACAAGTGCTGGTGTCTCAGAGGCTTTGTCCTGCTCTGCCTCACCACCCTGGGCACAGCAGCTCTCTGCCCCTGCTGTACATCACTCATGCTTGGAAGATGGATGGAGGTTGTGCTGTTACTGCCAAAGCACAGCAAGAAGAGATGGGTGATTTAGTTGTATCCAATAAAGAATTCCATCAGTTCCTGGCCTTTCACCAGACTTCACTGAAACACCCACGTTCAGTCACTAAAACACAGAAACTCCTCCAGCCCAGCAGCCTGCTGGGGTCACCTACCTGCAGTGGCATCTCTGGATCAAATTCAAACTGGGGAATAAGTTTGGACCAAGGCTCAAACTTCTTCGTTTCTGGATCGACGTAAAAGTCAAAGACTGTGCCGTGAGAAGGGAACTTGATTGTCTTGAATTCTGCCACCCACCACTTGCTGAACTCCACTCTGTAGTCCACGAGCTGCCAGATAAAGAGAGGAGAAATCAGACAAATCCAGAGAAATTCATTAGAGATGGAGAATGTTATTTATCCCAGCTCAACGAGTGGGATTAGTCCTTAGAAATATATTCCACAGCATAACAATCTTATCCTTTTTCCTATTACTAAGCCTAATTTTTCATTTTCTTCATTTTTTCTCATCACTCCTATTTATTCCCCTAAATAATTCATCCTCTGTGTTGATCACTCCTAGTATGTCTGAGATTAGACAGATGGATCAATCTGAAAAAGAGAAATACGTGCCTATGACTAAACAGACACTTGATTGATTTTTGGTGCCTACTTCTTCCAACAGACAAGGACACCACATCCATCTCCATCCGTGGCCATGGACAGTCAGAGCATGCATACCAAATCTCTTCCTCATAAATCACACCACCCTGCAAACACTTAGTTGTTGTTTTCTGGCCTCTTTTCAAGCAGGAGTAGCAGACCCCGGTTCAGCAAAGAATGGGAGAGAGGTTGCTGCCACAGGGACCAGCAAGCTCCTGCTTTCCTGCTTTCCCCCCTTCTATCCCTCCATGCATGGAGATCTTCAAGCATCTGAACTTTTTTTTTGGGAGCTGGGGTGAGAGTTTTTGCTTTAGACACTGAGTCAGGATTTGCAAAATGTGCTTAGTCCCCTTCCTGCCTCAGGTCTCCTCTGTGAAACTGGGCCAGCACTGTCTGAACCCTTCCCACGCAGAGCACAGGGACTGCAGCCCTCAGCCCTGGGCAGAAACGGGGGGAAGGAGGGGGAAAGTGCTGCTGAAAAGATGTCTGGGAGAGAGCACACGCATCACTGAGCCAGTTTTAGCAGCACAGTTTGTTCCTGGGGCATCTCTATTAGGTCTCTCCTCCCCACAGCCACCACATGGGTTTTTGGGAGCAGGTGGGACCAGGGACTGCTCAGCCTCCCTCAGGAAACCTGGCTTTGAACTGAGTGTCCTCTGCAAAGCTCCCCGAGCCACCACACATCAAAAACCAGAGGATCTGAAAACCACATTATTAGCATCCAAGATTTTGCAGTCTCGTGCTGCCCAGAGAGGCAGAATGACTGTAATCTCCTTTCTCCCGCTGTCACAACTCCTCAGCCTGGCAGCAGAAAAGGGATGTGCAGCACTGCTAAAAGCTTTCTCACAGTGCTGCCTCGCCCTGCTCCCAGCGCTGGGAGGGGCTGAGCCCTTAAGTGGAGCAGTCCCAGCCCCAGCTCCATTGCCAGAATGGTGTCGAGCTCAAACTGCTCCCTTAACAAAAACCCCGTGTGGATTTCTGCTAATTTGAGGGCCTGGAAATGGCAAATCTATCATCTGGTTTTATAGAGGAGCCCTGCCCTCCACCAACAAACACCAAGCAGTGGGAAGCTTTCCAGCCTGTTTCTCCTGACATTTCAGCAGCAAAAGGTCACCAGGAAGGGCACCTTCAGCAGGGAGCAATAAACAGCTTTTATATTGGATCATTTTTCAGCAGGCTCCCCCTCGCTCGGACGCTGTGTGCTCACGCTCTCCTGCCTGACATTTACAGAGCAGCAACGCCCAGAATCCTCCCAGAGGGATGCTGAGCCTGCTCCCAGCTCCTCCTGCCACACACCCAGCTGTGCCAAGGCTCTGCCACGCCAGGGCTGGCTGCTGTGGCACAGGAATGCCATGTCCAAGTGCCACCAACCGTGCTCCAGCCACAGCGAGGGGCTGAAGTTCCTCTGCTGAGGCAGCTACTGGGCAAGGGCCAATTTCTGAATTAAACCATGCCCCCCAGGCTTGGCTTCAAAGTCACCCTGCACTGACAGAAGCAGGCTGTGGTTTTCCCAGCTGGCACACAGGGAATGGAGGGTTAAATCCTCCACAAGGACCACAAAAGCTGGTCTGGTTCTCCATGGCCTGGAGGTGATGGCACCAAGAGAGCACCACGCTGGGCTTGGCCATTCTCCCGTGTCACCACCTGGATAATGAGGCCTTTCATGAAAGGGATGGTTTAGTTCAGGTTTTCAGGTCAAACAGCAGCACTGACACAGCTTTAGGTCTGGGGGAAAAAAAGGCAATAAAAGGTCTGTGGAAAGATGCTGATCTTCACATCCCTTCTTACCTGGTCCTGGAACATGGAGCCACCAAAGGCCCAGACAGCAGCAAAAACAAAGTAAAGTTCATAAAGCTCCTTGGGACAGTCAGGAGGTGTGTTGTCCTCTGTCAGGAGGCATTCCAGGAGGTAACACAGCATCTGAACCATGCTCTGCTCAGGAATGGGAATAATCTTCTTAAATCTGAGGGATGGAAATGGAAAACATAATTGGGAAATATAATTGGGTGAAGCACCAGGGCTGCTCCCAGCCCAGGAAAGCAAGGCAGGAATGCTTTGGCAGAATATCAGCATTTTCCTTGTCAGCAGGAAGAAGAGAACACCCATCCTCTGCCTGGCCCTGCTGGCACTGGCACACACACACATAATAACAGTAATCAGAAGTTTCAGGCATTTAAAAACTTTGATCCTCTTGAAAGAAGTAAAATGGAGGAGTTGCTGAAGGCGATGATTTCCTGGGAGCGCCAGGAGTTCAAAAGCGGTCAAATAGAGGAGTAATAAAATAAAACCTTTCATCTTGCCATTTTACATTCGTTTAAGCTACACTTACAGAATTCCAAACTAATATTGTAACGGCACTGAAGTCCTCCATAAAGTAATTAGAGCTATTTGAAAGGTTGGTTCTACAATTTCTGAATTAAGCAAGCTACCAAAATACTCAGCTCGGGGCTGGTGCAGCTAATCCTGGGGATTTCATGGGCTGACAATTGCTCAGCAGAGAGAGCTGGACATGCTTGATGGGCTTTGCTGCCAACAGCTTTAAAGTTTGGGCTCCCCGAGAGTAGCTCCCCAGCAAGATTCCCAACTCCCAGTCCCAAAGAGCAAGACTTGCACTCAAGCAGCTCCTCCTGACACCTCCTCGTTGGGGATGATGGTGCCTGGGGTCAGTTGTTCACGGACTTTTCTTCTTTTTATTTTTTAAATGAAACTGCAAGTATGGGGAACAAGCAGAGGATGGAGAATCACACAATCATAGACTAGTTTGGGTTAGAAGGGAACTTTTAAAAGTCAGATACTCCAACCCCCTGCCATGGCAGGGACACCTCCCACTGTCCCAGGCTGCTCCCAGCCCCATCCAGCCTGGCCTTGGGCACTGCCAGGGATCCAGGGGCAGCCACAGCTGCTCTGGGCATCTGTGCCAGGGCCTGCCCACCCTCAAAGCCAGGAATTTCTTCCTAATACCTAATCTAAGTTTGTCCTTGTTCAGTTCAAAGCCATCGCTCCTTGTGCTGTTTCTCACACAGTGCTCAGTGTCCAGCCATGGAACACACCGAGGCTGGGAGCTCACACACAGGGACTCAGCTGTGCTCAAATGCTTCAGGAAAGAACCCCAAGAGAGGACTGCCTCTGGAGCAATCCCACCCTCTTTCTTTAGTGTAGTTTTAGTATATAATTATAATATATTATATTATAACAGATCATATTATAATGTAATATTATGTATAATATATAATAATTATATGTAGCATAATATAATATTGTCATAAATACAATATAATACTAATACAATATAATACGATACAATATAATACGATACAATGTAATATAATGTAATATAATGTAATTAACTAATATAATATATAGTATACAATATAATATAAAATATATAATGAAATACATATGACATATAATATAACATATGACATATAATATAACATATGACATATAATATAACATATGACATGACATATGACATGACATATGACATGACATATGACATGACACGACACATGACACGACACATGACACGACACATGACACGACACATGACACGACACATGACACGACACATGACATGACACATGACATGACATGACACATGACATGACACATGACATGACATGGAGTCAATTCTCATCTCTCACCTCATCCTGGGGAGCCTCACAACACCACCACAACAATTAAAAACCACAAGCCCCTGCCCTCCTGAGGGGACACAGGCAGCCTGCAGCGGTACCTGGCTCTCAGGGTGTCCAGGCACACGGGCAGGTATTTGTCAAACAGAATGGTCAGGTTGGCCCTCTCCGACTGCACCTCCCGCCGGTCAATCCAGCTGCTCACGGGGGCATTCCAGCCCAGGTCTGAGGGGTTGATGTACAGGATGCCTTGAGGTGCAGGAGAAGAGACAAGGGTAAGGACACAGCAGGGGCTCTCCCTTTTTCCACCTGAAACTTTCAGCTACTCCTTGAAACAACTGAAACCCTGTCCAATACACCTGGTCCCTCATTAACTGAAACAACTGAAACCCTGTCAAATGCACCTGGTCCCTCATTACCTGTCCCCTCCTCCTGCCCCACTGCAGAGGAGAAACATTGACAGTGAAGAGATGGAACTCAGGAAACTCTCGTGAACCTGCCCCAAATTTGGAACGTGGTGTTGCCTGAGCCATGTTATTGCTCTGAGCACCAGACACCAGGGGACACCTTCATTCCCTGATCCCATGCACTGCTCCAAAAGCTCTTTGGGATAGAGGCTGCTCTCTCCTCATCAGGCTCACACAGAGCTGTGCAGGAGAGTTCTCTCAGCAGTGCTGCAGCCATGACCCCACAGCAGCAGTGGGAACACTCTGAGTACACCCCCCAGATGATGGCAGTCGGGATCCTCAGTGTGTCTGTGAGCTTCAGGAACACTCCCTGCACACCACAGGCAGCTGTGCTCCCAGCCTGGCAGCTTTCAGAGAATCACAGAATCACCAGGTTGGGAGAGACCTTCAAGATCATTGAGTCCAACCCAGCCCCAACACCTCAACTAAACCCTGGCCCCCAGTGCCACATCCAGGCTTTAAACACACCCAGAGATGGGGACTCCACCACCTCCCCGGGCAGCCATTCCAGAACTTTCTCACCCTTTGTGTAAAAATCTTTTTCCTAATATCCAACCTGTATTTCCCTTAAGGCTGGCCAACAAAGGGCTGCAAAGAGCCCCAGGTGCAGCCCAGCAGGACCCACCTGCCCGGGACACGGTGGCCGGGGTGGCCGTGCGCAGGTGGCTGATCTCAAACAGCAGCCTCATCGTGGGGTTCAGAGGGATCCTCTCATTGCTGGCCAGGGTCAGCACCTGCAGACAGACAGACAGACAGACAGACAGACAGCCTGAAGCTCTGCCAGGATCAGGAATGAAGAATGTTCAGCACTTGGCACTTTTGGGCTTGGCTGCCCAGCCCAGCTCCTTGAGGCACAGCAGCAAAGGGCTGCAGCCCCAGCAGTGCCCAGCAGGACAAGGGGGGATTCTGCCCCTCTGCCCCATCCAGGCCAGACCCCACCTGCAGAGCTGCCCCAGCCCTGGGCCCAGCACAGGGAGGAACTGGAGCTGCTGGAGAGAGCCCAGGAGAGGCACCAGGATGAGCAGAGGGATGGAGCAGCTCTGTTAGTTCTCAGACAGGCTGAGAAAACTGGGGGTGTTCAGCCTGGAGAAGGATCTGGGGTGACCTTACTGTGGCCTTTTGGTACCTGAAGGGGCTCCAAGAGAGCAGAAGACAGACCTTGGACAAGGGCCTGGAGTGACAGGACAATAGGGAAGGGATGGATGGGATTTTGGGAATTAGGAATTGTTCCCTGGGTGGGCAGAGCCTGGCACAGGGTGCCCAGAGCAGCTGGGGCTGCCCCTGGATCCCTGGCAGTGCCCAAGGGATGGGGCTGGGAGCAGCCTGGGACAGTGGAAGGTGTCCTTGCCCATGGCAGGGGCTGGTATAGGGTGAGCCTTAAGATCCCTTCCAGCCCAAACCATTCTGTGATGCCTGGACATGATTTCTGACAGGCACAGAATCTTCTTCTCTCTTCCACAACCCAGAATCCAAAGCACTTCTTCAGGGTGGGGAAAAGACAGAATGATGTACCTACCCTACTTCTAAAGGGCCTGAAGTTACGATCAGGACATTTGCAATAATTCACCTGCACACCTCTCCAGAAAAGGGAAATTCCAATGAAAATAAGCTTTAAGTTATTTCCCTCATGCGCCATTGCCTTTATGCAATATTGTTTGGTGTGTCTGAGGAAACACAGCTGCATTATTCCAGGAGATGTTATTACAATCTGCATTTCTCCCAGGCTGAATCACCCCTGACAAGGAATACCTGCTTCTTTACCTGACATCCATTACCTTATTATCATCCATCACAGTGTTCAGAGATTCAATCCACATTGGATCAATATCTCCATCTAGTACCATCCACTTGGGACCATCATGTGAGATGTTGGCCAGCTCTCTCATGATTGATGAAAACAGTCCTGGGAGGGTGACATGAATATGTTGATGAACATTGAAGTTGTCACCTGCTCTAACAGATTTTTCCAGCAACTTCCTAAAAATTATGCTTTCCCCTCATACATTCATAACTCTTTGCATCTGGACATAAATAATACTGTATAATGATTTCTGCTTTGATGAAAAAAAATATTATCAGAGTTATTATCACTGAGAATGACTGTGGGCCTACATGAGCTTCATTCCCACTGAAAACCATAAGACATAGGAAAAACAAAGAGCAGATACTCAGAGAAAATAAACCCCACAAACTACACAATGCAGAGAAAACCATCTGAATATGCTTTGGAAATTCTTATATTTGTTTTTTTTTTGTTTTTTTTTTTTTTCCTGTGGCTTGAAGTATATCAAGGAAATCAAGATGCTTTAAACACTGGGTCATGGCTTTAGTGAGACTGAGGGGAGAACAAGCCCAGGCTGACATTGAGTGACAGAACAAAATGTCAGTAAAATCAAGGAGACAGAGAATATACAGAGTCTCAAGGGGAGTAAATAATGGATGCTAAGAAGAGTGAGAAGCTGGGAACAGAGCAGAAGTACTGCAGGGCAAATGAGAGCTCCACAAAGCCATCACTCTCCTCCACACAAGGAAATACCTAGGGAAAGGCTGGTCTGCATGAAGGAACATCAGGCAAGCATTAAAAGCAGCCTTTTTCCTGGTGAATTGTGACAGGTTTGCTTTTTGTTTCTCCAGGACCAGCCATTCCCTCATGATGCAGGTCAGGAGCCGCCGGTGGCACTGCACGACCGAAGCAAAGCTTGCGCAGAACAGCTCAGCCACACAGCTACAGAGGGGGTCACAGATAAATAACACCTCCCTGGCTCTGCCTGGGCTCCATTCCTCATGCTGGACACAGCTTGGAAACCTCTCCAGCACTGCCAGTGCCAGCAGCAGCTCCTGCCTGGGAGCATCACAGCCACGGCAGCAGCTGGAGGGAAGTGCCCCTCTCCCAACCTCGGGCATCCACACCACAGAGGGGTCTTGGGGTTTGAAAGGAGAGGTTGGTTCTACAAATAACACTTTTAGGATTCCCTTGTGGGACCTTTTTCCACCTAACATGTGCAAACTTCCCAGCTGCTGGCAGTGAAATGAGTGACAGGATGAACTTGGGAAGAGGAAAAGGAGGAGCTGATCCATAAGGGGACACATCCTCTCCTGTCAGGCTGTGCTGAAAATGGGCTTTCTGCTCTTTAGCACCAAGAAACAACATTTCCAGGAATGGTTAATGCAGAAAATATCTGCCTTGAGCCATCAGAGAGGAGCCCTGTAAGTTCTCTTGAAGCATTAGAGGATTGAGAACACTGGACAGCCACCTGCCCGTGTCTCTCCTGCTGTCCAGTGCCACCCACAGCCCCTGATCCACAATCCCCAATGTGCAGCTCTCTCTGCAGAGGGCAGGCTGCATCCCACACTTCCCTCTGTCACTTTGATTTAGGGTCCCCAATCACAATTAAAAATAAATTAACCCTGGCACTGGAGCGGAGCAGAGGGCAGGAGGGGTGGTGGCAGGGGGCAGGGGAGGTGGTGGCAGCTCCTTCTTCTGGAGACCTCTGGCTGAGGATGATTTATGGAGCTGTCCTCCCTCACCTCCCCCTCAGCTCCCAGAACAGCCACCCAGGGAATCAAAGCTGCCTTTCTGGATTAGTCACAAGCCAACGTTTTCACTCTGCATCTCTGTAATCTTTCAGCAGGTCTTAAATGATCATCTCATCCTCCTCAGGAGCAATCAGGATCAACAGCCTGGCAAATGCCGTGTGCTGGAGATCAGGCAGGGATATTCAGTGGAAAAACACCTCTCAAATGATGCTGGGAGTGTCCAGCCATAGAAACTTGGCAATGGCACTTTTTGGGGGGCCCCAGTGCACAGCACAGGGCAGGGGGGAATTCTCTCCCATCAGCAGCCCAGCCCCAAAAAACAACCTGCCTCAATTAGGAATTGGGAAGGGCTGGTGTCAACAAACATGATAATTGTCCGTATGGCAAAAAGATAAATTCCCAAAAAGCTGTGACACCCTACAGGTCCTTCCAACAGCAAACCCTCACACAGCTGGGAGCAGCACCTGGGCTGTGAGACCTGCACACAGAGACCCATCATCCACTCAGGAGCTTCATTAAAAATATCCTTTTTATCTCCAAATTCAGCCACAAAAGGACATTTATTTACCATCTCTCCACTCTCTGGTTGCTGGGTTAATGACACCGAAGAGCTCATCATTGGTGACCGCTTTGGGGTTGAGGTCTGTCCACACAGGCCGGCGCTTCATCCTCTGGTAGGTTTTGTGCAGGGACCTCAGCACCTGAGACTTGCCCGTGCCTGCAGCCCCCACCACGAACACGGAGTGCCGGACACTGAGCAGCTCCTCCAGCTGCACCACCTGGGGAAACACCCCCAGAGATCAGACAGACCCGCCAAAGTGAGGTTCAGATGTGCAAAATCTAAAGGGAAGAGTCCCTGTCCATGGCTTAGAGTTGGAATGAGATATCCTTTAAGGTCCCTTCCAACCCAAAGCGTTCTGTGAAATTAACTCTGATTGACTCACAAATTTCTATACAAGAGCCCCAGACTCACAAAGGGATTTGACTCCCAGTTTGGTCTGACCACTCAAACCAGGATGGTGAAATCCTGAGCAGGCAGACAAACCTCCAGCACTTCATCCTCTGGTAGGTTTTGTGCAGGGACCTCAGCACCTGGGACTTGCCCGTGCCTGCAGCCCCCACCACGAACACGGAGTGCCGGACACTGAGCAGCTCCTCCAGCTGCACCACCTGGGGAAACACCCCCAGAGCTCAGACAGACACGCCAAAGTGAAGTTCAGATGTGCAAAATCTAAAGGAAAGAGTCCCTGTCCATGGCTCAGGGTTGGAACGAGATATCCTTTAAGGTCCCTTCCAATCCAAACCATTCTACTATTCTGTGATTGTGCAGAGCCCTCTTTGAAGAGGCAAAGATGGTTGAGAAAACCCAGCTGAGCTGATGATGGTGCAGGTAGAGCAATGTCACCATGATATTTTATGAAAAATCCCTTTGCCAGGATTTTTTCTCCTGAAAAGCTGGGAAGCTTCAGCTTCTCCATCTTTTGCTGCTTTGGAATGTGATTTGAGAACTGTTTACCCAGCATGTGAACTGTTTTTACTTCATGACCAATCCCAGTCTGGCTGTGTTGGACTCTCTGGTCAGTCACAGGTTTTTATTATTCATTCTTGTCTAGCCTTCAGATGTATCCTTTCTCTTTCTTTGGTATAGTTTTAATATATCATTTCTATAATCTAATATATAATAGAATATATAGTATATTATAAATATGTATAATATATTATAAAATATATATAATATAATATATATTATATATAATATGTTAAAATATATTCTATATAATATATAATGCATAATGTATAAATTATGGTGCATAATGTATAAAATATAATATATCCTATATAATAGATAATATAAAATATATAATATAATGTAATATAATATAATTAATATAATATGATATCATAAAATAAAAAATCAGCCTTCTGAGAACAAGGAGTCAAATCCTCATCTCTCACCTTGCCCTGGGGACCCTCACACCACCACAACAGAGCATAAAATCCCTTGGCCTTACTTTGAGCACAAAGTTGTCCTCAGGCTGCAGCCGCAGCTCCAGCACAGCCTCCTTCACCACGGCCTCAAAATCCAGGTCACGCTTCCGAGGCACGTCCAGGGCAGGGAACAGGTCCCCAATCAGCCCCATGAACACTGGGACGTCGTCTGTCACGATTTTGGGGATGTTGAAGTCGCGGAGGGAGCGCATCAGGACCTGCTCCTCGGGCCGCTCGGGGTCCGCGCGCTTCAGGGAGCCGGCCACCACCAGCACAGACTTGATGGCCCTCAGACCCCAGTCATAGTGGTCCTGCATGAGGGAGAGATAGATAGAAATAAAAACAGGGGTGAGTTTATGCCCAGGCAGAGGTAAAAACCAGCAGACCCAGCTGCCAGAGCAGTCAGCAATAGAAATGCAGCCAAATTCGTTATTTGTGTCATGGCCAGAGACCTCCACCAGCCTGAGTCTCCATTTCACAAGGTGAGCTTCCCACCAGGGAGAGCACAAATGAGTCAAATAATTCAGCTGCTCATGCCATCACATGGGCTCAGAGCTGGCACTAAGTCAGCAGTAGGACTTGCACTCTGGAGACCTAAGCCATTTTCTCCCCTAAAACCTAAAACCTTGGCCTTTATGCAGGTTAAGCAAGGCCTGCCAGAGCCCTGGATCTGCAGGAGCTACTGAGGTGGAAGGCTTGTTAGTCCATTCTGAGGCTTCAGGCACTCAAATTTCTCCATCACCAGGTTACCAGGCACATTTGGTCCTGGGGACAATCCACCAAGCAGGGGCAGGGAGGACACTGCTGGAAAGGAATCATAAAGGAATCCAACAAGCAAGTCCTTCTATCCATGCTCCACTGAGACCCTGCAGAGCACAGCCCAACAGCTTGACTGCTTTGTGTGGGAGGCCAAAGCTCCCACAGGGCCTCCAGATGCACAGCACAAAGTTTCTGTGAGAAGGCAGAAACCCACCCCAGCTCATGCTGGCACAGCCAGGATCAGGTTTTCCATATGGAATCCTGATTCAACTCACCCCAGCTTTGATCTATGCAGACAATGCCAAGTTAAAATTTGATTAACCAGGGTTTTGCACTGGAGGTGACCTTACATGGTCAACACTTGACATGACAGAGAAGAACAGTCATCATGAACCTCTTGCAGGCAGGAGAATCAATAGGAACTAAGAGAAAAAGCAAAGGGTCACTGAATACTGCCCCAATCATGGTGGCATTTGAGGCTTTTAAAAAATCTCTCAAATTCAAAAATTAGTGAGACTAATGAAGTTGGGTCAAATGCTTCTGTCCCTGAAGATCCTCCAGGAGAGCAGTTTGAAAATGTCATTGCAGAGTGTCACATCCCTGATTTTGGGGATGCAGAGCAGAATGTCACATCCCTGATTTTGGGGATCCAGAGCAGAATGTCACATCCTTGATTTTGGGGTATTAATAGCAGAGTGTCAATCCCCGATTTTGGGGATCCAGAGCAGAATGTCACATCCCTGATTTTGGGGGATCTAGAACAATGTCACATCCCTGATTTTAGGGATGCAGAGCTCACCAGAGGGCTCACCTGCTTGGACAGGAGCTCCTTGCAGAGTTGGTAGAGTGTGATGAACTTCCTGGCCAAGGCCCGGGCCTGGAGGAAGCCCTCGGCCACCAACATAATCTCACAGATCAGCTCAAAGTCTGGCACAACCATGGCACAGGGCCTAGGGAGACAGGCAGGAAAGGACTGCAGAGCAAGCATTGACTACAGAGCTCGAGGGCAGTGGATTTGTAGCTTTATCTTCCAGGTCCTCTCCAGTGAGCCACTGGAGACTCTCCCAGTCTGCCCACAGTGCCTTGTCCATGGCACAGGACAGAGCCCCCTTGTCCTCCCTGCATTCCCTGATCCAGGCTTGGTGCACAAGGCTGAAAACCATCTGTGAACCCTCAATGCAAGTGAATTTCCCAAGAAAACGAAGCCTGGATGTTCCAAAAGACAATTTCTGCCAGTTTTATCACACAGGTCACAAAACCTGACCTCGACTCACCTGAAGAGAGCTTTTAAATTCTCAGGTAGCTCGGTTCGTCCTGCATAACCAGGGTTCATGGTGATGAAAATCCCAACTGAGGGGACTAAGTTAATGTCTTCTCCAAGAAAATTGAAGGATTTCTTCTTCTCCCGGATGGCATCCTGCACGCTCTTCACCTGGGAACCAAGGCAGTGCTCAGTGCTGGTGTTCAGCTATGAAAACGCCCAGACAGCACTGCTGCCCTCCCTGCTCTTGGCCCATGATGAGTGGGGATTATCACTGCTCTGGTCTGGGTTTTTACTGACCACATAGAGCTTTCTACACTGTTTGGGGTAAATCTGTGTCTCCCATCACAATCCAACTTTGACAAAGCAGAAAAGGGCTGAAGAGACTGGACAGTCAAACTGAAAAGAGTTCCAAGAGTTTGCTTCATAAGACACTTGGCTGGTCTTTTCTACTTGCCTGATTCCAGCTTTGTTCTTCTTATCCCCCACTTTCCAAAGAGCTCCATTACAGCCAGACCACCTCACTGCCCACCTTCCATTCCCATGGAGTGAGACACAGAATCCCAGAATCACCGGGTTGGAAGAGACCTTTCAGATCGAATCCAACCCAGCCCCAACACCTCAACTAAACCTTGGCACCCAGTGCCACATCCCGGCTTTGTTAAACACATCCAGGGATGGGGACTCCCCCACTTCCCTGGGCAGACAATTCCAGTACTTTATAATTATTTCTGTAAAAATTGTTGCTATAGGACATGAAATAAAATGATGTGGACACGCAGCTCCCCAAGGTAAAAAAGAGCACCTTTAATTTCTGACTCCAATATTTATAGATTTCCAAAAGTGACAGTGGATTGGGGGGTGACAGTGCCACCTCTCCAATGACACTGGACAAACCAACAGTCCATCAAATTTCTCCTCCTCCATAAAAGAATGCAAAACAATGAGTTATTTACATAAAGTGAGAGAGAAAGTTCATCACAAGAATGTCAACATCAGAAGGCTTAGGGCAACAAAAAACGTTTTCCTAAACAGCAGACGCAGCCAGGCCACCTCACTGCCCACCTTCCATTCCACCACCTCACTGCCCACCTTCCATTCCGAGTCCATTACAGCCAGATCCTCCTTCCCCGCCTCCCAAGGGAGCAGCTCCTTGCAGCCAGCTCACCTCCTCACTAACACCACTTCATCAGGGAGGAATCTATCTCTGCCCTAAACTCACTCCTTTGCCACCTTAAAGCAAAGCAATTAAGGGAGTTTCTCAGTGTAAGGACCCACATCGACAGGAGCTGCATGACTAAGGCAGCCAATTAACCATCACCATGGTTACCCTCTAATAGCAGCAGAGGCGATGATGGAGTGACAGCCCTGCTCGCTCAGACACCACGCTCCAGCCAGGAGCCAGGGAATCATAATCAGCTGAGTCATATCTGGGCTTCTTTTGTTCAGCTTCCCCTTTTATTTTAAGATCCTCAAAGACGTTTTTCAATGACAACTTTAAGTTAGAACTTGATGGAAGGGAAATGGAGAGGGAAGGACACGCAAACACCTGTACCAGCCTGGGATTTCTTTGGGACATCAGAGGAGGTACAATGATGAGACAAAGAGAGATGAGAGTGAGGAGTTCAGAACAATTCCTTTGACCAAGACATTTACAGAAGTGTAGAAACTTCTGGGCTCTAGACCTTAATTCCTGCAATGCCAAGCCCCAAAGTGGAAGAATTCAGCATCTCAGTCAAACACTGGGATCCCAAAATCTGCACTCACAGCTGACACTGGGGACCAGAAGAACTTTGATGTTTTAGCAACTCAGTTTTCAGCACTGAAGTTCCCCAAGACTCAAACCCTTCTGTTCTAGCCCTGTGGGTGGGAGGGAAGGAAGGCTGGCTTGTATTTATCCACAAGTTTTTCTCCACTTACCTGTACAGCAACCACAGAAAGGACCTCAACTGAGATCCTGTTAAATTCATCAAAACAGCCCCAGGCTCCTGTCTGGGAAAGGCCTTTGTAAATATTCCCACAAGACTGGAAAGAAAAAAAAAAAAAAATTACAAGAGTGAAATCACAAACAGAATCTACTCCAGCAAAAAATGGATTTGATTTCCCTGCCTGTTTATTTATAGCAATTTACAGTCTATTGTGGGTATTTAGAAAGTGCAGGGGAGCAGCAGGCACAACTCAATTATAATATTTATAGCTCTGCACAGTTTACCACTTGATTTGCTAATTGCCCTCTCTAGACAACCCTGCACTCTGGTTCCATCCAAAGGTCACCTGGGCTGAGTTACTGATGGCCCCACGTCCATGAGGGACCTCAGCTGGATAAAATATGGTCCAAGGCCACCTAAGGCAGTGTCCCTGGAGAGCACAGGGATCAGCCCCATGAGCAGTGCTGGCCTTATCCCAGCAGAGGGTCCTAAGGAACCAGGAGAGCTCTGTCCCCATGCCTGGGACAGGTGTCCTGTGGGTCTGGAGAAAGGGAATGGACCAGCACAGCCTCGGTCTCCACTGAGCAGGACAGAATTTGTGAAGAATTTCATGTGCAACCTAACTCCAGAAGGGAGGGAAAAGGTGGAGCAGGGCAGAGAGCACAGCTCAGCTCTCCTCCTCCTCCTCAAGAATCTCCTGCAAGTCTCAGAGACAAAAAGGAGGAGGAGGAGAAAAAGCTGCTCAGCAGGAAGGGAGGCAGCAGAGATGTGAGGAGAGGGGATGGATCAGAGCAAGCCCAGCTGGATAACTCCCACCCTGCAGGTTCCAGGGGCCCTGAGCAGCCCCAGTTTGGGGGAAGAAGCACTATAGAGTTGTGAGGTTTTTAGGATGAGGTGAGAGATGAGAATTTGACTTTATGTTTTCAGAAGGTTGATTTATTATTTTATGATATTATTATATTTTACTATATTATACTGTACTATTGTATTATACACTATACTATACTATAATATATTATAGTGTATAAATTATATTATATTCTAAAACTATACTAAAGAAAGAGAAAGGATGCATCAGAAGGCTAGAAAGGAATGAATAATAAAAACCAGTGACAGAGAATGACAGTGACCAGTTTCAGAGAATCCAACACAGCTGGCTGTGATTGATTATTAGTTAAAATCATATACATGTTTAGATAAACAATCTTCAGACCCCATTCCAGAAGAGCAAAACACAGAGAAGCTGAGGCTTCTCATCTTTCCAGGAGAAAAAAAAAACCTGGTGAAGGGATTTTTCAGAAAGTTTTAGGGTAACAGAGCACCTTGTAGTCCATCTGCTCGGAGCAGTTGAACACGTAGACCATGATGCCCAGGGCTCGGCCCAGGTCCTTGGTGGTCTCTGTCTTGCCAGTGCCAGCAGGGCCTGCAGGAGCCCCACTCATGGTCAGGTGCAGGGACTGGGTCAGGGTGATGTAACACCTGCACAGGACGAGGGAAAAGGGGAAAGAGACTGAGCTGGGTCAGAGGAATGGCAGATTTGTCTTTACAAACAAGCTTTACAACAATAAAGCTTATCTCTAACTAAAATCTTAGCTCCTCTAAAATCTCTAAATTCCTTAAAGTTAATGTCTCATTGTAGTGGTGTTCACAGGGGTCTCACGACGAGGGAAGAGATGAGAATCTTGACTCCATGTTTCAGAAGGCTGATTTATTATTTTATTATATTTATTATATTAAAAGAAAATTATATATTAAACTATACTAAAAGAATAGAAGAAAGGATTTCATCAGAAGGCTTGAAAGGAATAGAAAGGAATGATAATAAATCTTGTGACTGACCAGAGAGTCTGAGACAGCTGGACTGTGATTGGCCATTAATTAAAAACAACCACATGAGACCAATCCCAGATGCACCTGTTGCATTCCACAGCAGCAGATAACCATTGGCTACATTTTGTTCCTGAGGCCTCTCAGCTTCTCAGGAAAAAAAATCCTAATGAAAGGATTTTTCACTAAATACATCCGTGACATCTCATAACCACCACCTCAGGTGGCACCAGCAGGGCCTCACCTGTCGGTCAGGGGGGTGATGACCAGCCGGGGGGTGTTGCCCAGGTACTCGTAGCAATAGAGGAACTGAGCATCACAGATGTTGGCCCAGCAGTGCCGCTCCTCGTCCGACCAGCGGTGCCGCAGCTGCGCCAGCCACACGAAGGCCTGGCCATTGTCCACCTGCAGAGTGACACCAGGGAGGGCAGGGGTGGTGCCTTCAGTCCTGGCTTTCATGGTTTTCACATTCTGTGCTATGTAGGTGTGTAGCTCTGAGCTTCATATTAAGCGGTAGTAAGTTTTCCTTACAAGGTAGGTTGACAAAACAATCCTTTTCCAGCTTGGCACCAAGGAAAATCGATACAAGCTTCAGGCCCAAAATGCATAAACTATGGGGAACCGAGAGAGTAAACAGGGAGGATGGGACTTCATGATCTGGAGCTGTAATTGGACATTTAACCCCAATACGGAAACGGACCAAAACTTATAAAAGTGTGAAAACTCATGACTGGGATCCATCTTGGGTGTAGCCATGGCTGGGCCTTTAAATAAATCCCCACTTTATTCTTTTAGCTCTGTCTAGTCTCTGTCCCAGGTCAGCCTCTCTAGGCATCATTTCTGGCACCCCAGATGGGACAGAAGGCATCTGGAAAACCCCTGGAGCAGAGGAACACCCAGCTCCTGCCCCCCACTCCTGCCAGCACTGCCAGGAGAGCCCAGCTGCAGTCCAGAAGATATCAGAGCCAAAGGGCAGGTTGGACAGGGCCTGGAGCAGCCTAGGATGGCAGAAGGTGTCCCTGCCCATGGCAGGGGTTGGAATGAGAAGAGCTTTAAGATCCCTTCCAATCCAAACCATTTTGGGAGTGTGTGATGACAGGCAGTGTGGGAGTGGTGGACAAATCCCAAGGGATTCCCCGTGGGCCCACACCAGAGCAAGAAAGCTACAGAGAAGAAAATCCCAAATGCTTTTTCTTATGGTTCTGCTGAGGCAGGCAGTGCCCCCAGTGCCTGTCCCTGGTCTGTCCCTCCACAATCTCCCCCTCAATGCCCAGCATGGCTCACACTGAGCTGGGAACACCAACCTTCTGTGCTATCATCTTGGCCACCACGTCCCGCGCGTGCACGTCGATGGTGCAGATGGTCATGATCTTCTGCCTGTCGCCCCTGGAGAGCTGCCCCAGCAGCATGGTCACCAGCGTGTTCAGCTGGGCCACCTGCTTCTTGTGGTACTCCTTCATGGCCTTCTCGTAGCCTTCCTTCATCCTGGAGAAGGCCATGCCCACCTCAGCTGTCCACCAGATCTGGGTGCAGCAGAGAGCCACCTGGGGAAACAGAGTGGCTCAACAGCAGGGCAACACCAGGCTTTCCTTACCTCTGAGAGGGTCTGGGCCATGGGGAGCTCAGGGATGAAGAATCCCTGATGTGAAATGAAGTTTTGTTATACAGTATCCCAGCAGGCAGGAGAGCTGGGATCCATTTTACATCCATTGGAATTCCCGCCCCGGGCACACCCAGCAGCTGTTCATCAGTAAATGAGCCCCTTTCTCATGTCTGAACACATGGGAGGCTGCCAGAGGGGCACCCAAGGGGCTCCTCCCTCTCATCAGGCCCCATCAATTTGCTTTCTCACCCCACTGGGGGTAGGGGCTTGCTGTGACCCCTGGGGTGCAGCAGCCACTGCCCAAGTCCCCGAGCTGCATCCTGCCTGGAGCTCTGGTCAGAGCCCAGAGCTCAGCCTGGGAACCCATCAAGAGATGGCCAGGAGAAAGGAGAACCCGCTTGATACCTTAGGTTTTAAGTTTTTCTGTTCTTTGGTGTGCAGCTTTAGCTTCATATTAAGTGTTACTGGGATCTTTTCACAAGGTGGTGAAGACAAAACAATCCCATTCTAGCTGGAGACTCAGGGATAATCTCTTCAAACTTCAGGCCCAAAGCATAAACAACGCAAGAAGAAGAGGGCGGGCAAGCAAGCAAGGAGGATGGAACTTCATCATTTGAAGCTATTAATAGGGCAGTTAAATCCTATATGCAAATGGACTAAGATTTATAAAAATATGAGATCTAGTGACCAAGCCCTCTTCTGCTTCCATCTTGGAGCCATCTGGGTACTGCCAGGGTGTGGCCTTTGAGGGCCCCTCAATAAATCTCCACTTTATTCCTCTTAACTCCTCAAGGAACCACACCCTTCCTCTCTCCCCTGGACAGAACCACTCCCATCCACAGCCCAGACCCCTCTGGAAGCAGGACAGGGCAGTACCTGGGCAGGGTGGTCAAAGAGCCATTGGTCTCTGGGCTTGTCCTCGTAGGCCGCCACAGCCGCGCCCATCCCGTCCCTCACCGTGGCCCTCATGGCGTCCAGCAGGCGACCCAGCCACACCTCCACCTGCAGAAGGGGTAAATCCAAGAACAGGCCTGCTTCTCACCCCTGGGTGATGAGGGATGATCCCAGGAACACCTGCCATCCCTCAGCAACGAGGGGGACAAGCAGCTTAGCTCTCCAGTCAATGCCCTCCTCCAGACAGGAGGACTCAGCCATTTCTGAGCCCATCCCGTCCCTCACCATGGCCCTCATGGTGTCCAGCAGGTGACCCAGCCACATCTCCACCTGCACAAGGGGTTAAATCCCAGGAACACTGCTGCTTCTCACCCCTGGGTGATGAGGAATGACCCCAGGAACACGCCTGACATCCCTCGTCCCATCCCTCAGCAATGAGGGGGACAAGCATCTCAGCTCTCCAGCAAACAAGCCTCAGGCCTCCTCCAGACTGGGGGACTCAGCCATTTCTGCTCCTGCAGGATCAGCATCTCCTCCCGGAGAGGTTTTTGTGGAAACCCAGCTGGAGGAAGAACCACACTGATCTCCACTGAGGAGCAATTGAGCTCATCGTGTTCCAGCTCCAGGCCATAGCAGAGTCACCCATGGGACTGGAGCACAATCTGCCAGCAGCAAGAGAATGCTGGGAACACAATTCCTGCTGAATTTAGTATTTCACAATTCCTGCTGAATTTAGTATTTAGTATTTTAGAGAGGAGAGTTTAAATGCCAAGTGCCATCACCAGGGAGCTCAGAGCTGGTATTACCTACTTTAGCTTCCTTTAACAGTCCATGGAGGAAAGCGCAGCTACAGGGACAGAAAAGCTGAGCAGTAATTTATTTCTTAAATTTTGTACTTTAACTCGTCCTATGAAATAAGATTTGGAAAACGGGGAAAACCCTTTTCTTTCCAATGGTATCCGTGTAGAAATACTACGGAATAATTTAATCTGTTTTCAGTCTGCATACCCTCCCAACTGGGAGGGTAAGAGTACCCTTCAGAACATCTTTCAGGAATTAAAACTAAAAAACCCAGTAAAGAATAGGCCACAGCCCTTCCTCACCATGGGTTGTGAGGACCCATCCAGAGCAGGACTAGAGCTGTGGCGTAAGCAAGGATTAAGTTCCACATCAGCTCTTCCAGCTTTTCCCATGGAGGCAGTGCAGTGGAACTCTACAAGACCTTGGCTGTTACTGTTATATTTTCTGAAAAATTCCTTCACCAGGATTTCTTCTCCTGGGAAGCTGAGAGGCCTCAGAGAAAAAATGAGAACAATAATTATCTGATTGCTTCTCCTGTGTTTTGCTGCTTTGGAATGTGGTTGGAGAAGCTGAGAAGCCTTGGAGAAAAATGAAAACAATAATTATCTGATTTGCTTCTCCTGTGTTTTGCTGCTTTGGAATGTGGTTGGGGATTGTTTATCCAACATCTGAATTGTTTTTACTTAATGACCAATCACAGTCCAGCTGTGTCGGGACTCTAGAAAGTTACAAGTTTTTCATTATTATCTTGTTAAACCTTCGGTAAGTATCCTTTCTCTATTTTTCAATATAGTTTTAATATAGTATTCATTCCTATAATATCATAAAATAATAAATTAACCTTCTAAAAACATAGAATCAAATTCATCTTTCCTCCCCACAACAGAGGACCCCAAAAATACCAGACTTGGCCAGGGATGCCCACCCAAGGGGTGTGAGAGCAGGTTCCCCCAGGCAGTTTGGACACACAAGGTCTCCCCTCTCACCTGCCCACTGCAGTCACAGGGTTCACTGAACTGGACATATTCCTCCTCTCTGCTGTACATTCCCAGGCCAACCTTGGTTGTCTTCTGCTCAGAGTCCACCTGGAATTTCAGCCTGGCCAAGTTGTCAAAGAGTTTGGAAAGGTGACGCTGCACCTGCCAAAGGGATTGTGTGAATGAAGTGAGGGGGACAGGACACAGAATCACAGAATAATGAGCTTGGAAGAGCCCTCTAAGATCATTGAGTCCAACCTATGCCCTAACACCTCAACCAGACTGTAGCACCAAGTGCCACATCCAGTCTTCTTTTAAACACACCCAGAGATGGTGATTCCACCACCTCCCTGGAAGAGCATTCCAGTACTTTATTATTATTTGGTGAAAACCTTTTTCCTAATACCCAACTTGTACCTTCCCTGATGTAGCTGGAGCCTGTGTCCTCTGGTTCTGTCAGTGCTGCCCAGTGGGAGAGACTGACCCCACCTGTCTGCAACCTCCCTTCAGGAAGGTGTAGAGAACAATGAGGTCACCTCTGAGCCTCCTCTTCTCCAGGCTGAACAACCCCAGCTCCTTCAAACATTCCTCACAGGGTTTGTGCTCCCAGCCCCTCACCAGCCTTGGTGCCTCCTCTGGACATGCTCAAGCATCTCAACATCCTTCCCAAACTGAGGGGCCAGAACTGGACACAGCACTCACGATCAAGGACCAGGACAGGCAGAGCAGAGAGCAGCAGAGGTGTGACAGCCACAGTCCTGCTCACAAAGAATGACCTGGACATCTTGGCAGCACCACATCTTTTCACTCGTGGCCAGGATGCTGCCAACAGGAGCCTCTTGCTGTCCTTCTCAGGAGCTGGATTTGATGATCCTGGTGGGTTCCCTGCAGCTCAGGCTATCCTACAATCCATCCTATGGCTTGTTTGCCCAGTTCTCACTCCCTGTCCCACAGAGGATTCCAGCCCCTCGTCAGAAGCTGTCCCACAGGTGCCCAAATCAGTTTCTTGCCTGGCTGAATCCCAAGAGGTGCCAAGTGGATTGAGAAGCAATGGACACTCAGCTTCCCCACCAGGACAGGCACACATCCTTTCAAATCTCACACAAACCATGGAATCCTGTTTTCCCCTGCAAGTGGGCAGGCTCAGTGACCCCCACTGTCCTCTCCCAGCCCCTGGCCACTCTTCAGGGCCTTGGCTGTGCTCCAGCACTCGATACAGCTCTGCCACCAGAGCCCAGAATGCACCTGAACCTGCACCAGCTCAATACCCAGTTCAAGTGGATAATATCATTGTCTATTTAATCCTCCTTTAGGAATTATCAGGCTTTGAAACTACAGTGGAAAGGCTGAGAGCGTATCCATGTATGATCCTGCCTGACATTTACTTTGATTTTACTGCAAATAGTTTTGAATAACAGAAAGCACCAGGAATTTCTCCTTACTCCGTGGAGCATTTCAGCACAGCAGCTTTTCTCTGCTTCCTGTGTTCTCTTTCTCTCTCTCCATTTTAAGCATCAATCAGCTGTGTATTTATGACACTCTGTGGGCTGAAAATCACCCAGCAGCAGCAAACAGATCCAAGCTGAGTTAAAGGTTAGTGGCAACAAGAGCATTTCCAAACTTGCCCCATTCACATCCTGACACAAACGCTGAAAAGGAGGAAAAGCTTAAAGAAGCCGAGGTTGCTCACTGCTAAAAGGTGGAATAAGGAATTGATTCCTTACCCAACATTTGCTGTGAACACTTTGATTGGGTTCACACACCAACCTCAGGATTATTGATGCCTCCCAAAGCAGGCAGGGCAGGGCATGGCATTGCCAGGCTAAGGGCCTGAGGTTCCCTGACAGCAGCTCCACATGGAACAGCACCTGCAGGACCGAATCCTCTGAACTCTGCCCACGGGGGACAGAGGGTTCTGATCCCTGGGAACGGGGGGAAGGGGACTGGGAAGCCATTTCTTACAACAGGAGGGTCACTGCCAGCTCCTCCAGGGGATGATCCAGCAATCCTGCTGAGCCAGGAGGAGGAATGGGGTGCTTGGGAGGAGGAATGGTGTGTTTGGGGGGATTTGGGAGGAGGAATGGTGTATTTGGGAGGAGAAATGGTGTATTTGGGAGGAGGAATGCTGTGTTTGGGGAGATTGCCCACACCTGGCATTCAGACCCCATCTCAGAAATCCAGTGCAGGGTCAGACACCACCTGGCCACAGCCCCTGGCTGACCTGGCTGCTCACCTGTGCAGGCTGTGCTCATCCCTGCCCTGCCATCAGGATGTCCCAAAGGCTTTGCAGGGGGAAGGAAGAGGCCCTTCCTGGAAATTGCCTCTTCTGCCTTAAAAAACCAACCCTCTACAAGTCACCAGTGCTCAGCCCTCCCACACTGGAATGCCCAGCCTGGGGCTCTTTGTTTGGTGCCATCCCAGGCTGGGATCCGAGGTCAGCAACAAGTTTTGGATGAGATCATTTTCCTGCAGCCTCATTGTACCCCAGCAGGAGCAAAGCCACTGTTTTTATGGCACAAACCCCACAGAGGTGCTCTCTGAACCTGCCATGAGCATCCCCAGGGTCAGATCAGACAACAGCCAGGGCAGGGCTGCCTGTCAGTAATGGCAGATGGAGATCAGCTGTGAAGGAGTTGTTAACCCACACAGGGTGGGAGAAAATCCCTCCAGAAAGGACACTAAGGAGAGTTCCAGGACAATGCCTTCCACTGTGACACTCCTGAAAATGCAGCACAAGCCTTACCAGATGTGGGTTGGTGCCATTGGAAAGAATATCCAGTAAATCTGCAGAAGAAATGAAGTAAAATCTGGGAAAAGCCAACCTTTTCATGTCCAAATATTCAGCCAAAGCCTTCTCACACAGAGACAACCTGGGGAGACAAAGCAGAGCCTGGGACAGGTGGGTGAATACCCTGCCATGCTTCGTGCTGCCCTTCTCAGGCAGGTTCTCCCCATAATGGGGAAAAGCCAGGCATGAGCTGAGCCTGCAGGCTGCTCCTTCCCCCAGCCCTGAACAGACCCACAAAGCACAAGGGAACTCACAGCTCACTCTACTCCAGGGGTCAAACACCCAGGAGTCAGGGCAGCCTGATGAAAAAGCAGAAGCACAAGTGGAAGAAGAGGTTGGAAAGGTTTGCAGTCTGACCCACTGCTTTAGACAAGCTCGTAGCTGCCACAGGTGGTGGCATCCACTGGGATGAACATTTCCAGAACTGCTTTTATTCTAATGAGCCACATTTTAAAGTCTGATTCCAACCAACTCAGCTTTTTGTGTTTGCAAAGCATGAAAGGAAAGTTGTTTGCTCCGATCTAAAATGAATCTTGCAGTGTTCACATGCTAAACTGCTGCTGAGCTTACAAAGTTCCTAAATAACATTCTCTGTGAGGAACATTGGCCTTGTTCGATTGAAAATAAAATCAAATCCTTATTTGAAATGGAGAGCTGCTACTGCCACAACAGCTTAGCATGGACTTTGAAGTGGTTTTCAGGCAGATTCATATGTTAAGTGAGAAGTGTCTCCATCCCAGGGCACTCAGGCCTGTCTCAGGGAGCTGTGTTATGCCTCAAGGGTACACAGGGATAATTTTGTAAATTAAAAGGGCTCAGCTCTGCTTTTTTTGATCACAAAATCACAGAAGGGTTTGGGTTGGAAGGGACCTCAAAGCCCAGCCTGTCCCAGGCTGCTCCAAGCCTCAATGTCCAGCCTGGTTTGGGCACTGCCAGGGATCCAGGGGCAGCCCCAGCTGCTCTGGGCACCTGTGCCAGGGCCTGCCCAGCCTCACAGGGTGATGGGTCACAAATACAGAAACTTGAGAAAGATCAGAAAAGCTGGGGATTTGTGACTGCAGAGGAAGCAGAGCCTCAGAGCACAGGTTCAACCAACTTCTCATGGCTGATTCCAGCCTCTGAAAAAACCCTGGGACTGATGCTCTACCTACCTACTCTGGATGTCCTCCAGCTGCTGGGACAGACCTGCTTTATTGGTGGCTTCAACCACATTTGGGGTTTTCTGAACTTCATAGGCCAGCTCTTTAAAATCCACATCAATGCCTTCAAAACGTTTGGAGTCCTGCAAAGGGACACAAAGGTCACAGCAATGCTCTCTTGGTGTTCTGAGAGATCCCAATCTCTGAGAGCTGTCTTTAGGGTGAGGGCAAAGCTCCTCCTTCATCAGTGAAAGGCTTGTTCCTGCTCAGCATGGCTGTGAATCTGCAATAACACTGGGAGCTGGGCTGGAGGCACCTGAGGAGCTCCCCAGAGCAGCAGCAGGAGAAGAACTGCTCTCCCCAGCACCAGAGTGACAGGACAGGGAGGGAAAGCTGCCAAAGCTGCCTGGACCAGCTCTGTTTGATGATTTGCAGTGTCTGAGCAATGATCTGAGTCCTCTCCCCCCCAAAGGAAGAGTGGACAAGCCTGCAGCACTGAAGGAAGGCAGCAGCTCTCACTCAGCACCCAGGAACTCTGTGTTTGCCTTGCAGTGTTACAAGGGAGAAGATCAGCCCCTCAGCACAGCTCAAGCACAGCCTGGGGTACAAAAACATCCTTGGGGAAACAATCCCAGCACTGAGAGAGCCTCCAGAGGAGCGAGGCAGCAGGAGAACAGCCCTGCTTTGGGGAATTTGGCACTATAGATAACCCCATTTAATAATGGAGCCTCTTCTTCAACACTTCCCAAGCAGGAATTTGGGATTTGGGGGCTCGTACCTGGGGCAGCTGTGCCCTGATGTCTTCTGAGCCTATGAAAATGCTCTCCAGGTGAGACCACGTGCGCTGCACCTCGAACCACAGGGAGATGACAGAGTCAGCAGTGGAGAGCTTCCTCTGCCAGGCAGACACCTCCTCCAGGAAGAAGGCAATGTACTTGGAGGACATTAAATTCTGCAGCTGCACCTGGTTGTCCTCTAGAGTTTCAACGAGCTCCTCATCTGACTTCAGCAAGGGGGTGTGGGTGCGGGGGTGAGGCTCGTACTGGAACTCCCTGGAGCTCCAGGTCACCCTCAGCTCCTTCAGCACCTTCTCCATGCTCATTTCTCTCACTGCTTTGTCCACAATGCCATGGACCTCCCCCTCAAATTCATGCAGGTTGAGCTTGAGGAGGTCAGCCAGGGTGGTGTCCGAGTCCATCACAAACCTCACACCCGTCACCTGCATCAGCTGGTTCCAGTGCCTCTCCCTGATGGCAGGATTTTGAAGTTCTGCCACAGCCTTGAGGGCTGTCAGCATGTTCTTCACCTTGCTGTCCAGCCCGCTGAAAGCATCCCACGCCCTCATTTCCTTGTCCAAATTCCGAATCTCTCTTGCAAACTTCTTGCACTCCAGATCCATGTTCTCCACGTTAATGTCCACCCATCTGGTGGTCTGCCAGTCTTCAAGGCTGCTGTTCACCAGGGAGATCATGTCCCAGAGCTCTTTGAGCAGACACAGCTCCTTCCTGCACTGCTTCAGCTGTTTGTACTCTGGCACCATGACTTCAAACAGACCAGCAGATTCATAAATCGAGGTCATGGCTGACTCCATCTGTTTAATCTCCGTGTGCTTTGCATCCAGCAGTTGATAAGGCTTTTCGGTGTCAAACCTAGAAATAAACGTTTATTCTTCATAAGTGACATTGTAACAACTTCTAAAGGACCCATAAAACAAACAGAGCCTCGGAGAGCCACGGGAGAGATGAAAGGTCTCTACTACACCCTGATGGCTGAGCCACGTGGCACCGCTGACACCACCCAAACCCAACCTCTTCCAGGGACACAGCACTGCAGGCACAGCAGGGAGGAGAGCTGTGCATCACCAGGACGTGCAGGTGATGCCTTAAGATTTCAGCTTTTATATTTTTCAAATCCTCTAGTGCATTAGTGCATAGCTGTGAACTCCATATGAAGTGTAGTTAACTGCCTTCACGTTTTGGTCAGACAGAACAAAAAAACAGATCCAAAAAAGCATGTATTAAACAAGAGAAAATAAACAACCTTGAAAACCAAAGCCGAAGAATCCCAACTTCTTCTTTGAGCGGGGGGCCGGGAATAAAAAAGACTTTTAACACCTCAAAAGCCGTACCAACAACAACAAACCCAAGACAAGCTAACCAAGCCCAGCTCCTTCAAACGTTCCTGAGGCTGGTTGGTGCTGGAAGAGCCGTACCTGAAGGGAGCCTCCCTGGCGAAGCGCTCGCGGAACCGCTGCTGCTGGGCGTCGAAGGCGGCGCAGCTCTGGCGCAGCGCGGTCACCTCGGCGGCCTGCAGAGGGGCCACCTGCTGCTTCACGGCCACGGCCAGCTTCTTCACCTGGCTCCACTTCTCCGGCAGCTCCTGCGGGTACAACGGCACTGCTGGGTCCCCCTGGCACAGGGGGAATTGGCACTGAGCCCATGATGCAGAAGGTGTAATTAGCACTGTGTGATTAGCACTGACCCTGTGATGCAGAAGGCTGAACCATGGCAGTGTTTGAGGGTCCCCAGGATGAGGGAAGAGATGAGAATCTTGACTCCATGTTTTAGAAGGCTGATATTATATTATATTTTATTATACTATATATATTTTATTATACTATATTATACTATGCTATATTATACTATGCTATATTATGCTATGTTATATAATACTTTATATAACACTGTATAATATCACGCAATATCACGCAATATCACGCAATATCACGCAATATCACGCAATATCACGCAATATCACGCAATATCACGCAATATCACGCAATATCACGCAATATCACGCAATATCACGCAATATCACGCAATATCACGCAATATCTGTTATACTATGTTATACGGTTCTATGTTATACTATGTTATACTATGTTATATAATATTCTATATAACACTGTATAATATAACGCCTATAACACCATATAACGTTATACTATGTTATACTGTTATATATTATATTATACTATATTATACTATGTTATATTATACTGTGTTATGCTATATAATATTTTATATAACAGTGTATAATATAACGCCATATAACGCCATATAACGCCATATAACGCCATATAACGCCATATAACGCCATATAACGCCATATATGTTATACTATGCTATACTGTTATATATTATACTATATTATACTATACTATGTTATGTTATATAATATTTTATATAACAGTGTATAGTACAACGCAATACAACGCAATATATGTTATACTATGTTATACTGTTATATATTATACTATATTATACTATATTATACTATATTATACTATATTATACTATATTATACTATATTATACTATATTATACTATATTATACTATATTATACTATACTGTATTATATTATACTATACTATGTTATTTTATACAATACTTTATATAACAGTGTATAGTATAAGGCCATATAAGGCCATATAAGGCCATATAAGGCCATATAAGGCCATATAAGGCCATATAAGGCCATATAAGGCCATATAACGCCATATAACGCCATATAACGCCATATAACGCCATATAAAAGTTATACTATGTAATACTGTTCTATATTATACTATATTATACTATACTATACTATATTATACTATACTATGTTATTTTATATAATACTTTATATAACAGTGTATAGTATAAGGCCGTATAAGGCCATAAAAGGCCATAAAAGGCCATAAAAGGCCATATAAGGCCATATAAGGCCATATAAGGCCATATAACGCCATATAACGCCATATAACGCCATATAACGCCATATAACGCCATATAAAAGTTATACTATGTAATACTGTTCTATATTATACTATATTATACTATATTATACTATATTATACTATATTATACTATATTATACTATATTATACTATATTATACTATATTATACTATATTATACTAATCCTGTGTTATGCATGCTATACTAAAACTACACTAAAGTAAGAGAAAGGAGACATCAGAAGGTTAGAAAAGAATGAATAATAAAATCTCATGACAGACTCAGAGTCTGACACAGCTGGCGGTGATTGGCCATTAATTAAAAACACTTCACATGCTGGATAAACAATTCTCCAAATCGCATTCCAGAGGAGCAAAACATGGAGAAGCTGAAGCTTCCCAGCTTCCTAGGAGAAGAAATCCTGGCAAAAGAATTTTTCATAAAATATGTCAGTCACACTGAACCATTGCTTTATTCTTCTATATTTTATTCTTACTCTATTCTTAAGAAACCCTTCTAGCCTGCCTGACAGAGCTTTCACCTCATTGGTCAACCACGCAAAACACCACTGTGGTATCCACATTTTCTGAAAAATCTCTTTGCTCAAGATTTTTCTCCTGGGAAACCGAGAAGCCTCAGGAAAAAAAAAAAGAAAACAATTATTATCTTATTTGTTTCTCTTGTGTTTTGCTCATCTAGAATGTGTTTAGAGATTGTTTATTCACAAGTAATTGTTTCATTAGATTCTGGCGTGAATTGTTTTCACTCACTGACAAGTCAGGGCCAAGCTGTGTCAGGACTCTGGAAAGAGTCGGGAGTTTTCATTATTATCTATTTAGCATTCAGTAAGTTTCCTTTCTGTAAAGTAAGTATTCTTTAGTATAGTCTAGTATAGCATTCTTTAATACAATATAGTACCATAAAATAATAAATTAACCTTCTAAAACATAAAATCAAATACATCATTCCTCCCTACCACAAAAATCTCAACAAATACCATACACCACCACCCTTTGGTAAACAAATCTCCATAACACATTCCACATTTGCCTAGCAACAGGTGCAGCAAGCGGAGATAAAAATTGTGTTCATTCTTTTTCGGAGCTTTTTCACAGCTTCTTGCAGCCTTCCCCAGGGAAAATGCCTGGGAAGGTTTGTGTTTGCTCTCTGTGGCCAGAGAGCTGCTGCCACACTGCTGGGAGGCAGGAGGGGTGGGATCTGCTCATGGATAACCATGGAACAGGAAAAGCCACAGATCCCATGGCTAAAACTGCAAGGGAGGGTGGTTGGGATGGCCCAAGTCATGTCTGGGGGGGTTTAGATTGGATATGAGGAAAAAAGTTCACAGGAAGGGTTGTAAAGCATCAGAAGATGCTGCCCAGGGCAGGGGTGGAGTCACCATCCCTGGAAGTGCTCAAAACCCTGTGAATGTGGCACCTGGGGATGTGGTTTAGTGGGGAGCATGGTGGTGGTGCTGGCTGGATGGTGAGATTTCATCATCTTAAAGGTCTCCTCCATCCCTGACAATTCCATAATTGCCAAGGGCTCTGCTGTCCCCAGGTTCCCTCCTCTCCATGGGCTCTGCAAGCCCACAGCAAAGACTCTGGGTTTGTCTCCATCCCAGATCACACTCTTGAGGAATTAATGGAGACCCACCATGGAAAGAAGGGAAAGAGCTGCAAGCAGCTCTGAGGCAGCAGAGATGGCCAGGGCAGGGCCAGCTCCTCCTGAGGGGGCTCCTCCTGGCATTTTTCATCACAGTCTCAGCAGAAATCAATGACCACACACAGAGCTGCCTCCTTCTCTTCCTCCCAAGCAGCAGCTCCAGCCCATCCATCTCCAGGGAGGCAGAGGAGCCTGGAGGAACTTCTGCTTTTCCCACTCCACACAGGAGGGAATGAATCATTCACACACAAGTGTTGCTGTCACTCGCCAGGAAGAACAATTCTTTGGCCGTCTCCTGCATCTGGATGGCTGCTCCTGCTCCACACCCTCTATCAGCAAAGTAAATCAGGTATTTGAAGGTATTTGCACAAGCAGGAACACACCAGCAGCTCCCAGGCAGGGGGATTTAGTGGGGCTGGGCTCCCCACAGGACTGGGTTTTATGGTGGATGAGGACACAGCTGGCAGGGCTTGTCTCTGTCCCCCAACACTCACCATCTCTTACAACCTTCTCATGGTCCCCTTTGCAGAAAAGAAAGGAATTCCCAAATAACTGACTCATAAGTCAGATGTGGAAAGATGCCAAAATATTTCCATAACCTGCTGCCAGGGATGTCCTCTGGGTAAAGCAGATCTGGTGGTCTCGACCCAGAGGAGGACTGAAGTCCTGTGGGAAGGCAGCTCCTCTGCCAACATTATCCTCCCCATCTCCAAAGCTGCCAAGAACCAGCTTATTTTAAAATAATTATAATTCAACCTAATTAACAGATGGATTTGAAAATGCATTAATTTTTTTTCAAGAGCAATCGCTGGGAGTTGGAGCAGGCAATTCCATGTTTTTCACACATAACAAAAGGCTTAATCTCTGCTTTAAAAGAAAAAATCTCAACATTTAGAGCTACTAAGGCACATCCTGCAATAGCAAAACGCTGCCCAATGAGGCCCTCTAATGACAGAGAGCCTTGAATATCCCTGGGATGCTCCTCCACTCCTGCTCCCTTTGCCTTCTGCTCCTGGGCAAACTGCTGTGCCCACCACAAACCCTCACCCACCTCCAGCTGCTGGTGGATTTCCTCAGGCAGCTGCTGCTCGTAGGCCCTCAGCAGCTCAATGGTCTCCTTCAGGGGCTCAAACATGGCATCAGTGGCACTGTGACGTTCCTTCACAGCCAGCAGGTGACCCATGACCTCCACCAAGCCACCGTAGTCACCCTTCTCCACCTTTCTGCTCAAACCTCTCTCGGCAGTTTGGATGAACTCGTCCAGGTCAGCCAAGCTGCAGAGCACAAAGCAGGGGAGGAAGCACAGGATGAGGGCAGCTCCTCTGGAATTATTTTTCTTGCAGCTCCTCTGGAGTTAATATCCAGCCTCAGAGCTGGAATTCCCACTCAAAGGTCCCTGGATGTTGTACAGGTTCCTTCAAGGTTGGGATTTCTCAAGTTGGAGAGAGAGTATCTGCACAGAGACAGGGAGCTCAGGAGGGGCTGTCTGAGAGGACAGACTTTTCTGTCCCAGTTTTTACTGGGAGGGTGAGGAGACACCAGCACAGGGTGCCCAGAGCAGCTGTGGCTGCCCCCGGATCCCTGGCAGTGCCCAAGGCCAGGCTGGACAGGGCTGGGAGCAGCCTGGGACAGTGGGAGGTGTCCCTGCCATGGCAGGGGTGGCACTGGATGGGCTCTAAGACCCCTTCCAGCCCAAACCATCTTGGGGTTCTGGGATGGTTTTCACCCCAACTTTTCCACTACAGGAATCCAAGCTCCCCAGGTGAACCTGACACATTTCAAAGCTGTAACAAACAGGGCTTGTCCTTCATGCACTGTCTCTCCTGCAGGTGATGCAAATTCACAGCAGTTTAGGAAAGCAACTGGACATTTGTGGGAGGAAAAAAAAATCCCTCCAGGTCTTTAAAATTAAGATCCCTGTCTCTCAAAGCCCTTGAGCCATAAACCATCACAGACAGGAGAGTCTTTGGGACACATTTCCTCACCTGCTTATCCTGTTCTTAACCTCACCAGCTACTGGGCACTTTGAGCAGAGGAACAATGGGCTCCTGGGTCTCAAAACACTTCTTAAGTGCCTGCTTAAATTCTCTGGATGCTGCTGGGCCTAAAAGTATCCTTAAATACTTCACCTAATAAAGACTAAACTGCTGACTCAGGGACTCTCAATAACAGCTCCTAAATGCTCATTCTCTGCCACACTAAACCTCTTTGCAAAGAAATTATCAGACAGATTTATGGTGCTGAAAAGCACACCAGAGATCACATCACCACCCCACGCAGCAGCCTCCTCTTCAGATGCCTGGGAGCACTCCCCTGGGAGCACCCACAACCTAAGATACCCTTCAGTTGTGACCAATAAATCACCCAGGGCATTGTCCTGCACACATCTGAGCAGATCTTCAGGGCAAGGAACACCTGGTAATGCAAAAGTTGGCGCCCAAACTGCTCCATGACACCTCCCCATGACTGCTCATGCCAGGCTACCTGAATCATGAGGCTTTTAGAAATCTCACAACATTGATGCAGATTTACTGATGGCCACCATCAAATCCAGTTATGCAAGAGACCTGGCAGAGATGGGATTATTTGGTCAAGGAGAGCAAAACACACCCCTGGGGCAAACACAAACTGTATAACACCCAACATCAGGTCCCAGGGATGTCAGGGGTACCAAGGGATGCCACTGCTCCCACTCACACACAAGCAGAGACCAGGGCATGGAAGACTCAGTGCTGGGATGTGGCTGTTGTGCAGCATGGGCCCTTCTCCTGCTCCTGTATTAGCTCTGGAGGTGGTCACAGCTCTGAGGCTGCCAGAGCTCCAGGAGTGTTTGGACAATGCTCCCAGGGATGCCCAGGGTGGGATTGTTTGGGTGCCTGTGCAGGGCCAGGAGCTGCACTGGATGGTCCTGGTGGATCCCTTCCAGCCAAGGGTATTCCATGATTCTCTATCCTTTGGCCATGAGCGTGAAATGACACAACCCAATCCAGACAAGAGAAATTCCATGATTCTCTATCCTTTGGCCATGAGTGTGAAGTGACACAACCCAATCCAGACAAGAGAAATTCCATGATTCTCTATCCTTTGGCCATGAGCGTGAAATGACACAACCCAATCCAGACAAGAGAAATTCCATGATTGTCTATCCTTTGGCCATGAATGTGAAGTGACACAACCCAATTCAGACAAGAGAAATTCCATGATTCTCTATCCTTTGGCCATGAGCGTGAAATGACACAACCCAATCCAGACAAGAGAAATTCCATGATTCTCTATCCTTTGGCCATGAGTGTGAAGTGACACAACCCAACCAAGACGAGAGAAATTCCATGATCAGAGGCAGAACCAGCCCTCACCTGTGCGTGACATGGTCCAGGAGGTGCTGCTTGAACACCAAGCTCCACCTTTTAATCTCGTTGAGCAAGGCTGCCTTGAATGGCCGCACATCCAGCCTCAGCCAGCCCTGGAAGGTGCAGAGGGGCTGCATTCGAGCCACCTCCTCGTAGAGCTGCTCGTAGGAGCCCAGCTGCTCCCTGAACTGCTGCAGCGTGGCCGGCGCCTCGGGGAGCCCCTCCTCGGTGTCTGTGGGTGCAGGGACGTGGAGGTGATGGCCCAGCTCCCTGCTGTCCTGGAGCAGGAGGGGGTGGCCCAGGTCCCTGCTGTCCTGGAGCAGGAGGGGGTGGCCCAGGTCCCTCCTGTCCCGCAGCAGGAGGTGACAGAAGCGCCGCTCCAGCCCCGCGCGGTGCTCGCGGCACGCGGCGGCCGCCGCCTGAGCCCGGGCCAGCAGCTCCTGGCGCCACAGGCACAGGGAGGGCATGGCCTCCAGGGCAGCCTGGTGGGCACAGAGAAAAGGGGAGAGAGAGGAAATAGAGAAAGGAGAGAGAAGGAGTTAGTTGAGAGAGAAGGAGGGGCAGTGGAGAGAGAAGGGAAAGGAGAGAAAGGAGAGAAGGAGGGAAAGAAAAGAAGAAGGAGGGAGAGTGAAGAGAAGAAGAAAGGAAAGGAGAGAAGGAGGAGAGAGAAATGAGAGAGAAGAAGGGAAAGGAGAGAGGAGAAGGGAGAGTGGAGAGAGAAGAGGGGAAAGCAGAGAGAAGAGAAAGGAGAGAGAAAAAGAAGGGAAAGGAGAGAAGAAGAAGAAGGGAGAGTGGAGAAGAAGAAAGAGGGAAAGGAGAGAAGGAGGAAGGAAAGGAGGGAGAAAGGAGAGAAGGAGGGAGAAAGGAGAGAAGGAGGGAGAAAGGAGAGAAGGAGGGAGAAAGGAGAGAAGGAGGGAGAAAGGAGACAGAGAAAACAGGAGAAAGCAGAGGGGAAAGAGGAGAGAAAGGAGAGAAAAGAGAAAGGGAAGAGAGAGGAGGGGAGAAGGCAGAGAAGAGAAAGGAGAGAGTGGAGAGGGAGGGTAGAGGAGAGCACAGTGAGGTGGGAGCACGTGGCACCTCCTCACTGCCCCAGCCCAGGGAAGCCCCAGAGCACAGACCTGGTAGTGGCAGAAGCCACTGTGCGCAGCCAGCCGGGGCACCAGCGAGGAGATGTGGTAGATGCCCTGGAGAAGACTTTCCACCATGTCACAGAAGCCATCGCTGGTGCCAGGGTCCAAGGGAGGGCGAAACACCAAATCTGGGATCACCAAATCCAGCTGCACCTCAAAGAGGGGAGCAAGCCCTGCCTTGGGATCTGGTAGGGAAGAACAGAGATGTCAGGATATTCTCCAAGGCATCTTGAGCCACTGAGGTCCTATTGCAAGGTGCCACATAGCCTGCAGGGACAGCAGCAGGCTGTGGTGGCAGACACACACTCACTGGGGCCGGCACAACCCATGGAGGTGTTGGCAAACCAGCTGTGCTGTGGTACCCACCAAAACCAGTGGGGAACAGGTGAGACACAAGTGATTTAAGGAGCAAAAAACACCCTGAGGAGGAAAAGCTCTTCAGGTAATGCAGAGGGAGTCTGAGAGCTGAACAACACCAGCATGGAAGTGCTTGCAGAGGAGAAAAGCAACAGGAACCAAGTGGCTCTTTAATTTAGTGGTGAAAGGCACGCAAAGAAAAAAAAAACAAAACAAACAGCAACCAGAAACTGAAGCCAGATGCAAATGTGACAACCTAGGCAAGTTTTTAACAAGATGGTGAAGAACTGCCTGCAATTCTCCGGCTCATTGTGCCTCACATCCAGAAGGGAAGCGTTCCTGGAGATGTGCTTCAGCTGCACACAAGCTGCTCTCAGCACAGCAAGGAGGGCTGGGCTAGGCACTCCTGAGCCCAGCTCAGCTCTGCCCAGGACTAATGCTCTCAGGGACTGAGGGCTTTGTTTGGTGCCCTTCAGGAGCAGAACTGGCTCTTGAGCCTCCCCACAGAGGAAGGATGGTGCCATCCTGTTGCTTTGGGTATGGGAGGGTGGGAGATGACTGATGTCCAAGCACAGATGTGGGAGAAGCCTCAGAGGTCTCTCTCTCTAACCCTTGCAGACAGTGCAGTCACCTCCATCCCTCCCCCTGAGCAATCCAGTGACCAGTGCTGGAGCCACCATCCCCTTCTGCAGGCTCCAGTGCCAGGGGAAAGCCAGGAAAAAGAGAACAACCACTGAGTGTAAGGGAACACAACCAGAGATCAGAGATGTCCCCCTTGGAGAGGCCAGGAAAAAGAGAACAACCACTGAGTGTAAGGGAACACAACCAGAGATGTCACCTTGGAGAGGCCAGGAAAAAAGAGAACAACCACTGAGTGTAAGGGAACACAACCAGAGATCAGAGATGTCCCCTAGGAGAGGCCACAAAAAAGAGAACAACCACTGAGAATGAGGGAATACAACCAGAGAGGTCCCCTTGGAGAGGCTGAGCAGCCCCTGCTGCCAGGGGACAGGAGCCAGGTGTCACCTGTGTTCTCCAGGAGGTATTTCAGGGAGCACTCAATGGCAGTGAAGAATCCATCCAGGACTATCTCATCCACATAATCCAAATACACCTTCCAGGCATCAGAGGCTGGCTCTGCACGTAGGAGGCTCTGGTTTTCCTGGAAGACAAAGAAGATTCCTTCACACACAGCAGGGCTGAGTGTGCCCAAAAATCCTCCTTGCACGTAATACAGGGTTCATTAAGTGTGGGTAAGCAGGTGCTGATGCTGAAGTTTTTGCCTTTGAAGGCATCACTGCCCCACAGCCAAGGGCTGATGCTGGGCAGCACAGCAGTGCCAGCCTCACGGAGGTGGATCTTCCTACTGGGGCATGGCCACAGTTTGCTCCTGTCAAGGGCTGCTTGGTCTCCAGGAACACTTCAAGGTGAAAATGGAGGGCAGAAGAGCCTTAGAAGGTCTTCCACATGTTTTCCTCCTTCTTCTTTGAGGCCATGGGACTTGGGGCTGCTTTGCACCCCTGGAGCAGAGAGAGCTGGGGGTCCCAAGGCCCATCCTGATGAACCTGTCTGTTTCTCTTCAGAGTCCAAGGCCAGACATGGCCCTCAGGAAAGGGCTGGCCCATAACCAATCTCTCTGCAGGCCAGGGGCTGTCCCTGACATGCACAACACCTGGCTCCAGGCAGGTGAGGAGCAGAGCTTTGGGCTTTCTCCTGGCCTGCAGAGGACTCTGAGCTGTGGAAAAACAGCTGAGAAGCACCAAGGTTTGGGACAGCAGCGTCTCTCCTGTCACTCAGCTTCTCCTCAGCATCACCTCCGGCTGCACAGAGGGACAGAGCCTCAAACCGGAGCCCCAGCCTCTGTTCCCAGGTAACAGCTCAGAGAGGATTTTTCCTTGGAGCAGCAGCATCCCAATCCCGATGCACCACTCCCCTCTAGTGGCTCTCCAGCTTCTCCCTGGGTGCTCAGCATCACCTCCTGCTGCACAGAGGGACAGATCCTCAAACCAGAGGGTCAGCCCCAGCCTCTGTTCCCAGTTGAACAGCTCAGAGGGGATTTTTCCTTGGAGCAGCAGCATCCCAATCCCGATGCACCACTCCCCTCTAGTGGCTCTCCAGCAGCCAGGGCTGCAGCCAGACCCTTCCCTGGGCTGGAGCTGCTGCTGGTCCTGCCCGGGGCTGGGAGCCCAGCCAGCCCCACACCCCAATCCAGCCCATCCCACCCCTCAGAAACAGCACCAATTAACCCCGGATCCAGTTCTCAAATGGGTTCAGGGAGTTCATTTCAGGCAATGCACTCTGGACGTCTCCAGTGCCACAGGGACCACACGGAGCCTCTGAGGAGCCCCCCAGGTCTGCAGGTGCCCCCTCACCTTCAGCAGGGAGTGGATCCTGTGCCCAGCCTCCCTGACCAGGCTGTAGCGGCGCTCCAGGCGCTCCTGGCACTCCTCCAGGCTCAGCACTGCCTCCCTCTTGGGGTCCCTCCTCTCCAGCATGGGCGACCCCCACGAGTGCACGATGCTCTGGATCTCCTCAACGTTGCCCTTGGCCTTCTGCACCCTCTGCCCCAGGTCACAGACATCGCTCACCAGCCCGGAGATGTGATCCCACACACCTGGGGAAAATGAGATGGTTGAGCCTCTATTTCCAGAGCTGCTGGGCCAAGCTCTGGTGTTCTCTCCTTCAGACCTTTTCCCCGTGGTCTCACGTGTTTCTCACTCATCCTAAAGGTCAGTGATTCACCACCTCGAGCAGCAGAGCCACCTCAACCTCTCCCCTACTGTGGTTATGATATTTTCTGAAAAATCCCTTTGCCAAGATTTTTTTCTCCTGAGAAGCTGAAAAGCCTCAGAAACAAAATGTAAACCGAAATAATGAAATAATTACCTGCTGCTGTAGAATGCAACAAATGCATCTTTGATTAGTCTCATGTAGTTGTTTCAAATTAATAAGCAATCACAGTCCAGCTGTCTCAGACTGTCCAGTCAGTCAAAAAATTTTATCATTCTGATTCCATTCTTTTTCCATTCCTTGCTAACCTTCTAATGAAATCCTTTCTTCTATTATTTTAATATAGTTTTAATATAACATACTACAATATACTATACTACAATATACTATACTACAATATACTATACTACAATATACTATAATATACTACAATATTCTACAATATAATATAATATAATATGAATAATAAAATAATAAATCAGCCTTCTGAAACAAAGTCAAGATTCTTGTCTCTTGTCTCACCCTGAGACCCCTGTGAACACCACCACACCCTACCCCAACAAGGCTCAGCAGGGACCACCAGAGCCTCTCCTCCCCACAGCCTGGGCTAAACCAGGGGAGCAGGATCCTGCCCACAGCCCCAATGGACCAGGGGGATGTGGGAAGGAGAAAACACACCAGGAGCTGCTCCTCATCCTCCCAGTGGTGCTGGATACACCAGACAGAGCCCTGTCCCACTGGGAACTGCCACTGGGAACCAGGGAGCAGGAGGAGCCCCAGGTGTCACACGGTGGGAAATGGGTTTGTGAAGAATTCTCAAAACCTGGCAGAAAGCTCACACAGCCTTGTACATCTGAGTGCAAACCCTGAGATAAGGTGTGCTGGCTTAGGAGGGCCACGGAATAGAGATGACATTGTTGAGAGAGAGACTGAACTGGAAAAAAGTCTCAACAAGGTTCAAATGTAGCCTTGCAAAAAGACCAGATATTTTAGAGAATCGAAAGATGCATTGTAGCATGACATGGGGTAAAAATATAGGTGATTGGTGTTAAATATAGGTAAAATATAGGTAAAATATAGGTGATTGGTGTTAAATATAGGTAAAAATACAGGTAAAAATATAGGTGATTGGTGTTAAATATAGGTAAAAATACAGGTAAAAATATAGGTGATGGGTGTTAAATGTAGGTCTAAATATAGGTAAAACTATAGGTGATTGGTGTTAAATATTGGTAAAAATATTGGTAAAAATATTGGTAAAAATATTGGTAAAAATATTGGTAAAAATATTGGTAAAAATATTGGTAAAAATATTGGTGATTAGTGTTAAATATAGATTAAAATATAGGTAAAAGTATACATGATAGGTGTTAAATATAGGTTAAAATATAAGTAAAAATAGAGGTGATTGGTGTTAAAGGTAACAGCAGCATTGTGGGGCAAAAGCTAATAGGCTGAAAAAGATTTATAAAGTATTGTAACCAGGAAATGGGTTGGCTTCTGATGGAGTGGAGTTGAGTTCTACATCTGTCTCACTATTCATTGAGACTGATAATGAAATAAAATCTTTTAAAACACCTCTCAGCTGCCCCATCTCAGTAAAAGCTGGGAAAACCAACATCACACAGAGCCCGCTCACCTTCTGTCTTCCAGGTCAGCGTTTCTTCTGCCTCTCTCAGCTTCAAGTCGATGTCCTGCAGCTGCCCCTGCACCAGAGGATGCTCCACCTCCAGCAGGGATCTCAGGACCTTGTTGTAGCTGTTCCCCATCAGCTCCAGGCTGGCCACCAGCTGCCAGAAGGATTCCTTGCAGGAATGGAGCTCAGCTGCTGCCGGGGGGATGGCTCCTGCCCCGCTGCCCCTCAGGTAGCTCACCTCCCTGAGCACGGCCACCAGCTGGGGAGGCAAGGCACAGAGCTGGGCACAGCGCGGCCCTGCCAGCTCCTGGAACTCCCTGCAACCTGTTCTGAGCATCACAGGGGGTTCCTGCTGGTCAGCACAGCCCTGCCAGCCCCTTCTGACCATCACAGGATGTCCCTGCTGGTCAGCACAGCCCTGCCAGCCCCTTCTGTCCATCACAGGGGGTTCCTGCTGGTCAGCACAGCCCTGCCAGCTCCTGGAACTCCCTGCAACCCCTTGGAGCATCACAGCAGGTTCTGCTGGTCAGCACAGCCCTGCCAGCTCTTGGAACTCCCTGCAACCTGTTCTGATCATCACAGAAGGTTCTGCTGGTCAGCACAGCCCTGCCAGCTCCTGGAACTCCCTGCAACCTGTTCTGAGCATCACAGGGGGTTCCTGCTGGTCAGCACAGCCTTGCCAGCTCCTGGAACTCCCTGTAACCCCTTCTGACCATCACAGGGGGGTCCTGCTGGTCAGCACAGCCCTGCCAGCCCCTTCTGACCATCACAGGATGTCCCTGCTGGTCAGCACAGCCCTGCCAGCTCCTGGAACTCCCTCCAACCCCTTCTGACTGTCACAGGGGGTTCCTGCTGGTCAGCACAGCCCTGCCAGCTCCTGGAACTCTCTGCAATCTGTTCTGACCATCACAGCAGGTTCTGCTGGTCAGCCCAGCCCTCCCAGCTCCTGGCATTCCCTCCAGCCCCTTCTGCTGGTCCTGCTGGTTTATTCCCAAAGCAGTAAGCTGGAAAGGGTCTGGACAGCTCCTGGTCTGTTTCCCATTGATCTCTGACTCTGGATTCCTTCCCAGCTCTGTTAAGCACCCACCATCACCTCTGGTGCTCTCAGCCATCCCCATCCATGTGCTTCCCCTCTCAGGTGGAGGCTGAGCCCCATCACAAGTCCCAGCAATGCTGTTCTGCAAGAGCCATTGGCCATTATCAAAGTGAAAGGTAAGATGGCTCCAGTTCTCTTGGCTTGCTGGGCGGATTGGTATAAAAAAATAATTAAAAAACAGCACCATGGCCTCAAACCCACTGACTCAACTCCTTCTGGTGCCATCAAAGATTTCTGGAGTCACAAAACAAACGTTCCCTGGCTTTTCCACACCCTTTCAGAAGCTCATGTTTCAGGTACACACAACATGAATGTCTGTCTGTAGATGATGCCCCATCACTCCCCACACCAGTATCAACCAGGATGGTCTGACAGCAGCCACACCTCTGGCTCCTGAGGGATTTCTGCCACTGCCTTTAACCAGAATTTGCTCTGCTCAAACTGTAATCAATGCTGGCATTCAGGCAGAGCAGGTCTATGCTAGAGCCTTGTTACCCCCATGGGAGGGGCTCCACAGAGCACAGAGAACCCCCCAGGTGTCCCCCACAGCTCGGGGACACGTCCTGGGGGGCAGGAGGGGCAGCAGTTCTTACCTGGGGATCAAAATTGACCCTGATCAGTTTGGTCTGTGCCTCTCGCCGGATGAGAGGCTGAGCCAGGTTGTACTGGGATTTCTCTGAGACTGTCTGGGACCAATCCAAATACAGCTTTTCCTGGTACCTGCCAGAAGAGAGAAACTTGCACCACACAGGTATCAGACCAGAGGGTGCAGCTGTAACTGAGGGGAAGCCAAGTCCACGCTGAGGAATGAAGAACGTGGAGGAATCTTCAAAACCCACCCATGCCACCTCAACAACAGGGCTTCCAAGGCAAACACCCCAAAAACAACAGTGGCAGCATCAAGTCAGGAGGACACAGCTCTCTCAAGAACCAGTTTGTCATGGTTTGATACTGGTGCAATGCTAGTGCTCCCATGAAAATACATTCTCTCTGGTGTCTGCTGAGATGTGACCAGGAATAAGCAAAGCGGGCCCCCACTTAGAAATAAAGAAAACTTTATTAACTAAACTACAACTATATGTAAAAAGAAACACACAGGAAAAATGAAAAGCTTCCAAAAACATTTCCTCCTCCCCTCACCAAATTTCTAATACATCTATCTTTCAGATCACTAACCTAAGGGTCCATCACCACCCTGACCCAAAAAAACTCACTTCCTCTTAAACCAAGACACAGTTTTAGCAGAGAATTCAGATTTGGAGATGGACCTTCCAAAGCATTTAGCCTAATGTGACATATCAGCAGCTGAGGGTTTCCAAAGGTGTGAGTGGGGCACCCCAGGGATGCTGGGGCAGCTGAAGCTGAGCTCACCTGGCTGGGTAAGGCCATGGCACCCCTGGCATGGGAGCACAGAGGGCAGAGCAGGGCTCCTGGCACCCCACAGGTCATGGGCAGCTCCTCCCTCCCCAGTGACAGAGTCTGCTCTGAATCACCTGAGCACCCAGGACACAGCACCTTGGGGTGCTCACCCCACACCACCTGTGGGGCTGCTCCTCTCTGGAAGGCTCTGCTGAACCACCCAGCCTTGCTCTGGTGATGGGAACAGGGCTCCATCCACCCACCTGCAGCACCCAGGGTGGGCTCTGCTCATCCCAACTCCCTCCAGTGTGGATGGGAGCAGGGCCCTGCAGGGATCCCTGTCGCAGACATCTTTTATGGAAAATCCTTTCCTTAGGATTTTTCCTCCTGAGAAGCTGAGAGGCCTCAGGAACAAAATGTAACCAATGGTTATCTGCTGCTGTGGAATGCAACAGGTGCATCTGGGATTGGTCTCATGTGGTTGTTTCTAATTAATGGCCAATCACAGCCCAGCTGGCTCAGACTCACTGTCCAAGACAGGAGCTTTTGTTATCATTCCTTCTTTTTCTATTCTTAGCTAGCCTTCTGATGAAATCCTTTCTTCTATTCTTTTAGTATAGTTTTAATATAATATATATCATAAAATAATAAATCAAGCCTTCTGAAACACGGAGTCAGATCCTCATCTCTTCCCTCATCCTCAGACCCCTGTGAACACCGTCACAGATCCCCTCCCTGGGGAAGGGGCTCCTCTCAAGGGACAGCCCAGAGCAATCAGGTGAAATATCAAACACTGAGATGCCAAGTCCTGGGCAGTTCCCACAGCTCAGACTGTGGAATATCCACATTACAGCCACTGAAACACAGCCAGGGAGAGAACAGACACTTCTCCCAGCCCAGGTTTCCACCGGGGCAGCTCCTCCACCCCACAGCAGCTCGTTCTGAAGTTCCTGCTGGGCTGCAGAGCCCCTGCTCCCCCCTGCAGGATTCTCACTTGAAGCCATCCCAGCAAACCTCAGGCACCCAGTGCCAGCTCCCTCCTGCTCTCCAGGCAGGGAATTCCCTTTTGCTTGCAAAGGGACATTCCCAAGCCCTGGGCTGCCAAATGTTCTGGCAGGTGGCTCAGGGGAGGGGAAGCTTTCCTGAGCTACAGCCCTGCCTGAGCCCCCTGTACCTGTCGAGCAGCTGGATCATTTCTTCATATTTCTGCAGCACCATTCTTCCACGGGCAGAGTCCAAGCTCCTGGCAGCACAACAGACAGGGCTCCATCACCTTTAGTCCTGGGGGCTGGAATCTGCATTTCCCCCTTCCCAAGGTCCCCCACAGTCTGCAGGCACAGTCTGCATGGATTTCACCCCAAATCCTGGATTTCACCCCAAATCCTCTCCCTGCCCAAGGCTGCCCAGCCCTCTGGCTCTCTCTCAGGTGTTTCCCTGCTGTAAAATGGGGAGAAGCAGCTGGGATGGGAGAAAGACACAGCGCTGCTGCAAAAATCAGTTACCAAACGTTACTTTTGAACATTTTAACTGTGGCAGTTTCTGTGACAATTGTGCTCCACTAGATACAGGTCACAGCTGTGAGAATGACTGTTTGTATAATGTATAAAATGTATTTCTATATAATGTACAGAAAAACATATAAAATGTATGCAACAACATACTATATAGTTAATATATATAATATAAATCTATATATATGCATATCTTCATTTTTCCTTTCCAATCCTTTCTCCCTCTCAAGTTGCACATGGGAAAGAGCCTCACACCACCCTGCTGAAGGGCTTGTCTTTAATGCTCCACACAGAGGGGTAAAATCAATGCCAAATGCAGGGACCATGAGAATTCCAGCCCTGTTGTCTTGATCTTGGGTGATTGTTCCTTTGTTTCATGCTGAGAAAATTATCACCCAAGAGCTGGGACGCTCCCAACCAGGTCCTGGAGGAATTACAGTGGGAAAGGTTGCAATATCTATTTTAATTACAACCCAGGGCTCTGTTAAAAGCTGAGGAGCCTATCTACTGTCCCACTGTGCCTCTCAATCACTTAATAACCAATCCAATTAAAAAGCTTCTTCAAAAACCAAGATGGCAGGGAAGTGAACGGCTCCAGGGCACCTCTTCACTTCTCACCTCCTCACTAAGGACTGCTTCAGCTACAGCCAGTTGTAGGGGGATAGAATATAAGTAAATAAAGGTAGTATAGCAAGTAATCTTACCCCCTAAAGAGCTGCAGCTGGGTTAATTATTAAAGATTAGGAGCAGGCCTGATTTAACAGACCACAGCTGTAGCCAATAAGAAGAGTGTTATAAAAGAGTGGATTGGTTGGTTGAGGGAACTGGGGTCAGCTGGCTGCTGTGAGGACAAGGAAGAGTCAGTGCCTAGAGGAGCTGCCTGCAAGAAACATCAAGGAGGTGCAAAACTCTGGCAAGATGGAACCCTTGCAATGTGCTGACAACAGAACTCTTGCACTATCGTGACAACAGCCACTGCATAGCATTCAACACAGAGAGAACAGCCAGAGAGAGGTTCCCAGACGGTCCCAGCTCATCTGGAGCAGACACTCACAGCCCTGGGACGTGCCTGAGGTGCTCCAAGGGCCCCTGGATCCGCGCCCGCAGCTCCCGCGCCCAGCCCAGCGCTCCGGCCACGGGAGGGACGTTCTTGTGCAGGGGGGGGAACCCTGCAGGGCACAGGGGACAACATTCCATCAGCCCTGCACCCCACAGCACCCACAGCCCCCCAGAGCTGCCCTGCGTCCAGGCTTCCTCCCTGAAATCCAGCCTCTGTCACTCCATGGAGCTCTGCTGTCGCAGACGTCTTTTATGGAAAATCCTTTCCTTAGGGTTTTTCCTCCTGAGAAGCTGAGAGGCCTCAGGAACAAAATGTAAACAATGGTTATCTGCTGCTGTGGAATGCAACAGGTGCATCTGGGATTGGTCTCATGTGGTTGTTTCTAATTAATGGGCAACCACAGCCCAGCTGGCTCAGACAGAGAGTCCAAGACAGAGCCTTTGTTATCATTCCTTCTTATTCTATCCTTAGCTAGCCTTCTGATGAAATCCTTTCTTCTATTCTTTTAGTATAGTTTTAATACAATATATATCATAAAATAATAAATCAGCCTTCTGAAACATGGAGTCAGATCCTCGTCTCTTCCCTCAACCTGAGACCCCTGTGAACATTGTCACAGTCTGCAACCGACAAACACCCTGTGGATTTGGAATAAGGGATCAGAGGAGAAGCCTGGAACCAGACTGGGGGGAATTCTCTGCTTCCCATGGACACTGAGGAAGGGATTTGTGGCTGGGAACTGGCTGTGACCATCCCACCTCAGAGTCACAGAACAGAGCTCCCCAAAGCCACAGCAATGCTGGACTGGTCCTCCATGAATCTCCCCACTCTCCTTGTTGATCTGCACTGGTTCCAGCAGGGCTGCTCTCCTGGAACTTCTCTGCTTCCAGAACAGTCTTCCCAACAGGAATTTACCTATTCCCTTCTGTGCCAGCATTCCCAGGGAATAACAAACCTGGGAAAGGCTGATCAAACCCCAGATTCCCACCTCCCCCTTGCATTTCCACCATTACCCACACATCACATGTGCACATTTAAAACAAGGACATTGGCATGACAGAGCACCCCCAGGCACTTCCCACCAGGAAAGCTGAAAACCTTTGCAATTTGGGAAGTTCTGGTGTCCTTAGCAAAAGCAAATTATTTCCACCCCCACTAAATGAGCCTAAATCCAGTTTCCTGTAAAATCCATTGTCCTCCTGACACGGCACCCACCGAGCTGCAGCCCTGCCTGGGTGTGCCTGGTGTAGGTGAGCCTGGCCTGGTCCAGGGCAGAGCTGAACATGCTGAGCAGGACAGGGACCTTGGCAGCAGCAACTGCAGCAATCCCAGGGCGCTCCAGAAGGTTCCGGAACATGGCCAGCAGCTGTGCAGGGAAAGAAGGGGAAAAGTCAAACTCCAAAATCCTCCACTGGGATTTTCCTCACTGATGCAGCTCCTCAGTAACTCAGGTCTGCACTGATGGATATTTGTCAAGGGAAGGTTTTCCCCTGCTTTCCCAAGTAGTTCCTGCCTTTCATGGAGGCATTTAGGTTTGAAAAGAACTCCAAGATCACCTTTGACTGATCCCACCACTACACCATATCACAAAGGATGTCTTTGTTACAGAAATGCTCAAACCTTCTCTGGGGGTGAACCATATTCCAGACGTCATTCTTCAAAATTTGCTATTTAAAAAAAAACCAAAACAACTTAATGATGCTATCACTTACCATTTCTATAGCAAATTTTACCATTATTCTGATTTTTTTTTTCAGAAAATACCATTTACTTTCTCTTCAGGATAGATTCACTGGTAAACAAAGCCCCCTCATTTCTAGAAAACCTCAATTTTCAGAGTTGAAATTCATCTATGTACTAACAAATTGATATTAACAATGATCACCTGGTTTTAACAGCAGTTTTCACCAGGAAATCAGAGAATCACAGAATGATTTGGGTTGGAAGGGACCTTAAAGGCCAGTTCATTCCACCCTGCCATGGACAGGGACACCTTCACTAGACCAGGGTGCTCCAAGTCCTGTCCAACCTGGCCTTGGAACTCAGAGCAGCCTTTCCTCCAGCTCCCAGGAACACCAGTGCCACTCCTGCCATCCAAAAGCCTGATCTGAGTAATTTCTCTGGCTGCTCTTCCCCAAACTGAGCAAACTCTGCTGTTTGTGTCTGAGGTGAGGAGCAGGGACACCCCCAGCTCCAGGGCTCATGATGGACCCACAGGGCTGAGCATCCCTACCAAAGTCCAACCCAATATCCTCTTGTCCAACCCAATGCCACTGTCCCCAAGTCCATCCCAATGTCACTGTCCCCAGTCCAACCCAGTGTCATTTTCCCCAATCCAACCCAATGTCACTGTCCCCTTGTCCATCCCAGTGTCACTGTCCCCAATCCAACCCAATGCCACTGTCCCTAAGTCCATCCCAGTGTCATTGTCCCCAACCCAACCCAGTGTCACTGTCCCCTTGTCCATCCCAATGTCCCCAGTCCATTCCAATGTCACTGTCCCCTTGTCCATCCCAATGTCCCCAGTCCATTCCAATGTCACTGTCCCCTTGTCCATACCAGTGTCATTGTCCCAAATCCAACCCAATGTCACTGCCCCAATCCAACCCAATGTCACTGTCCCCTTGTCCATCCCAATGTCATTGTCCCCAATCCAACCCAATGCCACTGTCCCCAATCTATCCTATTATCACTATCCCCTTGCCCAACCCAATGTCACTCTCCCCAGTCCAACCCAATGTCCCTGCCCCAAGTCCATCCCAATGTCACCGTCCCTCGTCCATCCCAATGTCACTGTCCCCAACCCATCCCACGGGCACAGCCTGCAGCTGCAGCCCTGTCTGGCCTCTCTGTGGGGCTCCCAGGGAGGGAGGGGAGGCACAGACAGACAGACAGACAGACAGACCGACCTTGAAGATGTGCTCCAGGCCCGGGGCGTCGCTGAAGGCCTGGCTGAACACGGTGCCCAGCCGCCGGTCGATGTCCTGCACCTTCTGCTGGAAGCCCAGGGCATCCTGCTCAAACTCCTGTGGGAAGGGCAGCAGCAAGTCCTGGGCTGGGAGAGGGCACTGGGGAGGTGCCTGCCACCCCCCTGCCACCCCTCCCTTTTTCACCAGGAATAGATTCCGTATTTATGTGGTTTAGAGACAGAAATGCTTCCAGAATCAACTGTCCTGTGCAGCAGCAAGAGACACTTGCATTTGGCTCCTGCCTAACATGTCCAGAGGTAACTGAGTCTCATAACAGCTGCTGTCCAAGTGAAGATGAAAAGCAGCATCTGTCATGGCTTTTAAAATGGGATTGTGTGTTTGTGGGGAGAAATAACTTGAAGTAAAACACACTCCTATATAGCAGAGCAAAGAATGAATGTATGTATGTATAATCTGAATGGATGCATAATCTTATTCACCAGGAATTAAAACACTCCTCCACAGAGTCAAGGACACTTCTGTCCCATCCCATGGCTGAGCTCAGGGTCCCCCAGGATGGACCCACAGTCCAACAAGTCCTAACTTCAGCTGGAGGCAAGACAGGAGGTATCTCCACACTCTGACCCTGAACTGGCATGAAGACCACTCCACCACCCCAAAACCCACAGCAGCTCAAACTCATTGAACCAGCAAGGTATGCTGGATTTCAGCTGTGCCAGGGGAGCTTTAGGTCAGACATCAGGAAAAAATTCTTCACTGAAAGAGTGATTGGGCACTGGAATCATCTCCCCAGGGAGGTGCCGGAGTCGCTGGCATGTTAAAAACAGGCTGGATGTGGCACTCAGTGCCATGGTTTAGGTGATGGGGAGGTGTTGGGGCACAGCTTGGACTTGAGGATCTCAAAGGTCTGTTCCAGCCTGGTTCTTGGTGTGGTTCTGAGATGTGGAGCTGCAAGAACTGCCAAGTGCCTGCAGAGAAGGCCAGCAGCTCCCTGTCCCCGCAGGGACAGATCAGAGCACTACAAAGGGAGGAAGGTGCTGGAAGGAGGAGCCAGGGCAGAGCTGCTCCCTGCAGAGGGGGGGTTCTGCTCCATCCCCACAGGTGCCCCACCTACCACGTTGGCCAGGTCCAGGCAGTCGTAGGCTCGCTCTGAGAACACCTGGTAGCACTCCTGGAACTCCTCGTGCATGGCCAGCACCTGCTGGCCCAGGGCCTTCCCTCGCATCCCCCCCAAACTCGATCTTCTCCAGCTGGGCCAGCTCCAGGGCTGTGGTCAGGAGGCCCTGCAGAGCCAGAGGAGGCACACACAGCAGATGACAGCAGGTACCACAGCACAGAGCCATGTTTGCCCCTGAGGGTGCTCAGAATGGGATCAGGATGATCTCTGGGGTCCCTTCCAACCCAAACCACTCTATGATTCTACAATTGAGTGCTTTTAAAACAGGTGCCATCCATTGTGGTTTTCAACACAGCTCCCTAAGGAAGGAGCAGAGCTACACAGTGTGGTTAGACCAGTAAAATCTTCTGTTCCAGTGCAGGGAATGAGAAAAGGACAAAAGCAACCCAGACCTTGCCTTGCACAGGCACAAGCGGCCTGTGCAGTGCCCATCTGACCCCCCCAGCTGAGAACAGCCCATCCAAAACCAGAGATTGCTGATAGTAAATGATTTTAAAATCATAGAAAATTTGGGGAGTTAAAAAGAAAGTTAGGCTTAGTAGGCCCTGGGAAATGTTAGACCTTGTATTTGCTAGATCATGTGAAACTGCACCTGTGCAGTCAGTATAGGATAAATGATATAATTGTTAGATGTGATTAGATATAATTATGGTTTAAAGAATCATGAGAAACTATGTTAGGGGTTTGAGGGGATCACGAGAAATCCATGCTTGGATGAAATCAATGTATACAATAGAACAACGTCAGTTTAATATGTAAGTTATGTAATAATATAATATAAAATATGTTCAGCTCAAAACCATGTCAAGTCAGTTGGGTTTGTGTTCCCTGACACCCAGAGCTCTTTAATAAAAGCATCTGCATATAATAATTTTGTGATTATGTGTTCCTGAATGCTAACAGTGTGACCAGCAGGTGCAGTGAGCTGGTACCCACAGGAGAGCTCACAGGTGAGCACAGTGTTTGTGTGACAGCCACTCACTGTGTGACAGGTACCCACAGAGCCTCAGCCACGCTGGGGGCTGAGGGAGGATGGCACTTGTGACACCCCTGTCCCTGCCCTATCTCACAACCACAGCAAACAGGGACACCCCACAGCTGGGCACACGCTGGGATGGGAAGGGATGCCCTGGTGGGGGATGTGGAAATTGTCCCTGCTCCACCCCAGGCCCCCTGTCCAAGTCAGGAGATGCCCAGCTCCAGGGTGTCCCTGAATGCCCCAGGGTGTCCCTGAATGCCCCAGGGGGTCCCTGAATGCCCCAGGGGGTCCCTGAATGCCCCAGGGGGTCCCTGAATGCCCCAGGGGTCCCTGAATGCCCCAGGGGTCCCTGAATGCCCCAGGGTGTCCCTGAATGCCCCCAGAAGCCTCGGAGCTTGTCCTGGTTTATTCCCAGCCATGCAAACCCCATCCCCTTGTCCCAACAGGACCACCAGTCCCAGAGAACCCCTGGGAGCACTGACACAGCCACCAGAAGGACACAGCAGCAAACCTGGCACAGGCACTGAGCAGAACCTGGGCAAACAAGTCCTGGCCCTGATGTCAGGGGGAGCAGAGAGCACAGAGGGATCCCCTGGCACCAGGGAGGGAAGGTGCCAGCCAGGCAGCTCATGGCTGCAGTACCTCTCACCTTCACCATCTCCAGCCTCTGCAGGAAGCTGTCCAGCCTTGCAAACACCAGCCTGGAGGGGAAGTCCCAGCTCCTCACTTGCTGGCCTGGCTCATAGTACACCTGCAGGTTTGCTCTTCTCTCCTCCAGCGCCCCTTTGAAGGCATTCAGGATGTCAAACACGGTCTGCACCTTGCCCAGGCTCTCCTCCACCTCTCCTCTAAGAAGATCTTCTGGGGACAGGTACACCACTGCCTGGAAGAGCCAAATCACACCAGAGATCTCCCTTTGCTGCCACAGCAAACTGAACAGCTCTGAGGCCTTCCTCTCAGTCAGAATCCATTTGGAAGGAAGGACAGGGGAAAGAAGGAGAGAAGAGAATTCCTGTAGGAGTGAGGGGGGTGGGATGGTCAGGATGGATGGAGAGCAGAGATCTCTGAAGCCAGGGCTGGAACTTGGGATTTATTGCAAAGGGCCAAGTGCAGGGCCCTGCTGGGAGCTGCCAGCCACAGCTCAGAAAAGGAAAGAGAAATAAAGAGAGGTAAAGAGAGAGAAGGCAAGACTGTGGTAAAGAGGAAGAGAGAGAGAGACAGAGTAAAAGAGGATGAGAGCGAGAGAGAGAGAGTAAAAGAGAGAAAGGTTCCCATTACAACACCATAAATCTTCTTCTGTGCTGAATATTCTGATTCTCACTAACCAATCTAGTCCAAGATACAAATCCTACAGCATTTCCATACAGCCTGTAAGAATCATTACATTACCATACTGTGTTACCCTAAAAAACCCTAAAAACTACTTTTTGGACTTCTTCTGCTAACCCTAAAAACTCCTCTTTGGAAACCCTCAAAACTCCTCTTTGGACCCCTTCTGTCAAGCCAGCAGGGTCTGCTCTGAGCCTTGGAGCTGTCTGCAAGGAGAGGGTGTTGTTTCATTGTCATTATGTTATTTTCTGAAAAATCTTTTTGCTAAGATTTTTCTCCCGAGACGCTGAGAAGCCTCAGAGGAAAAGAAAAACAATGATAATCTGCTGCTGTGGAATGCAACAGGTGCATCTTTGATTGGTCATATGTAGTTGTTTCTAATTAATAGCTAATCACAGCTGGCTCAGACTCTCTGAGAGTCACAAGCTTTTGTTATCATTCTTTTCTATTCTTAGCTAGCTTTCTAATAAAGTATTTTCTATTCTCTTAGTATAGTTTTAATATATAATTTTCTTTTAATATAATAAATATAAAATAATAAATCAGCCTTCTGAAACATGGAGTCAAGATTCTCATCTCTTCCCTCATCCTAGGACCCCTGCAAACACCACCACATTTCATCAAAAGGGGATCACCTTCAGCTGGCCACACCATTGTTTTCCAGTTGTTCAGTAACTGAGGTATCTCAAAGCTTGCTTTCATTTCAATCTCACTTATAGTTTCCATATTCTCAAAATCTTTTGCCAATCATATTTCTAAGGCTTTCCTGTTTCATCTTCCCCTACAGCTCCCCTAAAACCCTTCCTGCCAAGCCCAGGTGCCACAGGCACACACCTGCTGGATGAGGAGGTTGCAGATCTCCTGGAGCAGCACCACCAGCCTCAGGGGCACGCTGTAGTGCTGGCAGCTGACCCAGATCCAGCACACCCCGTGCAGCAGCGGCACCAGCAGAGGCTGCACCTTGCTGAACTCGGCAGCCTCTATGCGCTCCAGGGGCTGCTGCAGGGCTGTCAGGTGCAGGTCGATGTCCTGAGCTTCCCTCAGAGCTGGGGGAGGAAGGGCAGAAGGGGTGAGAAGGCCTGGGGGACAGGGCACAAGTTTTTATATATATATATATATATATACACATATATATACACACATATATATTTATATATATACATATATATTTTAATATATATTTATATATATAAAAAATATATTTATATATATAAATATATATATTTATATATACACATATATACATGTATATACACATATATACACATATATATACATGTATATACACATGTATATACACATATATATTTATATATATACACATATATATGTGTATATATAAAAATATATGTGTATATATAAAAATATATATTTTTATATATACACATATATACACACATATACATTTTTATATATATACACATATATATACATTTACATATATATACACACATATATACACACATATATGTGTATATATGTGTGTATTCATATATATGTATATATATTCGTATATATGTGTATATATGTGTACATGTATGTGTATATATATGAATATATATGTATGTATGTGTATATATGGATATGTATATATATGTGTGTATATATATGTGTATATATGTATACATTCATATATATGTTTATATATGTGTATATATATAGATGTATATACATGTGCGGGCGCTGGCACAAAGAGCGGTGTGGCTGGACCCTGAAGAACTACACCAGAATTAATAATTAGTTCATTTTTTATTAAATTAATGTATTTTAATAAAACCAGGACATCATTGTGCAAATAAACCTGTGGACCAACATGAAGGGAATCATCATCATCATCTAATCATAGAACCATGGAATGGTTTGGGGTGGAAGGGACCTTAAAGCACATCCTGTAACACCTTCCACTGTCCCAGGTGCTCCCAGCCCTGTCCAGCCTGGCCTTGGGCACTGCCAGGGATCCAGGGGCAGCCCCAGCTGCTCTGGGCACCTGTGCCAGGGCTCTCACCCTCACAGGGAAGGATTTCTTACTAATGTCAGGATTTCTTTCTAATATCTAATCTAACTTCTGACAGCATGAAGCCATTTGCCTTTGTCCTGTCACTGCCAACCCTTGTAAAAAATCCACCTCCAGCTCTCTTGGAGCCCCTTTAGGCACTGGAAGACCAGAATAAGATCACTCCAGAGACTTCTCTTCTCTGGACTGAACAGCTAAAATTGTCTCAGCCTTTTCAGAAGTGCGGGTGCAAATACCCCAAAGCTCAGGACTAAGAAGAAGAAGCTCTCCCTGTCAGCATCTCCCTCCCACAAAGCCACCCTGTCCCCCCAGCAGGGAGGGCACAGCACCCTGGGCCCCAGGCTATGGCAGGGGACAGGAATCAGCACCATGCAGAGGGGCCCAGGCTCTCACCTGCCTCCACATCCAGGAGCATGCTTTGGAAGGCTGGCACATAGATGCTCTGCACTCTCTCCAGCACCTCCAGCAGGTTGCTGACCCTCCTGGACCTCAGCTGTCTGTGAATGCCTTCCAGGTCAGCACACCTGCAGCACAGGACACGTCACCAGCCCCCTGGGGCAGCCCCAGCTGTGCCCCAAAGCCCCAGCTCAGCATTTTCTGCAGTTACACAAGGGCACAGACTCTCTAGAACAGGCAAGTTAGAGGTACAGCAGGGTTTGGAACTGAGATCCCCAAATAGTGAGAGTCCTGAACTTATTTTTATGGAGGGAAAAAAAACCCTTTGAAGAATAAGAAATGTTGGGGGGAGGGAGGTTCTGTTTGTTTTAGATTTGGGTTTTTTTTTGAGGACACAGAAGAATTTTCCAAGCAGTTTTCCTGAAGCCCCCACCCCTCTGGAAAGCAGAAGATGTACCTGCATGAGCAAAGAGTCCAGCACAGGAAAATACAGAGGATGTAAGGAGAACAAGGCTGTGGCTGGAGAGAGGGAAGTGGTGAAATCCTGCAGCCACTGGGAGGATTTTCTGCACAGGCTGCAGGGCAAACAGACCCAGGCAGGACCTCACCCAGAAAGGAAACATTCCTCACTTTAAGAAACATTTAGTTTTAGAGCTTTAGAACCCATGCTTTAGTCTGAACTGAGCTGGCAGCAAATGGGGCCAGCACTGGAGGACAGAGCTGGTGCCAGGCTCGGATGAGAGCAGTGCCAGAAGGAGCCAGGTGCTGCTCCTGCAGCCACTGCTGACAGCTCTGCACGGGCAGGGCTCTGTCTCCTGTCATCCTGAGCCAGCACAGCACAAAGGGCGGCTGAAATTCCACTCCCTGGCTCATCTGACCCCCCTGTGGCACCCCCAGCTGACAGCATGGACAGCGCCCAGCAGCTCTGCTCAGAGCCCAGTGATGGAAACACCATCATGCCATTCACATTCTCTGAACAGAGACATAATTTTTTCTCTCAGGGTTTTTTTTTTTTTTTAGAGAAGCACAGAGAGAAGAAGAGAAAAACAATTCTTATCTCTACTTGCTGCTCCTGTTGTTTTGCACATGTGGAATGTGTTAAGAAGATTGTTTACCTGAAGTGATTTGTCAATTAGATTCTGCTGAGGGTTGTTTTGTTTCCTTGGCCAGTTGGCTCAAAGCTGTGTCCTGGCTGTCTGTAGACAACCAAGCACCATTTCCAACTAAATTCCCTGAACTGTGGCTGGGCCAAACCAAACTGAGCCAACCGCCCAGCCACCTCCAGCCACTCAGAGCTCATCATTATTTTAGCAATACTTTTGTGTCCAGGTCTCGACATGACCTGGAGCAGCTGCTCCTGGCTCAGAGCAGCAGCACCCAAAGCATCCCCAGCAGCATCCCCAGCACCCAAAGCATCCCCAGCAGCATCCCCAGCACCCAAAGCAGCACCAGCAGCACCCCCAGCAGCATCCCCTGCACCCAAAGCAGCACCAGCAGCATCCCCAGCACCTGCTCCTCCAGAACTGCAGCTCCACCTGCGGGGTGGGGTTGGTGCCTTGCAGCAGGGGCTCTGAGGACTCTTTCCTCAGCACTCTCTGGATCTGCTGGCTCCACTCGATGATGGCTGACTCGGTGGCATGGACAAGGGACTTACTGATCAGCTCCGAGCTGCAAGAAACAGCACCAGGGTCACTTTCCACTTGTGTGTGTGCATTGGGTCCACCTCAAGGGGCAGCTGGATTTTGCAGTTACAGCCCAGATTCATGTTTCAAACCCACAAAACAATAAAATTCATGAGGGACAATATTTACAAGGGCAGTTAGAGACGAGATAAGGAGGGATGGTTTGAAACTGAAAGAGGGGAGGTTTAAATTAGATACGATGAAGGAATTGTTCCCTGGGAGGGTGGGGAGACACCAGCACAGGGTGCCCAGAGAAGCTGTGGCTGATCCTGAATCCCTGGCAGTGCCCAAGGGCAGGTTGGACAGGGCTTGGAGCAGCCTGACTGCAGAGTTTGGAGTTTTCCTTCAGTGATCCCAGCAGTTCATTGCTCCTCTGCATGCCCACATCCCCTTCCACCTCCTGAGCCTTCCCTGCTTGTATCATTGCACAGTCCCCAAAGACACAGCAAAACACCCCTCCTTGGCAGCCTGATGAGCTGCAGAGGACGGGGAGCATGAAGAGTCCCCATGTCTGACAGGGAGGGTCCCCAAAAGGTGCAGCACATGCAGCAGCAGAGGAAAACCCAGTGGAGAGCAAGGGCTGGTACTCACAATTTCTCACTTTTCGGATCAATGTTCTCAATTCCCTCTGAGGCAGCTGGAAGAGGCAGCAAGGTCTTGCCCTTCACCTGGCCAACAACCTTGAAGACAGTATTTTTCAGGCTGTGCACGTGATGGATGATGTCCTGTGACACCACTCGTGGCCAGCCCTGGTGGTTCCTCCGGTTCGTCAGGATGGGCACGATCACCTACAGCAGGAGCCATGGGACAGCAGTGGGGAAGAGCTGAAGGAGGGCAGATTTCGGTTTGATTTAGGAAGAAATTGCTCCCTGTGAGGGTGGGGAGGCCATGGCACAGAGAAGCTGTGGCTGGCAGTGTCCAAGGCCAGGCTTGGAGCAGCCTGGGACAGTGGAAGGTGTCCCTGCCATGGCAGGGGTGGCACTGGTTGGGCTTTAGGGTCCCTTCCAACACAAAACATGCTGGGATTTGATGATTCTGTGACAAAAAGCACTATGGATGGATTGGCCATCAGGCTCTGAGGTCCTGGGCAAGCCTGAATGTAGCCATGATATTTTCTGAAAAATCCTTTCCTTAGGATCTTTCCTCCTGAGAAGCTGAGAGGCCTCAGGAACAAAATGTAAGCAATGGTTATCTGCTGCTGTGGAATGCAACAGGTGCATCTGGGATTGGTCTCATGTGGTTGTTTCTAATTAATGGCCAATCACAGCCCAGCTGGCTCGGACTCTCTGGTCAGACACAGGATTTTGTTATCATTCCATTCTTTTTCCTTTGCTTGCTAGCCTTCTGATGAAATCCTTTCTTCTATTTTTTTAGTATAGCTTTAATTATATATATATATATAAAATAAAATAATAAATCAGCCTTCTGAAACATGGAGTCAGATCCTCATCTCTTCCCTCATCCTGGTACCCCTGTGAACACCAGCACACCTGCAGACCCTCATTCACCCCCGTCCCAAGCAGCTCCCTGCAGGTGATGATGAACAGGCCAGCAGGGCTGGGCTGAGCCCCGGGGCTGTCCCTGCACAGCCACCCCCATCAGCAGAGGGAAGGTCCTCTGGTACCTCCTGGCATCTACAGCAGAGCCACGTTTTAGGTTGTTTCCCAAAGCTGCAGCCCACTAAACGTGGTTCCTGTGTTTACCAATGGGGTTCCAGCAGCTGGGGGCTGCTTCTGGCTCCCTTGTGCTGGGATAGCAACAGCGCCGGTCACCTTGCCCTGGGACCAGAGCCAGGTTGCCCCTGGTGATGAGCAGCCTTTGTGTGGCCAGACTTGGGGGAGGATAAAGGTTGCTCCAAGCCCCATCCACCCCGGCCTCGGACACTTCCAAGGATGGGACAAGCACAGCTTCTCATTCTCAGGAACCCATCCTATAACCGCGGCGGACCCCGCCGTGGGCGGCCCAGAACGCACGTGGCTCATGACTTAGGAGGCTCCATTGGGCTCTACAGACCCCAGCACCACTTTCCCCCCTTACCTCCTCCACCAGCGCTGCGAAGTGCGGCAGGGGCTCGGCGGGCAGGTCCCCGCACAGCAGCTCGGCGGGGCCGGGGCCGGCTGCGGGCGGGCCGCAGGAAGAAAAGCGCTTTGGTGGCGCCGGGGGGCGGCGGGGGCGGCCCGGGGCTCAGCCCCAGCTCCCCGCCCGGGCCCCGCCAGGCCAGCAGCAGCGCCGGCCCCGCCGCGCCCCGCACGAAGCCGCGGAGCTCCGGCCCCGCCGCCCCGCGCCGGCACCGCTCCGGGGGCAGCGCCAGCGCCCGCGCCGCGCACCGAGCCAGCCGCGCCTCCTCCGGGGCATCCCCCGGGGCACCCTCCGGGGCACCCTCCGGGGCACCCTCCGGGGCATCCTCCGGGGAACCCGGCCCCGCTAACCCGGGAGCCCCCTCGGCCTCCATCGCCCGGCTCCGCAGGGTTTTGTTTGCGAGCAGCCGCCGCCGTTGCCCGGGGGACTCCCGGGAGCCCCGCCGGGATGCGAGGGCGGTCCCAGCGCTGCCGCCTCCCTCCTGCTGCTCCGGCCCGTTCCGCTCATCCCGGCAGCGCGGGGCAGCTCCAGAAGCAGTTCCCGGCTCGCTCCGCGGGAATTTTCCCACGTGGGGCACAGGCAGCTCCCGTCCCTCAGCCCCGGCGCTGTTCCCGACACCGGCGTACCCGCAGCAACCACGTGAAGCTGAAACTTGTGCGCTCCTGCCGCCGCTGCATTTCCACTTCATCAACACCCTCTCGTGTGAGAAGCAGTTCGCTATTTTCCAAATGAAAGATCGTTCTGTAATTCCATGGAAAGCAGCACACGGATCCTGTGCAGTTCCAGAGCTGCTCGTGTCACCCCAACCAGGCCCTCTCCTGGGCACCCCAGCCCGCTCCTGCCTCCATCAGGGCAGTGACAGGAACATTTTGGTTTTCTCCAGTTTCCTGCTATTCATAAAAGCCCAGCAGAGCTTTTCTGGAGGACACAGATGTGTCAATTCCCCAATCTCTGCTTTAGACAAGCATCACACTAAAGCACAGCTCATTAACAAAAGATGCTTCACTGATAGTTTGTCCCTTAATTTCCCATAAACTCAAAATGAAGTCTTAAGACTTGTATGCAAGTATCATCTCCTGAGTGAGGCCTGGCTGTCTTCAAGCTGCCTCCAAAAATGAACTCCTTTATTGGGACAGCACAGAACTCCCCTCCTGCTTCCAAACACAGTGACAGCAGTGGCAAGGGAAGAAGCAAAGCTGACCCACAAAAAGCCTCAGAAAAACTCCTCTTAAGCACAGACCTCCCCTCTCTCTGCCTGCTGTGCCACTTCCCTGTCCCCTGCACCCAGAACCAGAATCTGCTCAAGGACACTCACAGCCACGAGGCTCCAGCATGAGCCAGATCTGATGGCAAGATCTTGGTCATTATCCCAAAGGTCATTTGCCATAGAAATCGAGGTTTTTGTTTCCTCATTAGTGATCCATACACAACACAGCTTTCTGGAGGATGGCGAGTGGTTTATTCAGATTCTAAATAAAGGGTTTGGAAAACTGATCTTTTGCTTAAAAAACCAGCAGAGAAAACCAAAATAAAATGGGAACACCAATGTACAGATGTATTCTCACCCCTAATTTAACCTAAACCCTACAACTGGGTCCCATTTTACTGTTAATTTTCCTCTTATCACCTGGGTTCTGATAGTGAAGGGGGGCATACCCAGCTGAGACATGCTCACCTTCTCCTGGCAAACCCACAGCCCCTCCGGGGCTTCTCACACCTGATCTCTTGCAAAGGTCACACCTGCTGCTGTTACATTATCAGTACCTCATAGCATAAACCCCAAAATTAAAACAGTTCAGAGAGAATTTTTGGTTAAAAGAAAAATTGCCCCACGGACTGGTGAGCCCCCAGAAGAGGAGCTACGTGGGCAGATCCTGTCTCCACAAGGACCAGTGCTGCTGACAGCCCTCTGGAGCTGCAGCCCAGGGAGATCCATGATGAGCAAGCAGACCCAGATGCCCAGGCCAGCCCCTGTCCCGTGGTGCTGGCAGCACCATGCAGTGCCCAGGCCTGTGCAGAGCCAGGCTTCTCTCTAGAGCAGAGCACTTCCAGCCTTGTCCCTCTCAGTTGGCTGTTTTAAGCTTCTTGTCTGGCAGTTCCTGATGGTTCTTGGCTTGTTTTCTTTTCTGGCATGCTGCTTCTGTGCTGTCCCCCCTGGTGAGTTTGTCCAGGACCAGGGCAGTCTCCTTCAGCAGCCTCATCTCCCTCTTCTCCTTCCTCTCCTCCATCTCCACGATGTCATCTGCAAACAAAGCCTTCAGGGGTGGGATCAGCTTTGGGATGGCTGGGAAGTCACCAAAACGAACCTGAAACACAAACACACAGCTCTAGTGTGACAACTGCTGTTTGATTTCCTCCCTCCCCCTTGTCTTTGGCCTGTGCAGGCAGCAGGGCACTGCCCCTTCCTGTGTGCAGCACCTGCCCCCAGCAGCCCTGACCTCAAGGAGTTATTGATGTTTTCTTCACAGCAATGCTGTGGCCCAGCACAAATTCTGACTGACAGTGAGCTGTCCTCACTGCCACGAGTGCCTTCAGCCAGCTTTGGTCTGCTACAGAAAGCCATTGGAGCAGCTCAGCAGTTGGGGATGGGAATGGAGGCAAAACTGGGTTTTTTTTCTGGGAATAGCAAGCACAGACTTGAGGTGGCACGAGGCAAGTGCCCAGTGTGTTATGAGTTGGATTCAGTGGCCATCAGCACGGGTGTCACAGCAGTGTGGGGAATGAGTGACACAGAGTATCTGCTGCCAGCAGCTAAAGGAGCTGTTTCAGACACTGCTCTGAATATTGATACAAGAGGAGCATTTAATTAATGAGCAGCCATCAAAATAACACCAACACCTTTCCCAGACCTGCCCCCAAGCTCCCAACTCACCCTCATGTGGTCAAAGGCAATGCCGACCCTGTCGCTGAAGTCCTCGCTGAAGAGCGGGATCTTGGCGTACCTCTGGCTGAAGTGATTGAGCATGATGAACTCTGCATTCATCTTCATCCCAGTCTGGATGGCCTGGGAGGTTGTGCTGCCAAGAGGAACACGCCCTGGTCACAGCCAGGCTGGCAGGTACTGCTGCTCTGCCCCCAGGGTCTCAGCACACCAAGTGAGCTCACGGGCACAGGCCCCTCTCCCTCGGGCAGCCTGCACTGGTGACAATTCTCTGACTTCCACTCATCCCTGAGTGCAGGAATGAAGCTGTAATTCTTGGAGCCTTGCATTTAAGAGCTCCACAACCTGGGGACAGGCACTTGTCCCAGGGGTGCCAATAGGCTCAGCTGTGCCAGGCAGGGAATGCTGAGCAGCTGCTCTCGGTTTGCCTGGGCAGCACATGGAATCCCTGGCTGCAGGGCTCTCAGTGAGCTGTGGGGATAAAACAATCCTTCTACCCAGGATGTACCCATGCAGAGGGTCATTCCCTTGGGCTGTTCTATTTGTGGAGTTACCAATGTCTGCTTGAAAGCTTTCCCCATTTCCTTTGGGGATGTTGAGAGCAGCTGTGGTGGTCTCAGAGCTGCTGCAGTGACCAACACCCCATCTTTAGTGCAGAAGAACTCCACAGACACCAGAACCTTTGACAGGACTTGAACCATTCACCACCAGCTCCAAGGACCACACCCAGCTGTGTACCTTTCCCTCCCTAACAGGGACAGAGAGCAGAACACATCCCACCTGTGGGTCTTCTCTATAGCTTCCTTTTCCATGCCATCTTCCAGCGTGGCTTCGTGGATCAGCAGGTTGGCATCTTTACCTGTGCAAACAATCACAAATTCCATCTTCAGCTGAAGACTGACCTGCCCAACTGCCCACAGGAGCCTCCTGTCCCTCCTCAGCCCTGTCTGTGTGGCAGACACAGCACCAAAGGTTTGGGAGTGCCCACTTTGGACACTGACAGATGGAGACCTTTCTCCAAGAGATTCTGCAAGCAGAGGGTTTTGTTACCTACCCATTTGCACTAAGGCCATGCAGGGCATTGTGTCACCAGAATAAACTACTTTCCAGCCAGACTTGTGGATCACTGAACATGCAAAGGCATTTTTACAGTGTTGGACTTCACAGGTCTGAAACTGATCAAGGATACAAGCGTTAGACTCCAGGTCCCCTCCAGCCACAGAGCCCCCCAGCTCAGGAACTCACCTCAGCCAGGTCGTAGCTCTCTAACAGAGAGCTCACAAACTCCTTGGCTTTGGGTCTGATGTTCTCACAGCCTTTCACAAGAGACTGAGAAGGAATCATTCTGGGAGGGAGGGAAGAAGAGATCATTAAGGGCAGGTACAAAATAAAACCTGATCTTCTCTTCAAGCAGCCAACTTCTCCTCCTCAGTCTCAGTTCAGTGCCTTGTATAACCTCTTGCTTTCATTGGTGCCCCAGTAACTCACCCCACCACTTCTACCCCACTATCAAATACTCTTTCCTCTACTTGCCCAACTCTCTTTTCCTACAGCAAAGGGAAGCCTGCACACAAACTTCTATTAAGCAGCACAACTGAGTACAAACCCCATCCTGCCCTCTGCAGATTGCATATCCTTGCTCTACAGGCAGTGGAAGGAATCAGAGCCACCTCCAACAAAGGGCTGGGGAAATGGATGAATGTGCCTTGAATAAAGGCCAAGGACATTTCTCCACACAGAACACTCACTTGATGTCTCCAAGGATCTCCTCACAGTGGTTGTGGTACTCGTGCAGCCAAGGCATGATCTGCTCAGGTGCTACCAGAAACAGAGGGCTGAAATCCTGACCCAGGGCTGCCTGCAAAACCAAAGGCAGGGGGGAAAAAAATCAGTGCTAGATGTGCACCAAATCAGAGAGGAGAAATGCTAGGGATAGGCTGGTGCTTCTCCACTACTCTGAATTGCCCTCCCCTCACCCCAAGCCACGTTCAGGAGCAGAGTAAGCACTCACAAAAGCTCTCCGCCGCTCCATCAGGATATTCACCAGCCCCTGCAAAGGGAACACAGGACAAGGGAGTCAGGACTGCCTGGGGACTCAGAGGCAACAGCAGCACAGCTCAGCAAGCCCAGAGTCAGAACAAACAAGAAGGGAGAGGGATTAGAAACACAGAGAGATTCAGCAGTGCCTGGGGAATGAATGAAGAGAGGAAATGCAGAGTGGGGCTGTTGCAGTAAGGTAGAAAAATCAGAGAGAAAGGCTTCATAAAATCAAGCCTGCTCTCCTGGAATCAGTGGCTGGCCTTGTCAACATTTTGCAAGTTCCCATGTGAATGCAATCCTATTGTGAGCCATTCATTACCCGTTTTCCTGGGTAAAATGACTTGAACCTGGCATCAATTGTTTTTGCACCGTTAGATAGAAAAATGAAAACTATATTTCACAAACAACTTCCCCACACATATACACCAGGGGTTTGAGTGACCATTCAATACAGAATAACAAACTGTTACTAACCAATAAAAGTAATTGGCAAGAAAACCACTGACCAGTTGGAGTCACACATGAGGTCTGTAAAACTGTATAAAAAGGAGTTATGTACATAACTCCTTTAAATAATAAAGGTATAAATAAATATATGATGTAACATATATAAATAATATATATATATTATATATAAAAATAATAATAAAACTCCTATAAATAATATAAATATAAATAATAATAAAACTCCTCCTTAATAATAAAGAATGGGCTTTTTCCACCATGAAGAAAATGGAGTCCTGTGTGATTTATTCCCATACAGGGCAGCCCACATTGCTCAGCTGGAGCTGCCCAGGTAGCTCTGAACCCAAAGTTCAGAGCAGAGGGGCACAAGCCCCTTCCCAGCCCCTGAACTCACAGAGTGATGATCTGTGTGCATGTGGGACACAAACACAGCCACGAGGTTACACAGCACTTGGTCCACGTGCTCTCCATAGTGGCGGCAGAGCTGGCCAAAAGTTCCTTCTCCACAGTCCAGGAGCAGGGACCTGGTAGCACTGGAGAGAGGTGACAGAGACATTTAGCAGCCACTCTGAGAGCTCTGAGCAGGGCCAGGCAGGGAGGGGGATCCTTGGGGCTGGAAGGCAGAGATCAGAGAGCCCTGGGGTTCACCTGGTGTTCAGCAGCGTGGAACTGACATTGCGGATTTTCATTGGGATCGCAGACCCTGTTCCCAAGAACACAATTTCAGGATAAGCACCTACATTTCCTAGAGAAAACAGACAACAACAAGGATTTTTAGGCAAATTTTCTCCACACACTGCCCAGTAACTGCAGAGCCAACACAGCCAGCACAGGCATTTCTGCCCCTGTCAGCAGCAGGTTTACAAGGGAAGGCAGCACAAGCCTCACCACTTCACAGCAGTGGGAGGGCCACCAAGAGCTCAGGTCCTATTTTCCAGCACAGTGATCCAAGCTAAGCTGCTGATCTGTACCTGGTACAGCAGACAGGCTCTCCTTGCACTCCTTCACACGGGTCTGGAAGTCAGGGAGATCCAAGGCCTCGCTGACAAACTCATCAGGGTCACAGACAGTCACAGCATCTCTGCAACAACAGGCCACCCATCAGCATGGGGCAAGGCAGGAGCTGAACCAGCCCTTTTCAGAGCAAAGTGATTAAACAGCCTTACAACAAGGGGACAAACACTCTTTCCGTTTTGAGGGGTTGGAGAGGACACATCCACAAGTGTGGTGTGTGCCAAAAAGGCCTGGTTGGGCTGAGCCAGGCACAGAAATGATCATTCCACCAAGTGGAGAAGCTCCTGCAAGAGCACTTCATCCCATCCAGAGCTGCCAGGCACTAGAGGGCACTGCCAGGCAGCACAGAAGGTACTGCAAGAGGAGCAGACACCTAAAGGGATCCAGGCACTGATGAAAAGTGTAAGAAACCTGTGTCCTGAGCCTGCTTCAGAGCATGTGCAGCACTACAGCTACTTCAGTTACCTCAACAGAGAAGCTTAAACTCTTCTTGGCACCTGTGTCCTCCTGTTGTGCCCAGCAAGGACAGAAATCTGAGCCATGGTGGCTGAAATCCCCTCGCCCCCTGGGGTCCCTGAAGGCTCTCACTGAGCAGCTTCACCCATTTGCCCATCAGGCCACAGGAGCAAAGCTAGGAACTGTTTAACAACATGGAGCTCTCAGCTCTGACTTTCTAGGTCTTCAGAAGGTAAGACTCCCCAGAAACTCTCTCCCTGCCCCCCATCTGCCCTGCCACAGCCACAGCTGGGGGCACAGCATGAGTCAAAGCAAAGGAGCACAAGGCTACAGGAGCAAGGGACAGAAACAGCACTCCAAAGCACTGGCCAGGTGGTGTTCTCTCCTCCATGTGCTACACCTTGTCTGAGACTTTCAGGAGCAGGGACACAGCCCTCCAAAGCTCCCCCAGCACAGCCACCAGGAAGGATCTGCAGAGGATCCTGACACAGTGCCTTCCCTCACCAAAAGGCTGCTTCAATCAAACACCCAAACCTGGGAAGAAAGAGATTCCCACTGACCTTTGCCACTCCTGCTGTGGCCTGAGGTGGTATTTCAGGAGGCACTCCCCTCTCACGATGGGCACAGGGCACACAGCCTCTGCTTCCTGCAGGAGGAGGGTGACGTGAGACACAGCCTCTGCTGAGGGCAGCAGGCACAGGGGCAAGCTGGGCCTGGATTACCTTGCTCTGGTAGGTGGTGAGCAGAGGGAAGATCTCTGGGTGGATGAGGTTCAGCTGAGTCTGGATCTTGTAGCTGCGTGGGTTGTGCACAGCAGAGGAGTTTTCATTGAGCACCAAGTGCTGAGTGCCAGGCCCAAATCTGTGAGAGGAAAACAATGCTTCAGCCCCACCTTAGAACTGGGTATATCTGCATACCTGAGCTAAAAATCTCACCTGAGGCAGCAGAGCCCTCGTTTTAGAGCTCTTGACTTAGGAACAAAGATGTGCAGCAGCAGAACAGGCTGCTGCCCCAGAGACAGGAGCCCAGGGAGCACAGCACACGCACCTCTGCATCCACTGCTGGTAGCGGCTGTCTCGCAGCACTGCCTCGGGGGTCATGTGAATAACCAAGGCCACCTGGTGCTCAGCAACTCCCTCCTGGTACCTGGGACACGTGCAAGCACAAAGAACATCTGTCACCTGATTTATTAAGATTTTCTAAGCCTTCTGATGGTGACATTCTTGTAGCGAACTTTGTCACACACTTTCTGTAAATAACTCATTGTTTTGCATTCCTTTGTGGAGGAGGAGAAAGTTGATGGATGGTTGGTTTGTCCAGTGTCATTGGAGAGGTGGCACTGTCACCCTCCAGTGCACTGTCACTTTTGGAAATCTATAAATGTTGGAGTCAGCAAACAAACTCCCCTTTTTTCTTCACCTTGAGAACAGCAGTGTGTGCACTTGTGTTCTTTTGTGTCCTACATTGACACCCATCTGTGCTCCAGCCCCTGTCCTTGGCATGCCCTCCCTCTCCCCCTTTGGTGCTGCCAGAGATGCCCCCTGAGGCAGGCAGAGCAGGGATTTGTTTTCAGAGCACGGAGCTCCAGCACTGCATCACCCAAGCCACAAGGCTCAGGCCATTTGCTGACACCTCCACTGTCCCCAACAAGGCAATTCCTCTCCTCCATCAACATCTGCAGGGCCTCCAGGAGCCCAAATGCTTCTGCACAAGCCCTACAGAGTTCTGTGCAGTCCAGGCTTCCAGCAGCGTCCACTGCTCCCCAGGCAGACACCAGGGCACATTCCTGCTCTGGAGGTCCCTGGGGGAAAACAGTCCCAGAACCCACAGGTCCTGCCTTTCCTAAAAGCCCCACAATGCACCACCAATCCTTTCTTGCATCTGAAGCCCCTTAACAGCGCCAAAGAGCTCAGACATCAGCCATGAGAAACAGCACACCTGGGTTAGAACAAGAACAAAACCAAAACCCAGCACAGGTCCTCCCCCAGGCACTGCAGGTGCCCAGCCCTACCTTTGGAAGGTCTCATTTTCACAGACAGCATCCACAAAGCCCTCGTGGGGACACTCCAGCACCAGGAACACTGGGCCAGGGTCAGTGGGGGTGCACAGCTCCTCAGGAAACAGCTGCAGGCAGATACACAGAGGTCACAGCACAGCCAGCCTGCACACACAGCCCTTCCTGCACCTCTGTGTCCCTCTCCTTCAGTCACACAGAGCCCAGGAGCCACTCCCAATGCTCGGTGCACCCAGCCAGGGCAGCTCTGGGGCCTTTTCTGCTCTCATTTCACAGCAAAATCCAACATGTGTAACAGCAAATCCCAACCCTGGCCTCAGAGAAACCACAACCTAACCAAGGAGGGGAATTTCAGCAGTTTCTAGGTTCCCATGATAGATTGACATGGTAGCAAAAGGATGTGTAAGGCAAAAAAGGCTTTATAAAATTCTTGTGACACAAAGATGTGCTGATCCTGCCTCCCAGGTTAGGATCTCCACTTGCAGATCACCTGGGCCATGGCCAGAGCTGCCTCTGCCTCTCACTCCAGTGTTTGAGAGACCCAGACCCTGCACTCCAGAGCTCCTGAGTTTATTCTGGTGTCAGAGGTGCAAACAGGGTCAGGAGGGAGTGATGGCTACACAGGCATTCAACCCCCAGATTTAAACAATGCAGGGATTAACTCCACCAGCTCACTCCTACCCCTCCACCAGCTCTGGGGAGGGGAGATGAAGCAGCTCTGCCAAACAGCAAACACCCAGCCACAGCCACACAGGAGCTCATTCCCTGCTCAGCACCCCAACAGCCCCAGGCACACCACACTCAGCAACAACCTGGATGAAGGCAAAGCATTCTGCACAAAAACTGTCACCCTTGGATGTCCTGGCAGGCAAAGCATTCTGCACAAAAACTGTCACCCTTGGATGTCCTGGCAGGCAAAGCATTCTGCACAAAAACTGTCACCCTTGGAGCCCAGGGAAGGAGGGAGAGTGGCAGAGCCACAACACAAACACATCTTACCTCTTTGCCTTCAAAAGTGATGCTCTCCCCGTTTTTGAGAGCTGTAATGATGGGAAGGATGGCTGGAGTTCCCCTGAGAAGAAGGCCACACAAATATTTAGCTGCCAGCACCCCCGTGGCTGCTCCTGCTGCCCCCTGGCCCAGGCTGGGCTCTCATACTCACACTGGCAGGCCCAGCTCCTGGGCTTTAGCTGCGAGGAATTTCCCCTTCCTTGGGTGAACCTGCAGAGTCAAACACAATTACCACCCAAATGAAGAGGGCCATGAAACAAGATCATGCACTGCCAGCTCAAGAACTTCACAAATCAAGGCAGTGCTTTGTCCTTTTTCAGTTCCACAGCCACTGCTGCAATTTACCCCAAAAAGGCTTTTCTGGGCTCTCTGCTTTCCAGGATCATTCTGCTGCTTCTTGCTCCCCTCTCTAGCCAAGCAAGCACAACAGCCTGCCCTCCTCTGAGGGCTAAACAAGAATGGAACCTGTACACTCCTAACACTGCTGGATTCTAAAAAACACCTCCAGGTTTACACATTCCTACTCAGGCTACAGCAACTCTGACACTTGAAAAGCAGAAACACATTAGAGCTTCAAAGCCCTACTTGAAAATGCTCTCTCCATTTAAAGCCCTGCAACAAAACGACATCAGGAAACATTTCCTTACAGAGGGTGGTCAACGCCCCAAGCCTGCCAGTGTTTAAGAGACTATTAATGGCCTTAATAAGATATTTTAAATTTTGGGCAGCCTGAAGTAGCCAGGCAGTTGGACTGGATGGTTCAACCCTGGAAATGTCCACAGCCTGGCTGGGTGGGGCTTGGAGCAACCTGATCTAGTGGAAGGTGTCCCTGCCCATGGGAACACGGAATGAGATTGTCTTTAAGGTCTCTTCCAACCCAACTCATCCTGTGGTTGTAGATGATCACTTCAAGTCCCTTCCCCCTGAAATACTCTGTTTCATTCTCTTATCTCTTGGGTTGGTTTAGAGACCCTGTACCCAAACTTACTTTGCAAAGAAAAGCTGTCACCAGGTCAGGATGCTTCCTTGCACACTTCTGTTCACCACCTGCAAAACAAAGCAAAACTACTAAAAACCATCACCCACTATCACTTTTCCTAAAACTAAAACATACCAAACCTTGCTAAAGCATTAACAGGAACATTATCCACTTAACTTGGAGCCCAGCAGCAAAATGTTATGAACAGCCAAGGCCAGAGAGCCAATGGGTTCAAATACAGGAATCCAAACTAAAGCCCAAGACTGAAAAATCATCAGCCCAGCATCCACCTGTAATTAAATTACAAAGGTTGGAGCCTCTACCCCCACCAGAAGCAAACTACTACAGGGATTAATCACACCCAAGCACCAGTCATGTCCAATTTCTTAGGCCTTTTAAATTCTCTGTGACTCCCAAAGAACAATTTCTGCTCCATGGAACCTTCCAGCTGAGCTTCTCTACCAACCTCACTTTCAGACAGCAAATGGCACAGAGGACAAATTCCTATCCTCACTTTGGAATCATCTCAATGAAGTTAAAAAGGCCATTCCATGTGTTTCACCTGCTTTCTTTGGGCTCTCTTTTCCTTCCTCCAAGCTTTGCTGTGCAGCTCTCGGGGATCCAGGCCCTGTGTCTCCTTTAGGGCTATTTCCACCTTGGGGAGATGCTCCAGGACTCTGGGGAGGTGAACTTCCAGCAGCCAGTGGTTTTGCTGTTCCAAATCCAATAAAAGCAGACAAAGATCACTCAACACAAAACAACATAAAAGAAAATCATGAGTAGCATTCCCTCCTCCATGGCAGTCAGGTTGAAACTGCCCCAGAATACAGAGCTCCTCCCCCCAGTCTAGCTTGCACTTGCATTCTCCAGTCACTTATTTCAGGAGCCATCCCTCATCCAAGTCCTTCTCCCCAGACTGTTAAACTCTGTCAAGGCTGTGCTGCACCCTCAGTATCACATTTTGCAGCAGAAAGAATGCAGCTGGCTGAGAAAGCCAGACCCAGGGATGTTGCACAGGTCATTCCATCCACCCACACCTAAAGGAACAAGCCTGACTCAGCAGGTCTTGTTAGTTAAATGAGATGCTTCTCCTGAGAAAAGCAAATTAATGAACCTCTGCTTACTCAGAAGCTGCTCCTGGAGCCTTCACTGTGCCTCCTGAGCAGCTGGGCTCACCTGTCAGAGGGATCTGGTAGACAGTCATTGTCTCATCCTTGTACTCAGGCTCTGTGTGCAACTGCACGGCTGGGAAGAGATCAAAACCCACCATCAACAAGTGCATAAGCAGAGATTGCCACTCTTCAAGGATATAAATCAGGAAAGTGTCTTTGTCTTTCTCTAACACAACCTGCTGAGCGTTCCCCTTCCCCTTCTCTGCCCAACTGCACACCCCAATGAACAATTAAAGTTTTAAACACCCATCATCCCCATGGTGCCATGACGAGCAAATTCACTGGCAGACTCTGGAAGCAAACTGTGTTTTAAAGGCTGTCTGAATCAGCCCCTGAGAAGAAAACAGAGCTGGAAACACTGTTGTGAGGGCTTTAACAGTGTATCAGACCAAAAGAAATGTTTAAAACATCCTCTGAGTGGACCCAAACCAGAGGCTGAGGCTGTTGCTGGGCAATGCAACAGTGGCTAGAGATGAAACAGAGTTCCAAGTTCCATTGCTGCACATCCCTGACCCACCTAAATCCATCCTTTTGAGGGGCCCGGGGAAGAGGCGAATGGCTTTCAAGTAGTTTTGCTGGAAAAGAGGAGAAAGGCTGTCAGGAGGGGACACGAGCAGGGCCATGCCAAACACCCAGCCAGCCCAACCTGAGCAGCTCACGGAGCTCTGGGCAGGCACTGTGCCTTCAGAAAGGCAGAGAGCCACTGTCCCCACCCCCTCCAGCCGTGCAATTAGTCAGCAGAAACTGCAAGGAAATGAAACCACCACAACAACGCTGAGACTGCAAATTTCTGCTCTCCAGATGTGGCATTAGGCTGGCAAGGACCACATCAAACAGGAGAGCAGACTGAGTTCCTATTAATGTAAAATGGGGAGGGAGCAGACAAGGGAACAAAGATCCTCCCCTCTCCCCAAAGCTCATTTATCAGGATTTAGGACTACAGCACAGGTGCAGAGCATTTCTGCTGTCCTGTAACTGAGATTTGGATTTTCAAGCCAGCCCTTTGTGCTGACACTAACTCAGACCAGCATTTCACAGCTGCACAGAGGTTCCCTTTGCCACCAGCTCTCCCAATTCCAGGGTGAGCTTTAACCCTTGGAGGGTTTGCTCTGCCCTGTGCACCTTGCCATACTCACCAGCTTTGGTGGCCCCAGGAACACACAGGTCTGGAGCCCTATGGCCTTCAGGGTGAGAATCATCCCTAAGAGCAAGCAGAGAAACAGCTTTATTGCAGATCCCAAAACAAAGAGCCCTCTCTGTTCAGGAGTGCTCAGGGGTGCCCTCATTGCTCTCTACACCTTCCTGCAGGGAGGCTGCAGACAGGTGGGGTTGGTCTCTGACAGAACCAGAGGACACAGTCTCCAGCTACATCAGGGAAGGTACAGGTTGGATATTAGGAAAAAAAAATCACAGAAAGAATAATAAAGTACTGAAATGCTCTTCCCAGGGAGGTGGTGGAATCACCATCTCTGGGTGTGTTTAAAAAGACTGGACATGGCACTTGGTGCTGTAGTCTGGTTGAGGTGTTGGGGCATAGGTTGGACTCAATGATCTTAGAGGGCTCTTCCAAGCTCGTTATTCTGTGATTCTGCAGTGTCACAGAGGCCCTGCCCAGCCCAACACCTTCTGCTCAGGAGATTTTGGGAAACTGAACCCAGGCAGGCTGCTCAGGCAGAACCTGTGTGTCACCACGTGTCCGCAGTGCCGCAGACCCAGCACCTTCTGCTCAGGAGATTTTGGGCAGCTGAACCCAGGCAGGCTGCTCAGGCAGGGCCTCTCCCACCACGTCTCTGCACTGCACAGAGCCCCTGCCCAGTCCAACACCTCCTGCTCAGGAGATTTGGGGAAAAACTCTGCGCAGAGCCCCAGCCCAGCCCCAGATGTCGCCATGCCCAGCGCAGCCTGGAACACCCCGCAAACCCCCGGCAGCGACTCACCCGGCAGCCCCCCGACGTTGGCCCAGGACACGCGGCTGAGGAAGATGCTGTCCAGGTGGGAGATCTTCAGCCTGCGGGGCACACGGGGGTGAGCGGAGCCCGCCGAGCCCCGGGGTCCCCCCGGTGTCCCGCACTTACTTGTGCTCCTGCATGGCGCGCTGCGTGCCCTCGCCGCAGTTGAACAGATACCTGCGGGGACAGCGCGGTCAGGGCGGGCCCGGCCGGGCAGCATCCCCGCCGCCATTCCCGCACTCACCGGTTGAACTCGGAGAACACGTACACGGCGGCCCCCGCGTCGCGGCTGCCGGCCGCCACCACCTGCACGTACACGGTGTTGGGCCCCGCCAGGCCGGTGCCCGCGCTCCGCCGCCGCTCGCGGGCCCACACGTGCCGGGGCACGTCCTTGGGGCGCCGCCGGGGCCCGCCCGCCGCCGAGGGCCCCTCGGCCATGGCCCGGGCCGCGCCGCCGGGGCCCGCCCGCCGCCACACGAGCGCCCGCGCCAGCGCCCACATCCGCGTGCCCGCCCCGCCCCCGCGCCGCGGCCAATCACAGCAGAGAAATGCCCGCGGGAGGACCGCCCCTTCGTTACGTCATGCTAGCGGGCCAATGGGGAGTGAGAACGGCGGGTGTCGCCCCGCCCCTCAGGCGCCGCTGTGCGGCTCGGCCGCCGCTGGCACGTGATCCGGCTCGGCCGGTCGGTGTTCGGGCGATTCCGGTCCGGGCGCTTCTGTGTCCGGTCCGGGCGCTTCTGTGTCCGGTCCGGCCCGTTCTGTGTCCGGTCCGGCCCGTTCTGCGTCCGGTCACCGCCGGTTCTGTGTCCAGTCACGCCGGTTCTGTGTCCGGACCGGCCCGTTCTGTGTCCAGTCTGTTCAGTTCTATGTCCGGTCACTGCCGTTCCGTGTCCGGTCACTGCCGGTTCTGTGTCCGGTCCGGGCTCTTCTGTGTCCAGTCTGTTCAGTTCCGTGTCCGGTCCGGCCCGTTCTGTGTCCGGTCTGTTCGGTTCTGTGCCCGGTCCCTGCCGGTTCTGTGTCCGATCTGTTCGGTTCTGTGCCCGGTCCCTGCCGGTTCTGTGTCCGATCTGTTCGGTTCTGTGCCCGGTCCCTGCCGGTTCTGTGTCCGGTCTGTTCGGTTCTGTGCCCGGTCCCTGCCGGTTCTGTGCCCGGTCCCTGCCGGTTCTGTGCCCGGTCTGTTCGGTTCTGTGCCCGGTCCCTGCCGGTTCTGTGTCCGGTCCCTGCCGGAGCTCTGGGGACACAGCCCTGGAACCCTGACCTCCATCAGGGGGTTGAGCCTCTCAGAGCCCCTCTGAACCCCTGTGTGTTTGTTTTGCTTTAGAGCAAATTTGGGAGAGAACTTTTAAAAGGGCTCTTTTAGAAAAGCAGATTTAATTGTTTGTTTGGTTTTTTTTTTTAAATTCCCCAGTGTGATAGATGAGTAATGCCATGATTGACAATAGACAAATACCATGTATAATAATACATATGTGATACGATAATAGACAAATATCATGTATAATAAATATATGATACAATAATAGACATATATCATGTATAATGATACATATGTGATACAATAATAGACAAATATCATGTATAATAAATATATGATACAATAATAGACAAATATCATGTGTAACAATACATATATGGTACAATAATAGAAAATATCATGTATATAAGTTAAGTTTATAGATTTATAGTTATGTTTTAGCCCCTTGCATTGTCACCAAGGGACATCTGGGAGGGTGGAATTGTCACTATGGGACACCTGAGCTCCAATCAGGATTTAAGGAATGATCTCCACTGCTGGACAGCCAAGAAGGAATTGATGGACAGAACTTTGGGAGGGGTTAAAGGGTTAAAAAGGGAAAAAAAACTCCGTTGTGTGGCTGAGCACACTGTGGGGAAAATCCTCTGCTCCCTGGTGCTGTAATATTTTCTCTATTCAGTCTTCTGTTGTATTTTTGATAAGGTTTAATAAACTTTTCTAAAATGATGAAAACTGAGTGACCATTTCTCGCACCAGGTGTCATGGACAGATTTTATGAAAAATCCTTTCCTTAGGAATTTTTCCTCCTGAGAAGCTGAGAGGCCTCAAGAACAAAATGTAAACAATGGTTATCTGCTGCTGTGGGATGCAACAGGTGCATCTGGGATTGGTCTCATCTGGTTGTTTTTAATTAATGGCCAATCACAGCCCAGCTGGCTCGGACTCTGCGGCCAGTCACAGGATTTTATTATCATTCCTTTCCTTTCCTTGCAAGCCTTCTGATGAAATCCTTTCTTCTATTCTTTTAGTATAGTTTATGATATAATTTTCTTTTAATAAAATAATAAATCAGCCTTCTGAAGCATGGAGTCAACATTCTCATCTCTTCCCTCATCCTGGACCCCTGGGAACAGCACCACAACCAGGCTCCCCCATTCCAGGAGCCTCTCAGGACCAACAGCCAGCTGCAGTGATAGCATCAGCCAGGCCACAAGGGAGATTTAAAAGCAATATCCCCACAGACCCCACTGACAGGCCAAGGGGATCCTTATCTCTGGGATTTCCCCAAGGTGATATCTGTACTTTCCTTTGTTTGCTGTGAATTCCATGATTGCCATCATCCCCTGGAGCGTGGGTTTATGAAAAGAGCAGGTTTACACACAGGTTAAAGACAGCACAGGGCAATAAGGAGAGTTTGGTGTGTCAGTGGCTCATCAAGGTAATCAGTCTGGTCAAGATAAGAAGCAAAATTAGTGGAAAGCAGATCTTGAGGGCGAAGCAGTAACCACAAGATGCTGGTCCCAGGCACAGAGTGCTGGGAAGGATGAAAGTTTGACAAGAAAGTCTCACAGATGTGCTCAGCTGAAAGATTTTTGAATGTAGGATGGGATGGCAGGAGGGTCTCACAAAGAGTCCCCTCTTTCTCAGCATTGCAGCTCAGAGGATTCCCATTAAACCCTGCTGAGCTTGGCTCTGCACAGCCCCAGGGCTGGATTTGTTCAGAAACACAGAATCCTGAAATGATTCTGTGCTGGAGCTGTTATTGAAGAGCTCTGGGTGTCAGGGCTACAGACCCAAATCTGACTCCCACATGGGTTCAGGATGAACACGTTTTTATACCCTTATCATTATTTAATATATATTTATTTATATATTATACATATTATTTATATATATATATATATAATATTATATAAATATATATATTTATAATTATTAAACTTATATTGTTCTATTGTATACATTGATTTCATCCAAGCATGGATTTTGTAATTACCATCAAACCCCCCAACCATCATTTCTCATTATTCTTGTTACAATTAAACAATAATTATATGCAATTGCCAAACAATTATCACATTTAACAATCATATCGTTTATCATAGTCATTAAATGATCTTACAGGTGCAGTTTCACATGATCCAATAAAGCCTAAAATTTTCCCAGGGCCCACCAAGCCCAACCTTTCTTTCCAACCCCCCTGAATATCCCATGATTTTAGAAACACTTTATCCCTGTACTATCAGATTTACCCTGCAAACCTGTGGTTCCTGAGGGATAACTGAGTTCCCAACGGCATGGAGGGATGGGGAACAGACAGGGAGTCCAGGAGGAGAAAGCAATTTGACAGTGCTTCTTTTGCCATGAAGGATTTGAACGGAGATTGTGGGGAGGATTACCTTAAGAGGTGAGCTTTCAGGTGGTTCATCCCTCAGATTAGTGGCATTTTGCTGAAAAGGTCTTGTTCCTCAGCAACAAATCATGACAGAACTTGGCAGAGGAGGGGGGAAATTCTCAAAAAGTGGCACGGGACGTGACAGGCACTGCCTTAGCCAGAAAAACCTTCAAAATAAAACCCCCAAAAATAAATATGCAAAGATATTGGCAGCTGAATAAAAGAAAGATTCATTAGGCCTCAGAAATACTTGAATGTAGAGTGATTTCAGGGAGCCAACAGCAAGGTGTAACTGAGGGAGTTTCATTAAAGAAGAGTTTACTTTTCTTATCTGCAATCTGCCCCAGCCCCTGCTCCTGTGTCTGCCAGAGCAGCAGATGGATGGAAAAGCCTGGTCCCTGCAGAGCCCAATCTCCCTCTCCCAGTGCTCCCAGCCCAGGGATATTTCCTTCTGCTCTTTCAATAAAAGAAAGGTAAACACCCCCCACCCAGCTGCAGTGGTTTGGGATTATTTTCAATATTGCCTGGCAAAGTATAAATTAAAACAACTCCTCTTTGTTCGAGGAGGAACAGAACAGTCCTTTCCCCATCCTATTCCCACACCCCATTCCCCAGCCCATTCTCCATGCCATTCCCGTATCCCATTCTCCATCTCATTCCCCACCCCATTCCCCATCTCATTCCCATACCCCATACCCCATATCCCATACCCCATATCCCATATCCCATATCTCATTCCCCCATCCCATTCCCCATTCCCCATTCCCCATTCCCCATATCCCATATCCCATTCCCCATTCCCATATCCCATATCCCATATCCCATATCCCATATCCCATATCCAATATCTCATTCCCCCATCCCATTCCCCATTCCCCATATCCCATGCCCCATTCCCATACCCCATATCCCATATCCCAATCCCATTTCCCATTTCCCCATCCCATTCCCCATTCCCATATGCCATATCCACATCCCATTCCCCCATCCCATATCCCATTCTCCATATCCCATATCCCTTATCCCAATCCCATATCCCATATCCCCATTCCCATTTCCCCATCCCATTTCCATTTCCCATACCCCATACCCCATATCCCATATCCCATATCCCATATTCCATATCCTATTCCCCATCCCATATTCCATACCACATTCCTCATATCCCATTCCCCATCCCATTCCCCATTCCCCATTCCCCATATCCCATACCCCATATCCCATATCCCGTATCCCATATCCCATATCCCATTCCCCATCCCATTCCCCCATCTCAATCCCATATCCCATATCCCATATCCCGTATCCCATATCCCATATCCCATATCCCATACCCCATATCCCATATCCCGTACCCCATATCCCATTCCCCATATCCCAAATCCTATATCCCATATCCCATATCCCATATCCCATCCCCATCCCGCAGCCCCGGCGCTGCCGTGGCCCGGTTCCGGCCCTAGGTGGCACCGCGACTCCGCCGCCGCGTCCCGGGCGGGGCGGGAGGACGGGGCAGCCCCGGCGAGTCCCGGCAGCGCCCGAGCCCCTCCGCCTCCCTCCTGACCCCTTCCTACCCCCGACGTCCCGCTGTCCCCGGGCTGTCCCTGTGCCCCCCCGACTGCCCCGGGCTGTCCCTGTGCCCCCAGGCTGTCCCTGTGCCCCCCGGCTGCCCCAGGCTGTCCCTGTGCCCCCCGACTGCCCCGGGCTGTCCCCGGGCTGCCCCAGGCTGTCCCTGTGCCCCCAGGCTGTCCCCGGGCTGTCCCTGTGCCCCCAGGCTGTCCCGCTGTCCCCGGGCTGTCCCGCTGTCCCCGGGCTGTCCCTGTGCCCCCCGGCTGCCCCGGGCTGTCCCTGTGCCCCCAGGCTGTCCCAGGCTGTCCCCGGGCTGTCCCTGTGCCCCCAGGCTGTCCCTGTGCCCCCCGGCTGCCCCAGGCTGTCCCCGGGCTGTCACTGCGCTGTCCCTGTGCCCCCAGGCTGCCCCAGGCTGTCCCTGCGCCCCCAGGCTGTCCCGCTGTCCCCGGGCTGTCCCTGCGCTGTCCCATCCCCTCCGTGCTGCCCCTGGGCTGCCCCTCGTCCTCGCCCAGCACCTGCGGCTGCTCCGGGCTCAGCCTCTCCGGAGAGCCGGGACATCCCCCAGGGCAGCGCTCCCAGCCCGGCCGGCCGCCTGTCCCCTGCCCTCGGTGTCACCGTCAGCGCCCCCAGGGCAAACCCTGCGGCAGGGCCGGGCTGGCAGAGCCCCTGCCCGCGGAGCAGAGCCAGCTCCTGCCCTGGCACCCTGTCCCTGCCCCGCTCAGGATGGCCCCAGCTCCAGACACAGCTTGCACAGCCCAGGAGCCCAAGCTGCTGCTGGGTTTTCACCAGCTCACCCACCCCAGGAGTTGGATCACAGGGCCCCGAGGCTGCTGCTCGATGTGGGAAACTCCTGAGGACTAAAGAGAGCCATGGAGCATTTATGGGATGTACCCCCTGTTTGTTCCTCCCTGGGAGAGGCATCCCCCAAGGAGGAGCAGTGGGTTTTCCTCCCCTCCCCTTCCTCCTGGATTTCTCTTTCAGGTTTTTGGCAATCTTAGACTTCGAAGAGTAGGCCTATGCAGTTAAAATTTGAGCAATACCTATATAAAATGAAGGTCCTACAAATCTTCACGCATGAACTTGGCCACAATTGGCCGAATCCTGAGCTCCAGCCCTCTCCCCATCCCCATCCTGCTCCTCACATGTCCCACAGGAGCAGATCCCTTCAGGACCTCTCTGGTTCTTGCATGGATGACCCCCACTCCTTCACCTCCTCCAGAAACCAGAGCTCAGGATTTCTGCTGGGGTTTCCCAGCAGCTGAGATGGGCCTGGAGGGTGCTGCAGGGAGAGCAGGCATATCCCATATCCCATATCCCGTATCCCATATCCCATATCCCAGAGCTGCTCTGTCCTGGCAGAACCAGCCCCTCGTGGTGCCAGCGGGCTCAGCGGTGCCAGAGCCCCATGCAGACAGAGATGCTGGGGTCCCACCTCTGCTCAGAGCGGTCCCTAGGTACAAAGCTCACTCCCAGTCAGCCCATGAAGCAAACTGGGGTGAGCACACACTTCAGTGGGTGGCTGACAGCTCACCCTTGACACAGAGCTCGTTTCACTCCATCCCCCTCCTCATTTATTTATGATAATTCACTGCAGCGTGGCTTTCACCCTGATGGACGGTGTTTGCACATGTTCCTCTTATCCAGAACATGGGGCTTTGCAGCCACTGCTCTATTTACTGTAATTTTTAGCTCAGACACAACCAGAACTCCCACCCTGTCTGGGCTCTCAGTGCAGAAAACAAGACTAAACTATTTTGGGATGTTTTTCCCTTTTCCTCATACTTGGGTGCTTTCCCATGTGGCTAAGCCTTCGGAGCCTCGGGAAGGGTGAACCTGTTTCACACACCCCTGAGAGCTGCCTCTGACCCCTGCCCACACTGGAACCCCCTCCCCTGACCGCAGGCACCTCCCGCACAGGCCGGCTTCGTGCTCCGCTTGATTCCCGAGCTGGGAAATGCATCCAGCGTCAGGGATGAGCTGAGAGCACCGCGGATGGGAGCGAGCCTCCCAGGCTCCATCCTCACCCTCCTCCTTGTCGCCTCGTCTGCTCTCACCTCCTCAGGGTGCCCAAAACGCTGCCCCAAGACAAGGAGGGAACACGGCCTTGGCCCTGTTTGCCTGGCAAACGTGGAAAAGAGCCTGGAAAATGCCCCTTTGCCTGCATCACTCCCATTTTAGTCCCGCTGGGTGGCACCCGCTGGGGAAAGGCCGGCGGTGCGCGGAGCCTCCCCCCCTCCCGCCTCTGTCACGGCCAAGGGTCTCTCCATTGAAGTTTACTTTAAGGTCTAATAAAATTTCCAAACTGGAAAAATCTTTATGCGGAGGTTGGCTTTGTTTAAAGGAAGAGGACCATAAAGATAAAGCCTCGCCTGCCCGCCGCTCCCCTCCCTGCCCGGCCGAGGGGCCGCGGCTCGGCCCCTCCCTCCCAGCCCGGAGGAAGAGCTTGTTTTCCTAACGAGAGGTTTGAAGATTAAAAGGGGAAAAAAATCAGCCATTTGGAATCCTCTACTGACGCTGCAAATACCCTCGTTAATAGATATGTCTCGTTTTGTTACCCTCATTTTAATTAATCACTAAACAAAGACAGCTGCCAAATTTCGGCTCTGGCTTTCAGCCTACAACTGACTTGAAGCCCTTGAAAAATAGACTATTTATGGTGCCTGGGCTTAAAGCTTAAATTTCTTGTATAAACTTCACCCTTCCTAAGAATAGCGTGGGGAGAGCATGGCCGGCCCCATGCTCGGTGCCCGTGCCCCCATGCCCAGCTGGGTGTGGGCAGCAGTGGGGCCAGGAGGGGTCGGGGTCCCTCGGGCTGCTGACAGCACAGGAGCAGCTGCACTGCTTCCAGGGTGTCCCTGAACAAGTCCCGTTGTCCCCACACAGGCACAGGTGCCACCACCGAGGGAGGTGCCCCATTCCCTTTGCCCTCCTCCGCAGGGTAGAGCACCCTGGTGCAGGAGAGCGTCCCTAGGGCTGGCTGGGTGCCTGAGGGAAGTATTTGTATCCCAGACATGCAGTGTGTGGGGTGAAGAAGTTATTTCATGTTTTAGGGCATGGCTGCTTCATCCAACCCTGACACCCCAAATAGCAGAGCCCTGGGATTTTGCAGCATGATGGAGCTGCCCACAGCAGGGACACGAGGCTTCCCTTGGATGGCAGCTTGGGGCTTCACAGGCTCTGAAAGCACCTTTTTTATTTGTGTATGGATTTTTTGGGTATCCTGGGGAAAGGCTTCAGCTTGTCCTTCACCATCCCTTCAGATCACAGGCAGGGAAGGAGCTTGCCTGGAGGACTGGGGCTTGACATGGCAGGAGGAGCAGCCCCAGCACAGGCTGCAGGCTGCCAGGGGATGCTCAGGGACGGACAGGCTGCAGCAGGGGCTGTGTGCCCTGGGTGCTGTGTGCCCTGGGTGCTGTGTGCCATGGGTGCTCTCTGTTCTGGGTGCTGTGTGCCATGGGTGCTGTGTGCCATGGGTGCTGTGTGCGATGGGTGCTGTGTGCCCTGGGTGTTGTGTGCCCTGGGTGCTCTCTGTCCTGGGTGCTGTGTGCCCTGGGTGCTGTGTGCCCTGGGTGCTGAGTGCCATGGGTGCTGTGTGCCCTGGGTGCTGTGTGCCATGGGTGCTGAGTGCCATGGGTGCTGTGTGCCATGGGTGCTGTGTGCCATGGGTGCTGAGTGCCATGGGTGCTGAGTGCCATGGGTGCTGTGTGCCATGGGTGCTGTGTGCCCTGGGTGCTGAGTGCTATGGGTGCTGTGTGCCGTGGGTGCTGTGTGCCATGGGTGCTGAGTGCCTTGGGTGCTCTCTGTCCTGGGTGCTGAGTGCCTTGGGTGCTGAGTGCCATGGGTGCTGAGTGCCATGGGTGCTGTGTGCCATGGGTGCTGTGTGCCCTGGGTGCTGCTCTCAAAGGCTCTGCAGAGCCCACTGGCCTTGAGGGAGTGCCTGGTGTCCCTCCCACTGCCCGGTGTCCGCCCCGCTTCCCGGTGTCTGTCTGTCCCGCTGCCTGGTGTCTGTCTGTCCCACTGCCCATTGTCCATCCTGCTGCCTGCTGTCGCTCTGTCCCACTGCCCAGTGTCTGTCTGTCCCGCTGCCCGCTGTCTGTCCCTCCTGCTGTCCGGTGTCTGTCTATCCCGCTTCCCAATGTCTGTCCATCCCGCTGCCCAGTGTCTGTCCGTCCCACTGCCCAGTGTCTGTCCGTCCCGCTGCCCGCTGTCCATCTGTCCCGCTGCCCGATATCCATCCCGCTCCCCGGTGTCTATCTGTCTCACTGCCCGGTGTCTGTCCATCCTTCTGCCCGGTGTCCATCTGTCCCGCTGCGCAGTGTCTGTCCATCCCACTGCCCGCTGTCTGTCCATCCCGCTGCCCGCTGTCCGTCTGTCCCGCTGCCCGCTGTCCATCTGTCCCACTGCCCGATGTCCATCCCGCTGCCCGCTGTCTGTCCATCCCGCTGCCCGCTGTCCATCTGTCCCACTGCCCGATGTCCATCCCGCTGCCCGCTGTCTGTCCATCCCGCTGCCCGCTGTCTGTCCATCCCGCTGTCTGTCCATCCCACTGCCCGCTGTCTGTCCATCCCGCTGTCCGTCCATCCCACTGCCCGCTGTCCGTCTGTCCCGCTGCCCGCTGTCCGTCTGTCCCGCTGTCCGTCCCGCCCCGCTCGGGGATGGTTCCGCGGCCCCCCCGCGCTCCGCAGCGGCCGCCGCTGCCCTCCCGGCCCGGGGCGGGAGCCGAGCCAGGCTGCAGGACGCGCTGCTCCAGCTGCAGCCGGGATCTCGCAGCTCATATTTCACGCCGCCAGCAGGTCTCCCACTCGGGTGACACCGAACGCGTGTCACACGCGCTGGAGGCACGGGCTGCCGGCCCCCGCCCGCCCACACAGCCTCCGCCGCGATCCTGCAGCCGTCTGCTGCCTCCATGGCTAAAATAAACTGTCTGCCGCACAGACGGCGGAGCTCACAGCAAAACCTCCTGCTGCACAGCCGGCACCGCGCTGCTCCGGCTGCAGCGCCTCGGGAACCCAGCCCTCGGAAAACCCCGCTCGGCTCAGCACCTGCTCGGATCCGGGGCGCTGCCACGGCCAAACCCCGCGTCCTGCTTCCCTGCATCAACAGCCCGGGACAGCCCCGGTGTCCCCATCCCGCGGAGAGTGACAGCGCCACCGCCACACCGCCAGCTCCCCTGCAGCACTGCGGCACCCACGGGCAGCGAGGGACCCCAAGAACCAGCGCTGGCTGCTCGATGGGACTGCCAGGGGACACTCCCTGCCACCTCTGTGCCACCCACGGGCAGCGAGTGACCCCAAGAACCAGCGCTGGCTGCTCGGTGGGACTGCCAGGGGACAGCCCCAAACGTGTCTGTGCCACCCACGGGCACCAAGTGACCCCAAGAACCAGCGCTGGCTGCTCGGTGGGACTGCCAGGGGACAGCCCCAAACGTGTCTGTGCCACCCACGGGCACCAAGTGACCCCAAGAACCAGCGCTGGCTGCTCAGTGGGATTGCCAGGGGACAGCCCCGTCCCTTCCTGCCACCTCCGTGCCACCCGCGGGCACCAAGTGACCCCGCGTACCAGCGCTGGCTGCTCGGTGGGATTGCCAGGGGACAGCCCCATCCCTGCCTGCCACCTCCGTGCCACCCACGGGAAGTGAGTGAACCCAAGAACCATCACTGGCAGGGGACAGCCCCGTCCCTGCCTGCCACCTCCGTGCCACCCACAGGTGTCCCTAAGCCATCACCACGCTTGCCCTGGGCTGCAGGGCAGAGCTGAGCCCTCTGCTGCACATCATTTCAGCTCCTTTTGGATGGGATCAACCCTCCAGCTGTGGGGCTGGCAGGGGGATCCTCTGTGGCCTGTGGGGTGACACTGCTGCCAGCACGCAGGGCTTGCTCTGGAAGTGCCCCTGAGCCCACCCTGCCTCTCCTCCTCCCCCTGGGCCACGCTCTGATGTTGCTGCAGGAAGGTCCTGCCCCACCTGTGGGGCAAAACTGTGCTGAGCATCTTCCTCTGCAAGCAGCACAAACTCCAATTTGGAGTGGGCTGGGGCAGTGATGGACAGCAGATGGCTCAGAAGGAACCTGAGGGAAGTGGGAGCTGTTCCACTGCCCACTGGGGATGTTTAACTCTGAGCTCTAAGGATGGCAGCCTGAATAACAAGTGGATTGTGTATTTGTACAGAAATATACCCCAAATACAGAGCCCTGGGATTTCTGTATTGGTACAGAAACATATCCCAAACACACAGAGCCTGGGATTTCTGTATTGGTACAGAAATATACCCCAAATACACAGAGCCCTGAGATTTCTGTATTGGTACAGAAACATATCCCACATACACAGAGCCTGGGATTTCTGTATTGGTACAGAAATATACCCCAAATACAGGGCCCTGAGATTTCTGTATTGGTACAGAAATATACCCCAAATACAGAGCCTTGAGATTTCTGTATTGGTACAGAAACATATCCCAAACACACAGAGCCCTGAGATTTCTGTACTGGTACAGAAACATATCCCAAATACAGAGCCCTGGGATTTCTGTATTGGTACTGAAAAGTATTAATGCAGAAATACAATGGTATACAACTCCAGAAACGTCACTGCTCCCCTTTCTGTGCCTGTCCTAGAAGCCTCCTGCTTCTAAAGGATATTTTGTAGGGACTGCAGCTCTGCCCTGTGCAAACACATCATGATTTCTGGATCTCTGTACTGGTACAGAGACACATCCCAAATATAGAGAACCCTGGGATTTCTGCATTGGTACAGAAACATATCCCAAATACACAGAACCCTGGGATTTCTGCATTGGTACAGAAACATATCCCAAATACACAGAACCCTGGGATTTCTGCATTGGTACAGAAACATATCCCAGATACACAGAGCCCTGGGATTCCTGTATAGGTACAGAAACATATCCCAAATACACAGAACCCTGGGATTCCTGTATAGGTACAGAAACTTATTGATACAGAAATACAATGGTATCTCTGTATTGCTACAGAAACACACCCTAAATACACAGAGCCCTGAGATTTCTATATTGGCACAGAAACTTGTTAATACAGAAACTCCCACCTCTCCGCCCCAGAAATGTCACTGGTCCCCTTTTTGTGCCTGTCCTAAAAGCCTCCTGTTTCTAAAGGACGTTTTGTACGGACTGCAGCTCTGCCCTGTGCAAACCCACCATGAGCAGAGCTCTCTGGGCAGGCTCTGGGTGTGACACTGAAGAACCTTCCAGGGACCATCACCCTGTCTCAGCACTGCTGTGGCCTTTGGGGCTCTGCCTCAGACCAGGAGCTGCTTTGCCAAAAGGATTTCACTCACAGGCTGCTGTGCAAACAAACCCAGTGGGAGCTGGGGAAATTCTGGAAGGGCGGGTGGAGATCCCCAGCTCCCAGGGCAGGGGCTGCTGCTCTGACCAAAGGGAGATGTGTTTGTCAGTGTCAGCAGCAGGTTCACACTGACACAGCAGGCGGGGGAGTTTACAGCCACGTGGATATAAATAAACAGCAGGAAAAGGACTTTCCCTGCCTGGGGAGTGGCATCCTGCCCGCCCAGGGAGGGCTGCCCTTGGCCTGGATGCCAGATGGAAGAGGGATTTGCTTCCCTGCTGGTGTCAAAAAACCTACAGGGATTCTTTGTTTTGTTTTGTTTTGTTTTGTTTATTTGTTTGGTTGGGTTTTTTGGGGTTTTTTTTAGGGGTTGCCACCAGCACTGTCCCCAGCACCACAGTGGCACTGAGGGCACAGGTGGGGGGACATGTTCTCAGTGAGGTGAAAGCACTGGGGGTGTGCAGGGGTTCATAGGCAGGGCATGCCACGCCAGTCCTGGTGCTCAGCCCGCTGTGCTCAAGGTGACAGCACCTCAGGGAGGGCTGGGCAGAGCTCAACAAACCCTCCAGAGCTCAGGCAGGTGGGGACTGACCGTGGGGTCCCTGAGCCCACAGTCAGGAGAGCAGGATGCAGGAAGTGCCACCTGTGTGAGATCAACCCCTGAGAGCTGCTGAGAGCAGAAAGCTCCAGAGAGACCTTAAAGCCCCTTCCAGTGCCTAAAGGGGCTCCAGGAGAGCTGCAGAGGGACTGGGGAGAAGGCCTGGAGAACCAGGACCCAGGGAATGGCTTCCCACTGCCAGAGGGCAGGGCTGGATGGGATATTGGGAATCAGGAATCCTTCCTGGCAGGGTGGGCAGCCCTGGCACAGGTGCCCAGAGCAGCTGGGGCTGCCCCTGATCCCTGGCAGTGCCCAAGGCCAGGCTGGACACTGGGGCTGGGAGCACCTGGGACAGTGGGAGGTGTCCCTGGGACAGTGGAAGGTGTCCCTGGGGCAATGGAAGGTGTCCTTGGGGCAATGGAAGGTGTCCCTGGGACAGTGGGAGGTGTCCCTGGGGCAATGGAAGGTGTCCCTGGGGCAATGGAAGGTGTCCCTGGGGCAATGGAAGGTGTCCCTGGGACAATGGGAGGTGTCCCTGGGGCAATGGAAGGTGTCCCTGGGGCAGTGGGAGGTGTCCCTGAGGCAATGGAAGGTGTCCCTGGGACTGTGGGAGGTGTCCCTGGGACAGTGGGAGGTGTCCCTGGGGCAATGGAAGGTGTCCCTGGGACAATGGGAGGTGTCCCTGGGGCAGTGGGAGGTGTCCCTGGGGCAATGGAAGGTGTCCCTGCCATGGCAGGGGTGGGATGGGATGATCTTTAAGTCCTTTCCAACACCTCCAAATTTCGTTGTGATTCTCTGCGCCCCCTCCTTCATCTCCCCATTGCCCAGTCCCACCCAAGCAGGGACACTTTGCAGTGCCCAGACCTGCTCTGCTCAGCCAGCCTGGCACCCCTGGGCTGACAGAAATGCCCAGCACGCTCTGAAACAGCGATCCTGGCAGGGACTGCCCCATCAGTGCCACCCTTGGCTGGGATCCTGCCACGGGACGATCCTCAGGTGCCTCTGTGCCAGGGCACAGCCGCTCCGTCGGGGGGCAGAGGGGCCGGGGGGATGCGCTGGGGCTGCCCCTGGCCTCGCAGCCCCGGCTCGGGCTGTGCCAGGAGGGGACAGCAGCGGCAGAGGCGCTCGGGCAGCGCTCCCGGGAGGCCCCGGCCCCCGCCTCTGCTCCGCCGAGGGCTGCAAGAAGTTAATTTATTTTTGGAAAAGCAGCTCGCAGAGTTTGTCTAATTCCACCCGCACCAGCTCCGTTCACTCTATTTTAAACCCGTTCTTACTGTGCTTCAAGTTTATAAAACACGATCGGTGCTGCCTGGTCAGAGCAGCCCCAAGCCGCGGAGCAGCGGCGGAGCAGCATCTCCTGCAGGACGCTCGGGAAGCCCTCAGGTAATGAATTCACGCTTTCTTCGTGTTGTCCTGTCCTCTGCCGGCTCGGTCACGGCGACACACGGTGTGTGGGGACAGCTGTGGGGACACAGCCGAGCCGGGCATCGCCTCTGCCCGCTGCTCCTCTGGGCTTTTGAGGGGTCCCAGGGGCACCTGGCGGGTTGGGGAGCGCAGAGAGATCTCTGAGGAGCGGGCACAAGGTGTGGTTGGCACTCGGGGCACACGGTGGTTGGCGCTCAGAGCCAGCCTGGCAGCCAGAGGCGGCTGAGCACAGCGAGGATGGAGCTGCTGGGCCCCGCAGCTCCCGAAAGGAGCTTCTGGCTGCGCTGCAGCCATTGGGACGCTGCTCTGGTGACATCTCTGGTGTTCCCACCCCAGCTGGCACGGTGGGACCCCCCAGCAGCTCAGCTTTGTGCTGTCACCCCTGTTTTACTCCTCCTTTGCCATCAGCGTGTCAGGGCTCCCTGAACTCTTGGGGTCATCCTGGTCGCGCCAAACTCTCGGCGTTTGATGCAACCTCTGGGTGACTCACACTGCAACCCGCAAGGAGCGCTTGGAAGGAGCTCCCGGCATCTCCCACACGCAGAAATCCGGGGCATTTATGGAGCGCTTTGTTTCTGTTCTTGAACCCTTCGTAGGGGCGCTGATGTCGTGCGCTGAGCGCTCGGGGCAGCTTGGGCAGAGCTCTCGGGTACCTCGGGGTTAAAACTGCCCAAAACAGCCCCGGGCTGGGCTCTCGGGTACCTCGGGGTTAAAACTGCCCAAAACAGCCCCGGGCTGGGCTCTCGGGTACCTCGGGGTTAAAACTGCCCAAAGCAGCCCCGGGCTGGGCTCTCGGGTACCTCGGGGTTAAAACTGCCCAAAGCACCGCCCTGGCAGCCGCAGCCGGGGCATTTCCAGCGCCGATGGAGCGGGGACGGGGCAGCACTGCCCGGGAGCATCCTCCCTCCTCATCCCAGGGACTGGTGGCCCCCAGGAGGGTTTGGTGGCTTCCAGAAGGGTTTGGTGGCCCTGGCAGGGTTTGGTGGCCCTGGTAAGGATGGCTGACCCCCAGGAGGATTTGGTGGCTTCCAGGAGGATCTGGTGGACCCCAGGAAGGATTGGTGGCCGTGGTAGGGATGGCTGGCCCCCCAGGAGGGACTTGTGGCATCCAGGAGGGTTTGGTGGTCATGGCAGAGTTTGGTGGCCCCCAGGAGCATTTGGTGGCTCCCAGGAGGGTTTGGTGGCCCTGGCAGGGATGGCTGCCCCCAGGAGGGTTTGGTGGCCCCCAGGAGGATTTGGTGACCCCCAGGAGGGATTGGTGGCTTCCAGGAGAGATTGGTGGCTTTCAGGATTGTTTGGTAGCCCCCAGGAAGGTTTGGTAGCACCCAAGAAGGTTTGGTAGCACCCAGGGAGGGTTTGGTGGCCCTGGCAGGGTTTGGTGGCTTCCAGGATTGTTTGGTGGCCCCCAGGAAGGCTTCATTGCTCTGGCAGGATTTAGTAGCCCCCATGCAGGAGTGTTTTGGGGCCAGGGGGCGTTCAGGGCTCAGCACTGTTCTGAGAGCCCTCTGTGTCCTGCTTTACTGCTTCCTCCTGCCTCTCATCCCTCCAGCTCCAATCACGGGGGGAAACACCCCAAAAGGCAGAACACTGAAAGCGCTGTGTTTTAGGCCACCTCTCCTACAAATGTCATTTGTCAGCTGGCCCCAGGGCCAGCAGCAGGAGCTGAGCCCAGGTCCCCTGCCCAGTGCTGCTCTCTCTGTGCTTGCTCTGTGTTTTCTGGTGGTCCAGCTCGGAGGGGAAGGGAAATGTGGAAATGTGGTTGTTGTGTGGAGCGTTCGGGCTAAAAATAGTTTCCCTCTCGTGCTCCATCTGAATGGGCAGCCACATATGACTGTACATGGATTTGTCTGATAGTCCCATTTCAGTGTAAGAGACAAAATATCTTAGTTATGGCTTTGTTCTGCAGCTAACAATGGGTAGCTAAAAATATCCCACTTTGTTCCACTCAATAAAGTTCTCTCAAGGGGAGACACTAGCGTTACATTTTTGCCAAATCCATGCAAAACGCGGCCAAAGAAAATGCGCATTTTTGCCAGCAGCTTGTCACAAAACGTGTGAGCAGCAGAAAGCTCCGTCCTGTTGGGCTGAGCCGTCTGCCCTGCAGCATCCTGGGGCATCCCAGCAGGGCTGGGCACACGGGCCTTCCTCCCACCCTCCTCCTCCTCCTCCTCCTCTGGGCACGCTGCAGCTGCTCCCCTGTGCCCGAGGGCTGGGCTGGGGATCGGAGCTGCCCGTGCCTGCCAGGGTGAGTGCCCTGCTCTGCCAGGGTGAGTGCCCTGCTCTGCCAGGGCTGGCTGCTCCGTGCCTGCTGTGCTCTCACTCCAATTCCCTTATTTCCCATCTGTACCACTGTGCTGGTGTGTGTGGGCAGCCTGGCACAGCCTGGCACAGCCTGGCACAGCCTGGCACCCTGTGCAGGGCACTGTGTGTGATCAGCTGAGCTGCCCAGCAGGGCTGGCTTCCCCTGTGCCTGCTTTAGGAAAGGTGGTTGGGCTTTTCTGCCCTCCCCGGTGCTGGAGCTTCCCATTTTTCCGTCTCTCAGTCGTTCCTGTAGCTGCTCCCTGAGCCCATTGCCATCTCCAGCACCCCTCTCTTGTGCAGGCAGTGATTTCCCTGGTTCTGGTGTCTCTCTCTGTGCTGTATTTGCTCCCCCAGGCAGTGTCAGACCCAGAGCTCCAAGCCAATATTTATAATATTTATAAATATTCCACCAGTTCTCACTGTGTGCCTTTGTCACAGCTCTGTCCCCTTGCTGATTTTCCTCCATTTCCCGTGTGTTTATAAACTAATATATTACTTATTTATTTATTTTCTCCATATTAAAGCCCACTGAAATTCAGGGAGAAGCATTCCAGTGGGGTTTAATATGGAGAAAATAAATAAATATTTATAATGTTTATAAATATTCCAGTGAGGTTTAATATGGAGAAAATAAATAAATATTTCTAATATTTCTAAATATTCCAGTAGGGTTTTGTATGGAGAAGATAAATAAATATTTATAATATTTAGAAATATTCCAGTGGGGTTTTATATGGAGAAAATAAATCAATATTTATCATATTTAGAAATATTCCAGTGGGGTTTCATATGGAGAAAATAAATAAATATTTATCATATTTAGAAATATTCCAGTGGAATTGAATATGGAGAAAATAAATAAATATTGATAAAATTTAGAAATATTCCAGTAGGGTTTCATATGGAGAAAATAAATCAATATTCATCATATTTAGAAATATTCAGGGCAGCAGGGGAGCTGAGGGTGCCGTGCCAAGGCCTGTGGGGTTGGTTTGATGCCCCTGAGCAGCTCAGAGGGTTCAGGTGGAGCAGGGGCACAGTCTGGGGGTGATGTGTGGCTCATGGCTGCCCCAAACCCCCCTCTGCCTGGTGCTTTCCCCACTCCCCCACCACCCCATGTGGGCAGGACCTGTCTGTGCTGGAAGGGCCCAGCTCCAAAGGTGGGGTGCCCACCCCGAGTGTGTTTTTTGGGAAGGAGACGTGGCCTGACGTGATTCATGCAGTGTTTGCTGCTTGCAGCATTCCTGGAATGTACCTGCTTTATTTCTTGGCCTTCCTGCCTGCGACTGGAGAGGAGCTCAGCTCATGCTCTGGGGTTTTGGTGACAGAGATCCAGAGATCCCTGCTCTTAGGGGTGCCCTGCACCAGGACAAAACCCACGAGCTGGAGGGCAGGGACCTGCTGGGGTGGTGTTCTCACAGATGTGACAGGGCTGGGGTGGTGTTCTCACAGATGTGACAGGGCTGGGGTGTGTTCTGCCAGATGTGACAGGGCTGTGGTGTCCCCTCCCCAGCTGCCCAGGGTTGGTTTAGGTGGGACATTTACCCGTCACCCAGCCAGGAGGGTTGGTTTAGGTGGGAAATTTATCCATCACCCAGCTCTGAGCCCCCTCCAGCCCCCAGGGACCTGCTGGGGTAGTGCTCTGCCAGATGTGACAGGGCTGGGGTGGTGTTTTGATAGATGTGACAGGGCTGGGGTGTGTTCTGCCAGATGTGACAGGGCTGTGGTGTCCCCTCCCCAGCTGCCCAGGTTTGGTTTAGGTGGGACATTCACCCATCACCCAGCCAGGAGGGTTGGTTTAGGTGGGACATTCACCCATCACCCAGCCAGGAGGGTTGGTTTAGGTGGGACATTCACCCATCACCCAGCCAGGAGGGTTGGTTTAGGGGGGACATTCACCCATCACCCAGCTCTGAGCCCCCTCCAGCCCCCAGGCACCTGCTATGGAGGTGTTCTGCTCCATGTGACACATTTGTGTCCCAGCCCCCAGCCTGTCCCCATCCCGGGCTGGCAGCTGGGCACAGACAGTCTGCAGTGTCCCCTGCTCAGTGATGTCCCCCTGTGCGTGCTGGGGACGCCCCTCATGGTGCCACCTCACCTGCAGGCCCACCAGCACAGCCCCATGGAGGATGGGGGGTCCAGGGATGCAGCACAGACCCCCACACCCAGCAGAGCAGCGGCAGGAGGCACCAAACTCCTCTCTGGAAGAGAGGGGAGGCACCAGACTCCTCCTGCTCCTCCACAGAGCTGGAGCCCCCCAGCCCAATGTGAGCCCCCAGAGCAGCAGCCCTGCCCTTGCCTGGCTCCCTCAGGGCTCTCACTGCACACAGGATCAGCCCCAAACCCCCCTGGCAGCCCCAACCCCACCTTGGCACGCTCTCCTCAAGACCCAGCCCACCCTGGGCATGAGGAGCAGGGGGACCCAGAGCTGCCAGGCTCCTCCAGGATTCCCTGGCACTGCACCAGGCCCTGTGCCCGCGTCCCAGGCACTGTTGGCAGTGCCCTGGGGAAGGCACCAGGGAGGGGGACATGCTGCCAGGGGGCTTTTCTGGCTCACGTTGATTTATGGCCCAACCTCCAGCCAAAAAATGCACCCTGCCTGCAGTGGCATCCTTGGAGCAGATGCAGAGGGCTTGTCAGCTGTCCCCAGGGCTTTCCTGGCTCTGAACCCTGCTGGGACACTGGGACAGCCACCAGCAGCAGGGGCTGTGTGCCCCTCACTCACAGCGCTGGGCATGGGGGTGCTCTGCAGGGAGGGCACCGGGCTGGGGCTGTGGGCTGTGGGGTGTGTGTGCCCTCCTGACAGAGCTCTGCCTCGTGGGGAGGTTGGTTCAGGTGGGAAATTTGTCCATGACCCAGCCAGGAGGGTTGGATTTGGTGGGACTTTTGTCCATCACCCAGCCTATTTCCCAAGGGGGTTGGTTTGGGTGGGAAATTTATCCATCACCAGCCAGGAAGGTTGGATTTGGTGGGACATTCTCCCATCACCGGCCAGGAAGGTTGGTTTGGGTGGGACATTTGTTCATCACCAGCCAGGAAGGTTGGTTTAGGTGGGAAATTTATCCATCACCCAGTCAGGAGGGTTGGATTTGGTGGGACATTTGTCCATCACCCAGCCTGGAGGGTTGGTTTCAGTGGGACATTCTCCCATCACCCAGCCAGGTTTTGGTAGGACATTTGTCCATCAGCCAGCCAGGAGGACTGTTTTAGACAGGACATTCTCCCACCACCCAGCCAGGAGGGTTGGTTTAGGTGGGATATTCACCCATCACCAACCCATTTCCCAGGAGGGTTGGTTTTGGTGGGACATTCTCCCATCACCCAGCCAGGAGGGTTGATTTTGGTGGGATATTTGCCCATCACCCAACCAGGAGGACTGGTTTAAATAGGACATTCACCCATCACCCAGCCAGGAGGATTGGTGGGACATTGCTCATCACCCAGCCAGGTTTTGGTGAGACATTCACCCATCACCCAGCCAGGGGGGCTGCTTAGGTGGGAAATTTATCCATCACCCAGCCAGGAGGGTTGGTTTAGATGGGATCTTCACCCATCACCCAGCCAGGAGGGTTGGTTTAGGTGGACATTCACCCATCACCAAGCCAGGAGGACTGGTTTCATTCTGGTTTAGATGGGATCTTCACCCATCACCAAGCCAGGAGGACTGGTTTGATTCTGGTTTAGATGGGATCTTCACCCATCACCAAGCCAGGAGGACTGGTTTCATTCTGGTTTTGGTGGGACATTCTCCCATCACCCAGCACTGCAGGACTGGGCAGAGGAGTTTGTTGAGCTACCAGCAGAGGCACACGCAGCTCATTTGCAGTGTGAGTAACAAGGACGTGCCTTTGCTGTTGGAGGGCTGCGATGCCGTGTGGGATTTGCTCCCCGCTCAGGAAATGTTCCTGGGAAAGCCTTTTCCCTGCCAGGAGAGCAGTGACTGCATCCCTGTGACACAGAGCATCCCTTCTCTGCATCCCTGTGACACAGAGCATCCCTGGGACACAGAGCATCCCTTCTCTGCATCCCTGTGACACAGGACATCCCTGTGCCACAGAGCATCCCTTCTCTGCACCCCTGTGACACAGGACATCCCTGGGACACAGAGCATCCCTTCTCTGCATCCCTGTGACACAGGACATCCCTGGGACACAGAGCATCCCTTCTCTGCATCCCTGTGACACAGAGCATCCCCTCTCTGCATCCCTGTGCCACAGGACATCCATTCTTTTAATCCCTGTCCCACATGGACAAGAAGGAAACTAAAAATATATATCTGATGTCTATCTTATATCTTCCTTCTTGTATCTTATCTGTATCTTGTATCTTATATCTTACATCTATCTTATATCTTATATCTTATATAATCTTATATAATCTTATATAATCTTATATAATCTTATATATATCTTATATATATCTTATATCATCTTATATCTTGTATTTATCTTATATCTTATATCATTTTATATCAAGCCCCCTCCAACCCCTTGTATTTATCATATCTTATATCTTATATCTTATATTTTATATCTTATATTTTATATCTGTCTTATCTCTTATATCTTAAATCTTACCTCTTATCTCTTATATTTTATATCATATATCACCTTCAGAAGCAGTGCTAGCACTGGCTCCCTCCTGAGGAAGCCCTGCTACTCCAGGCACTGCTCCAGCTCCTCAGGGCCATGGAGACAGCAGAGGGCTGAGGGGCACTGGGGGTGTACCTGGTACCTGCTGTGTCCCACCTGAGACCCCTCCCAACAGCCTGGGCTGGGATAAATCACCAGCAAGCTCCTGAGCCCAGCCCCTGGCACGGGCAGACAAGAGGTGCTGGGCACAGCACTGCCAGGAAAAGGGACAGGGCTGTCCTTGGGGACCACGGCAGAGGCTGTGCTGGCAGGGGAGGTGTGCTGGCTCAGCCCTGGGTGTGTGTGGGAGGTGACCCTGCTGCTGCTCCTGGAGCACAGGGGACTGATGCTGGCAGCGCTGCTCAGAGCAGTTGACCCACAGCACACAGGGGAGGCAGATAAGGGATGTCTGAGGCTGGAGTGGGAGGCAGCAGCTCCTTGGAGGAGCGTGGGGAGTGCCCAGAGCCTGGTTCTGTACGCTGAGGCTGCTCAAGGGTCTGGACACCCAGCCCTGCTGCCTCTGCCCCATGCAGGGCTCAGTGGGACCTGCTCCCCTGCGCTGCCTCTGGGGCCACAGCACGCACACCCAGCCTGCCCAGCTCCATTTGTCAGCAAGAAATTCAACTTTCTGAAGTCTGCAAGCTTGCTAAGAATAAACTTCATAAATTAGTGAGCATATTTAAAGTGCAGCGCTGCTGGCTGATCTGGCATTTTAATCTAGTGCTGAAACTATCCAGAGTGTTTGCTCAGCGTGTGGCCAAGTCCTGAAATATTTGCATGCTGCTATTGTCAGTACATCTCCTGACCCTTTGCAAAAGGATGGCAGGAGGAGTGAATTTATACGAATCTTCCACTGGCAAAGGTAGTTGCTGAGGAACACTCCTGGAGTTATCTCCCTGAGATCATCTCTGCTGCATCAGGCGCTTTTAAACAATGCAGCTGTGCTCTGTGCTCTCCAGGGCTGCAGATCCTCCTCGGTGACACACATTCCTCGCAGGTCAGCTGGAAAACATGTTGGATGTTGGCACAGGGGCAGCCAGAGCCACTCTCTGCACCCAGGAGTGCTGGGGGTGCCTGGAGAGGCTCCTGGGGCAGAGGCTGGACAGAGTTAAAGGAATAAAGTGGGGATTTATTAAAAAAAAACTTTCAAAGGTTCCACCTTGGGCAGTGCAAGAGCCCAGCTGCACCCAAGATGGACTCAAGGTGGACTCAGAGCGAGGAGTTTTCATCCTTTTATAAGTTTTGGTCCATTTCCATGCTGGGGTTCAGTGTCCAATGGAAATAAGCAGTGGGAGAGGAGTCACAGGACAAGTTCTGTCTCTCTCTGGGGTCCCAGCACAGGCAGGAGCTGGAGCTGCTGCAGAGAGCCCAAGGAAGCTCCAGGATGATGCCAGGGATGGAGCAGCTCTGCTGGGAGGAGAGGCTGGCACAGCTGGCATTGCTCACCTGGGCAGGAGAAGCTTTAATGTGATCTAATTGTGGCCTTCCAGGACCCAATGGGAACCCTCAAGGGCTTGGAGTGACAGGAAAAGGAGGAATGGCTTCCCACTGACAGAAAGCAGAAGGAATTGTTCCCTGGGAGGGTGGGCAGCCCTGGCACAGGTGCCCAGAGCAGCTGGGGCTGCCCCTGGATCCCTGGCAGTGCCCAAGGCCAGGCTGGACACTGGGGCTGGAGCACCTGGGACAGGGGAAGGTGTCCCTGCCATGGCAGGGGTGGGACAGGATGGGTTTTAAGGTCCTTTCCAACCCAAGCCATCCTGGGATTCTGTTGCTCTATGAAGAGCTGGTTTGGGTCACTGTGCGTTGGGTGTGTTCTGAAGGACTCTCACTGCAGGGCTGGTTCTCTGTCACTAAATTCCCAGCTTTTCCTCAGCCTCTCAACATCCCTGCGCCCAGTGGGCAGCAGAGCTGGGTGCTGGACACAGCCAGGGGCACTCAGGGCACTGGGGTGCTCCTGCTGCCCTGGGAACTTCACCTGTGAGGAGCTACAGCCTGCACAAGCCCTGCACAGCCACCTCTCCCCAGGACGGAGCACCCTGGGGTGCCTCTGTGGCCAATAATCTGTCCCTGGTGTGTGACTGCATTATCTGCCTGCACACAGTGACCATTGCATCCATTTGTTTGTCTCAGTGCCGGCACAGATGATTTAATCCATTCCCAGATCATTGATAAGGCAGCTGAGCAGCCCAGGGCCCAGCCCTGACCCCCAGGGAGCTCCTTTTCCCCCTCTGGGTGTGGAGTTCCCACTGACAGGCACAGCTGGGACACCCCACAGCCAGCTTTAATCTGTTAAATATGGCCCGTGTTAATTGGGCATTGTTCTGGTTTCTTCACCAAAATGCAGCAGCGCGGTGGCCCTGCAGGAGTCTCAGTGTATTACAACACCAATACCATTGCATCAATCAAAATTGCAATTCCAGGATAAAGGTGAGCCTTAGTTTGACGAGTTCTGCTTTCTGTAGGTCTGTGTGAGTTGGCTTTAACCCCATTTCTCTCACACAAGTTTATCTGTTGCTGTCTGTGGCAGGGCCCTGCCCAGAGGCGATGCCCAGCCCCTGGTGAACAGATTTCTGCTGCAGCTGCTGCCTCTGGTGCATCCACCCGAGTCTAACACGAGCCCCAGCCTCCCAGAGCAATAATTATTCCCTTTTCACTGACAGAAGTGCTGCTCCTTCGCTCAGGTTTGCAGCCCAAACGTTGTTCTCAGCTCTTGGCTTTCCTTATCAGCTTTCTGCAGCTCCTCGCTTCTCATTCATTAGGATCAGTTTCCACTTTCTTAAGTTATATATGGTTTTCTTATTTTTCACTGTTGTCTTCACTTCCCTCACGAGCCAGAGTTGTCTATTTTTTTTTAACCAGTGTTGCCTTCTTTCTCAATTGTGGGATTGTGGTTTTGGGGCAACGCGTAAAATGTTTTTCAACAATTCCCACTTAGCATTCACATTTTTCTGATTAAATTCCTTCTCCCAATTGATTTGGTCCCTAATTGTTTCCAGCTCTGTGAAGCTGAATCGTTTAAGCATTAAGTGGATGTATTTTCAGAACAGAGCTTCACTTTAAATATTCACTTTATTGTCATTTTGCTTTGCAGTTAAATAAACTAAAGCACTCTTAGAGAGTTTTGGCATGCGTTTTCGGGTCACAGAACTGGGAAATGGAAATTGTTCCTGAGAAAAGTTGTTTTCAAGAAGTGTTTTTTGTCAACATATAGATTAATTTGAATAAACTGAGGCTCATCTGAAATCTGGCAGCTTAAAGATGGCATCATCCCTCCTTTGGCAATTAAAAGTTGAGTCCAATTTTTTTTTTTTGCATTTTCCAAGTTTCCCCAACATTCTGCATTTGGCAATTAAAACCAGAAATTCTTCAATCACTTTGAGTTTTTTCCGTTTTTAATTGGAAATAAAATTTATGCTTTTTTTGTTTTTGTAGAATAATTAAGTTTCTCTTTGAAATGATGAATTTGTCCAGAATACCACATTTCACTGACAAGGATTTGAGCGGGCAGCGGTGACTCGTTCTGGGGAGGATGCTCAGAGCTGGGAGGTCCCTGTGGGTCACCAGCTCCTGTCCCAGACCCAGCTCCCAGCCCTCAGTGCCAACCCTGAGCAGAGCCTGGATGGGGATTTTATCCACAGGACAGGGAGATCCTGTTGGGCAGCGTAGGGTGAGGGCAGGAGGAGGAAGGAGAAGGCAGGAGGAGGAAGAAGGAGGAAGGAGAAGCAAGGAGAAAGCAGGAGGAGGAAGGAGGAGGAAGGAGAGGGCAGAAGGAGGAAGAAGGAGGAAGGAGAAGGAAGGAGAAGGCAGGAGGAGGAAGGAGAAGGCAGGAGGAGGCAGAAGGAGGAAGGAGAAGCAAGGAGAAAGCAGGAGGAGGAAGGAGGAGGAAGGAGAGGGCAGAAGGAGGAAGAAGGAGGAAGGAGAAGGAAGGAGAAGGCAGGAGGAGGAAGGAGAAGGCAGAAGGAGGGAGGAAAAGGCAGGAGGAAGAAGGAGAAGGCAGAAGGAGGAAGAAGGAGGAAAAAGAAGGAAGGAAAAGGATGGAGAAGGCAGGAGGAGGAAGGAGAAGGCAGAAGGAGGGAGGAAAAGGCAGGAGGAAGAAGAAGAAGGCAGAAGGAGGAAGAAGGAGGAAAGAGAAGGAAGGAGAAGGATGGAGAAGGATGGAGAAGGCAGGAGGAGGAAGGAGAAGGCAGGAGGAGGCAGAAGGAGGAAGGAGAAGCAAGGAGAAAGCAGGAGGAGGAAAAAGAAGGAAGGAGAAGGATGGAGAAGGAAGGAGAAGGCAGGAGGAGGAAGGACGATGAAGAAGGAGGAAGGAGAAGGAAGGAGAAGGAAGGAGGAAACAGGAAAAGGCAGAAGGAGGAAGGAGGAGGAAGGAGAAGGCAGGGGAAGGCAGGAGAAGGAAGGAGAAGACAGCACAACCTTGGGATCCTGTCACATTGGCCAAGTCCTCCACATCACAGGGACTGCCCAGACCCCAAATCTCAGCTGTGGGACAGCAGCTCCCTTGGGGCAGCCTAAAAGGCAGAGCAACGTGGTCACTCCTGACTCCCTCATCCCCCGAACTCTTGGCTGACCCCAAGGAAGGAGAGAGGGATTCACTGTCCCAGGAGATCCCCCCTGGTGACATCCAGGTCTGCTCCCTCTCCGCCTCTCCTCTCAGCCCTGGGTCATGTAACTCGTGCAGCACAGGCCAGACAGACTCTCTGGCAGACTCTCTGGCATCGTTGTTTTGAGCTTGATAAATGGGGCCAACTCCTCCAGATTGAACTCAAGAAAATACCATTATCTGCTGCTCAGTGACTCAGAGATTGCATTGCAACATCTCGTTGGTAATGTCAGATCGCAGGCAGCGATATTAAAAATGAGCATTTTACCCTGGACAGGGTATTAACTATGAAATGAAATCTGTATTTATTGCTCTTAGCCACGAGCATCCAGAGCCTTCCAGAATAAATGTTTGCAGTTCCGTGCAGGAAGGTTCTGTCATGCACAGACATTTCCAGCCCACGTGCAGCAGCAGCAGCAGGCTGGGGTGCCGTGCCCTGTGATGTCATGGCAGATCCCATGAGCTCATCCCTCATCTTGCTGGGCTGCTCTGACACACACAGACCTCCCCAGCCTCTTGTCTGGATGCAGACACCAACAAACGTTTCACAGAATCACAGAATTGCAGAGGATCCCAAACTGGGAGGGACCCACAGGGCCGTTGTGCCCAAATTCTGACCCTGCACAGGACAGTCCCAAGAGTCCCACTGGGTGTTTGAGAGCCTTGCTGAGCTCCTCTGAGTTTTCTCCTGAACAAGAGGGTTCTGCTTTGTACAGAAAAAAGTCTGTTCTTGGGGGGAAAAATCAGCCAAGTGAATGCAAGTGTCAGGATGGAAGCCAGGTGGCTTTGTTTGAGTGCAAGTGGTTTATCAGTGGCATTTTTCAGCTGGAAACCAACAGACCTTTACAAGGCTGGTGAGAAATGATGATGTGCAGTTTGATTCAGGCTGAAATTCCTCGTGTGTAATTTCTGTTTGCTTTTTATTTTATTAACAAATATTTGGAATGGCTCTTAGGTTGTGCTGAGCTTTTGTTCTGGAGGAGTTTCTGGTGGAGCCTGGCTCTCTGAGCAGCGCTCCCCAGGGAGTGTTTCCTGGAAAGTGGGAACCATGCACAGCTGTACAAGACAATTCCAAATACACCTGTCATTTCCAGACTGGCAGTTCTCAATGAAATGCTGCCAAATCAGCTTTCCAGAGATGTTTCCAGTGGTGGAGATTGATTTGAAGCACAGCACACGCAGCCAGCTCCTCATTCAGAAGCTCTGTGGAGCAGCCATGGACTGAAGGGCTTTTGTAGGAGTGACAGGGGGTGGGATGGTCAGGATGGATGGATGGAGAGCAGAGATCTCTGAAGCCAGGGCTTGGAATTTGGGGTTTATTGCAAAGGGCCAAGTGCAGGGCCCTGCTGGGAGCTGCCAGCCACAGCTCAGAGCAGTGAAGAGAACTAAAGAGAGTGGGAAAGAGAGAGAAGGCAAGAGAGTGGTAAGAGGATGGGAGAGTGATGTTCCCATTACAATACAATAAATCTTCTGTTCTGAATATTCTAATTCTCACTAACTAATCTACTACAAGATACAAATCCTATAGCATTTCCATACAACCTATAAGAATTATTACATTCCCATACTGGGTTACCCTAAAAAACCCTAAAAACTCCTCTTTGGGCCCTTCTGCCAAGCTGTAGGGTCTGCTCTGACCCTTTGGACCTGTCCTGCAGGCAGAGGGTGTTGTTCCATCCAAAGGGGGATCACCTTCAGCTGGCCACACCAATGTTTTCCAGTTGTTCAGTAACTGAGGTATCTTAAAGCTTGCTTTCATTTCAATCTCACTTATAGTTTCCATATTCTCCAAATCTTTTGCCAGGCAATCCTATTTCTAAGGCTTTCCCTGTTTCACCTTCCCTATCAGGGTTTTCCAGCCAGGTCCAGAGAGCACCCACTTATTGCTAAGCACAAGAACACATGAAGTGTTCACATTTTTGTGAACGTGAAGTGTTTTACATTTACAACAATGAATGTAAAATCCCTTTTCGCTGTGTTGTGCAAGCTCACTGAGGCCTCACACGGAGCCTGCTGGGCATGGGGAGCTCCTGACAGCTCCTGGGGCTGCCTGACCCCTCAGAGGACAAAACAGCAGCAGGGATGGACCCTGGGGCCAGCCCTTCCCTGGGGCCAGCACGCCCTGCTGGGGACGTGGAGCTGGGAATGTGCTTCCCAACCCATCCCTGCCTCCTGGGCACAGCTCAGTGTGCCCAGATGGTGCCCAGATGATCAGAAAGATGCCATTAACCCTTTAAATGCTTCCCTCAGCCACCTGTGTAGCAGTGTGTTAATGTACAGGCTCATGTGGAACTTGTGCATCCTCAGCATGGGCCAGGTCTTTTAGGAATGGAACCAGGAATTTGTTTTTTGGTTGTTTGGGGAGTGAGTCCTCCTGTCTTGTACGGTATTTTACTCTGAATTATTGGTGATGTACTTTCAGTACTGCAGCACAGCGTGGCTTTTGTCTGATTTTTGTACTGATTAAAAAAATAAAACCTCCTTGGAACATTAAACAAGAAAGGTGAAGGGAACGTTCCTCCAGCAGGGACATCTCCGTGTGCTGATCTAACTTCCTGAAGCTGGCAGTACCCATTTCCAAAAAAAGGACTGAATATGCCAATCTCATTGATTTCAGGCTCCCACACAGCCTGAATGCCAGCAAGGGGGAGAAGTGGCATGGGCAGGACCTGGAGTCTGCAGCAGGATGTCCCAGCTGGGCAGGGTGTGGAGGGCATGCTCTTCTCACAGGGGTCAGAGACCATGGGATGGGTGAAATGTGCCCAGGAGGTGTCCCTGGCTTGGTTTGGTACTAAAGACCATGGCTGGAGTGAAATGTGCCCAGGAGGTGCCCCTGGCTTGGTTTGGCATCAGAGACCATGGGCTGGAGTGAAATGTGCTCCAGGAGGTGCCCCTGCGCTTGGTTTGGCACTAAAGACCATGGGCTGGGGTGAAATGTGCCCCAGGAGGTGTCCCTGGGCTTGGTTTGGTACCCTGGTGCAGGGGATGGTGTGAAATGTGCCCAGGAGGTGCCCTTGGCTTGGGTTTGGTACTGAAGACCATGGGCTAGAGGGAAATGTTCCTAGGAGGTGACCCCCTGGCTTGGTTTGGCATCAGAGACTAAGGGCAGGAGTGAAATGTGCCCAGGAGGTGCCTCTGGGTTGCTTTGGCATCAAAGCCTGGAGTGAAATGTGCCCAGGAGCTGCCCCTGGCTTGGTTTGGCATCAGAGACCATGGGCTGAGGTGAAATGTGCCCAGAAGGTGCCCCTGGCTTGGCTCCCACCCTGGTGCAGGGGATGGTGTGAAATGTGCCCAGGAGGTGCCCCTGGCTTGGTTTGGCACTAAAGACCATGGGCTGGAGTGAAATGTGCCTAGGAGGTGCCCCTGGCTTGGTTCCCACCCTGGTGCAGGGGATGGTGTGAAATGTGCCCAGGAGGTGCCCTTGGCTTGGTTTGGCATCCTGGTGCAGGGGATGGTGTGAAATGTGCCCAGGAGGTGCCCCTGGCTTGGCTCCCACCCTGGGGCAGGGGATGGCTGGAGCAGCAGACGGGAGGAGAGGTCTCAGCCGTCGGCTCGGGCGGACCCGCTGCTGCCCAAAGTTCTCCCCATAAAAAAGGAACTCTGAGCTCCAGATCTGATACCAGCCCTTGATGTGTGGCTCGGAGCCAGGCACCTCTCAGGGCTGGCCCGAGCAGAGCTGAGAGCTGGGGGGAAAGGGAGAAGCAAGAAACCCCACCTGAACTGGCAGAGGGTCTGCAGAGACTCAAGTGACGAATGTGGCTGAGTATCAGTGAAAGCTTCCAGGATAAACTTGCGCTCTGTTGGGGCTGGAGATCAGTGCAGGAGGCCCAAAGGCTCTCCAGAGCCCTGGAGTTTGCCACAGATCCCAAATCTTTTTCTGGCAGGGGCTCACCTGCAAGGGAGGGAGCTGTGAGGGAGGGAGGTGGACGCTGGTTGAGATATGGAACCATGGCTGTTATTAATGGCCAAAGCCTCGCACAGGTCCTGGCCAGGGAGGTCCCTGGAGCAGTTAGAAGAAGTGATATGTCCTGTCTGTAAAGAAGAGGACTGGCAAGAAGGCAAAAATTAAGAGAGCTGAGGAGTTAGATGCTGGCACCTTCAGAACTCCCCATTTAAAGGCCATTTCTGGTGTGCAGGGCTGACGTGAGGGAGGGACTGCCCTGCCAAGGCTGGGATTTCCCGGCTGTTGTCACCAGAGACCATCAGAGCTGTCTCCAGCCCAGGCATTGCTCCTTACCTGCCGAGGAGAGTAAAACCAGTGAGAACTGCTGACTCCTGTATCTGAGTATAAAACCTCTCCTTACTTTCAAAGGATAACAGTAATCCCAATGGTTTTAGGAACCACTCATCTTGGTGCAAGCCCAAGTGAAAGTAACGGACCTCTCAACTAGTCCTAAACACATTCATACTCTTAACCTAGTAACCCTCTCCACCCCCATCCTATTTCCTCTTCTATCCAATAACCTCAAAAGCACTCCTAGCACAATTACAAACACAGTCAAACTTCCTTTTAACCAGCCTAATCCCAATAGCAATCTACATCCACTCTGGAACGGAAAGCCTCACCTCCTTCTGGGAATGAAAGTTTATAAATGAACTTCAAAACCCCCATCAGCCTAATAATAGACTTCTACTCCCACACCTTCTTCCCCAGTGCACTATCACCTTATTCCCCATTGCTTTCAGTGAGGTGAGGAGAACAGGAACCTGATATAGTGTCCACACCCTGCAGGTCACTGCAGGGGCAGCCCTGGGGACTCAAAACACTATTTTTGCCTCCAGAAATGTCACCCTGGCAAGTTCTGCAGGTTTACAGATCCCATTATCGGGGCCAAATTCTTCCCGGATGCATCTGGGCTCCCCACACAGGGTGGATCCTTAACTCCTGAGGGACACCAGGGTCTCTGCAGGGTTTGCAGTGCTTCCCTGAGGATTCCAAGTTTCCAGCTGCTCCCCAGGCCCCCATCCTGGTCAGTTTTCCATCAGAATGCTGCATCATACTCTGCTTTCCCCACCAGGATTTTTCTTGCCCCCTCCCCTCTTGTGGCCAAGGCAGCAGAGGTGGAAAGGAAGGGAATCCTGAGCACAGGAGAAGGAGGAAGGATCAAACATGCAGTGAGGGGTCAGAGTTTTGCCTGTTTTCTCCTCCTACTCAGTCCCCTGAAGAGCAGAGCATTGCTCCTCCTGCATTATCAGCAGCATTTATTGCTTTTTCCTGAGGGAAGGGGCCATGGGGAAAGCTGCCTGTTGGGAAGAGTCAGGCTGAGACAAGGAATGGGATGAGGGACTAAGCTGATGCATGTTTGCCACCTTTGGGTAGTGCAGGCCATCAGGAGGGTTTGGAGTCCACCTTGAGATTCCCATTGAGGTTCCTTGGAATAATAATTCCTTGCTGTTCCTTGGGAATAGCTTTGCCTGGAGCTCCTCTGCCTCGCTCCTTGGAGCTGCTGCTTCTTCTCAGCCCAGGATTAATTGATCTGGCCCCAGAGCCTCTTGGTTCTTATCACCAGCTGGGGTCTCTGCACAAATCACAAATGGGGACAGGACTGCTGGGAACAGCCTTGAGCTGTTTGATTTTCCAGCATCACTCTCATTCCATGGTTATGACAATGGGAAGATGCCATCAGCTCACGTCCCAGGCAGCAGACACAGAACTCAATGTTACAACTCACTTTAAAAGTTTTTTGCCCAATCCCACAAAGCAAAAGCACATTGACAGTAGTTCCATCCAACCACTATGAGCACAGATACCTTTGGTTAAACAATGCTTGCTTATTTCAAATAAGCAAGTGAGCCTTCAAACACAGCACACAGAGCATTATTAAAGCTTCAGACTTCCCAATATCTTGGTAGATAAACTTTTCTGTAGCTTAGGGAGCTGTTCTAACATTAATACACAGACCATTGTTTATTTGTCCTAGCTTTTCTACTTTTTTTGAAAATAATTTTCCTGCTGACCAATCTCATGGCTGCTGCTTAGCTCTCACCACAGTTCTGCTGTCTCTGAGGCCTTCTGCAGCTTTCCCAAACCCCTCTGATTTTGGCAGCCCAGCTCCTGCCCATCAGGCCAGCAGAGCAGGAATTGTGAGGTGCTGCAGGACGTGGCAGCAGGGCCAAGCCCACGGAGCCATCCATCAGCCCAGACCTTTGGTGTCCCACGTGGCTGCAGCCCCGAGCCCTGGGGTTGCCACCTCACAGGCGTCTGTCAGAGCGTGTCACACCTCTGCTCTGTCCCTTATCTCCTCTCACTGGTTTGGTTTCTGCTGATTTATGGAGCCTCCCCCAGCCGTGGGGGGCGTTGGGCACGAGCTGTGGTTAGGAGCAGCTTTCAAGCTGTCAAGATAATCCTGCACTCAGCTGAAATGGATCCACATCAGCTCGAGCCAGGAACCACAAGGGACCTCCTGTGATTTCACCGGGGTTTCAGCTTTCTCCCTTCCTCCCTCAGGGTGTGCTGGGAAGAGGAGATGACTTTCCAAGGGCCAGCACATCTGGGAGGTGATGCAGAAGCTACCTGAGCCTCCCTGAAATGCTTTTTCCATCCCAGCTCTCTCAGAGCTCCTGGCCAGCCCTGCAGGCCTGGCAGAGGGTTGGTGCTGTGCCTGCAGAGTGCTCTGGGACTGCACAGCACCCTCAGCTCTGCTGCTTCTCCTTCCCCCACCATCCCAGTTCTTCCAGAGCCCCTTTTGCCCGTCCTCTCTGGGCAGTATTTGTCTGCCCGGCAGTGGCAGAGTGTCACAGACATCTTTTATGGAAAATCCTTTCCTTAGGATTTTTCCTCCTGAGAAGCTGAGAGGCCTCAGGAACAAAATGTAAACATTGATTATCTGCTGCTGTGGAATGCAACAGGTGGAGCTGGGATTGGTCTCATGTGGTTGTTTCTAATTAATGGCCAATCACAGCCCAGCTGGCTCAGACAGAGAGTCCGAGCCACAAACCTTTGTTATCATTCCTTCCTATTCTATTCTTAGCCAGCCTTCTGATGAAATTCTTTCTTCTATTCTTTTAGTATAGTTTTAATATAATACATATAATAAAATAATATATCAGCCTTCTGAAACACAGAGTCAACATTCTCACCTCTTCCCTCATCCCAAGACCCCCATGAACATGGTCACAGCAGAGTAAACCTTGCCCTGTGCCTAAAATCCCTCTGGATCCCAGCTGTTGCTGTTCACCCTTACTTAGTGTCCTGCTGGAGATCCCAGACCTTTCTGAGCTGCCTGGTGCTGTGCTTTCCTAAGAGAAGTGGGAATGCACTTGCTGTTCATTGTGCCAGGGAGAAGCCTTCACTCATGGCATGGTTTGTGCTGGGTGACCTCCCCTCTGCTTGGGAAAGACTTTGCCACACCATTTTCAGGGTGGGAGTGCCCTCCTGAGAAGGTGATCACAGCCACATGCCCAGAGGTGGTTCAGCTCCCTCCATGTTTTCTCCCTGGCTTGTTTTTGAGTCCTGTCTCCAATCATCCGGCTGAGGCGGGTGCTGAGTTGATGTTGCTCACAGCAGCTATAGCTTGGCACAGTCCCCAGGGCTGTGACAGCCCCAAGGGCAGCAGCAGCACTCAGGGAACCTTCCCTGGGCCATGGATGCTCTCAAGTACTTGCAAAGCAAACTCTGAGTTTTCCTGGAGGGGACGTGCTGCGATGAGGATCCACAGGAACCCTGTGTGGGTGTGCTCAGGCTGCCTCTGCCCTGCTCCTGGGCTGCACCAAAGGGAGCAGCTCCTGGGTGAGAAGGAGGAATTAAAACACAAAGCAAGGCAGGGTGGAGCAGTCCCCAGCAGCCTGGGCTGGCTGGGAGCGCTTCCAGGAGCAGGAGGAGGTGAGGAGGGCTGGGTTCTGCCACCCTGGTGTCATCACATTGCAAACGTTCTATTGTCATCACATTGCAAGGGTTCCATCTTGCCAGAGTTTTGTACCTCCTTGATGCTTCTTGCAGGCAGCTCCTCTAGGCACTGACTCTTCCTTGTCCTCACAGCACCCAGTTCCCTCAACCAACCAATCCACTCTTTTGTAACACTCTTCTTATGGGCTACAGCTCTGGCCTGTTAAATCAGGCCTGCTCCTAATCTTTAATAATTAACCCAGCTGCGGCTCTTTAGGGGGTAAGATTATTTTCTATACCACCTTTATTTACTGATATTCTATCCCCCTACAGTTCAGCATCTGTGGGAGGCTCAGAGGAGATGCCTGCCCAGGGAAAACACACCCGAATGCATCAGGCTGCTGAAGGGTGCCTTTATCAGAGTGGTTTTCCAGCTCAGGCTGTGCTGTGAGCCAAGCCAGGCCACATCCACAAGGGCTTGGCCACCCACCCTCAGGACACACACTTCCATCAGCCTGCGTGCTATTGCCCTGCCGCAGCTCTCGGAGCTTCCCCTGCTCTTGGAAAGATGCTGTGTTGTGCTAATTAGTGGGAACATTTGGAATCATCCCGCTGCTCGTGCCAGTCCTGATTTCTCAGCCTGATTTAAGGAGGGGTAATTCTAAATAACGCCCTCTTCTCCCTGCCTGGAGCTGCTAAAGGCACTGAGGCAAGGTTGCACAACCCAGTGCTGCTGCTTGTGTACATGCTTGAGAAGAAACAGCCACGGAAAAATCCTGTAACATTCCTGGGCTGGTCCCTCTCTGGGTATCAAAGCCTTTCCTGCTGTTTCTTCACTTTTGAATCTTAATCCAAGGCTTTGGAGGAGTGCAGAGGACAGAGGGGGTGGGCAAGGGCTCTGTGGAGCAGAGCACCCCTCTGAGAAGAGAGAGGTAAAAGCTGAGTCCCACTGCGTCCCCCAGAGGGGCAGAGATGCTTTAGCGTCCCTGCCAGGAGGAACCTCAGCCCTGGGCTGAGCTGGGCTGTGCATTGTGGCTGCAGCCAGTGCAGTGCTGCTGCTCACCCAGCCCTGGTTCCCTGGGGAGCTCTGGGTGCTCCCTGTGACCGCCTCTCATTCAGCAGCCCTGAGGGGCACCCCCAAACCAGCTCTTAGATCAGAACACATTTCCACCCTAACCTGTCCCTTGCTGACCCACTCCTGCCCTGTGAGCCCCAGCCTGTCACAGACATATTTTATGAAAAATCGTTTTTTGCTAGGATTTTTTTTCTCTTGAGAAGCTGAGAGGCCTCAGAAATTAAAAGTAGACAATGATTATCTGCTGCTGTGGAATGCAACAGGTGCATCTGGGATTGGTCTCGTGTGGTTGTTTTTAATTAATGGCCAATCACAGTCCAGCTGTGTCAGACTCTCTTGTCAGTCACAAGATTTTATTGTGATTCCATTCCTTTCCTTGCTAGCCTTCTGATGAAATCCTTTCTTCTATTCTTTTAGTATAGTTATAATATATAATTTTCTTTTAATATAATATACATAATACAATAATAAATCAGCCTTCTGAAACATGAAGTCAAGATTCTCATCTCTTCCCTTGTCCTGGGACCCCTGCAAACACCACCACATCCGCCCAGGTCCAGCTGGCCTGGACCATTTGAGGTTAAAACCAGGTAATTTTGTTTTCTGGTGTGCTCCTCTGCTGTGTGACTGGTGGCTGGGTTTTCCAGGGAAACAGCAGCATATGGAGACAAAGAGCAGATCTTTTTGTGGGAGTGCTGGTGACAGCCGGTTGAACATGAGCCAGCAGAGTGCCCTGGTGGCCAAGAAGGCCAATGGCTCCTGGCCTGGCTCAGGAATGGTGTGGCCAGCAGGAGCAGGGAGGTCATTCTGCCCCTGTACTCGGCACTGCTGAGGGCACACCTGGAGTGCTGTGTCCAGTTCTGGCCCCTCAGTTTGGGAAGGACGTTGAGATGCTTGAGCACATCCAGAGGAGGGCAACAGGGCTGGTGAGGGGCTGGGAACACTGTGAGGAACATTTGAAGGAGCTGGGGCTGTTCAGCCTGGAGAAGAGGAGGCTCAGGGGTGCCCTCATTGCTCTCTACACCTTCCTGAAGGGAGGCTGCAGACAGGTGGGGTTGGTCTCTGACAGAACCAGAGGACACAGTCTCAAGCTACATCAGGGAAGGTACAAGTTGGGTATTAGGAAAAAGTTTTCACCAAAAGAATAATAAAGCACTGGAATGCTCTTCCAGGGAGGTGGTGGAATCACCGTCTCTGGGTGTGTTTAATAAAAGACTGGACATGGCACTTGGTGCTGGAGTCTGGTTGAGGTGTTGGGGCACAGGTTGGACTCGATGATCTTAGAGGGCTCTTCCAAGCTCGTTATTCTGTGATTGTGTGTGATATGTCTTGGGACCCTCTTCCTCCTCACCTCCTCACAGCCCTTCCAGGAGCAGAGGGGTGAGGTGGCCCTGCTGCCCCCAGGGAGGTCACACAGGCTTTCCATGGCAGCCAAAGTGATTCACACACATCCCTCTCCCTCCCCAAAAACTGTGGGGCACAATTGTCACCAAAGGTGGCTCTGGCCATGGGTCTGCAGCAGCCAGGAAGGGACGAGGCTGTTTCCAGCTCTCTGACACCCCTGGCACCTCTCTGCAAGGGCTGCCTTCCCTTACAAGTGTCCAGGGGCCTTCCAGCCCCCGAGTTAATCCTCTGGGAGTCTGACACTGAACACAGAGCAGATGGAAACCCTGACAAAAACCCCGAGCCCTGCCTGACAGAGCATCACCCCACAGCAGCTCCCACAGCTGCCCATGTGCCAGGCCCTGTAAGGCAATCCGGGGCACATGGACAGACCCTGCTGGATTGAGGAGGTGTGAGAAAGGTTCACTGATGGGCTCAGCTCCCTGCCCAGCCCATGGGGGTGTCTCTGAAGTGACATTTCCCTGCAAGCAGACCCCGCTCTTTGGAGAGCAGACAGGGCTGTTTATTGCCTCCTGCCTCGAGTGTGACATTTGGACATTGCCAGCCTCACCCCAGAGCAGCACCTTGGCTCCATTGTATAGATTCACTTCATGACTCACCCTGCAACTTGATGCATTGTGTCCAGATAAAAGACACTCTATCCCTATGATAAAAACGGACAGAGATGATGTCAAAATAAAAGAATGTTTTCTCATCCGAGTAAAAGTCGAAGCTGCCGTTCTTGGGGTTATTTTGCTTGAAAACCTCCAGAGAAAGCAAGACTTTGAGTTTTTACCATTTATAGTTAGTTTCAGAAAATTCAGCATGCAGAGTTTGCTATCTGCCTTCCTGCCCTGCTCTGGAGAGGAGAGTGTGCTGGTTACTGCTGGGGACGTGGGGGAATGGGACATCCTGGATGGACCCAAACCCCAAGGACACTCCTGGGCAGGGAGGGCTGCTCCCTGCTGGGTGCTCACGGCCTCTGCCAGGACAGCTGTGCCACATCTGGGCACCTGGGGAACCTGCAGGCACCGTCTGCCACTAATGGGCTCATGGCACCAATGAGGGACTGTCCCTGGCCATGCCACCAGCACCATTCCCACAGCAGGATGGTGGCCAAGCACGGAGGGCAGCGCTCTGAGGGATGGGGAGGGCCCAAGCCCTGGGGGAGCTGTGTCTTCCTGGCTGAGTTTCGTTGAGCAGGGGTTTAATTTTAGCAAACAATGCCAATTAGAGAGGGATTGTTCGATGGCTGCCTCTCAATGGAGAGCAAGAGCTGCTGGCAGGACCCCATCTGGGGAGGGACCCCTGGGACAGGGGAGGGGACAGCTGGGCTCTGCTCTGTGCCTGCTTCAGCTTCTGTGGTTGCTCTGAGGTCACCACCCTGCTCCTGGAGCTGCAAGGACTCACCCAGTGTCACTGTGGTGTCCTGGGCAGTGTCACCAGGAGCTGGGGCTGCCTTCATTCACAGTCCCAAAAGAGCCTGTGCCCCTGCCCACCCATGTTTTCTGCACCTGGAGAGGGTTTTGGTGGGGCTGAAGGGCCAGAGAGGGGTGGGAAGATCCCTCTGACCACTGACTGCAGGACTGGCTGCATAAAAAACAAACACGGGTAGGAATCGTGTCGGAATCCTGTGCAGGAGCATCCTTTGTCAATTCTCATTTCAGAGGTGAATCAGTCCCAATGCTTCAGTTAAATTGCTGTTATAAATGCAATTTTGCTGTTATAGATGCAATTAAACCTTTTCTGGGGAAGGATCATGGATCACCCACACCCTGAGTGAATGCAACCACCAGACTGTGCTGAGGGAAAGTGCTCCATGGAAGCCTCATGGTGAAATATCAATCTCGGGGCTCCCACAATTTGCCTTTGGTGTTTCTCTGCCTGTAAAGACAAAGTTCAAGCCCCTTTCACCAAAATCAATAAATTTGTGACCTTCAGCCTGAATCTGTCCTTCAGAGAGTGCCCCAGGGACAGTGTGGAGATAAAGCTGGTAGGACTGATGCTACTGAGAAGCCCTCAGAGAAGGTGAAGCTTTCTGGATGTGTCAGGACACTGGGCCCATCCTGAGGGCAAGCAGAGTGTCACAGGAATTTCAATCCCTGCTCACTGTGCCCAGCCTGCAGTTAATGTGCCAATGAAACAATTTGTAAAAAAGGTGCAGAGGGACCACAAGAGGGAGAGGAACAGAACCACAGAGAGGTTGAGCTGCCTCATTTTGGAAATGAAAGAGCCTGCTGGCAATGGCAGAGCTTCACATGCTGAGCTGGAATCACAACGCAGGGAAAAGGGGAATGGATTAAACAGAACAAGAACTGAGGGACTCTAAATGCTGTCTTCAACATTTCAGTAGGGGCCTCATAAATCTGGACAATGATGAGATGCACTGAGAGCAGCCCAGCACTGTTGTGTTGGGGCAGGAGGGCGATTTTGGAAACAAAGGAGTTTCCAAGGAGCTCTGGCATGAGGACATCCCAGAGCAGGGTGACCTGGGTGGCTCTTTGGGACCTGGAAGGGGAAGGCTGGATGAATGGAGTGGGCTGCAAACACCACGTTCATTAACTCCTGCAGCACAGGGCGAGACAAATGCTCCTTGGCTTCAGCCTCTCTCCTTTTTTGGATGCTCTGAGTCCTGAGTAGCCACTCCTGGGGTCCCTTCTGGGTGTTGAGGTGCCCTGTGAGAGGCTGAGCCCCTCCAGGCAGCTCATGCTCCTGGGGCTGGCTGATTTTCCACCACACTGATGTGGTGCTGCGCCCCACTGGAGCCTTTAAAGCAAAAACCAGAAGAAATACATTTCAACAGCCTGTTCTGTGTGCTTTTCCCCCCAGACTGCAGCAAAAAGAGCCCTTTCAGTGTGTCAGAGTGCTGGTTTTTGGCTTCTTTTTTCCTCTGTTGAGATTGGGATTGAAGGTACTTGGGATGCCAGTTTGTGTTCAGACCCAGGTGTTTATTATTTCTTATCTCTGTTACAGTCTCACAGGCAGTGAGTTTTGAAGTATTTCACTAACAAGGCACAAAATGGTTAACTATCTCTTGTTACAAGGTCTTTCAAGGCTAAACTAATTAAGAAATGACACCTAAATTATTTTCCCTTTTAACCCAATAACTGATCACTCAAAGTCCACAGTGTGGACTTTTCTGTCCAATTACAAAACACCACCCAAACCCAGGGAGAAGAAGGAAGAAGAAGGTAAAGAAGAACAACCTGCCTCTGTCCATCTTCCTCCATATATATATTACTATATTCTATATTCTAAACCCCCAAACTTTAAGTTTTCCACCCTGTGATATTACACACTTCTAATCAAACTCCACACCCGTAATCCCAGTGCTATCCATCAATTTTGGAAGCCTTCTCCTCAGCCTCAGCTGGGGATGCTCTGGGGGTGTGTGAGTGTCCAGAGCTTCCACAGGAGCCATTCCCAGCCTCATCATGCGGTCAGAGAGGATAAAGAAAAAGAGAATAAGGAAAAAGAGGGTAAAGGAAAAGAGGATGAAGGAAAAGAGGGTAAAGGAAAAGAGAATAAAGAAAAAGGATTAAAAAGAGAATAAAGAAAAAGAGGTAAAGAGGATAAAGGAAAAGAGGGTAAAGGAAAAGGATAATAAGAGAATAAATAAAAAGAGGTAAAGAGAAAAGGATAAAGAAAAAGAGGGTAAAGAAAAAGAGGGTAAAGGAAAAGAGAATAAAGTAAAAACGGATAAAGAAAAAGAGGACAAAGAAAAAGAGAATAAAGAAAAAGAGAATTAAAAAAAGAGAATAAAGGAAAAGAGAATAAAGAAAAAGAGGGTAAAGATAAAGAAGGTAAAGAAAAAGAGAATAAAGGAAAAGAGAATAAAGAAAAAGAGGGTAAAGGAAAAGAGGATAAAGAAAAAGAGGATGAAGAAAAAGAGAATAAAAAAGAATAAATACAGAGAGAATACAGAGAGAATAAAGAGAGAATAAAGAAAATAAAGAGAGAATGAAGAAGAAGCTCCCTGGGGGGAGAGGGTTTCCCTGCTTCCCCTCTGCAGAAGGTGAATGAGCCAGCACAGCAGAGGCCATTCATAAAGTGGCTGTGGGACCTCTCCTGAGGTCACAGTGCCCTGGCTCCCCCCAGCCCAGGCTGGGCACAGGGGCAGGCACAGCCCTTGGCCAGGACCTGCTGGGAGGGATGGGCTGTGTCTTGCTCACACCCCTGCTCCAAGAGCAAACCCAGAGGTGTTTTATCCTCTGTGCATTTGTTTAAGGAAGTTTAAAAGCAAATTTGGCCCCTGCCTTTGAATCCTCGCTCCTATAAATTCAAACACCTTGGACAGAGCATGTCTGTGCAGTCTTACATGTGACATTTAGCTAAAACCACTTACAAACAACTTGCATTACAAGTTTATTCATTCCCCACAGAATGTTGGCTCCGCTGAGTGTCTCACGAGCCATCTGCTGTGGGCGAGCTGCTTATCTTTGCTATCAGAGCCCTCTTCTAAATATTATGACCAAACAGAATTCCAAGAACAACATCCATCCCGCTGCACTGCAAATGCACAAAGCTGATAAACTGTTTATACATTACCAGCTAAATAAGTTGGGTTTATCTGGGAGGCTTTGCAAAGGAAAGTCTCTTGGGGTGCTCGGGAAAAATGTGTTTTACAGGTGGTGCTGTGAGATGGGCAGGTCAGGGGGGCTGCCCTGGCCTGCCAGCCCTGCTGAGCCAGCCCATGGTGACAGAGGGATGGGGGCCCACCAAAACCAACGGTTCCTCCCCAAAAGTTATTGGAATATTTACCAATATAGCCGGATGGGACGTGCCTGAGCTTGTCTGGCCCTTGGCGCTTGACCAAAAGGTGGCAACTGTGGTGTTTCACCCCAGAGACACCTTTGGGCTGTGGGTGTGTGGTGTTTCACCCCAGAGACACTTTGGGCTGGCTGGGTGTGTGGTGTTTCACCCCACAGACACTTTTGGCTGTGGGTGTGTGGTGTTTCACCCAGAGACACTTTGGGCTGGCTGGGTGTGTGGTGTTTCACCCCACAGACACTTTTGGCTGGCTGGGTGTGTGGTGTTTCACCCCAGAGACACTTTGGGCTGGCTGGGTGTGTGGTGTTTCACCCCACAGACACTTTTGGCTGGCTGGGTGTGTGGTGTTTCACCCCACAGACACTTTTGGCTGTGGGTGTGTGGTGTTTCACCCCACAGACACTTTGGGCTGGCTGGATGTGTGGTGTTTCACCCACAGACACTTTTGGCTGTTTGGTGTGTGGTGTTTCACCCACAGACACTTTGGGCTGGCTGGGTGTGCAGCACATCCCAGCCCCAGAGGGTTCCTGCTGGCCCCAGCTGCCTCTGCTGCCCAGCAGGGTGGGACAGGGCCAGCAGGGCCACCACAGCTCCTGTGGTCACCCCGGGGGCCAGGCAGGGACAGGAGGCTCTGTGGCACTGAACAGCAGCACATCTGTCACTGCCAGCTGCATTCAGCGCCATTCTAGGACCATGGGCAGTGAGGAGCTGGTGGGCTCAATAAAGCAGTTATTGGGCAAAGGCAGCTCAACCTGACAGGAGGAGGAGGAGGAGGAGTGGGCAGCTGTGATTTTATCATCACAGGTGACTCTGGGGCAGAGCAGGGCCGTGAATGGTTCTGTGGTTCTGAGATTCTGGGATTCTGTGGTTCTGTGAATGGGTCACTGCTCAGCCAGTGCTGCTCTGCTGACCCAGCAGTGAAATGCTCCTTTTGCTGATGCTTGCGGAGGATCAAAACTCCTGGGGAGGGGCAGACAGGGCAGCTGTAGGGAGCCAGACTGGGTCTCATGGCTCAGCCAGAGAAGGTTCATCATCCAGCTGCTGAAAATTGTCCTCCAGGTGGCTGCAGGTGGTGCCAGCCAGAGGGAACAAACCTCATCACACCAACCACAGGCTGCTGCAGTGTGTGGAGGAACAGACCCCTGGCACTTGGTGGCACTTGTGACACCTGTAGGTAAAACTTGTGGCCACGAGGTCTTGTTCCTGCCCAGGGTGAAGACAGCAGGGCCAGGACAAATCCAGAATCCCCTGGAGATGCCACCAGCTCCCCAAAGCAGAAGGTGTTCCCCAAAGCAGAAAGTGTTCCCCAAAGCAGAAGGTGTTCCCCAAAGCAGAAGGTGCTCCCCAAAGCAGAAGGTGTTCCCCAAAGCAGAAAGTGTTCCCCAAAGCAGAAGGTGTTCCCCAAAGCAGAAGGTGCTCCCAAAGCAGAAGGTGTTCCCCAAAGCAGAAGGTGCTCCCCAAAGCAGAAGGTGCTCCCCAAAGAAGAAGGTGTTCCCCAAAGCAGAAGGTTCTCCCCAAAGCAGAAGGTGCTCCCCAAAGCAGAAGGTGCTCCCCAAAGCAGAAGGTGCTCCCCAAAGCAGAAGGTGCTCCCCAAAACAGATGATGTTCCCCAAAGCAGAAGGTGTTCCCCAAAACAGAAGGTGTTCCCCAAAGCAGAAGGTGCTCCCTCCCTTGTCCTGGAGGCTCAGCCTGGCTCCCAGCCTCATCCTCCTGCATATCTTGTATATATGAAGCAACTCCTTTGCATAAAGATATGGAGTTTATTAGGAGACACTGGAGCTTAGGAGCTGTCAGGGGTGGAAGTCAATTCTGTTTCTGACACGCAAAGAGCCTTTTATAGGCTGGAATGGGCACAGGACCCGGGCTGGTGCCTCTCCCTCGCCCCTTCCCAGGCACCAGCTCTGGCTGCAGCTGCTCCTCACCCTGCCCTGCTCTGGGTCCAGTCCCCATCCCTGCCGTGAGAGATAACACCACAATGCCAGGAATCTCTTCGGCTGAACGGATTCAAGCACACCCAGAGGCAGAGGGTGCTCCCCCAGGCTCTCCTTCTCCCCAAGATGCTGATTAACCCTTGGCTCCTCTCCTGGGAGCTCAGGGAGGGGACAGGAGCCTCTGACCTTCAGGGACTCTGACCCTCAGAGACTCTGACCCTCTGACCTTCAGGGACAGTTTATGACCTTCAGGGACTCTGACCCTCTAACCTTCAGGAGCTCTGCCCCAGACACCCAAGGTTCCTCCCAGATACCCCAGGTTCCTCCTGATGATTCCCTCCCAGGTGTGTCAGCCACCTCTCCTTTCCCCTCCCAGCACTGTCTGTCAGTCCTGGCGTTCCAGAAGGGATTGGCAGATTCAAAGGATGCCCTCTACCCCTGGGGGCATTGGGCCATCCAGGTGTCCTTTGTCCCTTTGTCCCTCCCCTCCTGTCCCTGCTTGGTGGCTCCCTGCCCCTTCCCTGCCCCTCTCCCCGGGGTTCAGAGGAGCAGCAGCCACGGGCTCAGGGAGCTCTGTTGGAGCTGGTGCTGCATTCAGAGGCTGTGGGCCAGAATAAAGCTCTGGATCCAAACCCTCCATCAGAACCGACTCCTTTCCTTCACCATCGCCTGAAAGCTTCTCCACAGAGGGAAACCTGAGGAGCAGCCCCTGTTATGGGGGAAGCTCCATCCCAGCACCACCAGAGCTCCTGCAGGCCTGGACTTGTCCCCAAGAGCCCAGCTGCAGCACCCAGATAGCCAAAGGTGTCCTTGGGGTGAAACACCACACACCCAGCCAGCCCAAAGTGTCTGTGGGTGAAACACCACACACCCAGCGAGCCATAAGTGTCTGTGGGGTGAAACACCACACACCCAGCCGGCCAAAAGTGTCTGTGGGGTGAAACACCACACACCCAGCCAGCCCAAAGTGTCTCAGGTGAAATCACCACAGTTGCTGCCTTTTGGTCATCAGCAAGGGCCAGACAAGGCCAGGCACGTCCCTTCTGGCTCTATTGGCAATAATTCCAATAAAACCCCCAGGCAGATCCCTGCTGCAGGCTGCTCCTGGGGACAGAGCCCTGTGCGCCGTGGGCGGTGGGAGACTCCAGCAGAGCTGCAGCCACGTCACTGGGAATCTCACTCATGTGGAGCTCATTCCAGTGCACAGCTGTCTCCTTTAAACAAAGTTTACTCAGTGCTTCTCAGCGCTCCGGCCGTGCCTGTGCCAGCAGTGCTCAGCTGCAGCGTGTGCGACCGCTACCCGCGAGCCCCTGGGGGATGCTGATCCCACAGGGCTTGGCCAAGGACGGGCTTTAGAGCTCCAGGGAGCTCCTGGGGACTTTGGCCCAGCTCTCCCAGCACTGACACCCACCAGGGAGAGGGGCTGAGCAGCCCAGCTTGTCCAGACTCCTCCTCAGCCCATCCCAGCCCTTGTTTCTCGCATCCCTGTATTGTGAGTGTGAGGAAACAGCAGAGCAAAGCGAGGCATGTGGTGCAGAGGAGGCTGATAGCAATTAGAAATTATTCAGATAATTACACAATCAATAACAGATGTGAAATGATATCATTATCAAGAACTATAACACTGGAATATATAGTTATATATATGTATATAACATATGCATATATACATATACATATATATATACACACATATACATATACAGAAATTATTCAGATAATTACACAATCAATAACAGATGTGAAAAGATATAATTATCAAGGACTATAACACTGGCATATATAGTTATATATATGTATATAAAATATACATATATATAGTGATTATATTATGTTATATTACTAGTTATAATTATATACCACTATATATATAATATATAATATATAATATATAATATATAATATATAATATATAATATATAATATATAATATATAATGTATAATATATAATATATAATATGTAATATGTAATATATAATATGTAATATAAGCTATTATTTTATATACCACTATATAAATATAAATATAAATATAAATATAAATATAAATATAAATATAAATATAAATATAAATATAAAATATAAGTAATATATAAATAAATAAATATATATATATATAGTGGTATATTCATATATGCCCCTGCCCTGGCAGTGGTGAGAGGGGACAGGAGGGGACAGTGCTGCCCTGAACCCACCAGGCTGCAGGTGCTGAGCTCTCAGGGGTGCCTTGCTCCCTGTCCCATGGCAACTCCCAGTGTCAGGGCACTGACCCCACTCTGATCCGTGGCACAAAGAGAAGCCAGGACCAGGCTGGGACTCAAAGTCTGGCAAGATCCAGAGGAAGAAATTGGCCTGGGCTCATTGCCCCACTAAAAAAGGAGGAGGAGTGCTCTGAAAACTTCAGGAAAGCATGTTGAGTGCCCCCATCAGCAGGGATGCACGTGAGCCCTGATCCTGAGGCCCCAAGGTGCTACTGAAGCTTCCCAGGTGCCCAGGAGGGGAGGATTTCGGATATATTCGTGTAGGATCCTGCCAAAGTTTCCAGACAGGCTGTTCAAAAGCCTTTTTGGACACTGAGCTCCCCATCAGGCCATGCCAGGGCTGCCTCCCTCTGTCCCAGGGATGGTGGGAGTGCTGCACAGAGCAGCAGCCAGCAGATTTATGGCCTGGGTGTCTAGACCAGCTCTGCCCTGCCTGGGAGGACGGGTACATCCTCCTGGAAGGCAGGAGGAGGCCTTCTGGCCCTTCACCTCAGAGCCAAGCAGAGGGAATTTGCCAAAAAGCCCTGCAGCATCCCCCTGGGACATGGGGGATTGTCCATCAGGTCACCCTGCTCTGCTGCCTGCTGGGGACAGCAGGGCTCACCCCCAGCTAAAACATCCCCTCTGCAGCACAGGGGTGTGCTCAGGGTGGGATCCTGGCCCTGGAATGGGTCTGCAGGGAGCCTGTTGGGCACTGGAACCATCTGTGCAGGGAGGTGCTGGAGTCACTGTCCCTGGATGTGTTAAAAACAGCCTGGACAGGGCACTCAGCTGACAAGGAGGTGTCAGGGCAGCTTGGACTTGATGATCCCAAAGGGCTTTTCCAACCTGGCTCATTGTGTGGTTCTGTGATTCCGTGGTTCTCTGGTTCTGTGGCTTTGGGATTCCATGATGATTCTTTGGTTCTGGGATTCTGTAATTCTGTATTTCTGTGACTCCATTTTTGGGGGATTCTGGCATTTTGTATTTCTATGATTCTGTGGTTCTGGGATTTTGTAATTCTGTATTTCTGTGGTTCTGTGGTTCTGGGATTGTGTGTTTCTGTGGTTCTGGGATTCTGTATTTCTGTGGTTCTGTGGTTTTGGGATTCTATGATTCTGTGGTTTTGGGATTCTATGATTCTGTGGTTTTGGGATTCTCTGGTTCTAGGACTGTATTTCTGTGGTTCTGTGGTTTTGGGATTCTCTGGTTTTGGGATTCTATGATTCTGTGATTCTGGGATTCTGTATTTCTGTGGTTCTGTGGTTCTGGGATTGTGTGTTTCTGTGGTTCTGGGATTCTGTATTTCTGTGGTTCTGTGGTTTTGGGATTCTCTGGTTCTAGGACTGTATTTCTGTGGTTCTGTGGTTTTGGGATTCTGTGGTTTTGGGATTCTGTGATTCTGTGGTTTTATGATTCTGTAATTCTATGGTTTTGGGATTGTATGATTCTGTGGTTTTGGGATTCTATGATTCTGTGGTTTTAGGATTCTGTATTTCTGTGGTTCTGTGGTTTTGGGATTCTGTGATTCTGTGGTTTTGGGATTCTATAATTCTGTGGTTTTGGGATTCTGTGATTCTGTAATTCTGTGGTTCTGGGATTCTGTGGTTCTGGAATTCTGTGTTTCTGAGATTCTATATTGCTGGGATTCTGCAATTCCATGTTTCTGAGATTTTGTGGTTCTGTATTTCTGTGATTCTGTGGTTCTGGGATTTCATCTTTCTGGGATTCTGTGGTTCTGGGATTCTGTAATTCTGTGGTTCTGTGGTTCTGGGATTCTGTATTTCTGTGGTTCTGTGGTTTTGGGATTCTCTGGTTCTAGGACTGTATTTCTGTGGTTCTGTGGTTTTGGGATTCTGTGGTTTTGGGATTCTGTGATTCTGTGGTTTTATGATTCTGTAATTCTGTGGTTCTGTGGTTCTGGGATTCTGTGGTTCTGGAATTCTGTGTTTCTGAGATTCTATATTGCTGGGATTCTGCAATTCCATGTTTCTGAGATTTTGTGGTTCTGGGATTCTGTATTTCTGTGATTCTGTGGTTCTGTGATTTCATCTTTCTGGGATTCTGTAATTCTGTATTTCTGTGGTTCTGTGGTTCTGGGATTCTGTAATTCTGTATTTCTGTGGTTCTGTGGTTCCATGTTTCTGTGGTTCTGACGCTGCTCTATCCCTGCTGGTGTCTCAGCCCCACGGGAGCAGAGCGGGGCTGGATGCACAGGATGGGCAGCGCTGTGGGAGGGCTGCAGGTGAAACCACCAGGCTGCCCGTGTGCCAAGGGGATGAGAGAGCAGCAGGGAGGGACTCCCTGGAATTCACTCAGAGGAAAGGAAGGCAGCTCAGCCTGGGGGCACAGGGATGCCCAGCCATGGTGCTCAGTGGTGCTGGGTGCTGCCAGAAGCAGGGGGCACTTCCATCCCACAGGGGAGCCAAAAATCTGGGTGCCTGTGGGGGTAACAGTCCTTGGTTTCTCTGGGTCTGGAATGAAGGCATTTGGGACGGTAATTCATGGTGGGACTCAGCTGTTTATTGTTTCTTATCAGTGGAACAGCCTCACAACCGTGAGTTCTGCAGCAAGGCACAAAATGGCCAACAATCTCTTGTTGCAAGGGCTTTGAAGACTAAACTATACAATTAAGAGCTGACACCTGGATTATTTAACCCAATAACTGATCCCACAGAGCCCACAGTGGGGACTTTTCTGCCCAATTACCAAATGCCACCCAAACCCATGGAGAAGAAGGAAGAAGAAGCATGAAGAAGAAACCCAGGATGGCACCCTGTGCCCTCCATCTTGCTGCCATCCACAGCACACTAAAAATCCCAAAACCTCAATTTCTCACCCAGTGATGCACCTACACTGCTCTCTATAATCTATTTCACACTTTTGTGGATTCCAGTCTGTTCTGGAGTTTAGGAAACTTTCTCCATGGATGAGGGTCAGAGTCAGTGCTGCCCTGTGGGTCAGGGCAGACAGAGCAGACACAGAAATATTCCCTGTGCCCTGGGTTTGCACAGATGGCAGGAGATCTCCTCACCCCTCTGGCAGCTGGCTGTGGTACCCAGGGCTGCACAGTGTGTGGGACAAGCAGGGCAAACTCAGAGGGGACAGGGCCAGGCCCTGCTGTCCCAAGCTGTGCCCTGGGCCGGTGGCAGATGCAGCAGTACCAGGGTTGCTGTCTGGGGTGGGCAGTGATGCAGCTTTGCAGTTCACTTCCTCATTTTTTGCCATTTTCCAGGGGATTTCTCACAGGTGGCAGCACCTTTGGGTGTCACCATGAAGATCCGTGCACGTGCCCGATGATAAACACACTGATGTGGATGTGAGGGAAAATGTAAATATATACCATAGTTTTCCACAATTTAAGAGATGTTTTAGAGCAGAAAAATTTCCATTTTTGGCGTAGGAACATCAATTTTATAAATAAAAAGATTTAAATAAACATTAGCATGGCTACATCAACACACACACACACACACACACACACTCACTCTCACAAGTGCATTTAAATAGGCGCTCCCACACTGTAATTTTAAATAGCACAAAACAAATGAATTCCCCAAATATTGTTTAAACTGGCACAGGGGGTTATGATGTCATTCCTGCAGTAATCATAAACTTGTTTTCCTGTAATGAACATGATCTCTTTTCCCATTAACAGTTTTTTAGGGCTTTTGGTGCGTGAGGCCAGCCCTGGGCTGAGGCTGCCTTTGATGGCCCCATCCTTACCCTGCTCTCAAACTGGACTTTCTCACCCTTTTTCTCTTGGGAAACGAGGCTCAGTGCCCAGCTTGGAGCAGCTCTGCAGCCTCCGTGGGAGCAGGATGGGGCAAGAGCAGGAGGGATGGGCTGCAGAGGGAGCTGGGCTTGTGCCCCCCATCCCCTGAGCCAGAGCGGGTGAGGAGGAGCCCAGCCCAGCCTGGGTCACCTCCCTGAGCCAAGGTGTCACCAGGCAAGGTGTGGCACAGCTGAGGTGTCTGTGTGTCCTGGGGGAGCATCCCAGGGATGCTCTGACACCTCTGCTGCCCCTTCCCCAGGGACAGAAAGAGCCAGACTGGCAGAGATATTGGGAAGGATTTATTCCCAATATCCCACCTCTGCCAGTTTGACTCTGGGTGGGCAGCCCTGGCACAGCTGGGGCTGCTCCTGGATCCCTGGCAGTGCCCAAGGTCAGGCTGGACAGGGCTGGGAGCACCTGGGACAGTGGAAGGTGTCCCTGGGACAGGGGAAGGTGTCCCTGCCATGGCAGGGGTGGCACTGGGTGGACTTTGAGGCCCCCTCCACCCCAAACCCCTCTGGTTTTCCCTGAGGTGCTCATCAGATTTTCACCTGTGGGTGCAGAGGAGCCCCACTGGGTGCCCTGCAGGGACAGCACCCGTGTCCCTTGTCCCTCCTGGAGCTGGCAGTGACCGTGGCACTGAGCTGGGGACACCCTGCAGCCCCAGGGATGGCACATGCCACACTCCCTGTCATCCTCTGCCCCTGGATCCAGGGCCAGGCTGGACAGGGCTGGGAGCACCTGGGACAGGGGAAGGTGTCCCTGCCATGGCAGGGAGGGTGGAAATGAGATGAGCTTCGAATTTCCTCCCAAGCCAGCCCGTTGTGTGAATCCATGACAATTCCATGACAATTCCATGACAATTCCATGATTTCCCAGCCCCCCAGGGCTGGGTGCCTCCTCTCTGAGGGAGCAGGGCTGGCACACGTGGCTGCTCCTGCAGCTCTGCTCATTCACACCAGCCCCAGGACACGGTGTTTCTCAATGACTTAGAATAATATTTGGAAAAATCCATCTTAAGTATATTAGTCCACTAAGCCTTTAAGTCTTCACAAGGGCCTTAATTCCAAGGCCGCTGGTGCACGCCTGTGCCAAGGATTTTGCAAGGCAGTGACACAGAGGCAGCCAGGCTCCTTCCACGCCCCATCCTGCAGCCTCCACAATGGTTAACAAATGTCTTTCTGCTGGAAATCTGTTTCTGCTTAGCTGGGAAGCAGTGGGGTTCTGAACCCTGCTTTGTAGCACCCTGCTGGCAGCTTTTGTCATTCCCAGGCTTGGCATATTATTGGAACTGTTAAGTGATGTTGCATTGCCTCATTGTATTTAGATTTTAAACATATTTGTAGGGCTTTGAAAAAAAAATAAAAATTGTTCTCATTATTAAAGCAATGTACCAAATACCTTCTAGTAAATAATGTGTCCCAGAAGAGCTCAGCTCACCCAGAGCGGGTTGGAGAGCAATAAACAGCAAAAGGGAAGGAAAAAAAAATCTTGTCTGGATGTCAGAGGGATGTAGAGCCAGGAGGAGGAATGAGAAGTGGGAAAGCACGGGGGATGATGCAGCTGCACTCCCTGGGAGCTTCTGTTCACAGGCACGGCCACCCAGCCCGGGGCAGGCAGGGAGGGCAGGGACAGGGACAGGGTTTGGGGACAGGGGTTGGGGACAGGGGCAGGGGCTGGAACAGGGACAGGGGCTGGGACATGGGCATGGACAGGGACAGGGACAGGGACAGGGACAGGGACATGGACAGGGACAGGAGGTGGGTCTGGGACAGGGGCAGGGACAGGGGCAGGGTCTGGGACAGGGACAGGGGTTGGAGACAGGGACAGAGGTTGGGGACAGGGACAGAGACAGAAACAGGGGCAGGGACAGGGACAGGGACAGGGACAGGGACAGGAACAGGGACAGGGGCAGGGGCAGGGACAGAGGTTGGGGTCAGGGACAGAGACAGAAACAGGGGCAGGGACAGGGACAGGGGCTGTGCCCTGTGCCCCTGGCACTGCTGAGACAGCCTCATAAACCCTGTGAGGAACCCCTGAGGGAGCTGGGGGTGCTCAGCCTGGAGAAAAGGAGACTCAGGGGTGCCCCCATCACTCTCTGCAGCTCCTGAAAGGTGCCTGTGCTCAGCTGGGGCTGGGCTCTGTCTCCAGCAGCACTGACACAACCAGAGCACACAGCCTCCAGCTGCACCAAGGGAAATACAGGTTGGAGAGCAGGGAAAAGTGTTTTACAGAAAGGTGATAAAGTTCTGGAATGGCTGCCCAGGGAGGTGATGGAGTCCCCATCCCTGGGTGTGTTTAACAAAGCCTGGATGTGGCTCTGGGGGCCAGGGTTCAGTTGAGGTGCTGGGGATGGGTTGGACTCGATGGTCTTGAAGATCTCTCCCAACCCAGTGATTCTGTGACTGCACAGAGCAACACTGCACAATTTCAGAAGGCATCATCATTCTGTGAGCCCCAAATGCAGAGTTCAGTGCCACCCATGGTCTGTGCCAGTGTCCCCAGCTCCAGCAGAGCCCCAAATGCAGAGTTCAGCCCCTGTGCCAGTGTCCCCAGCTCCAGCAGTGCCACCAGCCTGCAGCACTGGAGCAGCACCGGGAGTCTGACAGCACAGCCTGGGCCAAGGATATGTTAGGTCAATCTTCTAGGAGCTGGGGAAGCACCAAAAAGCAAACAGAACCAAAACAACAACAGCACAACAAAAAGGCAGGCAGGAAGGGAAATAGCTGTGATGCTGCTGTGATGTCTGTGCATGGGTATTTTTGCAGGGAAGGAATGCAGATGCATTTTTGCTGGGTTACAGCAGAGCTCTCCACAGAGCAGCAGTGATGCACTGTAAACAGACCATGCTAAAACACGGAGTTCTCTCTAGATCTTTCTGCAGCATTTTCTCGAAATAGTTATTTTGTAATAGGCATTTTATTTGCTTTGCTGAGTCCCTAAATAGTACGGGCCCGAGTTCAGGAACATGCATGTTCTGTGTTTATTTTAAAGTGCTGTTTATTTAGCAAACGTTGTGCCAGGAGATGCCCCCTGCCCACCCTGATGCCCCGCAGAGCCCCAGGGCAGCCCCCTCCCCACAAACCCACCAGAGCTGCTGCCTCTGTGCTGTGGAACTGATAGGAAAAGGTTTTAAAATCATAAAATTCGGGAAATTAGAAAGAAGCTAGACTTAGTGGGGCCCTGAAAAGATGTTAAAAATAGACTCTGAAAATGCTAGGCTTTGTGTTTGCCAAATCATGTGAAATTGCACCTGCGTAAGCAGTATATGATAAATGATAGAATTGTTAGAGATGATGATTGTTTAGTAATTAAAAATAATTATTGTTTAATCATAAGAAGAATCATGAGAAACTATGTTCGAAGTTTGAGGGGGACCATGAGGAGCCCATGCTTGGATGATATCTATGTATACAATAGAACAATATAAGTTTAATAATTAACATGAAAGTTATATAATGACAGAATATAAAAACATGTTCACCCTGAACCCATGTTGGAGTCAGATTTGGATTTGTGTTCCCTGACACCCAGAGCTCTTCAATAAAAGCACCTGCATATAATCATTCTCGTGATTATGTGTTCCTGAATGCTAAGAAAAGCTCTCCAGGTGGGTTTTTGCTGCTCCAGTGAACAGGAGAGGGACACAGGATGGGAAAAGCAGGCACATCAGAGCCCAAACTCCTTGGAATTGTTTCACAGACCACCAGGCTGTGTGAGGAGGCAAAGCCAAATTCCTTCTCTGCTGCCCCAGAGCTGCCCCACTGCACTTCACACCCAGAGAAGGCAAAGGGCCTGGATTCTGGATTATTGGATTATTCTGGAGGAAATGGAGCCTTTCAGGTGTCTGATCTGCACCCAAACCCAGCTGCTTTGGTTCCAGAGACAGCAGCTGCAGGTGGGCAGGACAGGCAGGGCCAGGAGCTCTGAAATCTCCCCCCATGCCCCAGGAGATGGAGCCATGGGAGGGGGGGACAGCCCTGAGGTCTGGAGGATGAAATTGTCTGTCTGTCTGTCTGTCTGTCTGTTTGTCTGCTTCTCCAGGCTGAGGGATGCTGAGCCTGCCAGGCCAGAGGGATTTTAGAGGAGGGAGCAGGTGGGGTCAGCACTGTGTGTCACTGGGCTGGAGGAGGGACAGAGCCAGAGGGAGCCCCTGTGTCAGTGCTGAGGCTTCCAGCACAGAGCTCTGGACATCACCTGAGCCTCCTGCCTGCCTTGGGGCACGGGAAAGGCAGCTCTGTGCTGAGAGCAACAACAATCCTACAACAACCTGGAGGATTTTCCATGTCTCCCCTATATATATATATATATATATGCATATATATATATATGCATATATATATATATATATATATGTGTGTGTGTATATATATTTTATATATATATTATATATATTTTATACATATTTTTAGATATTTTATTTATATATTATATATATTTTTATATATTTTTTATGTATATTATATATATATATATATATTTTTTTTTTTTGGTGAAGAATACAGTTTTAAAACTACCTTCTTCGAGGACTTCAAATCTATTTCTCAGTGGTTGCTCTCCCCCTTCCCCCTTCAAATCTCAGCACCACCAGCAGGAATTCCTTTTGGGTTTGTAGAAAACAAACTGCAAGCAAATGACAAAACGTGCAAAAAGGGGGAAGGGCAAACAAAACTTGCAAAAAGGGAAAAGGGCAAACAAAACTTAAAAGTTAGGAAGTTAGAAAAAAGTAGAAAGTTAAAAAAAGTTTAAAAACAGAAGTTTTAAAACATTTTTTTTAATTGAGAAAATATTTTAAAAGTTAAAAAATTGAAAGTTATTTTATTTTATTGTGATTTTCTGTAGTGGCCTCACTTAGAGTGCTGAGTTTTGCCCATTGTTCAGTGCAGCTCATCGAGGCCAGGAGCAGAGCTGGGAAGCAGCACTTGGGGCTGGCTGAAGCTGTTTGGCTTTGCAGATCCCACTGTGTAATTGCATGGCAAAGGGGAGCCTGCCCTTGTGGTTACCAGCCCCAAATGGGACTGGGATGAACAGCCAGACTTTTCCCAGGCGTTGTAAATTGTCTTTCCACAAACCAACTTCCAGGAATAACAGCATGCTTCTCTAAACCATGCTTGTTTGCTCTCTGCACCCTGCCCAGCCCTCCCCCTCCTCTGCTCTGCTTTTTATTCTTTTCATTCATTCAAGTGATGAAAACTTGGGGAATATTTTGGTGACTTTCACAGACATTTGTGATTTTTCCTCCTGAAGTGCCAAAGTAAAAGTTGGCCAGGACCAGCCGAGGGATTTGGGGTTGGTGAATCAGGGAGAGGCAGCAGCCCAGTGACATCGTGGTTAGCAGCGACAATGCCACTTCCCCCCTCACAAGGAACAGAAAGACAGAAATAACTCCAGGAAAGACTTCCCTGCCTCTGCAAAGCCCCTTGGAATGTGCAGCAAACCCAAAGCCTGCCTTTCTCCCCTTCCCCTCTCCAGGTTTTGCTTGTTAGAGAGTCCCTGACACGAGCCCTGGGTGCTTTATCTGATAGGAGCAGGGAGAGCTGCTGGCTGTGCCTCGCAGGAGCAGCCCACCTAGGTCGTGTGAAATCTGGGGCTCTGGGGGGGCAGCATCCTCACTCTGGCTCTGGATCATCCCTGGAGCTGTTCCTGGCCAGGCCACACTCGCTCTGGGCTGGAGGCTGAGCTCAGCAGCAGCTCAGCTCCATCCTGCAGCCAGGGCACTGCCCCCTTCCCAGCACGGCACAGGGGTGTTCAGCTTCCACCAAAGTGAAATCCTGGGATCCCCCTGTCCCACCAGCAATAGAAACAGACTCTGTCCCCACGTCTCGATGGGATTAATGTACATTGAGCACCAGTGTCAACCAAAGCTTTGTATTCTTGTGGTTCAGATGTGCCAGGCCAACAAATCCACACACACCAGAAAACACGGTTTTCCCGTGCCTCTACCTGGCTAGAGGCATGGCCCCTCTAAGCCTGGTTATCCTTCTTTCCCTGGGCATATGTCTTGGATGTTCCTTCAAGGGGATTGGACATGTCATCAAACTGGGGCTCTGGGGGGGCAGCATCCTCACTCTGGCTCTGCATCATCCCTGGAGCTGTTCCTGGCCAGGCCACGCTCGCTCTGGGCTGGAGGCTGAGCTCAGCAGCAGCTCAGCTCCATCCTGCAGCCAGGGCACTGCTCCATCCTGCATCCCAGCACAGGCACAGGGAACGTCCAAGGGTGTTGGGGAAGGTGAAACAGGAAAGCCTTAGAAATATGATTGTCTGGCAAAAGATTGTGAGAATATGGGAACTATAAGTGAGATTGAAATGAAAGCAAGCTTTGAGATCCCTCAGTTACTGAACAGCTGGAAAACAATGGTGTGGCCAGCTAAAGGTGATCCCCTTTGGATGGAGCAACACCCTCTGCTTGCAGACAGGCCCAAGGGTCAGAGCAGACCCTGCCAGCTTGGCAGAAGGGGCCCAAAGAGGAGTTTTTAGGGTTTTTTAGGGTAACACAGTATGGCAATGTAATGATTCTTACAGGCTGTATGTAAATGCTGTAGGATTTGTATCTTGTACTAGATTGGTTAGTGAGAATCAGAATATTCAACACAGAAGAAGATTTATGGTATTGTAACGGGAACCTCGCTCTCTCTTATCCTCTTTACCTCTCTCTTTAGTTCTCTTTACTTCTCCAGGCTGTGCCTGGCAGCTCCCAGCAGGGCCCTGCACTTGGCCCTTTGCAATAAACCACAAGTTCCAAGCCCTGGCTGCAGAGATCTCTCATCTCCATCTGTCCTGACCGTCCCACCCCCATCACTCCTACACAAGGGGCTCCTCCACCTCTGTCCCAGCTCTGGGGGATGGAGAAAAGTGTCCCTGGGGACAGTGATGGGGTTCTCATTGGTCACAGCAGTGACAGGAGATGCTCTAGAGCAACACGGGAGCCTCACACCAGAGGCTTGCAGTGGAATCTACATTTTCTCCTGGCTCTGCTGAAGGGAGCCAGCACAGGGCAGCAGTTCATGGGTCTGGCTAGAGAGGAAAGGAGGTAACAGTGCTGAAAAGAGGAGTTTTGTTTTTTATTGGTGGGACTCCTCAAGGAAGCATTGAGATCTTATACTTGTAAGTTACTTTAAGTCATGGTTTGCCACCAAAAGAGTGCTGGAGAAGTCTGTGCTGAGTAAAAAAGTAAATAAAGGTGCAGCGGAAGCTCAAGAGAAACATCACCTGTGAGGAGGTGAGGGAGGAAGAGTCTGTCACTGCAGGTGGGACCTGGGCACTCTGTGAGGGGTTGTGAGGGATAAATTCTGGGTGGTGACGCTGGAACTGCAGGAGATGCCTGTCACAGGACAATCTACCATGAACACGAAGGTGCAGAAGGTGTTTCCAGGCATCAAACCAGAGAAAGCTTCCAGAGGAGAGAAATAAGGGAGAAAAAACCCTGGTACTACAAAGCTGAGGGACTGGGCCCAAGCAGAGTGTTGGGTGGGGATCACACCCATGAACCCGAGCAGGAAATGGAGCACAGGGGGCTGGGATGTCACAGATGGGTCACACTGCTCATGCTGGCCTGGGCAGCCCTTGGGGCAGGTGAACTGAGAGCCAGCAGCCACATTTTCATTATACAAATGCCCAAAACTGCTCCTGTGGGTCCAGGGCGTCTGGGTCAGTTCTGCCCTGAAGTCAGACCCTGACAAGCTGGACTGTCCTCCTTGATTAACCCTTTATTTCAGGGAGTTCATGTAGGAAAACACTGCCAGGAGCAAGGGTTTGATGGAACCAGACCCAGTCTGGGGACATGATGGTGTCACGGGGCAGATCTCCCAAAGGAGCCCTTTCAGGTGTGACTCTGAGCCATTCTTTGAAATCCAGAAACCAAGAAACTTACAGAGTTTTAGAGAAGCTTCTCTCTTGCTCACGGATCTTTGGCACACAGGGCTTTATTTAAAGTCAGCTAAGACCAAAGTGAGTGACCAGAACCTCCTCATGAGGTGGTGATGGTGCTCACACCACCTGGGGCAGAGGAGGGGTCCATGAGGAGAAGCCCAGCCCAGCAGTGTGGGGTGAGGGTGAGGAGGGGAACTTGGAGAGTTTTAGAGAAGCTTCTCTCATGCTCATGGATCTTTGGCACACAGGATTTTAAATAAAGTCAGCTAAGACCAAAGTGAGTGATCAGAACCTCCTCACAAGGTTATGATGGTGCTCACACCACCTGGAGCTGCCTGGGGCAGGGGAAGGGTCCATGAAGAGAAGCCCAGCCCAGCAGTGTAGGGTGAGGGTGAGGAGGGGAACTTACAGTTTTAGAGAAGCTTCTCTCATGCTCACAGATCTTTGGCACACAGGGCTTTAAATAAAGTCAGCTAAGACCAAAGTGGGTGACCAGAACCTCCTCACGAGGTGGTGATGGTGCTCACACCACGTGGGGCAAAGGAGGGGTGAAGAAGTGAAGAGAAGGGTGAGGAGGGGAACTTACAGAGTTTTAAAGAAGCTTCTCTCATGCTCATGGATCTTTGGCACACACAACTTTATTTAAAGTCAGCCAAGACCAAAGTGAGTGACCAGAACCTCCTCACGAGGTGGTGACGGTGCCCACACCACCTGGAACTGCCCGGGGCAGGGGAAGGGGCCATGAGGAGAAGCCCAGCCGTGCAGGGTGTGGGTGTGGGTGGTGTCAGGGCCCCCTGCACAGACCCCCAGCTCCCCAGGCACGTGCAGACACATCCTGTCCCCTCTGCCGAGCAAGGCACAACATTGCCTGGGGACTGGGGCCTGGGGATTTGCTATTCTCTGCTGAATTGCCCTGCCTGCAGATCCAGGGCTGAGCATTTTCCATTTCCATACCCACTGCTATAACATCAGGTCCTGGGAATGCTCCCCCCTCCTGCACTCTTTCAGGGGGTATCCATGTTTCCAGTTAATGTGGGGTTTTTTGCCCTCACCAAAGAATTTTACAAATTGTTTGTTTATTGTGTCAATCTCTGCCTTTGTGAGCAGAAGAGGGAGCATCTGGAGAGCATCATGCACTCTTGGCATGGCTGTTCCTGGGAGGCTGAGCTCTCCCCAGTCCCCAGCGTGAGAGCAGCAGCTCATCCCCACTCCCCAAACCCCATCCCAGCCTTGGAGCGCATCATTCTGCTCCCAGCTGTGCCAGGGCACCGTGGAGAATCACTTCCCCTGCCCTGGGCCATGTGAATTCACCTGCCTGCTTCACAGCAGAGCAATGTTTATAATGTCTGACTGTCCTGGAGGTGCAGGAGATAAAGGTCTGTGTGCCCACGTGTGCCAAAGCCAGGCAAGGCTGCTGTGCCCACCCACCCTGTGTGCCCATGTGTGTCACGTACACCTTTTTATGAAAAATCCTTTCTTTGGGATTTTTCCTCTTGAGAAGCTGAGAGGCCTCAGGAACAAACTGTAAACAATGATTATCTGCTGCTGTGGAATGCAACAGGTGGGTCTGAGATTGGTCTCATGTGGATGTTTCTAATTCATGGCCAATCACAGCCCAGCTGGCTCGGGCTCTCTGTCCGAGCCACAAACTTTTGTTTTCATTTTTTTCTATTCTTAGCTTAGCTAGCTTTTTGATGAAACTTTTTCTTCTATTCTTTTAGTATAGTTTTAATGTCATATATATCATAAAATAATAAATCAAGCCTTCTGAAACACGGAGTCGACATTCTCGTCTCTTCCCTCATCCAAGAACCCCTGTGAACACGGTCACACATGTGTGCCAAAGCCAGGCAAGGCTGCTGTGCCCACCCAGCCTGGGGACCCAGCAGAGCAGCAGCCAGCAGCCACAGCACTGAGGAGCAGCAGCTTCACCTCTGCATCAGAATTTTCCATCACAATGGAAAATTGGGGGAAAAAAACGAACTCGTTGGTTAATCAAGAGGAAAATGTCACACAGGAATGCAGCAGTTGGAGTTGAAGTCTTATCTGAGAGGGTCAGGGGTGCTGGGGAGGGATTGTCTCCTGCAGGCAGGGCAGACCACCCTGCAGTGGGGTCACAGCTGGGAGGGGACAGCACAGCCAGCCCTGAGAGCCAGGGGAGCACACACAGCCCTGGGTACACCCCAGCACCAGCACAGCCTCTCCTGTCCTGCTGGGGCTGCTCAATTGTGTCTGCTTAATTAATATTCATTAAGGCAGAGGGAAAGTTGGACCGCAGTCTGCTCGTTAAGGTACTGACCCGGGCTGGAGTTCAAGTGCTCATTCCTTTATTTATGCTGTGGAGAGCTGCAGTGGGACAGGCCGTACAAACACGCTGGGCTGCAGCTCAGCTGGGGTCTGGGACACTTCCAGGCAAGTCCCCCCTCTGCCAGCACTGGAGAAGACCTTGGTCCTCCTTCCCACAGCCCAGCTGGTCCTGAGCCATGGCAATCCATGGGGAACATCTTTGGTTTTTCATGGAAACGTCTCGAGCTTTTGGGTTGATGCTGGTGTGGGGTGGGAACATTTCCTGCTGCTTGCAGAGGTTTTCTTGGGATGGGGAGGATCCTCCTGCCCAGCAGGGTGACCAGGGCAGGCTGCAGCTGGCTGGGCAGCCAGGGTGGTGCCCAGAGACCTCAGCTCCTGTGTGACCTTGCCAGAAAGCAATGGCACAGCCCTGCAGCAATGCCTGGCACTGTTTGGAGCCTCAGCCCATCCTGCACAGCCCTGCAGCAATGCCTGGCACTGTTTGGAGCCTCATCCCATCCTGCACAGCCCTGCAGCAATGCCTGGCACTGTTTGGAGGCTCATCCCTGTCTGCACAACCCTGCAGCAATGCCTGGCACTGTTTGGAGGCTCACCCCTGTCTGCACAGCCCTGCAGCAATGCCTGGCTCTGTTTGGAGGCTCATCCCATCCTGCACAGCCCTGCAGCAATGCCTGGCACTGTTTGGTGGCTCACCCCTGTCTGCACAGCCCTGCAGCAATGCCTGGCACTGTTTGGTGGCTCACCCCTGTCTGCACAGCCCTGCAGCAATGCCTGGCACTGTTTGGAGCCTCATCCCATCCTGCACAGCCCTGCAGCAATGCCTGGCACTGTTTGGAGCCTCATCCCATCCTGCACAGCCCAGAGCAGCAATGCCTGGCTCTGTTTGGTGGCTCACCCCATCCTGCACAGCCCTGCAGCAATGCCTGGCACTGTTTGGTGGCTCACCCCTGTCTGCACAGCCCTGCAGCAATGCCTGGCTCTGTTTGGAGCCTCATCCCATCCTGCACAGCCCTGCAGCAATGCCTGGCTCTGTTTGGAGGCTCACCCCATCCTGCACAGCCCTGCAGCAATGCCTGGCACTGTGGGGAGCCTCATCCCATCCTGCACAGCCCTGCAGCAATGCCTGGCACTGTTTGGAGGCTCAGCCCATCCTGCACAGCCCTGCAGCAATGCCTGGCTCTGTTTGGTGGCTCAGCCCATCCTGCACAGCCCTGCAGCAATGCCTGGCTCTGTTTGGTGGCTCAGCCCATCCTGCACAGCCCTGCAGCAATGCCTGGCACTGTTTGGAGGCTCAGCCCATCCTGCACAGCCCTGCAGCAATGCCTGGCTCTGTTTGGAGCCTCATCCCTGTCTGCACAGCCCTGCAGCGATGCCTGGCTCTGTTTGGTGGCTCATCCCTGTCTGCACAGCCCTGCAGCAATGCCTGGCTCTGTTTGGTGGCTCAGCCCATCCTGCACAGCCCTGCAGCAATGCCTGGCACTGTTTGGAGCCTCATCCCATCCTGCACAGCCCTGCAGCAATGCCTGGCACTGTTTGGAGGCTCAGCCCATCCTGCACAGCCCTGCAGCAATGCCTGGCTCTGTTTGGAGCCTCATCCCTGTCTGCACAGCCCTGCAGCAATGCCTGGCTCTGTTTGGAGGCTCACCCCCTGCCTGGGCACTGCTGTTTCCAGCCTAGGAGCTCAGCTGAGCCACTCTCAGCGCTTGGGGTCACCTGTGTTGGCAGGTAAATCATGGAATGGGTTTGGCTTGGAAGGGACCTTAAAGATCTCAAAGGTCCCAGGCTGCTCCCAGCCCCATCCAGCCTGGCCTTGGGCACTGCCAGGGATCCAGGGGCAGCCCCAGCTGCTCTGGGCATCCTGTGCCAGGGCTGCCCACCCTCCTAGGGAGAATTTCTTTCTCACATCTCACCCAGCCCTGCCCTCTGGCAGTGGGAAGCCATTCCCTGTGTCCTGTCACTCCATCCCTCATCAATAGTGTCTCCCCATATTTCTCGTAGCCCTTTCAGGCACTGAAATGCCACAATTAGGTCACCTTGGAACTCCTCCAGGCTGCACAATGCCAGCCTTCCCTCACAGGAGGGGTGCTCCATGCCCACAGCAGCATCTCCAGGGTCTGAGGAACACTCCTGCCCTTCCCCTGCCCCGGGGCTCAGGCTGGGGCAGGGCAGGGATGCTCTCACAGTGCCACAGCAGCCTGCAGAGGGACAAGGCCACATGGCTCAGGGGACACTCAGGCTGCCTGCTCCAGGCAGGATGGATGTGGAAGCTGTGGCCTTCTGCAGGCTTTGTGTGCAGGCTGGGCACTCTCTGCCCCTGCCAGGGGGGCTGGCTGGTTGCCACTCGGGCAGAACAGAGGTTGGCACCCAACAGGGGCATCCAAACCCACCGTGTCCATGCTGGGTGACCCCACAGCCTCTCCTGGGAGCGCTGGCTTGGCAGGAGCAAGCTGCAGAGCCCATTCCTGTGGGCCAGAGTGACAGCAGGGCCTGGCAGACATCAGGAGAACAACTCCCTGGGATGGTGCTGCAGCTTTGAGGGACCCTGCTGCTGGTGTTTCATGGTTTGGGGCTCCACAGCCAGCACACTGTGCCCAGAGCCAGGCAGAGAGCTCAGAGAGAGATGAGAGAGAGATAACAGAGAGAGATCAGAGAGAGATAACAGAGAGATCACAGAGAGAGATCACAGAGAGATCTGAGAGAGCTCAGAGAGAGCTCAGAGAGAGATTAGAGAGAGATCAGAGAGAAAGAGATCACAGAGAGAGATCACAGAGAGAACTGAGAGAGCTCAGAGAGAGCTCAGAGAGAGCTCAGAGAGAGATCAGAGAGAGAGATCACAGAGAGCTCAGAGAGATCAGAGAGAGATAACAGAGAGATCCCAGAGAGAGATCACAGAGATCTCAGAGAGATCACAGAGAACTCACAGAGAGAGCTCAGAGAGAGATCACAGAAAGCTCACAGAGAGCTAAGAGAGAGCTCACAGAGAGAGATCACAGAGAGAACTCAGAGAGAGATCAGAGAGAGATCACAGAGAGAGATCAAAGAGAGATCAGAGAGCTCAGAGATGTCACAGAGCTCAGAGAGATCACAGAGATCAGAGAGAGATCACAGAGAGAGATCAGAGAGATCAGAGAGAGCTCAGAGATCACAGAGAGAGATCAGAGAGATCTCATAGAGATCTCACAGAGAGCTCACAGAGAGAACTCGCAGAGAGCTCATAGAGAGAGAGCTCAGAGAGAGCTCAGCTCCATCACAGACAGATCCCAGAGAGATCCCAGAGAGCTCACAGAGATCTCAGAGAGAGCTCAGAGATCTCACAGAGAGCTCATAGAGAGCTCACAGAGGGCTCTCAGAGAGCTCAGAGCTCACACAGCTCACACAGAGCTCTCAGAGAGCTCACAGAGAGCTCAGAGAGAGCTCTCAGAGAGCTCACAGAGAGCTCACAGACAGAACTCCCAGAGGGCTCTCAGAGAGCTCAAGCTCAGCTCCATCACAGGCACACAGGGATTTCCAGAGCCTGAATGTGAGGAACACCCTGGAGGAGGCAGGAGGGTGCCCGTGGGAGGTGGTTGTGCCCCATTCCTCTGTGCACAACCCTGCCAGGAGAGCTGGTCACACCTTCCTGCCAATTCGACTCAATGGAAACTTTCCATAGTCTAAATCTGTTTAGAAAAAACATTGAAATGAAACATTCTGCTGATGTCAAGATATTTGGCTTTTGCATTAGCTGGTGAAATGCCCTGATTTTTTGTTTTGACTTTTTGTTTCTGTATCCTACTGACTTTGTTATTCCAGTATACCCCATAAAAATAAGAAGTAAAACAAAAAACAAAAATTCAAACTGAATTACTTCAGTTGGCTCTAGTGCCATTCTTCACATTACACGAGACTGGCCAGTTGAAAACTTGTTTTCATCCTGATTAGAGACAAAACCCAATCTCCAAAGGGCAAAATTTTCTTTGGATTGGGATTATGACCCTGCCTCTCAAGACAGAAGTGTGTGCACCTCGTGTGCTGTGCATGGAGCTGAGCTGGGAGGGGGCTGCAGGGGCAGAGGGGCCCCCATGGGCAGGGCTGATGCTCTCAGCAATGCCCCCTCTCTCTGGGAGTACCAGTCCTCGGTTTTTCTGGGTCTGGATTGAAGGATTGAGACAGTAATTCATGGTGGGACTCAGGTGTTTGTTATTTGTTATCAGTAAAACAGTCTCAGTACGAGGAGTTTGGCAGCTTTTCATTAGAAGGCACAAAATGGCCAACAATCTCTTGGTACAAGGGCTTTTAAGACTAAACTATCCAATTAAGAGCTGACATCTGGATTATTTCCCCTTTTAACCCAATAACTGATCCCACAGAGCCCCCAGTGGGGACTTTTCTGCCCAATTACAAAATCCCACCCAAACCCATGGAGAAGAAGGAAGAAGCAGCATGAAGAAGAAACCCAGGATGACACCCTGTGCCCTCCATCTTGCTCCCATCCACAGCACATTAAAAATCCCAAAACCTCAATTTCTCACCAAGTGATGCACCTACACTGCTCTCTATAATCTATTTCACACTTTTGTGGATTCCAGTCTGTTCTGGAGTTTAGGAAACTTTCTCCATGAATGAGGGTCAGAGTCAGTGCTGCCCTGGGGTCAGGGCAGACAGAGAAATATTCCCTGGGTCCCTGGGTTTCCACACCTCTCCTGATGAAGCAGCAGCTCTGGGGGCAGAATAAATTCTCAGCAAATTCCACTGGTGACCTCAGGCTGTGCCAGGGAGGGTCAGGTTGGGTATCAGACAGAATTTCTTCTCTCAAAGGGTGGCCAGGCCTTGGAACTGCCCAGGGAGGGTTGGAGTGCCCATCCCTGGAGGTGCCCAAGGAATTCCTGGAGGCGGCACTGAGTGCTCTGGGCTGGGGATAAGGTGGGGATGGGGAACAGCTTGGACTGGATGATCCTGGAGGTCATTGCCAACCTCAGTGATTCTGGGATTCTGGGATTCTTTGGTTCTGGGATTCTGTGGTTCTGGGATTGTTTGATTCTTGGATTCTGGGATTCTGTGTGATTCTGGGACTCTGTGACTCCGGGATTTTGTGATTCTGGGATTTTGGGATTCAGTGATTCTGGGATTCCAACCTCGGTGATTCTGTGACTCTGGGATTCAGTGATTCCATAACTCTGGGATTCTTTGATTCTGGGATTCTGTGATTCTGGGATTCTTTGATTCTGGGATTCTGTGACTCCAGGATTCTGGGATTCAGGGATTCTGGGGTTCTGACCCAGCTGAGGAAGGCTGGCACATGGCCATCCACCCCTCCCAGCTCCCAGGACAGGGTCCCCATCACCAGAGACAGGCTCTGGTGCCACTCCTGTCCCACTGGCTCCCCTCAGAGCTGCTTTCTGTGCCCTGAGCAGAAGTGCTGGCTGCTTTCCTGCTGCCCCAGTGTGCCCCATGCAGCAGCGGGGGGAAACCCTTCCTGCCTGGAAGCCCTGGGTTTGGGCTCGTGTCCTTCAGCCAAACCCGGGTTTGTTTATCCTCTGTTTGTCTGTCTGGGTGCTGGGTGGCCCATGGGGACAGCAGCATCCCCGGGGCTGCAGGAGGGAGCTGACAGGCCCTGCTTGTAAAAGCTGAGGGCTGATGACCCCTACAGTCAGCCTGGGAAATTCATCCCTGCTCCTGCAGCTCTCAGGGTCCACCCAGCCCCGTGCCCAGGCTGCATCCCTGCCCTTCTGCACCTGCACGGAGCATCCTGCCCTGCCCTGCCCTGTCCTCACACCTGGTGGGATTTGCTGAGGCTCAGACATTGCTGAGGCACTGAGAACAGCCCAAGGGGCTGCCCTGGCTCTCCCTGGAAAGCAGAGTGACTCAGTGCCTCCTGGGAGCTGGGAGGGCTGGATGGCCATGTGCCAGCCTTCCTCAGCTGGGTCAGAATCCCAGAGTCACCGAATCCCTGAATCACAAAATCCCAGAGTCACAGAATCTCTGTGTTACAGAGCCACAGAATCCCCAAATCACAAAATCACAGAATCCCAGAGTCACAGAATCCCCAAATCACAGAACCACAGAATCCCAGAATCCCAGAGTCACAGAATCACTGAGGTTGGAATCCCACAACCCCAGAATCACACAGAATCCCAGAATCCAAGAATCAAAGAATCCCAGAGTCTCAGAATCCCAGGATCAAAGAATCACAGAATCCCAGAATCCCAGAATCCCAGAATCCCAGAATCCCAGAATCACAGAATCCCAGAGTCCCCAAATCACAAAATCCCAGAACCACAGAATCCCAGAGTCACAGAATCACAGAGTCTCTGAATCCCTGAATACAGAGTCACAGAATCCCCAAATCACAAAATCCCAGAACCACAGAATCCCAGAATCCCAGAGTCACAGAATCACTGAGGTTGGAATCCCAGAATCCCGGAATCACACAGATTCCCAGAGTCACAGAATCACTGAGTTTGGAATTCCAGAGTCACACAGAATCCCAGAACCACAGAATCCCAGAATCACAGAATCACAGAATCCCAGAATCACTGAGGTTGGCAATGACCTCCAGGATCGTCCAGTCCAAGCTGTTCCCCCATCCCCACCTTATCCCCAGCCCAGAGCACTCAGTGCCATCTCCAGGAATTCCTTGGGCACCTCCAGGGATGGGCCCTCCAACCCTCCCTGGGCAGTTCCAAGGCCTGGCCACCCTTTGAGAGAAGAAATTCTGTCTGATACCCAACCTGACCCTCCCTGGCACAGCCTGAGGCCACCAGTGGAATTTGCTGAGAATTTATTCTGCCCCCAGAGCTGCTGCTTCAGCAGGAGAGGTGTGGAAACCCAGGGACCCAGGGAATATTTCTCTGTCTGCTCTGGGGTGCCCTGACCCACAGGGAACACTGACATTGACCCTCATCCATGGAGAAAGGTTCCCAGACTGCAAGGTCCAGGAAAAGCAAAGGACACAGCAGCTGCTGTTCAGCCCCTCAGCACTGCTGGAACCCTGAGGATTTTAAACTTTCTGTGCTGACAGGCACAGACCCACAAGAGAACTCTGCATTTGACCTGAGGCTGTGGAGAAGGCTTCCAAAATTAATCAATAACACTAAGATTATGAACAGTAGTTGGTGAGAAGTGTGTAATATCACAAAGTAAAACACGTAGTGTTTAGAGTTTTGGAATATAGTGATGAATATGAAGCAAGATGGAGGTTTTAAGGTAGAAGCAAATTGTTCTTCTTCACCTTCTTCTTCCTTCCTCTTCACCTTCTTCTTCCTTCTTCTTCATAAGTTTAAGTGATGTTTTATAATTAGACAAAAAAGTCCACATTACAGACTTCAAAGGATCAGTTATCAAGTTAAAAGGGAAAATAATCTGTGTCATTTCTTAATTAGATAGTTTAGTCTTAAAAGACCTTGTAACAAAAACTAGTTAACCATTTTGTACCTTACTAATAAAAAAACTACCAAACTCACAGTTGTAAATATATATAAACATATTCACTCATAAGAAATTATAAACACCTAAGTCCAAACATGAGCTGCCATCTCAAGTACCTTCATTCCCAACCTCAAAACAAAACCAATCCAGCACAGACTGGCCAAGGCAGAGCCTGGAGGGGCCTGAGTGCAGAGAGGAAAGGAGGAACTTGGTGCATGTGGCACTGCTGCAGGGAGGGGTCCATCCATCCTTCCCATACCCACAAAAAGGACATTTCCTCTGCCCTGGGGCACAGGAACCTCCCAGCAGGCAGCCACCCCATGGAGACCAGCTTGGTTTTATGTGGGAAGTGTTCAGTGGGGAGCCCCTGGTGTTCCAAATGCAGGGACCACACAGCAGCCATCCTGCAGCACTCTGTGCCTGCCAAACCCCCTCTGCTCAGAGCTTTGCTCAGAGCTTTGCTCAGAGCTGTCTCCTCGCTGGAAGCAGCAGAGCAGGTCTGGGGGTAATTTTCTCATTAGCACCAGGAGGAGCCCCATGTCCTGCTGGCTGCCACCCCAGCTCAGAGAAAGGCCTGGAAACGCCTGGAGTGACTCTGGGACATTCTGCCAACACAGACCCTGACTCCTTGCACTGCCACCTCTATTGAGGATGGCTCAGATGGGATCTGCAGCAGCACATCCCCCCCATTTGCAGCATGACTTTTACCCCCACAGCCAGGGATTCCTTGTTATTATCCTTTTATTATTCCTTGTTATTATCCTTTTATGGTTCCTTTGAATTATTCTTTTAAGATTCCTTTTTTTATTATTTAGTTTACTATCACTTTGTGCACTGTGTGTGTCTTTTTTGCGCAAATGTATTTGTCAGCTTCGGAGGCACCTGTGGAGTTTATTCCTGCATTGGCTGTGTTCAATCCAGGAGCTGCCTGAGGGAATTCTGCTGCTGCTGGTTCTGTGTGAGTGTAGCCAGAGCCACGCTGAGCCCTGTGAACCAGCCCCAGGGAGAGACAGGCCCTGCTCTGGATTGTGTCCCACACAAACAGCCCGGACAGACAGCACCATGGCTCTTACCTCATTGCTTAGGAGGGAGCTGAAGGAAATCAGGGAAAAAAATCCCTGCATGTAAAGAAAACATGCTCCGAGAGAAAGAATTGTTTTTCCATTAAATCTTGCCAATTTTTGATCAAAGTGTGAATGGGCTGGAGCTGAAGTTTGGCCCCTCATAGTGCACCTCCTGGCAGATGCACTGCTTGGACTTCCCTGTGCCCATCCCATCCTCCTCCAAGGGCTGTCCCCTGGCCAAGGGCAGCACAGGAGCTGCAGGCTTTGGTCATCAGTCCCTTCCTGGGAATCTGAACTTGCTGTGAGAATGAAGAAAAAGCTTCCAAACAGTTTCAGGGTGTGTTGCTGAAGGCCAGGAACATCCAGCTCCCTCAGGATGGTCTGGCAGGGCTGGGAGCTGCTTTATCACAGGAGATGGGTCAGGAAATTTGGGAAGAGGATGAGGCTGGGGCCAAGGCTCAGGTGGGGCAGGGCAGAGCTGAGAAAGAGATTGTTGGATGTGGGCACTGAACTCCTCCAGTGTGCCACCCCAAACCCTCGGGCAGGGCTACAGGGCTGGGAGCTGCTTCACCACAGGGAGATGGGTCAGGAGGTTTGGGAGAAGGATGAGACTGGGGTGAAGGCTCAGGTGGGGCAGGACAGAGCTGTGAAAAAGGCTTTTGGATGTCTGCTGCAGCTGTGGGCACTGAACTCCTGCAGTCTGCCACCCCAAACCCTAGGGCAGGGCTGGAAGCTGCTTCTCCATGAGAGATGGGTCCGGAGGTTTGGGAGAAGGTTGATGCTGGGGCCATGGCTCAGGTGGGGCAGGACAGAGCTGTGAAAGAGATTCTTGGATTTGGGCACTGAACTCCTGCAGTCTGCCACCCCAAAGCCTAGAGAAGGCCTGGGAGCTGCTTCTCCACGGGAGATGGGTCAGGAGGTTTGGGAGAAGGTCGAGGTTGGGGCAGGACAGAGCTGTCAAAGAGGTTCTTGGATGTGGGCACTGAACTCCTCCAGTGTGCCACCCCAAACCCTCGGGCAGGGCTACAGGAAGATCTTTCCTCCCTCCCCAAGTGGTCCAGCCTGGCAGGGAGCTCTGGCTGCTGGTGCCACACCTGAGAGTGGCCCTGGTCCCTCTCTGTGCTGACTGTCCGTGGCACAAGTGTGGCATGTACATGCTCTGAAAAAATCCCTTCTCCTGGGATTGGTCTCCTGGGGAGCTGAGAAGCCTCAGAGAAAAGGAAAACAATCCTTTCTCATGTGCTTCTCCTGTGCTGTGCTCATGTGGAATGTGTTTGGAGATTGTTTACTCACAGGTGATTGTTTCATTGGATTCTGCTGGGAGTTGTTTTCACTCTTTGGCCAATCAAGGCCAAGCTCTGCTGGGACGCTGGAGAGAGTCACCAGTTTTCATAATTATCTTTTTAGCCTTCTGTAAGTATCCTTTCTGTATTTTTAGTATAGCTTAGTATAGCATTCTTTAATATAATATGGTATCATAATACAATATAGTATCATAAAATAATAATATCTACTAATATAATATACTAATATATAGAGTATCTTATATATTATACTAATATAATGTAGTATCATAAAATAATAAATTAGCCTTCTGAGCACATGGAGTCACATTCATCACTCCTGCCTTCATCAGGACATTCCCAGCAAACCCAACACCCAGGAGCTGTGCAGGCACTGCTGGGCTGGCTGCAGGGTGACCACATGCCCAAGGAACAGCCCTCTGTGCTTGCAGGGTGGCCCCAGCTCCTGGGGTCCCCCACCAGCCTGGGGCACGGGGACAGCTCCCCACGAGCACTGCAGGAACAGTTTGTTGTCTCTGGTGTCCTTCCAGACATGAGGAGGACGGACAGCAGGGCGGTGGCATCAGTGTCGTTCACCACAGGCTGTTTATCAGCAGGGCCACGATCCCAGAGGGCTGGAGGGTTCAGCTGAGGTGAAATTCCACCCAGCACCAGCAGCCACTGCCGCACACACACGCGGGCACAGCCCTGGCACCATGGGAACGGAGCTGCCAGCCCTGTCCCCACCCAGAGGCCAGGATTGTCCCCTCGGCGCTGGGCTGGCCACAGCGGGCTGGAGTCTCACTGGGTCTGGCAGCAATTCTGCCCATGACATCAGCCCAGTGGAGCCTTCTCATCGTTCTATTTGCAGAGATTATCTGGAGCAGCCCTTGGCAGCCCTGCAGGGCTGGGATGCCAGATTTTCTCCCAAATTAGAGGTGCAATGTGCCAGTAGAAACGCAGCGAGAGCCAGGCTCCGAGCCTCCTGACAGGCAGGGTGCTGGCAAAGTGCTTATCAGGGCAATATCCATCCCTCCAGGGGAGCAGGGAGCTGCTGACACCTCACCCAGCACCTCCGAGTGCTCCTGGCCCTGCACCTGCTCTGGCACCTGCCAAGCCCTGCCCACCCGCGCTGCCCTCAGCATCCCAAACATCCTCAGCACATCAGGGGGCTGCTGAGGAAGGCTGCTCACCTTCCTCACCTCTCCCAAAACCTGGGTGCTCATTCACAAGGAAAATGAGGGGAGATGGGGGAACCAACCGAGAGTCTCAGGATTTCTGCTGCTCACAGTGACCCTGAGGTGTCAGAAAGTCTCTTTTCCCAGGCTGGCAGTTGAAGAAGGAGTCAGAATCTTCAGTTCTTGTTCTCAAGGTTGTTTATTGTTTCTTATCCATAAAATTCTTTCTCTGGCCTGATGAGGTCCGTTCAGCAGGACAGACAGAGGCACACTGACCACCTTGGGGTGGTGTTATCTTTTCATACTAAAAATGACATGTACATTATTTACCATAACTTCCCAATACCTATCATCTATGTTAGGCAGTGAGTTTCTACCTTAAGCCAATCCAAAAGTGCCAGCATCATCCAGAACATGGAGGCCAAGAAGAAGAAGGAAAAAGGACAAGGCACGCCCAAATTCCTCCATCTTGGGACCCCAAGCCCCCATTCTAAAAACCACAAAAAAAATCTATTTTTTCACCCTGTGACAAACTATCATTCTACTTAAATTTTTGTGGCTTACAGATCCTCATAAAAGGTTGATATTTTTTTTCCATGGGTCAAAATCAAAGTCACAGGTGTGTCTTGGACTCAGTGCCAGGGTCTCTGAGCCCCCTGGCAGGGGTTTGAGCCATCCAGGACAGCCAGAGGGATGTCCTGGGATTCTGACACAAGAGAAGTGAAGAAAAGAATTCCAGTTAAAGATACTGGGAAATGGGTCTGAGATTTTCAGTGTCACCACAATTCTTCCCCCATCAAGGTGTATTTTTTCCTCCCATGAAATGTGTAGGGCAAGGAAAGGTTTGTGCTGTGGGTGCTCAGAGGGTGCTTGGGCTCAAGGCTCATCATAGGGTTGATTTTTGGGCTGAGCATTTTCCTTGGATGCTCTGTGGAGAGCACACAGAACTGGCTGGGTTTCCACGCTCATTATTGTTGCAAAAATGTCTAAATGAATAATTGATGTTTGCATGCTTTGTGTGCACAAATGAAGTGTTAGAGGCACTTCAGTGCAGAAGTGCTGTTGCATTAATTTGCTGTAATTTTATGTTTTGGGTGTTTTTTTTTAACCTGATAATATGACATTAGGTATGACTGTACACAAGGCATCACATTGTTACCTTTTATAATTAGACAATATGGAAGTTACTTTTTTGCCTTTTTACCCATGTTGAGTAAATGTTGAGACTTTTAGACATCAATTTAATGAGAATCAGAAGAAACTTCTCAGTGTTGACATTTCTGATGGCGTTCTTGTGCTTGCCTTCTCAGTCTGATTTACTGGTGCTCTGATCTGCCAGCACATATTAATCATTAATTAAGCCATTAATCCCCACTGTAAATTAGGGTAGGGAGAGTTTGAAGTGACCTGTGCACGTGTGTAAGCCAGTGTCTGTTCCAAATGCCCATTGTGCTAAACCCAGTTTTAACTCTTCATTTCTCCACAATAAAGCAAGGCTGGTTTTGGGAGGAGAAAGCTGAACACTCAGCCTGGAGCAGAGAAGGTGCAAACAGAAGGTGCAAACACATCCTTCAGACGTGACAGCATCAGCAGCAGGTCCCCTCAGGAGGAGGGACCAGCACTCCTTAATCCAAAGCTGGAGCAGAAAGGCCCTGACAGGGATTTGGAAAGCAATCCCAGGAATCCTCTGCCAAACCCTGCTGAGATCCCATCCCTTCTGAAAGCCAAACAAAATGATAAGGGGCTGACAAGCCTAAAGGGCACAAGAGCTAAAAGTGGGAAAACCAGCTGACCAGAAAGGTCACTGCAAACAGGCAAATAGGAGAAGCAGGGAAGTGGAGGAGATGTAACAGCACAGCTGAGAGCCCCCCAGTGAATTTAACAGCAGGAGAACGTGGGCTGGATATCAGCACAATCCTGTCCTGCAGGCAGCGAGATCTCTGGGAGCAGAGTGCTTTCCCAGGGGACAGAGCAAGCTCTCTATTGCTGGAGTAATTTAAAATTGGATGGGACAGAGTGCTTGGGAACAGGCTGCAGAGGCTAATTGTGGGCTTGGACTGTGTGAAAATCTGGCATGCATGGAAAAGAAAAGTCTGCTGCAGAGGGATGTGTCTGGTGATCAGGCAGTGGTACAAGGATCAGAGGACACGGGGCAGGGGAGGGGGTTTGTGTCTGGGGGAGATGGGCTCACAGGATGAGGATTTGGGTCTGGGGGAGATGAGCTCATAGGGTGAGGATTTGGGTCTGGGGGAGATGAGCTCATGGGGTGAGGATTTGGGTCTGGGGGAGATGAGCTCATAGGGTGAGGATTTGGGTCTGGGGGAGATGGGCTCACAGGGTGAGGATTTGGGTCTGGGGGAGATGAGCTCACAGGATGAGGATTTGGGTCTGGGGGAGATGGGCTCACAGGGTGAGGGTTTGGGTCTGGGGGAGATGAGCTCATAGGGTGAGGATTTGGGTTAGTGAGGTGAGACCCCTCATGGCCCTGCCCTGCTTGCCCTGGGCTGGACACAAAGCTCTGCCATGGGAGAGCCCACGCTGCCTGTGCCCACATCTACCCCACCATCCCAACCCAAAACCTGTGCCCACATCCACCCCACCATCCCAACCCAAAAGCTGTGCCCACATCCACCCCAGCATCCCAACCCAAAAGCTGTGCCCACATCCACCCCACCATCCCAACCCAAAAGCTGTGCCCACATCCACCCCACCATCCCAACCCAAAAGCTGTGCCTGCATCTACCCCACCATCCCAACCCAAAACCTGTGCCCACATCCACCCCAGCATCCCAACCCAAAACCTGTGCCCACATCCACCCCACCATCCCAACCCAAAAGCTGTTCTGGGCTCTGCCAGGGCACCAGAGCTTTGGGGGTTTGGGGTTTGTCAGGGTTCTGCTGCCCCCTGACAAGCCCAAAGCTCCCTGGGCTCACCCTGCCCAGCTGCAGGCTGTGCAATGATTTCCTTGCCCCCTCCTCTCTGCTAGGCCTGGCAGAGTTAAAAATAAAGCCTTGCTTATGGAAAGTTCCTGTTGGATAAGAGGCTTTGCAGGATGCTGGGATCCTCATCTGGATGGGAATCAATGGTGGGGCCGGCGGGCAGCAGCAGGACAAACACTGGCACATGAGATGTCCCCTCAAATTCAAATGTTGGTGATTTTGGTGACTGTAAGAGCTGAAATGAGGGATGTGGGACTCCAGGCTGCTCTTCAAAATGCAGTTTATTGTATACAAAATGCAGTTTATTGTATACAAAATGCAGTTTATTGTACCCAAGATGTCACAGCAGTCCAGGGTCGTGGGTGACAGAGCTGTGCCTACAGCTGTCAGCTCCAGCTGCAGGCAGGCCTGGAGATCCTTTGGTTTTGGTTACAATGCATTATTGACTTTTCTTTGATGAGCATCTTAATACAGTAGAACCAATCTACACCTTAACTTTTACCTATAGCCCATCATAACTACTATAATTACCATATTCATGTTACTGTTCTCCAATCTCTCAAAGTCAGTACATTACAGTTTAAGCTGGAAGTTGTTTTTCAGTTTTCTTGCACTGGAAAATTCTGAGACCTTTTTTCTACTTGCCACATTTGCTGCCTTGTTTGCCTGTGCTCTCTTTCTGCTTGGTATAAACATCTTCTTGTTTGGGGTGGGTTTATCCTTTGCTCTAAGCCATAAAAACCCCTTCTAACTAACACACCCTTTGCCTCCTTGGTTATCCAGTGAGACTGGCTCAGCAATTCTTTTCTTCTATATCAAAACTTGCTTCCATCTCTATTATTTCTTCAGACTCCACATTCAAAAATCTTTCTGCCAAGCACACATATCTGTGAGACTTTCTTGTCAAACTTTCATCCTCCCCAACAGGGGACTGCTCCTCTTGACGGGGCAGCTGCCAGGCCTGGCCACCAGCAGTGGGCACAGCTGCCAGGGCAGTGCTGTCCCCCTGTGCCAGGGTGCTGGGGGGGCTGTGGGGACACCCCAGAGCTGCTGCTGGGCTCTGTGGGGCAGTGCCCACCTTTGCAAGGTGCCATGGCTTGTTGCCATGTAGGACACAAAATAAAACGACGTGGACAAGCAGCTCTCTAAGGCAAAAAAGAGAAGTTTTGATTTCTGACTTTAACATTTATAGATTTCCAAAAGTGACAGTGGATTGGAGGGGGACAGTGCCACCTCTCCAATGACACCGGGCAAACCAACAGTCCATGAAATTTCTCTTCTTCCATAAAAGAATGCAAAACAATGAGTTATTTACAGAAAGTGCATTACAAAGTTCGTTACAAAAACATCGACATCAAAAAGCTTAGAAAAACTTAAAAAAAAACCCAAAAAATCCAAAGCAACAATGGCCACTCCATGGGTCTGGCTGAGCCTGGCACTAGGATTTTTGCCCATGGGTTTTAGCATGGTCTGAGGGGATGAAAGCCTTTGTGTTGCTGTGCCTGGCACTAGGATTTGTGTTTCAGCAGGGTCTGAGGGCATTGAAGACTTTGTGCCACTGTGCCTGGCACTCTCCTGTCCATGGGACAGCCTGGTGGGACAGTGGGACAGGGGTTGGGCCTGGCTGAGCCTGGCACTAGGATTTGTGCCCATGGGTTTTAGCATGGTCTGAGAGGATGAAAGCCTTTATGTTGCTGTGCCTGGCACTAGGATTTGTGTTTCAGCAGGGTCTGAGGGCACTGCAGCCTTTGTGCCACTGTGCCAAGCATTCTCCTGTCGATGGCTGGGGTGCAGTGGGACAGGGGTTGGGTCTGGCTGAGCCTGGCCCTAGGATTTCTGCCCACCTGTACAAGGTGCCATGGCCTCTCCACAGGTCTGGCTGAGCCTGGCACTAGGATTTGTGTTTCAGCATGGTCTGAAGGGATTGAAGTCTTTGTCCTGCTGTGCTAAGCACTCTCCTGTCCGTGGGATAGTGGATGGGACAATGGGACAGGTCTGACTGAGGCTGGCACTAGGATTTGTGTTTCAGCATGGTCTGAAGGGATTGAAGCCTTTGTGCTGCTGTGCCAAGCACTCTCCTGTCCGTGGGATAGTGGATGGGACAATGGGACAGGTCTGACTGAGGGTGGCACTAGGATTTGGCACAGTCTGAGGGCATTGAAGCCTTTGTGCCACTGTGCCAAGTGCTCTGCTCTCCATGGGACAGCGTGGGTGGGACAGTGGGACAGGGGCTGGGTCTGACTGAGGCTGGCACTCGGATTTGTGCCCTTCTGAGGGGATTGAAGCCTTTGTGCCACTGTGCCTGGCACTCTCCAGTCCGTGGGACAGCGTGGGTGGCTGGGGTGGGGTGGCACAGGGGTTAAAGCAGCCCCGGTGTGCTGGGGGCGGGGGCTGCAGCCACTGAGGAGCAGGAACAGTAATGAATGGAAAAAGTGAAGTGTTTTTTCCCTAAAGCAAACAGCCCGGTCAGATTAGAAGCTCGGAGCGCGCTTTACTCAACTATTAATACATTCCTCGCTCATCTCAAACTAAACAGCCACACTGAGCTCCAAGTTCATAAAAACAGCATCAAATCCATGAGAGCACAGAACATTTATAGTGTCAGCCTGTAAAGCTGCCTGCTGGAGGTGATGGTGCTCTGGCTCCCTGCCTGGGAGGGACGGGCTGGGCCAAGCAGAGGAAGGCTGGCAAAGGGACCCTCACCCTCCTCAGCAGGCAGGACAGGAGGGAGCCAGGAGAAGCTCCTGCCACTGTTAGAAATGCTGTGCCATGGCAAGCTGGCACTGCCAGGACACGGGGCTGGTGTGTCCGTGGCTGACAGCACATGGGGTCATCAGGGATGTGGCATGGGCCCAGTCCTCCCAGTAAACACCCGGCAGGAATCCCCCAAACCCAGATGTCCGTGTGCATCTCCCCTCCCTCTTGCAGCCAGGGCAGAGCTGGGTGACATCCCTGCCAGGGCAGAGCTGGGTGACATCCCTGTGTGGCAGGGCCAGCACAGGAACTGGGGCAGGTTCCCACTGAGTCCCCTGTGGAGCAGAGGGACCCTGTGAGGGACCCTGCAGGGTGCTGGGGCAGGCAGCTGAGAGGGGATCCCTGCTCGGCTCTCCTTGGTGACAAGGGGGAGGCAGCAGCTGCTTCCCACATCCCACAGCTGTGCAATCCATCTGCAGCACACCCTGTGTGCAGCACAGCCCAGGGAGGTTGCAGGGCCTGCAGGACAGCATCCCTGTGCTCCCACAGCATCCCTGTGCCCCCACAGCAGAGCTGGGACATGGCCTGAAATGGGACAGGACAGAAGCCCCCAGAGCTGGGACATGGCCAGAACCTGAAATGGGACAGGGACAGAAGTGATGCTTTAGATTTTAGCTTATTAAGGCTCTTCAATAAATATCCTCTTTATTTAACTTTATCTAGCCTCTGTTCCAGGTCCCTAAGGCATCAGTAGCCCCCACAGCTGGGACATGGCCTGAAATGGGACAGGGACAGCAACTCCAGAGCTGGGACATGGCCTGAAATGGGACAGGACAGCAGCCCCCCGAGCTGGGACATGGCCAGAACCTGAAATGGGACAGGGACAGCAGTGATGCCTCAGGTTTTAGCTTATTAAGGCTTTTCAATAAATATCCTCTTTATTTAACTTTGTCTAGCCTCTGTTCCAGCTCCCTATGGTATCAGTAGCCCCCAGAGCTGGGACAGGGACAGCACCTGCAATGGGACAGGGACAGGGCCAGCTGGGGCTTTGCTGTGCCCTCAGGGTGTGCCCTGGGGCTGGGAGCTCTGCAGCCCCCCCTGTGCATTCCTGGCCTCTGTGCCAGCTGTTCCAGCTGCTCCACCTCTGCTCCAGCTGCAGGTGTTTGGTACCTGAGGTTTGGAGCAGAGGGGTCTGCAGGGACGAGGTGCCAAGGGATTTTCACCAAATGCACCTTTCCTGCACTTAGCATCGAGGTGAAGCCCAAACAATGGTATCTGGTGGTGCTGTGCTTCTCAGAGTGTCTTTCAGTTCAGGAAGAATTTCATCCTGCAAAGATGGGCAGGCATTGGAGGGGCTGCCCAGGGAGGGTTGGAGTGCCCATCCCTGCAGGAACGTGGCACTGGAGGTGGCACTGAGTGCTCTGGGCTGGGGACAAAGTGGGAATGGGGCAAAGGTTGGACTTGGTGATCTTGGAGGGCCGTTCCAGCCTCGGTGATTCTGGGATTTCCATTGCATTGCTCTCTGCTCCCTGTTTTATCTGTTGGCCTGGGGCTGTTTCAGGAAACACAGCCTGGGGGAGATGCTTGCACTGGGCATCGCTTGAGGCTTGCAGATATCCAGAGAGAGCGAAACAGAAAGTGTGCATGAGCCAGGATTGTCCCAAACTCCCTTGAGGAGCACAGGGGGGCTGAGCTCATGTCCTGCAGGTGAGTGGAGGTGGTTCTGGTGTGTTTTGTGCCCAGGGTCACATCTGCAGACTCCGAGTGAAATAGGGGAGCTCTCCTCCAGCCAGATCTCATCAGCTCTCAGAGATCTAATTCACACCCAAGATAGCTCAGCTACCTTAGAAGGCATAAAACCAGCAGGATGGCTTCTGTGGCAGTGTTGGAAACAAAAAAGGTTTTAATAAAAGGCAAAATAACAAAACTGTTAATAAAGCAAAACTGAGCCACGTGCAAGAGCAGAAAAACACAACTCCACTGCTACAAGGGTCTCCTCGAGCCAGGTCTCATCAGCTCTTGGAGATTTCACACCTGAGATAGCTCAGCTACCTTAGAAGGCATAAAATCAGCAGGATGGCTTCTGTGGCAGTGTTGGAAACAAAAAGGTTTAATAAAAGGCAAAATAACAAAACTCTTTACAGAGAAAAACCCAGCCAGGTGCAGGAGGTTCTTGCTCCTGGTAAAACACTTCACAAAAGGGATTGGTTTCTTTGTTCTCTTCTTTTTCTAGCAAATTGCTCAGGTGGGACTTTTTGGCCCCTGTCCATTTAGCTATCCTTAAGTTTGAGGTGAATTCCCCCAGGTCCTATGAGATGCCTTTTCACCTGATCGAGGAGAGAAACTTCTGGGTTTATTTCCTTTTTAAGGGGCCAAAGGATGGTTTGCTCACTCCATCCACAGGGGGCACATTCCTGTACCCGAGGTGGCTCTGAGCAGGGTGGCCTCACACACATCTGGGGCTGGCAGAGCTTGGCACGGTCCCCTCCTGGCCTGTTTGGAAACCTCACCCCTTGCCTGTGTCAGGGAATAAATGAGGCTTCTCCAGTGACAATCTTATATACATTTCTGAGCAATAACAGTGCAGCTGCTTCACCTTGCCAGGGACCCACACTGCAAAGGTTTCTTGGTAAAGCTCTTCATACCTAATACAGCCAGGCTGGAAAGATCCTATAAAATATGCCAGGACATGGGGCTCATTCCAGAATCTGCTGCTTATTAAACCACCAGGGTGGCAGAGGAAGAGGCTGGTCAGAGATGGGCCAATAAAACGTGGCTCTGGGAGCTGCCTGACCTCGGTGTCACATTTTGCCCTTTTTTATCTTTCCCACACATTGCAAAAAAAGGCAGAGTCTGAAGTGGTGCTATATATACAGGCTGCTGTGCCAGCCATCTGGGCAGCCCAGGGCCTGGCTCTGCACAGAGCTGTCTGGCATTAGAGGATCCAAAGGTTATGTTATTGGTACATTTCTGCACATCCCAAGCGTGAGTCATCATTTCCAGGAAGCCAAATACTTACTTAGAGAGCTGTGATGCAAATTGTGTTTCCCAAATATTTTATTCTTCATGCAGCCCTGGACACCGAGTCTGGGCACTCAGTTTATGAACAGCTGATCCACAGCAAAAGGTTGAGGCAAGGGGTCAAAGCTGCCTGTGAGTTTAGCCTGATTTATGTGCAAAGTAATTTTGTTATGAAAAATAAGCATATAAAGTACTTGGATGCTGCAGTAAAACCATAAACAGTGCACTTTGCCTTCTGCAGACAAGAACTAATTGCAAATATGCAGCAAATAGCAAACATGCAGAGAGGTGCTTGCTTGTAGTTTATAGACACAGCACTGCCAGTCCTTTATATTGCTAGTTGATGATGGTTTTGTTTTTTTATTATTATTATTATTATTGTTATTATTGTTATTACTGTTATCGTTAAGGGTGAAATAGATTTTGACTGTGTGTGTTTTGAAGCTCTCGTGTCCCCCTGTTCACCAACACCAAACATCAATGTTGTTCCCCTAAGAGCTGTGAGAAAAAGCTGCAAAAAATTAAAAAAAAAGAGGGTGAACCTTCTCCAAACCCATAAAATTTAAAGAAAATGGAAACATTTTCAGGGTGGATGTGTACAGGCCGGCTGGCATGTCCACTTTGCTGTCCTGGCAGTGGTGGTCACAGTGCTGGGGTGGTGGCAGCAGGGACAGGGGGGAGCTGAGCTCTCCCTGCCATGGAGGCTCTGTGTGTGCTGGGCAGCAGAGCCCCTGGGGTGGCACAGCCTGACCCATGGAATCCTGAGCATGGAATCACAAAATGGGCTGGGTTGGAAGGGACCTTTCGCATTCCCTGGCAGGGACACCTCCCACTGTCCCAGGTGCTCCCAGCACTGTCCAGCCTGGCCTTGGGCATTGCCAGGGCTCCAGGGGCAGCCACAGCTGTTCTGGGAATTCCATCCCAAGCCTCTGCCCACCCAGCCAGGGAACAATTCCCAATTCCCAATATCCCATCCAGCCCTGCCCTGGGTCATTCTGTGTCCTGTCCCTCCATCCCTCAACCCCAGTCCCTCTCCAGCTCTCCTGGAGCCCCTTTAGGCACTGGAAGGGGCTCTGAGCCCTCCCTGGAGCCTTCTCCACCCCCAGCTCTCCCAGCCTGTGGTACCTGAGCAGGAAATGCAGATGGGATGTGTCAGGGAGATTAGGCTCTTACAGCTGAGACTTTCCAGCCTTTAAGCCAAGGGGACAAGATCTAGGCCCTCTTCCAAAAGCTTGTGTCCATAATTCAGAGCTGCAAAGCCCTGAAGTTATTTCTCTTTGTTCTGGTTAAAGCTCCTGGGAGCTGCCAGCTTGGTGACAGCGTTTCTAGCAAACACAGGAGCAGGACATCCTGGCTTTTAGCAGCCTGTGGGGTGGGAGGTGATTCCCCTCCTCACTCCTGTCCTGGGCTGGGATGGGGGATCCTGCAGGGTCTGGCTGGGCTGGAGGAACAGGGCTCCCTGTCCCTGCCAGGGTTCCCCAAGCTCTGCTTGGCTGCTGAGCTGCTCCTTTGCTATGAAGTCTTTTGAAAATTGTTAACATGAAGAAAAGTAATTAAAGAATGGGAGGCTTGCAAGGTGTTGCATAGTGCAGATGCTGCTGCAGATAAGTGATTTGCCCTCTAGGAACATTCAAGTGTGAACACAGAGAATAGGAGATCTCTATCAGACCTCTGTCAGATTTGTGGTTGTAATCACAGAATCACAGAATTCCTAGGTTGGAAGTGACCTTTAAGATCATCGAGTCCAACCCATGTTCCAACACCTCAACTAGATCATGGCACCAAGTGCCACGTCCAGTCTTTTTTTAAACACATCGAGGGAAAATGAGAACTTTCCAACTGATGGAAATGGAAATGGGCCACCTTCACCAGCATCATCCCCACAAGCAGCTCCCAGTGTCCCCAGGAGCTGAGAAAACCCAGCCCAGTTATGATCCTTCCTCAGATCTCCTTCCTTGACTGCCACTGTTGATTTGGGGTTGCTGACCTGTTCTAATGCAGAGATCTGTGCCCTTGGATCTGCACCCTTCCCAAACCATCCATGAGTTCTTGTGTTTTCTGTGCTTGAAGCGGCCCCTGAGGTATTAAAGTCTCTTTTTCCCCAGCCCCATGACTGAAGAAGTCAAGATTCCTCAGCTCTGCTTCTCAAGGTTGTTTATTTTCTCTTATCTGTTCCATTCTTTCTCTGACCTGCTGAGGTCTGTCCAGCAGGTCGGGTTGTGGCACAGTCCCTGCCCTTGGGGTGGTGTTGGCTCTTTATACTAAGAACTACGTGTGCTTTATTTACAATAATTTTCCAATCCCTATCACCTATGTTGGACACTCTGTCTCTACTCTAAACCAATCCATGAATGTCACCATCACAGCAGAAGATGGAGGGCAAGAAGAAGAAGAAGGAGAAGGACAGGGCAAGCCCAGATTCCTCCATCTTGCCTCTTGAACCCCCATTCTAAATCCCCAAAATTCTACTTTTTCACCCTGTGACAAATTCACTGTCATTCTACTCAAACTCTTGTGGCTTGTAACTCTTCACACAAAGTTGATAATTGTTTCCATGGGCTAAAATGGAAGGCACAGGTTTTTGACACTTCCCTCAAATGGAGTCAGAACTGTGCAATAGATGTGCATAAAAATTAGGGTAAGGTTCTGCCTCCAAGCAAGTAATTACCAACCCTTATAGTTGGTAGGCACAGGTTACAATTCTTTAGAAGTTTTGACTTGCATTCCCCTTTGACTTTTTAATTAAATCTTAAAAAGACCAGTGTCCTTAGGTATGTCCTTAGGTATGCCCTTGCTTTCCTCTCTGAAGATTTCCATTTATAGTTTTTGAAGTATTGGCAAGGATGCAGAAGATATAGGTTGTGCTATTGCAAAACCCAGCACAAGTCAGCACCAAGCAATTGCCATACAGGGACCTTAAATTAGAATTATAATGGGCTTGGTAGTAGTTGAGCTGAATACTCGATTTCTTCAGCTGGTTGGCCATCCAACAAAATAACAGAAAATGTTATTTTGTTATTTTCTCTTCAGTCCCAATGTGTGGGACACAAGAGTTTTGAGAGAGAGTGTTGAAGCTTTCATGTGTAGACACAAACCACGCCATCCAACAAAATAAGAGAAAATGTTATTTTGTTATTTTCTCTTCAGTCCCAATGTGTGGGACAGAAGAGTTTTGAGAGAAAGAGAGTGTTGAAGCTTTCATGTGTAGGCACAAACCAACAAAATAACAGAAAATGTCATTTTGCTATTTTCTCTTCAGTCCCAATGTGTGGGACACAAGAGTTTTGAGAGAGAGAGTGTTGAAGCTTTCATGTGTAGACACAAACCACGTCACTGTAGTGGTCAAAGTCCAGCCCAGAAACTTTTATTTACTAACAAAATTTACTAATGCAACCACCTGTCCAGCCATCTCCCCAGCCCCATCCTCAGTGCCCATGTGGACAGACAGGCATGTGGACAGACATGTGGACAGACAGACACAGCTGGAGCAAAGCCTGGCAGTGCTGGGCTTATCTGCAGTCCCTGGCAGGGATAAATACCCAGGGTGAGATGTGCAGGCCAGCCCTGCCAGGCTGCTGCTCCTCATTCCCACGGGCAGCTCTGGGACTCAGCAGCCTGATGTTTCTCAGAGCAGAGCCTGAGGGGGTGGATAAGCCTGTTTGGGATCCTCCAGGGTGTCTATTCTAAGGTTTGCTCTCCCAGGCTCTGGGAATGGGCTGCCAGGCTGCCTCTCGTGCTGCCTCAGCCCCTGGGGACCTGCTCTGCCCAGGTTGGGTGGCCGTGCTCTGTGCTGGGGGGGATGCTGCTGGCTGGAGCCCTCGGCTTTCCTGAGGCTCTGCAGAGCAGGGACAGCAGCCCCAGAGCTGGGACAAGCCATGGAATGGGACAGGGACAGCAGTGATGCCTCAGGTTTTAGCTTTTTGAGGCTCTTCAATAAATAACCTCTTTATTTAACTTTGTCTAGCCTCTGTTCCAGCTCTCTAAGGCATCAGTAGCCCCCAGGACAAGCCCTGAAATGGGACAGGGGCAGCAGATACACAGCTGGGACAAGCCCAGCACCTGCAATGGGACAGGGACAGGGCCAGCTGGGGCTTTGCTGTGCCCTCAGGGTGTGCCCTGGGGCTGGGAGCTCTGCAGCCCCCCCTGTGCATTCCTGGCCTCTGTGCCAGCTGTTCCAGCTGCTCCACCTCTGCTCCAGCTGCAGGTGTTTGGTACCTGAGGTTTGGAGCAGAGGGGTCTGCAGGGACAAGGTGCAAAGGGATTTTCACCAAATGCACCTTTCCTGCACTTGGCATCGAGGTGAAGCCCAAACAATGGTATCTGGTGGTGCTGTGCTTCTCAGAGTGTCTTTCAGTTCAGGAAGAATTTCGTCCTGCAAAGATGGGCAGGCATTGGAGGGGCTGCCCAGGGCTGTCCTCCTGCCTGGCTGGGGTCTCCTCCCAGCTCTGGGAGCTGTGCCTGGGCTCCCTGTGTGCCAGGAGGGCTCCCCTGGCAGCCTGGGCAGCATTTCTGGGGCTGGGGTCACTCACTGTCCCACTAACTCCTTAATTAAGGCTGAGGGTTTCTGAGACATCAAAGTTTCTTTTCCTCTCGTGTGCTCTTTGAGCTCTTGTCAGAAAAGCTCTGCAGGGACCTTCTGGCTCCATCTCCCGTGGTGGATCTGCTGCACCACAGAATCTCTGCAGTCACCCTCTGTTGGACCCTGCTGGGCCCATGACCAAAGAGAACTTCACCCAGAGAGCCAAGTCCTTTTAGGACTAAAGAGAAAAGCGAAGAAAAAGAAACAAAATCTAACCCAAAGTCTAATTTTAAGAATGGGAACAAGACAGAAATACAAAAGTAGTTGAAAAGGAATTCAAAAGAAAAGCTAAAAGGGTAAAATATTTACAGAAGGCATAAAAACTGTTTAAAGACAAAGTATTAGAGGCCGGGAATAAATATATACAACTAATCTAGAATGTGCGAAAATACCCAGAAAAAAAAAATCTGCCATACTTTAGTAGTGAAAGAAGTTACAAGAAGAATGAGAGATTCATCAAAATTGAAATAATTTCCAAAGAAGGAAGATAGAATGGAGAACAAAGTATGTCTGTGAGATGTAATACCCATAAGGACAGGCCAAAAATATTTTTAGGAAAAACTTGCTAAAAGCACAAAAGCCAATATTAAAACATTTCTCCAAGGATAAATAGTAGGAAGCTCATCAGAAATTGTCCCTGGCTCAGATCTGCATAGGGAAAAGCAGAAGAAGGTGAATGTTGAGTGCAAGAGCCAAAGTGCTGCTTGGTGGGATGGGGAAGGAAATGTCCCACACTGTGCCCATGGTGCACCCAAATCCCAGAGCCAGGGAATCAGCAGCACCAGTGACAGTTCTGACAGACCTGGAGATGCTCTGGATAATGAACATTGGGGGGGGATGGCTGGCCTGAAACCCTGCACCCCACAGTGTGCACGGGCACTCACAGCCTCACAGGGAATCAGCAGCACCAGTGACAGTTCTGACAGAAATGTCTGACCTGGAGATGCTCTGGATAATGAACATTTTGGGGGATGGCTGGCCTGAAACCCTGCATGGGCACTCACAGCCCCACAGGGAATCAGCAGCACCAGTGACAGTTCTGACAGACCTGGAGATGCTCTGGATAATGAAAACTGGGGGGGATGGCTGGCCTGAAACACTGCACCCCACAGTGTGCATGGGCACTCACAGCCCCACAGGGAATCAGCAGCACCAGTGACAGTTCTGACAGACCTGGAGATGCTCTGAGCATCAGCTGGAGCTGGATAATGAAAATTTGGGGGGATGGCTGGCCTGAAACCCTGCACCCCACAGTGTGCATGGGCACTCACAGCCCCACAGGGAATCAGCAGCACCAGTGACAGTTCTGACAGAAATGTCTGACCTGGAGATGCTCTGGATAATGAACATTTTGGGGGATGGCTGGCCTGAAACCCTGCATGGGCACTCACAGCCCCACAGGGAATCAGCAGCACCAGTGACAGTTCTGACAGAAATGTCTGACCTGGAGATGCTCTGGATAATGAACACTTGGGGGGATGGCTGGCCTGAAACCCTGCACCCCACAGCGTGCATGGGCACTCACAGCCCCAGGGACCATCAGCTCCCCCCCTTAATGCCACCAGCCCCTCCTGTGACACCTCCATGGTGTCACACCACCTGGTGTGGGAGCTTCCTGCCCCTCCTTGCTGACTCTGCTCTGTCTGTGAGCAGCCAGGCACGCCGTGATTCCCCTTCTTTCCACAGTGGGGGATTTGAATGCTGTTCCCAGCAAACCCTGTGGGTCCCCCTGGTTTGTCCCTCAGCCCTGTCCCCATTCCTGCAGGCACAGCAGAGCCAGCAGCTCCCTGGCAGCCTGGCAGGGACACAGGGAAGGCTGTGCTGGGCTCAGAGAGGTGCCAGGAGAGGGGGGCAAGCCCAGGGCTCGTGCTCTGGGCACCTCGTGTGACCCCGGGCTGGCTTTGCACATAAACAGGTAACCAGCTGCTGCTGGCCTGGCCTGGAGCTGCAATTCCTCCTGTCCCAGCCAAGCCCAAAGTGGAACAGAATGAAAAACACGCAGTGGTTGGACTCCCTGGGCTCTGAATTAGCCATTACCACTGGGGAAAGAAATCCGGGTTCTTGGGAGAGATCATGGAAAACATCAGCTCTGTAGGGGGTGAGAAGTGGAGTCAGGTCTTGGGAATGATGAGGAGAGGAACTGGGAGCAAACCAGAAAACGCAGTTGTGCTGTGGTGAGTCCACAGCATCCCCACGGCCCCGGCTGGCTGGTGCATCCACTCCTCATCCTCATCCTCAGGGGAGCTCAGAAACCCAGAAAAGGACAGAGCACAAGCGTTTAATGGTGCCCACAGGAGCCATAAAATAGACAAGGGCTTTTGGGCTTGTTATAAATGAATACTCCAATTTAACAATTCAGGAAATTTAGTAAATTATCAAAGTATAAATTTGGAAAAAGCCACAAGCAAATCGACTCTGAGCCAGGCAATCAGGGTCAGGGAGACTCAGAACCAAAGTCCCTGTGGGTCTCCAAATGTCATTTTGAAGGGATCCATTTTATACAGTCCTTTGGGCTCTGGAAGGGCCCTTCTTTAGCATATTTTAGCATATTGTTGTAGTTTTTCTTTCTTGCTGTTGCATTTCCCAGAATCGATAATTTCTGGATATCCTGGTGGATAATTCCTGGAATCCTGTCAGGTGAAAACTTCCTGGCATAAACTTTTGATGATCAAATGCCTCCTGCTGGAGTCCTGTCAGATGAAAAATCCCTTGAAATATACATTATTTCTGAGGACAGTTGTCTGATGATGCCTATCAAATGCCTCCTGCTGGAGTCTTGGAAAGAAATCCATTGAAATATCCATTTCTGGGGACAGTGCCCTCCTGGTGTTTGCATCTCCATTCTTTATCACCCAGACTGTTACTGCTTGCTGACACTGGCTTGGTACACAAGGTGCTGTGGTTTTAATTTCCTTTAGCACTAATTATTGTACAATATATATCCCAGGCTTCAGCAGGAGACATCAGAGTGGGGTGATGGGGCAGAGTGGCACAGCCTGGAGCCCTCTGTGAGTGGCTGGGGACAGTTTCTGCTTCTTTCTGTCCTGGAACAAGGATGCAGCCCATGGAATTGTCAGGCAGCAGATTTAAAACAAACAAGAGGAAGCACTTTTCCACACCACTTGTAATTCATCGTGAGACTCATCTCCATGGGGCAGTGCGAGGCCAAAACTGTAACTGGTCTCAAAAAGCAATTCCATTCAGGGAGAAAAACGTGAATTATGTTGATTTAATCATTGAGACTATGAAACACGAGGGGCTGGTGATGGCCTCAAGCTCCCCAGACCCAAGGGTGACCCAAGCCAAGCATCAGAGCAGAGGTCCAACATCCACAGGTGCCCAGAACCGGAGAGGACAGACTGACAACTCCTTTCCGGCCTAACTTTCAGCCTGAGGAGAATTCATTGCTATCTTCTCCCTCGGTTTTGCTCTTTAAACACCGCAAGGACAGCCATGCCCATCAGGGAGAGCCTCTCCAGTGCAGGATTCCTCTGGCTGGGTGCACACATGGCCATGCCCCAGAGCTCTGCAGAGGAGCTGGAAAAGCTCCTGGTGCCAAGGTTGTGCCTGACCTTTTGTTCTGCACAAACAGGATCTCCTCGGGTCCTGAATGTCCATTAGGTGTGCAGGAGTCATCCTCTCTCCTTAGCAACACATCTGTGAGGCCAAAACACACACGAGACACGTGCTGGGGGCTCTTAGCAGACGTCGGGAGCTTGTTTTAGGCTCTGCCCTCTGAGGTTGGTGCAGGGACAGGAATTAACCCCCAGCAGGATCTGTTTTACCTGCCACGGCCTTCAGGGGAGATGAGTGTGTCTGCAGGAGCACAGGCAGCACCTCCCTGCCATGGCACTGCTCAGGATGTTGCCATCTCATTGCAGGGGTTCCACACTGTTATCGCCTTATTGCAAAAAGTTCCAAACTTTCTTGGTGTTTCTCATGGGCAGCTCTCAGAGCCCTGACCCTTTCACCTTCACAAAGTCCCCAAGTGACTTCAGTTCCCTTCTCAACACCACCCCACTCTTTTATAGCACTCTTCTTATTGCTCACAGCTGTGGCCTGTTAAAGCCAGGCCTGCTCCCAATCTTTGATAATTGGCCCAGCTGCAGCTCCTTAGGGGTAGGATTACTTTCTACACTGTCTTTATTTTCTTATCTTCTGTCCCCCTACACAGGATGCCCCTGACCAGCTCTGAGCCCAACAGAACTCAGGCTGGAAAAGACCTTGGAGATCATCAAGTCCAACCATAAAATAAAACCCAGGAGGGGACCTGGTGCCCTTCCAGAGGGGCAAATGCCATGTCCTGATGCTGTGCCCTGGCAGTGCTGTGCCACAGGGCACTTGTGTGTGCTGGGGACATGGGGACAGTCACACCTTGAGCCTTGGGCTCAGTTCTTGTGCTCCTCATGGCAAGAAGGACATTGAGGTTCTGGAATACATCCAGAGCTGGGGAAGGGGCTGGAGCACCAGGAGGGGCTGAGGGAGCTGGGAAGGGGCTCAGCCTGCAGAAAAGGGGGATCAGGGGGAAATTCTGGCTCTGCACAGCTCTTGCCAGGAGGGGACAGCCCCAGGCTGGGCTCTGCTCCAGGGAACAGGGACAGGAGCAGAGGGAACGGCCTCAGGCTGGGCCAGGGCAGGCTCAGGGTGGGCACAGCAGGAATTTCCCCATGGAAAGGGGGCTCAGGGCAGGCTCAGGGTGGGCACAGCAGGAATTTCCCCATGGAAAGGGAGCTCAGGGATTGGAAATGCACAGGGAGGGTTGGAGGGCCCATCCCTGGAGGTGCCCAGGGAATTCCTGGAGGTGGCACTGAGAGCTCTGGGGACAAGGTGGGGATCAGCCTCAGGGTGGACTTGACTCTTTTCCAACCTGGGTGATTCTGGGATTCTGTGACTCTGTTACTGTCTGTGTGTGTGTGTGTTGGCGACCACAAGAGAGCAGGGGAACCATGGCAAGCCTCACATGCCCAGGGACACTCAGGAACACACAGGAACATGGGAATGCTCAGGAGCACACGGGAAGACAGAAGAACACCCAGGAACACCCAGGAGCACTCAGGAACACACAGGAGCACTCAGGAGCACATAGGAACATGCAGGAACACACAGGAGCACACAAGAGCACACAGGAACGTTCAGGAACACTCAGGAGCACACAGAAATGCTCAGGGACACTCAAGAACACACAGGAGGACACAGGGACACACAAGAGCACCCAAGAACACACAGGGACACCCAGGAATCCTCAGGAACACCCAGGAACACACAGGAGCACACAGGAAGACAGAAGAACACCCAGGAACACTCAGGAGCACTCAGGAATGCTCAAGAGCACACAGAGATGCTCAGGAGCACACAGGAACTTGCAGGAACACACAGGAGCACTCAGGAGGACACAGGAACACTCAGGAGCACACAGAAATGCTCAGGGACACACAGGGACACTCAAGAACACACAGGAGCACACAAGGACACACAGGAGCACTCAGGAGCACACAGGGACACCCAGGAATCCTCAGGAACACCCAGGAACACACAGGAGCACTCAGGAGGACACAGGAGGACACAGGAGCACTCAGGAGCACCTGCAGCCCTGCCTCCTGCTCCAGGCCCTCTGGATGAGTCCCCTGGGGTGGCAGGTGCCAGGGCAGCACTGTCCCCGGGCTGTCCCCAGTGCTGTAGCCACACGTGCTCAGCGCAAACAGAGCCCTGGCCAGGCAGGCAGCTCCATGGAAACCAACACACACATCTTCCAAGGACATTCAGTTCACTGCCCTGCTTCCCATCCACCCCCGCGTGGGTGAATGTGTAAATAGAGGATATTCTTAGCAGAGAGGATTCCCAAGAACATGCCATGTCTCCTTGATGCAAGCAAGGGTTCAGTGCGGTGCCATGGGGAAGCACTGAGCTCTTCCCAGTGACAGGAGAGCCAGAGCCTCTGACACTTCCCAGCCCGCTCAGGGGTGAGGGCAAGGGAATGTTTGCTCTGCTCTCCTTTTCCCCACACTGGGCAAAAGCCATCTGAAATTGTGTGGTGGCACTCCTGACTGTGACAGGGGCTGTGTCCCCTGTTCCTGGCTGTGAGGGAGGCTGCTGGGGCGTGAGATTGGGGTCAGAGGAGCACCCAGGACATTGTGGACATCCTGACTGTGACAGGGGCTGTGTCCCCTGTTCCTGGCAGTGAGGGGGGCTGCTGGGGGTGGGATTGGGGTCAGAGGAGCACCCAGGACATTGTGGACATCCTGACTGTGACAGGGGCTGTGTCCCCTGTTCCTGGCAGTAAGGGGGGCTGCTGGGGGGTGGGATTGGGATCAGAGAGGTCTCTTGTAGGAGTGTCGGGGGGTAGGACGGTTGGGATGGACGGAGAGCAGAGATCTCTGCAGCCAGGGCTGGAACTTGGGGTTTATTGCAAAGGGCCAAGTGCAGGGCCCTGCTGGGAGCTGCCAGGCACAGCTCAGAGCAGGCCCCAAAGAGGGAGAGAGAGGTAAAGAGAAAGAAGGCAAGACTGTGGTAAAGAGAGAATGAGAGAGTAAAAGAGAGGATCAGAGGGTGAGGTTCCTGTTACAATACAATAAATCTTCTTCTGGTCCAGGAACTTGGGGTTTATTGCACAGGGCCTGGGTGCAGGGCCCTGCTGGGAGCTGCCAGGCACAGCTCAGAGCAGGCCCCAGAGAAGAGAGAGGTAGGATGAGATCTCAGAGGATGAGAGGGTAAGAGAGTAAAAGGGGTAAGAGAGCAAGGTTCCCATTACAAAACCATAAATCTTCTTCTGTGTTGAATATTCTGATTCTCACTAACCAATCCAGTACAAGATACAAATCCTACAGCATTTACATGCAGCCTATAAGAATCATTACATTACCACACTGTGTTACATTTTAAACCCTAAAAACTCCTCTTTGGGCCCCTTCTGCCAAGCTGTAGGGTCTGCTCTGACCCTTGGGCCTGTCTGCAAGCAGAGGGTGTTGTTCCATCAAAAGGGGATCACCTTCAGCTGGCCACACCATTGTTTTCCAGTTGTTCAGTAGCTGAGGGATCTCAAAGCTTGCTTTCATTTCAATCTCACTTGTAGTTTCCGTATTCTCACAATCTTTTGCCAGACAATCATATTTCTAAGGCTTTCCTGTTTCACCTTCCCCTACAGTACCTCAGGATCTTGCAGCACTGTTCTTCCCCCCCAGCTCCCCCCACACCTGGCAGGGCTGTGCTGGGCAGGTGCAGAGCCCACCCTGGCACTGAGCAGGGCTGGAAATGCACTCAGGATGAGTGTCCTGAAGGCAGCACAAGGTTCTGGGGTTTAGTATAAAGTGCTGGACTTGCATGTGACACAAGAAATAAACCGTGCTGTTCAAACAGCACCTTTGTATTAACTCCTGCCCTGGCAGAGCTGGGCACTGGGGTCATTTCCAGCTCTGCTGCCTCAAACCTGCCTGTCCCACCCTGCTCTGGCTGAGCTCTCTCCCATGCAGGGGTGGTTTGGGGCAGGAGAGGCTGTGCTGTGAGCTGTGAGTGTCTGTCCTGCCCTCAGAGGGGCTGAGATGGCTCTGACACCTCACCCCTTGTCAGGGTCTCTAACTTGTCAGAGTAACCCCGAGAAAAGTTGGAAAGTCTCTTTTCCCAGCCTGGCTCTTGAAGAAGGAGTCAGGGCTCTTCATTTCTCGGTCTCAAGGTTGTTCATTGTATCTTATCTATAAAATTCTTTCTCCTGCCCTGCTGAGGTCCATCCAGCAGGGCAGTTCCAGGCACTCTGCCTGCCCCAGGGCAGTGTTATGTCTTTATACTAAAAACTACCTGTACAATGTTTACCATAACTTCCCAATACCCATCACCTGTGTCAGACAGTGAGCTTCTACTCTAAACCAATCCAAAAGTGCCACCATCACAGCAGAAGATGGAGGCCAAGAAGAAGAAGGAGAAAGTCTGGACACAACCAGTTCCCTCCATCTTGCCCCCTGAACCCCCATACCAAAAACCCCCAAATCTACTTTTCCACCCCATGATAACTTCACTATTATTTACTTAAACCCTTGTGGCTTGTTGATCTTCATCCAAGGTTGGTAATTTGCTCCATGGGTTATAATCAAACCCAGAGGTGTTTTCGGCTCTGTGCCAGGGTCTCTGAGCCCCCTGGCAGGGTCCTGGCTGCTCAGGACAGCCAGAGGGATGTCTGGGTTCCCATGGCCCCTGTGTCCCTGAGCTGCAGCAGCCATCCCCTCCTGCCTCACCCTGAGGACTGTCTGCAGCGTGTGGGTCCCTGCAGCTCCCTGTGTGCTGCTTTTCACCCTCCTACGTAATGTTTAGTCCCATTTAATAACAATACAATTCTCCTTTCACAGCTGCATTCTGGAAAATGGGGCTGATTTTCCTGAAAACAATGAATGTGAATAGTTCATGGTCTTCTCGCATTACCCAGAGATTTATCACATCTCTTGCATAATTTAATCTCTACATCTGTGGGACACAAATGTTTTACATTTCTTACATTTATGGGCAGACATCGAAAACATCTGTGCAGACCCAACACACCAAAACATCTGGAAGCCATCTCTGCCTTTTTATGACACACATCTCCTGATCTTTTGTCTGGAACAAGTGTGCAGCTATCAGTAGTAGCTTTATGTGTCGGTTACTGGGCTTCCCCTTTGGGCTCTGACAGGCACAGGGGAAAATGTGATCAGCTCTGAAGTTCAGCCCATTCCAGCAAGTGGGGAAGCAATTCAGGGAGCTTCCCACCCACCCACACTGTGAGAATTTGGAGCAGGATGAGAACAAGGCAGCCAGGGCTTGCTGCTAGGCTTGTGGACAGGAGTGTTTCCTTGGAGCTGGGCTGAGCTGCTGCTCTTCTCTCTGGAGGATCCCAGGCTGGATCAGCTCCTGTTCCTCCTGGGAATAAGTGCTCTGTGCAGGTGGGATGGGGGCAATAATCCCACCTGGAGATCTGCTGGCTGTGCCCAGGTGAGCCAGGAGATCATGCCATGGCCTTGGGCAGGAGGAGAACAAGGCAGCCAGGGCTTGCTGCCAGGCTTGTGGACAGGAGTGTTTCCTGAAAGTTCAGCCTTGGAGCTGGGCTGAGCTGCTGCTTTCCTCTCTGGAGGATCTCAGGCTGGATCAGCCACACTGCTCCTGCTGTTTGTGTCCCAACCCCATGGGAATAAGTGCTCTGTGCAGGAGGAAAGGGGGCAATAACCCACCTGGAGATCTTCTCTTCACTCTCACTTTCTCCATGGCTGTGGGAATGATGCTCTGTGCAGGTGGAAAGGGGGCCAATAACCTACCTGGAGATCTTCACTCTCACTTTCTCTATGGCCATTGCAGGGTGGCAGGGAGCTCCTGGCTGTGCCCAGGTGAGCCAGGAGATCATGCCATGAGGATGAGAACAAGGCAGCCAGGGTTTGCTGCCAGGCTTGTGGACAGGAGTGTTTCCTGGAGCTTCAGCCTTGGAGCTGTGCTTTCCTCTCTGGAGGATCCCAGGCTGGATCAGCCCCTGCTGCATGGCAATAAGTGCTCTGTGCAGGTGGGATGGGGGCAATAATCCCACCTGGAGATCTTCTCTTCATTCTCATTTTCTCCATGGCCATAGCAGGGTGGCTGGGAGCTCCTCACTGTGCCCAGGTGAGTTGGGAGCTCCTGGCTGTGCCCAGGTGAGCCAGGAGATGATGCCATGGCCTTGGGCAGGCTGAGCTGAGCCTCACCAGCCTGTGCCCAGCTGTGGTGCAGTCACAGCCCAGCCATTCTGTCTGGTTTTAAGGCAAGGAGCCTCTTCTGGGATCAATAAATCATCATTCCTAGAGACTTTAGGTGCTGCCATTTGGCCACAGGGCTGGGGAATAGGCCCTGGCTATAGGTTTTACTTTAGGAATAAAATAAAATAATAAAATAAAATGTAAATAGCTTTTCATTTAGGAGTAAAATAAAATAAGTAAATAGGTTTTACTTTAGGAGCAAAAGAAGTAAATAGGTTTTACTTTGGCAGTAAAATAAAATAAGTAATCAGGTTTTACTTTAGGAGTAAGGATAAAGCCTTTGTGACCCCCAGGGGTGCTGGGGCTGTCCCTGTTTGTGCTGGGGGTGTGGGTGGGGACCTGCTGAGGTGCAGAGGATGGATCAGAGTTGTTCTTGCTGCACAGGCTTGAGGCTGAGCAGAGGCTGATGGAAAGACCCAGAGAAGCACATGAAGTGGCAGCAAAGGAAAGTTTTGTGTTCTTGCAAGTTTAAATTTTAACAGACTCGTGTTTCCCAAAGCCAAAATATTTAAATCAAATTTTGTGGATTAATTCCCAAATTTTTCTGATTGCCTGTGCAATTTCATTTTCCTGCACTCTGATATTATGTGTGATTACATGATCAGGTATTATTTTTCCATGGGATGTGAAAACCCAGAATTCTGGAGATATAATTGATCAAATGTCAGTGAGTTTTCCAAAGACAGCTAGATGGGAGCCCTTGCTCCAAAATGAAGCTGGCTGAACTTCTGAATGGTGGCTTTGAGGAGCTTTTCATCGTGGATAAAGAGAAATGTTTTCCCCAAAGTCTGTTTGAAGGAATCTCTGACCTGTTTAAGCGGAGTCCTTGCACAATCCTGGAGTGGAAGCAGACATCCTGGCAGGCAAACCTGGGCTTTGGCAATCCCTCAGCCATGAAGGGTTGAGGCAGAGAATTCATACTACCTCTCTGTGTTAATCACAGAGCTTGTGTTCCACTTTTAGCTTTTGGTAATTCTTCTGAATTCCAAGATGAAAGTAAGAAATCAGCACAGGAGCTTTCTCCATCTTCCTGCACGAGCAGAGCACATCATGACCTGGACAGTGAGGAGGTGCTGACAGGGCAGGGAGAAGTGTCCATTTCAAATAATGCCTGACTTTGGGACGTTTTGCAGGAGTCAAGGCCAGGTTGGGCACCACCAGGACAGGGAATGGGGTTGGGAAAATGCAGAGCAGCAGTTTGGGCTCCTCCTGCTGCTGGGGGGCTGTTGCTGCTTGAGCCCATGGAATAATTCACCCTGCAAAATATAGGGGTTATTTTTGCCCCTGACGAAGGAGGATTTTATTTTATTAGAAGGTTATTTAATTATTATATTATATCATGTTATAATATATTATAACATATATATATTATAATATATAAAATATATTATAAAATGTATTATAAAGTATATACCATATATAATATATATAACTATATTATATTATGTTATATTATATTATATTATATTATATTATATTATATTATATTATATTACATTACCTTACATTATATTATATTATATTATATTATATTATATTATATTATATTATATTATATTCAAACTGAATTTTTAAAGCACTTAATTGTATTTTACTGCACAGTATCTCGTGACTGTCAGTTGACACACATACATGCTTGGCCCTGATAGGCCAAGGAAACAAACTACTATTATTTTGGGTAAACAATTTTTATATTGTATTTTATTTTTGCACAAACACAGGTATAGTAAATGAGATAAGATTTGGATGTGTTTTTTTTTTATTTTTGTGGTTCAGAGAATGTGAAACTTAGGAATATTCTTGAGAAGTCGTGCTTTGCTTTTCTCTGTGAAGAGAAATGTGGGTACAACACATTTGTGATCCCAGCAGGGTCAGAGCCCTGGCTGTGCCAGGAGGGGCTGTTGCTGTTTGACCCCTGGGATGGTTCTCCCTGCACACAGCACATCTGTGCTCCCAGCAGGGTCAGCGTTGCGCCAGGAGGGGCAGGCTGGTGTGTCCTCTCCTCAGCCTGGGCTGGTGCCCGTGGGCTGGAGCAGAGCCTGGAGCTTTGGCAGGGCTCAGTGGGGCTCTGACTCCTGAACTGCAGCTCCAAGAGGACAAAAATTTACAGCCAAAAGGCAGCCAAAGCCCAAATAACACCCTGAAAACCCCCAGATTTGGGGTGCCATGTGCCAGGGCCACCTTGCTGTGCCCCTGCAGTGGGGCTGAGGGTGGGGAGGGTGCCCTGCTCTGCGGGGACAGCGAGCTTTGGGGACATGCCCATCTGAGCCTCCTGCAGGGATGGGGCCCCCAGGGCTTTGGGAGCTGGCAGCAGCAATAAAATCAGAGCTGAGACTTGGCAGGAAAGGTCTGCAGGAGGAGAGCTCCCCGGGGGCAGTCACTGCTCCCCCCAGACACAATACTCCACCGAGTCCAAGCACATTTTTCTCAGGCAGAGCTGGATAATCCAGGGGAATGTTAAACACCAAAATGAGTAACAAGCTTGGCTGGAATTGCTCTGCAGGACGAGCAGTGAGCTCGTGCTCCTCTCCAGGGCTCAAGGAGGAGGTCAGTGCACCCAAGTCACCCAAAGGCCACAGTGAAAGGGCCTTGGGCACCTCAGGGGGTGAGCAGAGGGCACTGGCAGTGTCATATCTCTGCCTGGGGGCTCTGTACAAATCAGGAACGGGATGGGACTGCTAGGAACATATATTGAGCTGGTTTATTTTCCAGCATCACTCTCATTCCATGGCTATGACAATGGGAAGATGCCAGCAGCTCACATCCCAGGCAGCAGACACAGAACTCAATGTTACAACTCACTTTAAAAGTTTTTTGACCAATCCCACAAAGCAAAAGCACATTGACAGTAGTTCTATCCAACCACTATGAGCACAGGTACCTTTGGTTAAACAATGCTTGCTTATTTCAAATACAATACCTGCTTGTGAGCCTTCAAACACAATGCACAGAGCTCCATTATTGAGCTTAGAACTTCATAATATCTCACTGATCAACTTTTCTGTAGTTTAGGGAGTTATTCCAGAGAAGCATTAATACACAGACCATTGTTTTATTTGTCCTTACTTTCTAACTTTTTTGAAAATAATTTTTCTGCTGACCAATCTCATGGCTGCTGCTTGGCTCCAATCACAGTTCTGCTGCCTCTGAGGCCTTTTGCAGCTTTCCCAAACCCCTCTGATTTTGTGGATTCCCACACTGAGCATCACCTTGCTGTCCTGCCAGGAGCAGCAGCTCTTCTGCAAAGTGTAAAGTTTTAATAAAGCATAAATATAGTATATAGTAATATACTCTAGTGTAATATAATGTAGTTTTAATAAAGCATAAATATAGTATATTATAATATAATACAGTATAATGGAATATAATTTTAATAAAGCATAAATACAGTATATAGTAATAGAATATAGTATAATGTAATATATTAGATTGTATTTGCATTTCTCCCAGACGAAGGAAGGAATGATGAATCTGACTCCTTGTTCTCAGAAAGCTAATTAATTACTTTATGATACTATATTATATTAAAAATGCTATACCAAACTATACTAAAGAATACAGAATGGATACTTGTTTGTTGAAAACAAATCAGAATCCAATTAAACAATCACCTGTGGGTAAACAATCTCCAAACACATTCCACATGAGCACAACACAGGAGAAGCAAATCAGATAATGCTTGTTTTCTTTTTTTCTCCGAGGCTTCTCAGCTTCCCAGGAGAAAAACCCTGGGCAAAGGGATTTTTTAGAGAATGTGAATGCCACAATAATATAGTTTGAATAAAGTGAGTGTTCAGCATTCCCAAGCCTTGGAGTCAGATGCCAATCATTCCCTGCCTGCCATGACCATACCCACAGGACGTGGTGGCAGTGCAGCTTTTCCAGCACTGCAGCAGGGAGGCACATCCAGCCAAGGCCAAAAGCCTCTGGGGCTGTGGGGAGCTTGTGTGGAATTCATTTTTCTTTCCCAAAAACACAGTGTTTTCATCTTCATAATGAAGCGTTCCTGTTTGCATGGGAATGCAGCGAGGCTTGTTTATTTATTTGCTTTTAATAACTGAGAGCTGTTTACTTCTAAAGTGTCCTCCCGGTTTTCTTCCCTGAAAATCCTCCCCAGAGGTCAAGGGAAGCAAGATGAGGTGTTTGTTTTTTCATTAAAACTCCTACTTTGGCAAAAACACCTCCCTGCAGTAAGGAACCAAACCCCGCTCAGAGCTGGGGGTCGGTGCTGTGGGACAGATCTCCCCATCTGCAAATGAGCAGCAATTCCCAGCTTGGGGCAGTGGGACCAGCGTGTCGAGGTTGTTCATGTTCTGAGCCTCTCCAGGAAACCTCCCTCGGATTCTTGGCTCTGTGATCTGGCATTGACCCCCTGAAAGTCTCACTATCATCTGCTGACCCAACTCCTGTTTTCATTCCTCATGACAGAAATCTGCACAGTGTTTAATGCAAACAGAGGAAACACATTTATTGCCCTTTCTAAAAAATTCTGATGGTTCAAAGCCATGGTCAGAAAGCTGGAGTGACTAAATTCTTCTGTCTCTGCACACCCAGCTCTGAATACTTTGTGCTCTCTGCTCAGGAAAACATCTTACAAAATTCTGCCTAGGAGATATTTCTTTTTACACGTCCTGGACCTTCACTGAGGGGCTGCAGGGCTCAATTTGAGGTCACTTGTACTGTCTGCTTACAGGAACAGCCAGTTCTGTGCAGGAAACCCAGTTCCTGCTGGAATTCTCCCCTACAGAAACCAGATTTGACAGTACCTTGATTTTCTCATGGGCTCAGCCAGATGTGTGGGTCTCAGCTAGGGCCGTGCTCAGCAAAAATGGGCTTTACCATCCTTAAAAAGGGTAAATAATGTGCTTTACCATCCTTGAAATTGGTAAATAATGTTCTGTACCATCCTTAAAAAGGGCAAATAATGTGCTTTACCATTCCTGAAAAGGATAAATAATGTGCTTTACCATCCTTGAAAGGGTAAATAATCATTAGAGCACAACGGAGGAGGATCTAGTGGTGCACCAAGCCTGGCCCTGGGCTGAGCCCCAGGGTGGGCAGCAGGGAGGGGAGGGGGATTCTGCCCCTGTGCCCCTGTGCTCAGGTCAGACCCCACCTGCAGAGCTGCCCCAGCACAGGGAGGAGCTGGAGCTGCTGGAGAGAGTCCAGAGGAGCCCATGGAGATGCTCCAAGGGTTGGACCTCTCTGCTCTGGAGGCAGGTTGGGACAGCTGGGGGTGCTCACCTGGAGGGGAGAAGCTCCAGGGACAGCTCAGAGCCCCTTGCAGGGGCTCCAGGAGAGCTGGAGAGGGACTGGGGACAAGGGGTGGAGGGACAGGACACAGGGAATGGCTTCCTACAGAGGAAGGTTGGAAGATATTGTAGGCACACAGTTTATGGGAATTGGGTTGGGGCTGTGTGTGGCACAGTTTGGGGTCAGTGGGGCTGTCTTTGGCACACAGTTTGGGGTCATTGGGCTGTGTGTGGCACAGTTTGGGGTCACTGGGCTGTGTGTGGCACAGTTTGGGGTCATTGGGGCTCTGTGTGGCACAGTCTGGTGTCATTGGGGTGTGTGTGGCACAGTTTGGGGTCACTGGGGTGTGTGTGGCACAGTTTGGGGTCACTGGGCTGTGTGTGGCACAGTTTGGTGTCATTGGGATGGGGCTGTGTGTAGCACAGTTTGGGGTCATTGGGGTGTGTGTGGCACAGTTTGGGGTCACTGGGATGGGGCTGTGTGTGGCACAGTTTGGGGCCATTGGGATGGGGCTGTGTGTGGCACAGTTTGGGGCCATTGGGCTGTGTGTGGCACAGTTTGGGGTCATTGGGATGGGGTTGTGTGTGGCACAGTTTGGGGTCCCTGGGCTGTGTGTGGCACAGTTTGGGGTCACTGGGGTGTGTGTGGCACAGTTTGGGGTCATTGGGGCTGTGTGTGGCACAGTTTGGTGTCATTGGGGTGTGTGTGGCACAGTCTGGTGTCATTGGGCTGTGTGTGGCACAGTTTGGGGTCAATGGGCTGTGTGTGGCACAGTTTGGGGTCACTGGGCTCTGTGTGGCACAGTCTGGTGTCATTGGGCTGTGTGTGGCACAGTTTGGGGTCACTGGCAGTGGGGCTGTGTGTGTGGCACAGCCTCTGCCCTGGCAGGAGTTCAGCCAAAGGGGACCCTGGCCACGGTGTCATTTACCTTGCCATGAGCTGGCACAGAGCTTTGGAACCTGCCCCACTGCTTTGCAATCTGAGCAGCTGTGAAAGGAAAAGACCATGATTTCAATCATTGTGCATTTTAATCTCTGTGCAGTGCTGCTGAGAGCAGCCTGAAGGATAACACGTTGTTCTGAGAGCACTTCGCTGCCACGAGTGCTGTGACCTGGTAAATCACGTCAGGAAAGCCATTCTGAGCAGCTTCAAACACATCTGTCATCTTTAGGGGTTTGTAAATTCCAGCTGATCACAGCAGAGCGCTTTACACTTGCATCCTTCCAGAAACTGAAAGGGTGTTTACAAGAGCATGGAGTGACAGGACAAACTGACACAGAGGAGGTGTAAATGAGGTATTGGGCAGGAATTGTTCCCTGGGAGGGTGGGCAGCCCTGGCACAGGTGCCCAGAGCAGCTGGGGCTGCCCCTGGATCCCTGGCAGTGCCCAAGGCCAGGCTGGACAGGGCTGGGAGCACCTGGGACAATGGGAGGTGTCCCTGCCATGGAGGGGGATAAATGATGTGGTGCTGTTCACAGGGGTCCTAGGATGAGGGAAGAGATGAGAATCTTGACTCCATGTTTCAGAAGGCTGATTTATTATTTTATGATATATATTATATTAAAAGAAAATTATGTATTAAAACTATACTAAAAGAATAGAAGAAAGGATTTCATTAAAAGGCTAGCAAGGAAAGGAATGGAATGATAATAAAATCTTCTGATTAACCAGAGAGTCCAAGACAGCTGGACTGTGATTGGCCATCAAGTGGAAATAACTAACATAGGCTAATCAAAGATGTACCTGTTACATTCTACAGCAGCAGATAAATTATTGTTTTTCTTTTCTTCTGAAGCTTCTCAGCTTCTCAAGAGAAAACATCCTAATGAAAGGATTTTTCATAAAATATGTCTGTGATAGAATAAGATGATCTTTAAGGTTTCTTCCAACCCAAACTATTCCATGATTCTATAAAACACTATTTCAATACCCAGCATGTCAGCACAAATCACATTTGCTGGAGCTCTCAGGGACACTCAGCCACTTCCTTCATGCTGCAGACCTGGGAGCTTGGGCAGGGAGTTGGTGTCCCTGATACATCCAGACTGACACAGCTCTGCTTTCCCTTGTACTAATCAAACTCCAGCCCAGAAAAAAGCAAGTTATAAGCCAGGTGAACAATGACTTTCTGTAGCCCAAGATGTTTGCAGGACAGAGTGGAAGCAAGAATTTCCTATGGATAGAGGTGTGTGTTGTACAGATGTGTGCTGCTGCTCTCTGCCTTTTCACCAGACCACCCCAATGCTCCTGGATGTCTGCAGGATCCCAGGATGTTTTTTAGGGACTTTAAAGGCTCCTGTCTCCCTAGCTCTGGGCTGTTTTCCCCCTCCAAGGGGCAGTCTGACAGTGATGGGCAGCACATCCAGGCTGTGTTGCTTACAGAGCACACAGCTCAAAATCCCTGCTCTTTCAGTTTTCTGGACTGAAACTCCAGTCCAGAAAAAAGCAAGTTATAAGCCAGGTGAACAATGACTTTCTGTAGCCCAAGATGTTTGCAGGACAGAGTGGAAGCAAGAATTTCCTATGGATAGAGGTGTGTGTTGTACAGATGTGTGCTGCTCTGGGCTCTGCCTTTTCACCAGATCACCCAATGCTCCTGGATGTCTGCAGGATCCCTGGGAGTTTTTATGGACTTTAAAGGCTCCTGTCTCCATAGCTCTGGGCTGTTTTCCCCCTCCAAGGGGCAGTCTGACAGTGATGGGGCAGCACATCCAGGCTGTGTTGCTTACAGAGCACACAGCTCAAAATCCCTGCTCTTCAGTTAAGTGAATTGTGTATCTTACCAGGCCTGCAGCTGAAATAAAGTGCTGTCATGCTGAGAATGGCTTCACAGCCTTACCCTGTCCTCAACATAAAGATTAGGGGAAGAAGTTCTGGTTCAAGTGTTTGAGTGCTGTATAATTGAATTTCATGCTTGTTCATTCCCTCTGAAGTGGTGTACACAGGCAGTCACTTGAAAGGGGGAAAATTTGTTCAAGCCCTCTGAACTTTCCTACATTCAGTGAGGTTTTAATAGTGGGTAAATCCTGTTCAGACCCCTTTGACCATGGGATGTTGATGAGGAAGAGCTTTGTTTCATAAATGTTTCTGGGAGCAATCCTTGTATCCTGAAATGTTTTCATAAACCAATATGGTGAGTTGGAAGGAGGTGTGCAAGGGCAGACCACCAGCCTGTCTTGTCTGCATACAACCACAGAATGTCCTGAGCTGGGAGGGACACACAGGGATCCCCAATGCACTCCTGGGCCTGCCCAGACCCCCAACAATCCCACCCTGGGCATCCCTGGCTGTCCAAAGGCTCCTGGAGCTCTGGCAGCATCAGGGCCATGCCCATTCCCTGGGAGCCTGGGCAGTGCCAGCACCTCTGGGGGAAGAGCCTTTCCCTGATATCCCACCTAAACCTCTCCTGGCACAGCTGTGTGCACATATCAGAAATGATGAAGGCATATAAATTATTGCAGTTGTTTCCTGTAGCTGAGTGACAGAATCACAGCCATGCACGGGCATCCTCTGCTTGCCTGGCCCTTGTGAGAAATGTCATGTTACCATTCTCCAATCACTAAAAGTCAGTACATTACAGTTTAAGCTAGAAGTTGTTTTTCAGTTTTCTTGCACTGGAAAATTCGGAGACCTTTTTTCTACTTGCCACATTTGCTGCCTTGTTTGCCTGTGCTCTCTTTCTGCTTGGTAAAAACATCTTCTTGTTTGGGGTGGGTTTATCCTTTAAGTCATAAAAACCCCTTCTAACTAACACACCCTTTGCCTCCTTGGTTATCCAGTGAGACTGGCTCAGCAATTCTTTTCTTCGATATCAAAACTTGCTTCCATCTCTATTATTTCTTCAGATTCTACATCCAAAAACCTTTCTGCCAAGCACACATATCTGTGAGACTTTCTTGTCAAGCTTTCATCCTTCCCAGCACCCTCCCTTGACCCATGCCCACCCCAAGAGCCCATTCCTGCACGGAGGGCACTGCTGGGCACCCCTCCATGGCTGGAGCTGGTGTTCCCTGGAGAAAGGCAGAGATCTGGAGCTGCATTGTTGCCAGCCGAGGTTTGAGCAGCACCCCTGCCCGTGACATTTGCTTGCTCAGATTTGTGACAGGATTCATGGGCTCCTTGGGAGCTGGGCTGGGGCTGTGACACTGAGCATCCCCCCTGTGCTTGGCAGCAGCTCAGCCCTGCTGAGATATGGCTCGTGCCCAGCACCTTCCCCAGCAAAGTGTGCTGGCATAAATATGTGAGCAACGCAGGTGACAGCCCCTGTGGCTCTGGCTGATTATCCCTCGCTTTTATGTAATTTATGCTCCAAAAGGAACTGTGCTCAATCTTGTCCGTGGATTTGATTCCTTTCATGTGGTTTTCTGTGCTAACGAGATTAAATCAGTTTCAATAGGCACCGTTTTAATGGAGATGATAAACTTTTATTGAACTCGAGCACATTAAAATGAAATGTAAGCAATAGGTGACTTTAGCATTAGTCTAGAGTCCTTTCCAATCTGGATCAAGCCAGCATACCTTCCCTGTTAAGCAACATCCAGCACCCAGCACGTTTTATGAGCTTCTAAAAGAGCTGAAAATCCTTCCCCCACAGCGCTTCCCTGTTTCAGGGCTGCTGAGGTGGAGCATTCATTGGAGCAGCTCCATGACCTGGTGGTGCAGCCACGGAACGAGGCATAAACACGACTAAGTACAGGACTTCACATCTCCTGAAAACAGGAAAGCAGGGGATGGGTAATTTGGTGTTTTACAGCAGCTTTGTCTGCTAATCTGTGATCTGTTTGGTCTGCCAGTAGGATTATTATGGTGGGTTTACTGAAGAAGTGCCAAAAATGATGTTAAATAAACTGTTTACACAATGTAACTAGAGGCTGAAAAGCTAAACAGAGAGTCCCAAGCTCGGCCCCATCGCAGGTTTGAAGAAAAATAAACTCCTCAACACTTTCAACTGGACGCTGCTGCTCTGCAGAGGCTGCTCTGTTTGTTGAATATTAAAACAGAAAATTAATGCATTTCCCCCTCTTTCTGGGGCTCTTTCCAAAGGTCTCATGGTTGGAAACACGATCGGATCATTTTGAGCTCCTTGGCCGTCCTTGGAATTTGCTGTGATCATTTCAGTCGTTATAAAATATTCAGGTTTCAGACTGGCTGCAAGGAAAGCCATCATTCTTTAGAAGTGGGTTGTGTAATATTATTCCTGAGAGGACAGGAAGAGCCAGGGCTGGTCCTGCGTTCTCCAAGGAATTATAAGGGACACCTGGGGGGCAGAAGTCCATGGTGGTCTCCAGTGTAACACTTGTGGAGGAGGATCATAAAAAATGCCATCTGCACCAGTGGGTGGGTGATGTGGGAGAGCTCTCCACCAATTAAAAGGAAAATTTGGAGGCAAACAAGAACTTTCTCCCCTTTCCTCAAGAACTTTCTTCCCTTTCCTGCACTTTCACCTCCACTTTCTCCTCCACTTTCTTCAAGGGTGTTTCGTTGCTGAGGAAGGAGCTTGAGCGGAATTTGGAAATATCAGTGGTGTCAGCTTTTTGGCTAGGGAATTGCATGGAAATCTCTCACGAATTCTGACTATTCCTGTTAGCCATAGCCTCCCCCCAGCAATGCAGACAGTTTCTGCAGCACATGGGACAAGCACGCAGCTTGTGCAGGGGCCCATCAGTTAGTGCCAGGGTTTGAGTCCTTCTTTTAGTGCCTGGGGGTGTGAATTTGGTTTTTTTTCCACTATGTTGAGATGAACAGGGCATAACTGGCATTGACAACAACATCAGGGCCCCATCCAGGCTGGGCCTTTGGTGCCTGTGTGGGGTTTGTGAGTAACGAATTCCATGCAGATCGAGGAGCCCCACGTGTGCTGGCCGTGGAGGACAGAGGGGTAGGACAGCATGTGCCTGGCACTGCTTGTGCAGAGCTTGTGTTGATGTTCCCTGGGCATTTCAAAACAGTGGGCAAGGAGGGATCACTGGCAGAGCCTGCAGGGCTCAGAATTCCCTTGCCAGAGGTGGCTGGAGTGGCTGGATCGTCCACGACACAGCCAGGGTTCAAAACCTAGAGGCAGGAGGGAAAATCAGAGCTCTTTGTGCTGGTGGCAGACCCACAACAGGGCTGCCAGGTTTCCTGCTGGGTTCTGTGCTGTCAGCTCTCACGGATTTTGTGCAAAAACGAGGGAGATGCCACGAAGGTGCAGTGTGAAAATGCCATCTGAACGTGCCTGTGTGGTTTGGCTTGGGCTGATGTGTACGATCCGTGAGAGAGCTTTGGGCATATGGAAACACAATTTATGTATTTCTTCTATAGGAACCAGCTTTGCTAATTGCACAATCTTGCTTTGTTCGCTGAGATCCTGTGCTTAGATAAGGCGAAGCTGTGGTGACATTGCACACACAATCACGTAGGCACTGCAACACATGTTCAATATGTTTAAAAGTGAGGCAGGGGGGAAAATCTCAGCAACTAAATGCTGGATTTTTTTAAATTTTTTTTTCTCAAAAAGACTGTAAAACCAGCAGATCTGCCTTACAGAGTCAGTGTCCCAAGCATGGTGTGGGCAAGGGCATCTCCTGGTGCCACCTCAGCCATTTGCTGGCAGCAGAGGAATGTGGGGACCTGTGAGCCAGCACTGCAGTGTCCCAGCACCAACAGCCAGGAGGGACAGTGTCCCTGCTGCCCAGCCCAGGGACAAAAGGACAGCCTGGCACAGAGACTCAGGGGCAGGGGGATCCCTGCCAGGCGGGCACTGGGGGAGCGCCAGGGGCTGTGGGGTGGCCCCACTGCTGTGGGTCTGGGCTGAGGGAGAGGGGCAGGCGCTGGCTGCAGTCACAGCAGGCACAGGGGACAGCCCTGGCACAGCTCTGCATCAGGAAAATCTGCCTTTGAGACCCTTCTGTACCTGGGTGGATTTGTCACGACACACACAAGGGTAGACCCTCCCCACAGACCCTCCCTAATTTGTCCTGCAAAGCTCTGAAGGAGAGGCTTCCCAGCAAAGCCTCAGTAAGAAATCAAGTGTTTCCCCCCTCGTTTTTCTCTCCTAAAGGACTGGGCTTGCTGAAGATGTCCTGAGTTATTCAGCTGGAAGGGTTAAAGTTTGGCAGTGTTGCAAGCAACCGAACAATGGGTCATATCATGGAAACTGTCAGGCAACCTTAAATATAGCTGTTATGATCTGCATAGTCTGCAATGCTCTGGAAACCAGGATGAGCAGCAAGGGGAAAAAATTCATAAAGTCCACGGAGTTGTTTAGGTTAGGCAGGAACAGAGAGCACTGCAGGGAGTGCAGAAAGCCAAAGGGTGCCCAGGGAGGAGGGCAGGGGCAGGGGAAGGAGCCCACCAGGAGGAAGATTGAGATGAGCCAGACTGGAATGATCCTGGGGAGGAGTCATGCTCGGTGTCTGGCTGCTTTTGGAAGTTTAATGGATTTATCTGACAGCAGCTGGTGACCCCCGTTCCCCCAGACCTTCTCCTTTGGCCACTCCAGCATGCCCAGCCACTGGAGATCCTGTCTGGTGTTGGCACAAACCAATCTGACAATGAGCCAGGCCTCAGGGCCGGGCTCAGCAGTGATCTGGGGGTCCCACATCCTCACAGGGACCCTCAGCACTCCCCAGGAGGGGCCACAGCCTGTGGGTGTCAGCTCCTGCCCCTGCAGCATCCCAGGCATCCCTGCTGAGACAGCCAGCAAACGTGGCCTGAACTTGGAGCTTCAAAGTGAGTCGGAAACTATTTTATCACAGCAAGATCAGAGCAGGCTGCTGGAAGCCAGAGGGGCTGGGGAGCTCTGTTACGGGAAGCAGGGTCACACTCTCACTGCTCTGGCTCTGGCTGGCACGGGGAGAGAGGCCTGAGCAGCGCTGAGCTATGCAGGAGGTCACAGCCGCCATCCCTCCAGCTCTCCAGGCAGATGCTCAGCTGGAACGGTGCTGCAGCCAGGGAACCTGAGTGATTTATGCTGCCACAAGAGTTTTCTGTTCCCCTTCTTCCTCCCCAGTGCCCTGGAGTCCCTCCTCATCCAGCAGCAGCGAGAGGCAGCCAGGGGCTGTGGGAGCATCCAGGTGCCCCAGCCCAGAGGTGGCACAGGGAATGGCACCTCATCGGTGGCACCTCATCGGTGGCACCTCGTGGGACACCAGGGCCCTGCTGTCCCCTTGCAAGCACCAGCACAGCAGATTCCCTGCTGGCTCATGAGCTGCTGTTTGCTGGCCACGACTTCAGAGCCCCCTGGGGACAAAATGCAGGTGTGGCTGGGCATGGAGTGACCTTGGCAGGGAGTTTTGGCTCCTGGCAGTGCCCTTCCTGTGCATCCTCCCAGAATCCCCACCCATCTCCCCATGAGCTGTGCTCATTGCCCCAAGGGCTCCTGTGACACCCCTGTGACACCCCTGACACCCCATGGCCCACCCAGCCTCCCCTGTACCCATCTGCTCCCCATCTCCAGCTGCCACCATGGCTGAGATCACATCCTGAGTGCCAGGCAGGGCATGAGCTGCTCTTGGACAGGCCCTCAACCCTGAAATCATTGGAAAACTTGCAGGGACCATTTGGGGCAGGTCTGTGCCAGGGGAGGGCTCCAAGGCACGGAGGGACACCCCCTGTGCTACATGGCACAGCGCTGACCTGAGTATTTCCACTGGCCTTCTCTTGACCATTTTTGGTCCCTTTCATTTGTTTTTGAATCTGTTCCTCCTCTTTGCCCAAGTTCTTTTGTGCTAATTGGGAACTGGCTCCTCTCAGGGTGGGAGGTCTGTCAGGACCGCCTTATGACAGATTTACTTTGTCTCTCTGTCTCTGCATTTTGGCAGTTTGGTTCTTCTGCGATGTTCTGGATTTGGATTTTGCTTCTCAGCGCTGATATCCTCACAATAGGCAGCCTATGGATTGAATAAATTAAAACATAACGAGCTGGAATGCAACTGGCAGCTCGGCAAGATCCCCATCAGCACAGCAGGGCTCGTTAATGCACAGCTGAGCTGTGTCTCAGGCAGGCACGAGCCCAGGGCACAGCCTGGCTGGGTGGGTGACCCAGGTGGGATGGAGATGTGCTGGACACTGTCCTCAACCACACCAAGGGGGCTGACAGGCGGGAGGTGTCACCCAAGAGCAGATTCAGGAGGAGGGCAAGTCTGGAAGGTGGACCTCGCTCATGTTGATCCTTGTTTTGGGTTCATCAGAGCTCTTTGCTCTGTGACTGGAGCCTCTCCTCCATCCCACTGAGTGCCACCAAAACCTGGTCCCTCCTGCAGCACAGTGGCTCTGTGTTCATGCCACCCTTGGAGAGACCTGTCTGTATCATTTTTCCTGCTCACTTCAGCTGTACAGGGGCGTATCTCTCTTTCCTGCTTCTGCTTTCCCTGCAGAAATTCTCCTTTTGTGAAGCCAACCTCACCCAGGCTCATCCCAAGCCAAAGGGGCTTTTGCTAAGGCATTGTTAACTTCAGCCTGGCATGTGAGCAAATGCCAGGGCCTCAGAGAGCCCCACTGCCTGTCCTGCGTGGAGGTGACACACAGAACACCCAGCTGTGACAACAGCCAGCGAGGGGACGCAAAGGAAAGCGCGGGTGGCACGGAGCGTGGGAGCGCACGGCCAGCCTGGGATTGCAGGAATGCTCCTCCCAGCTCATCCCAGCCTGTGAGGCAGCAGGAGGAGATCCAAACCCAGGCAAGGCCCTTGAGAAATGGATACCACACGGACTGGGGCCAGAGCTGTGATGGGAACTCAGGCAGGGAGCAAATGGCAGGCAGGGAAGCAGGGTGGGAACGCGGTTTGAAGGAACGCTCTGCTCCCTGCAAGCCAAGAGCCACGAGCTGGGGGCAGCTCTGGCACCTCCCCTGCTGCCCTGGCCAGCCCTGGCAGCTCTCTGGGAAGTGCTGTGAGGGCATGGCACAGGTGCTGTTTGCTTTGGGTCGCACACACCCTTCAGCAGCACAGCAGGAAAGCGAATGTGACACACACACGTGGCAGAGCTCACTCACGGGTCCTGCCACAGCAGGGCTGGCCACAACCTGCTTCTCATTAGGGCTCAGACACTCCCCAGTGCCTGTCTGCAGGGGAAAGACCATTAGAAAAGACCATTAGACCACATTAGAAAAGGCTGGGATGGACAGAGGGCTCGGGTTAGGGTCTGCCCAGGAGTCGTGAGAAGAGCAGAAAAGCACTTTCTCCTGAAGGAGAACAAGCAGGCTGAGGATGAGGGCATCTTGCATGGACAAGCACTGGCAGGAGGGCTTCAGAGGAGTGAGATGAAGAAACCACAGCAGAACAGTTTCTCTGGGTACCCTGAGGCGTGTCAGGGCATTTTCCTTGTTTCTCCTGAGTGTCTCACAATTAGTGAGATTCTGTTGTTCTTTGAGACCTAGGCAAAACCTGTGCCCTCTCTCCCTGGGGTCTGGGGACTCACCTGGCTCTTGGGAAGAGAATTTCTGCACAGAATCCAGGTCACCTCCAAAACCAGCCATACTCCTCTTCCCAAGGTAGGACAAGGTAGGGCTGTCCAGAACCTGCTTCTCATTAGGGCTCAGACACTCCCCAGTGCCTGTCTGCAGGGGAAAGACCAGCACGTTAGAAAAGGCTGGGATGGAAGAGGGGTCGGGTTAGGGTCTGCCCAGGAGTGGTGAGAGGAGCACAAAAGCACTTTCTCCTGAAGGAGAACAAGCAGGCTGAGGATGAGGGCATCTTGCATGGACAGGCACTGGCAGGAGGGCTTCAGAGGAGTGAGATGAAGAAACCACAGCAGAACAGTTTCTCTGGGTACTCTGAGGTGTGTCAGGGCATTTTCCTTGTTTCTCCCGAGTGTCTCACAATTAGTGAGATTCTATTGTTCTCTGAGACCTGGGCAAAACCTGTGCCCTCTCTCCCTGGGGTCTGGGGACTCACCTGGCTCTTGGGAAGAGAATTTCTGCACGGAACCCAGTTCACCCCCCCAAACCAGCCATGCTCCTCTTCCCAAGGTAGGACAATAGCAGGACCACAGCCAAAGTTTCCAAGACTGGTTTCTCATTTATTACTGTGGGATGTATCTAAATCCTAACAGTGAGGCAGGGAACCGTCAAACCTCACCAGGGCCCATATAATGCAAATTAAGAACTGAAATAGGTGATAAAGTGAAGCCAGAAGATGGCTGGGGAGGGGTCTCAGACATTCACTGGCTAGTCCAAGAAGGGGGATGTCATCTGGCTTGTCTTCCTGCACAGAGCAGGCCAGAGCCTTTCCCCAGTGAGTACTTGCTGAGCACGTATTTTGGGGCTTGCTTTGTATTGATTTTTCAGTTGGCAATAGGAGGAACTCCTCCCATGCTTGAGTTGTTCCAGTGCATTTCATTCTACATCAGATCTTCAAATTAACCTAATGATCAGCTTGATCAAATTATGGTAAATCAAGCAACATACCCATGTCATCTTTCTGGAAAGACATCAGTCTTGCTCAGCTCTGAACCTCCCAAATCAGCTCTCATTTGACTAGCTGTGTCTCTTCCAATCCAATGGGGATTTGGGACCAGACACCCTGCTGAAGTCCCTCCAACCAACATTTCTTCTATTAATAGCTTGTCATAGGAGAGTCAACCCTTTGCATGGGCTGCAGCTTTTCTGGGACCCCTCAGCTCAGCTCTGCTGCCAGGATGGAACAGTCCAGCTCCTGCCTTAAACCCAGCACTGTGCCCACCAACCCCAAAGAGCAGAGGATGTCACACTTCACAGACCTGTGTGAAAAATTGTGTCTTACATGCATTAAAAATACAATTTATTGGCTACTATCTGTGTGAGGGAGACAGAAAAGCAGAGAGGGAGGATTTGTTTCAGAGGGCAAAGCTCACACGTCCCAGCTGGCCAGGTTAGTGCAGAGACCAGGACTCAGCTAAGGCAGAGGCAATGCTGTTGGATGATAGGGAGTAGAAAAAGAAGTGTGATCCTGAAGGCTGAATGAAGGCTGAATTCTGCTTCCGCTCCTTGGATCCAGAAACATTCCCAGTGCACGGGACTGTAATTCATGGAATCACACAATGGCAGACTGGTTTGGGTCGGAAAGGACCTTAAAGCCCATCTTGTTCCAAGACAGGGCAGCTTCCAGGAGTTCCCCACCCCAGCCTGGTGAGCCCTTAGCAGGCACCAGGAGCTGCTCTGGAGGACAGTGCAGCTTCCAGCAGGCACCTACGGACCCTGGCCTGATGTGAAGTTCAAATCCTGCCCATTTTCCCTTTTCCCTGCTTGTTTTCCTGCCATGCAGCCATTCTCTTTGGTTTCCCTCTCCAAAATCCACCTTAACTGCTGTCCCTCCTCTGCTGCCCGTGGCCATGGTGTCTCCAGAATAGATCTTCCCAATTCCCTGGACAGGGCTGCTCTGGAGGACATTCCATGTTCCAGGAGTTCCTCATACCAACCTGATGAGCCCCCAGCACGTGTCAGGGCTGGGGAGCTACTCTGGAGGACATTCCATGTTCCAGGAGTTCCCCACCCCAGCCTGATGAGCCCCTAGAAGGCAGCAGGGCTGCCCTGGAGGACATTCCAGCTTCCAGGAGGCAGCTATGGACCCTGGCTTGATGTGAAGTTCAAATCCTGCCCATTTTCCCTTTTCCCTGCTTGTTTTCCTGCCATGCAGCAATTCTCTTTGGTTTCCCTCTCCAAAATCCACCTTAACTGCTGTCCCTCCTCTGCTGCCCGTGGCCATGGTGTCTCCAGAATAGACCTTCCCAATTCCCTGGACAGGGCTGTTCTGGAGGACATTCCATGTTCCAGGAGTTCCTCACCCCAGCCTGATGCAGGCAGCAGGGCTGGGGAGCTGTTCTGGAGGACATTCCATGTTCCAGGAGTTCCTCATACCAGCCTGATGAGCCCCTAGAAGGCAGCAGGGCTGCCCTGGAGGACATTCCAGCTTCCAGGAGGCAGCTACAGACCCTGGCTTGATGTGAAGTTCAAATCGTGCCCATTTTCCCTTTTCCCTGCTTGTTTTCCTGCCAGGCAGCAATTCTCTTTGGTTTCTCTCTCCAAAATCCACCTTAACTGCTGTCCCTCCTCTGCTGCCCGTGGCCATGGTGTCTCCAGAATAGATCTTCCCAATTCCCTGGACAGGGCTGCTCTGGAGGACATTCCATGTTCCAGGAGTTCCTCACCCCAGCCTGATGCAGGCAGCAGGGCTGGGGAGCTGTTCTGGAGGACATTCCATGTTCCAGGAGTCACTCACACCAGCTGGTGAGCCCCTAGAAGGCAGCAGGGCTGCCCTGGAGGACATTCCAGCCTCCAGGAGTTCCCCACCCCAGCCTGATGAGCCCCCAGGGAACAGCAGGGCCGGAGGTGGGGCCGTGCCCTGGTGCTCATGGAGAAAGGCAGCAGGAATTAGATCTGTTCCATAAAGTAAACAGCACGAGTCTCTAATTTCCAAACAAGCCCCAATGGCCCCTTTCCCTGAGCTCTTCTGCTGTGACTAATCGTGCTGGTAGGTGTTGGGTCAAAATCAACAATGGTTCTCCACTAAGGTCACTCACTTTCTCTGTTTACACTGCTAATTTTATCACTGCTCAGAGTGGCTAATGGGATTATTTATACATTTAGCAGTGATAAATGCTGGTGCTAAATAAAGGCTCCCTGGCACAGGCAGGTTAAGGGCTGATATGGCACATCCAGAACTTTATCATCAAAGGAATGAGCACCGTGGGTAAAGCTTTCCTGGTTTTCTGCAAAGCTGAACTTTTATGAATGGGGAATGGTGACAGCAATTAGCAGTGGTTGTGGTAATAGCAATTATGAGCCATGGTGAGCTTTAAGAGCCTGGATTTTACACATCTCCCCGGGAGGGCAAAGGGAAACCCCCCAAGGCTGCTTTTTGTGGTGAAAAGCTGCTGATGGCTGCAGGTGTGTGAAACAGGGGCAGCTGCAGCCCAGCAAACACCAGCCCTCCCTCAGAAAGCTGCTGGGAGCAGGGATGGGCAGCCCCAGGAGCAGCTCTGGGTGGTTGCAGTGCCCCGAGAAGGCTTCTCATTCCTCTGGAAAAATGTTTCCTTTCCAGTGGAAACCCACAGCCCACGTTACTGCAGGGCAAGCTGGCTGGAATCCAGGCAGCCTGACCCAGGGATGCCCCTGAGGTGACTCACTGAAGCGGCAGTTTTGGAAAGTCCTGTCACTCAGCCTGTGTTAGAGCCTGAATGAGGGCTGTGGGACTCCAGGCTGCTCTTCAAAATGCAGTTTATTGTATACAAAATGCAGTTTATTGTATACAAAGTGCAGTTTATTGTACCCAAGATGTCACAGCAGCCCAGGGTCATGGGTGGCAGAGCCTGTGCCTACATCTGTCAGCTCCAGCTGCAGGCAGGCCTGGAGACCCTTTAATTTTGGTTATATTGCATGATATACTTTTCTTTGCTGAGCATCTTAATACAGTAGAACCAATCTATCCCTTAACTTTTATCTATAGCCCATCGTAACTACTATAATTCCCATATACTAATGCAAAACTCATCACCCTCTCCTCCAGAGTCTGACACAGCTTGGCCCCTGATTGGCCAATAAATAAAAACAATTCCCATAAACCAATGAAACGATCACCTGTTGGTAAACAATGTCCAAAGCAGCAAAACACAGGAGAAGCAAATCAGATAATTATTGTTTTCCTTTTTCTCTGAGGCTTCTCAGCTTCACAGGAGAGAAATCCTGGGCAAAGAGATTTTTCCAGAACATGTGACAGTGACAGGCAGTCTGGCACGGAGCTGGCTGAGCTCCTGGGGCTTCATCCCAGCCAGGAGGTGAAGAGCTGGAGGAAGGTCAGGGCTGTGGAACAGGAGGTCCTGCTGCATCCAGCCCCTCAAACAGGGGCAGTGTGGGCCCATCTGTGTCTCCCAGCACCTGAGGGAGAGCTCTGCAGGTGGAGCTGCAGCCCCAGGGCAGCCCAAGCACGGTTTTTGTTGATCTCTCCCCAGGGTAAGCCTGGCCTGGCTGAGCTGGGTCCTGTCCTCAGGGCTGGAGTCAGGAGCTATACATTGTGTTCTGTGAGCCAGCACATGAATGTAAACAGCAGGCTCCAAAACAGTGGCAGGAGAATTAACTGATGCTATACGCTGCTGCTTCATGTTTTCTTTGGAGTTGAGGAATAGGTTTTGGAGAGATTTTCCTCCCCATTTTCTTCTCGTGCCCTTGGACACAGCTCTGTTATCCCCAGCTGACTTGCCTAAGCCTATAATCCCTGGTGCTCAAGAGAGTGAGAAGAAAATAGGATTCAGAGCCCAAATGCCTCGTGTTTGCCTCTAGAAGATTCCTACCATCTGCTCTGGCCACCAAGCAAAGGGACTGAGCTCATTTTGCATCCTGTCATGTAGTGCTGGGGAGCTGGGAGGGCCACGGGGGGCTCTGCCTGTCCCAAGCCTGGCCTGAGGAGGAGCTGGCAGTGCTGCACACCCCAGGGAGAGCGGCCCCCATGCCCTGGAAAGCACCTGTGCCTCCCCACGGGGCAGCCTGAGGGGCAGACCCTGGGTTCCTGCAGCTTGAGAGCGTTCATCCTGCGTGCTTGGGGCTGAAGAGGTGCCAGCAATCTTTCTGCTGCTGGAGGTCAGGATAACAAATCAGCCAGCACGTTTGCTCGGAGCAGCCACTGACATGCAAGGGAAGGGCCTCCAGGATCGTACCCAGCTCTCTGCTTCTGGCCAGCCAGAGCTCAGAAGCATCCCCAGCTCTGCCAGGGGCACCCTGTTTGTTCCTCTGTGCAATGCCAGCTGCTGTCATTGCCTAGGAATGCCCAGCCAGGAAAATCCAGCTGCTTTCCTGCCCTGTGTGTTTCCACATCGCTCAAAAGCTGTCAGGCTGCAGCACTGAGGGTGGATCCCGATTATTTCTGACAATCTGCGCTGGTTTCCATGCTTAGGTACAACCTGGCATGGAAGGAATGCTTATTTATTGTCATCTGAGACAAAATCCTCTTGCCAGTGAAGTCAGTTGCTGCCTTATACTGCAGCAAAAGATGAATTCCCAGTTTTAATTTAAGATCCTGTCACATCCCTGCGCTCAGAGCAGCCAGCACTTCCCCCAGCCTGCAAAGCCAGCCATCCCTGCTGGGGTCTGATGCATCAGGGTGGTGACTCCTCCAGATGCTTCCCAGCATCCCAGCACAGCTCCAGGGAGCAGGCAGCATGAAAAACCTTTGCTTTTCAGGCCAGCTTCACCATCCCTGCAAGCAGAGGCAGCCAGGGGTGGGGATCATGCCCAGGGATGTCCCTGTGCTGCTTTCCTGATGGAAAAGGAGCAGCCACCATATCCCTGAGGGGCTGGTAATAATAATAATAATAATAATAATAATAATAATAATAATAATAATAATAATAATAATAATAATAATAATAATAATATCCTGGGTTTTGTGAGCTGGACATCCTCTCACTTCCAGCAGCAGCCATAAGCCCTGCTCCTTAGTTTTCCCCTAAATCAAAGATTCTGCTTGTAGAAATGCGGCCTTATAAACACTGTTCAGTCACTTCATCATATTTTCTTGGAGAAGTTAAATTAATTGACCCACTTTAATCTCCCACTAAAACATGCCCTTTAGACACGATGTTTTTCTGTAGCTCGTCTCAGAACCCTTTCATTTCTTCATTTTTCAGGATCTTAAAAGAAACTCATAAGGCTAAAAATGGGAAGGCTCTTCCAGTGCAGTTTTATCAATGTCATAAACAGACAACTTTGACACCATTCTCAGAGCCAGTGTCACCCAGGCTCTGCAGGCAGGGCTGCGTTCCCACAGGGGCACAGAGCATCACTGGGGCAATATGTGCTGATGCTGTCAGCACTGACCCCCAAGTCACTTCTAAGGCCATGGCTTTCCAGGGAACAATGCATTGTCCTGCCCACAACATCATCATCATCCTGCTTGGAAATATAAAATTGATCTGGCTCCAGTCCAGAGCTGGGGAAGGGGCTGGAGAATCGATTACAGAGCAGCTGAGGGAGCTTTTCTGAGGCTCAGCCTGCAGAAAAGGGGGATCAGGGGGAAATTCTGGCTCTGCACAGCTCCTGCCAGGAGGGGACAGCCCCAGGCTGGGCTCTGCTCCAGGGAACAGGGACAGGAGCAGAGGGAACGGCCTCAGGCTGGGCCAGGGCAGCTCAGGGTGGGCACAGCAGGAATTTCCCCATGGAAAGGGGGCTCAGGGCAGGCTCAGGGTGGGCACAGCAGGAATTTCCCCATGGAAAGGGGGCTCAGGGCAGCTCAGGGTGGGCACAGCAGGAATTTCCCCATGGAAAGGGAGCTCAGGGACTGGAAATGCACAGGGAGGGTTGGAGTGCCCATCCCTGGAGGTGTCCCAGGGAATTCCTGGAGGTGGCACTGAGTGCTCTGGGCTGGGGACATGATGGGGATGGGGCACAGGGTGGACTTGACGCCCTTGGAGTTCTTTTCCAACCTCAGTGGTTCTGTGAATCAAAATGCATTTTCTGCAATGCCCAGCTAGCCAAACCCTCAATTACCTCCACTTTTCAAACGCTGCCAGCACTAAATACTGGTGCTTTTCTACTGCAACACATTGAAAAGGATAAAAAGGACAGGGGGAGCATTTCAGCTTTGAAAAAAACACAGCAGCAAATATTTTTCCCCAACAAGAACAATTTTGCCCTGCTCAGCATTAAAGAGCTGGTGTTGAGTGGGGTTTGGAGCTGGACAATGATGTTCCTCTCCCTGCAGCAGCATCTGAGGATGACTATCAGCAGGCACACTTCAGGATCTGACCATGCAAATGTCGTTTTTGGTCAGTGAGACTTTCAAGAACAAAATATCACCAAGTTTCAGCCTTTAGAGAAGGCCAGGGTGTTTACAGGCCAAACTCCATAAAATTATCTATTGAATTCATGCTTTAAGAGCAGAAACAGCTTTTGATTGTCTCTGAGTAGTCTGGTATCAGCTTGCCACAGTTTCAGCTGGGACTGATGTCAAGTTAAGAGGCTGACAGTTTATTCTATGCTCTGTAAATATTTGTACACTGTTGGCCTCTTCCAGTCCTTTGGAACAATATTCCAACTTTTATTAAAAATAAACACGAACGGGGCGGAGCTCAGGGAGCAATTCTTTATAAACTCTTGTGTGCTGATTCCCAGGTCCCAGCATCTGTGAGGGAGACTCTTTTCCACGTCTCAGCTTCCCAGGCTGTGACAGGGCTGATGTCACCCTGATGCCACCTCGGGGTGGGGGCGGCAGCAAGGACATGAACATTGTGCAGCTGAGAATCCTGACCCCAGAGGCCTCCTCACACTCCCAGGTCGCTTTTCAAGGCTCAGCTTCCACAAAGAGACTGCCAGGAGCTGAGAGCTGCAGCCTGGGTCAGCATCAGACAGGGGAGGGGACAGGTGGGAACTCCTGGAGGTGGCCAGAACACAGACAGAACATCATTAGGGGCCAGAACATAGACAGAACATCATTAGGGGCCAGAACATAGACAGAACATCATTAGGGATGGGGCTGAGGATGTGAGAGCTCTGGGATGTCAAATATGCAGGCAGGGGGAAAGCTTGGCCTCCAAAGCTGTCAGAATTGAGGGCTGAGCTTTTCCCAGCTTTGTCATTACTGGTTAGGAGTTCATGCCAAAATGCAGAGCTGCGGTTCTGCACAAAGGCTGAGTGAGCCTGAGAAGCTCAGGCAGCATTCCCTGAGTGCTGAGTTTGCCACACTAACCTGAAGAACGTGGCAATTCCTATCCCCCTCTTGCCCCCTGCTTGTTTATGGACACTGTCGCCTCCCCAGACAGTCAAGCTTGCTCCAGATCTGTTTGAGCAAGCCAGGGAGGCAGAAGGGAAAGTGGAATGCAGTGTTCTGTGAGAGCCCTCCTCTCCCTGGACACCAGGAGAGCAATCCCAGCTGAGCAGGCTGAGAGCTGGTGCAGGTCAGAGCCTCCCTGCCTGCTGCAGCTGTTGGGTTTGGGGTTCAGGGCTCACTGGGCACCCCTTGCAAGGCACAAGAGAGCCTGGGGGAGCATGGACACCTGGCAGAGACCCAGCAGAAGGGACTGGCTTGCCTGTGGGAGACTCCTCTGGGTTCTTTTGTGGTTTTTCCTGCGAAGCAAACCCAAGAGAGGCACCACTGTGTCCCCTGGCCTCACCTCTGACCTTGGCAGGGCCACGCAGGGTGAATGTGAGCGCTGTCCTTCCTGCCCAGGCACAGAGCAAGGCTCTGCCTGGCTGGAAAAGACTGACAGGGAGTGAGGAGAGGAAGGCAGGCATGTGCCAAACCCCAGGGAAACACTGAGCAAATAGCTGAAGAGCCTGGCACTATTATTCATGATGTTTCTGGTATTATTTAGTGGCATGAGGTTAAAATAACACACTCAAGCAAAGAAAAAAAAATGACCCACGAGATACCAAAGCAAAACACAGAGAGAACAAGCATCCTTGGCTCTAAATCATCCAAAAGAAGCTTGATGGGGGAACCCTGCTCAGCTGCATCTCCCCTGGGGTTTCATGCAGTCCTGCTCTGCCTTTAACACGTGCAAAGCCAGGTGCAGGAGTGAAACCAGGCAAGCTTTGCAGGTGTGGGCAGGGATGCAGGCAGGCTTGGAGGAGAGCAGGGGACCAAGCACAGACCCAGACACTGAGCAAGGAGATGTTTCAGGGAGAGCTGGATTTTGGTGCCCTGCACAGTCAGTCTTCCCACTCGTTGGGTCTTGCAGGGCTCTGAGATTTGGGATGTCTCTTTGCTCTGACAGTGCTCAGATGCTGTGAGCCAGGGACCCACTGCCACGGGGAGAGGCAGCTCCTTCTGGGCAGCATTTATGGGATCTCTGAGGCATCAACAGCCCCCCACCCTTGGCACTGCAAGGCTTGGGCCACTCAGCTTGTGCCATAAATCTGGGCTGGCTTCCCAACCCAGCTGGATCCAGTCCTTGGGGGTGGGATGCACATCTTGGATGCTGAGAACAAGAGAACACTGCATTTGACCTGAGGCTGTGCAGAAGGCTTCCAAAATTGACTGACAGCACTGGGATTATGGGTGTGGAGTCGGTTGGAAGTGTGTAACATCACAGGGTGAAAAACCTAAAGTTTGGGATTTTTGAATACAGAAATAAATATGAAGCAAGATGGAGGTTTTAGGGTGGGGATAGCTTGTTCTTCTTTACCTTTTTCTTCCGTCTTCTCCATGGGTTTGGATGATGTTTTGTTCTTTGGGTGATGTTTTGTTCCTCTTCACCTTCTTCCTTCTTCACAGGTTTGGGTGATATTTTGTTCTTTGGGTGATGTTTTGTTCTTCTTTACCTTCTTTCTTCTTCATGGGTTTGGGTGATGTTCTGTTCTTTGGGTGATGTTTTGTTCTTCTTTACCTTCTTTCTTTTTCATGGGTTTGGGTGGTATTTTGTTCTTTGGGTGATGTTTTGTTCCTCTTCACCTTCTTCCTTCTTCACGGGTTTGGGTGATATTTTGTTCTTTGGGTGATGTTTTGTTCCTCTTCACCTTCTTCCTCTTTCTTTTTCATGGGTTTGGGTAGTATTTTGTTCTTTGAGTGATGTTTTGTTCTTTACCTTCTTCCTCCTTCTTCATGGGTTTGGGTGATGTTTTGTCATTGGACAGAAAAATCCGCATCGGGGGCTCTTTGGGATCAGTTATTGGGTTAAAAGTGAAAATAATTTAGGTGTCATTTCTAATTGGATAGTTGAGCCTTAAAACACCTTGTACCAAGAGATTGTTGGCCATTTTGTGCCTTCTAATGACACAGCTACCGAGCTCACAGTAGTGAGGCTGTTTCACTAATAAGAAATAATAAAGACTGGGGTCCAAATATGAACTATTGTCCCAAGTGCCTCCAATCCAGACCCAGAGGAGCTGATTCAGGCCCAGCACATGTTCATGCCGAGGCAGAGGGGAGAGCAGGGCAGCAAACACGCTGGGCACGGCTGCAGCTGTGCCAGCCCACGTGGGGAGCGTGGTCACGTTCCCTCGTGCAGGTTCATCCCTCAGCAGGGCTGTGCTCTGTGCTGGCCCTGCCAGGGAGGCTTTCCCAGGGACACATTCCAGTCTCCTGGCTCGTGGCAGCTCCCTTGGATGTTGTTTGGGAAAGCAGAGCTATGACAAAGTGCAACCCAAAGGAGCAAGTGAAACCCTTGAGGCCGGTGGGGTTTCTGCCTCCCGTGTCTTGGGGTGAGGGTCTCTCCCAGCCTCCCCCATCTCCCCCCTGGCTGAGGGGGCAGTGGGCACACACAGGGTGTGCACAGGAATTTGGGGTGCAGGCAGGCCCCGCAGAGACCAGACTGGATGGAAAAACTGCAAACAGCCATTCTCCAGATGCTCCCTTCCAGAGCAAAGGGACAATGGCACAACGGCAGAGCTGGGAAATGCCAGGGTGCAGAGAGGCACTGATGGAGGGGAACTTCCCATGGCCACTGGAAAAGCCAGCCCAGAAGGCCTGAGGGGTCCAGGATTGGAAATCACTGCCTCAGGTTGGGAAATCACTGCCTCAGGTTGGGAAATCACTGCCTCAGGATGGGAAATCACTGCCTCAGGTTGGGAAATCACTGCCTCAGGATGGGAAATTATTGCCTCAGGATGGGAAATTATTGCCTCAGGTTGGGAAATCACTGCCTCAAGATGGGAAATTATTGCCTCAGGTTGGGAGATCACTGCCTCAGTTTGGGAAATCACTGCCTCAGTTTGGGAAATCACTGCCTCAGTTTGGGAAATCACTGCCTCAGGTTGGGAAATCACTGCCTCAGTTTGGGAAATCACTGCCTCAGGTTGGGAAATCACTGCCTCAGGTTGGGAAATTATTGCCTCAGATTGGGAAATCACTGCCTCAGGATGGGAAATCACTGCCTCAGGATGGGAAATTATTGCCTCAGGATGGGAAATCACTGCCTCAGGCTGGGAAATCACTGCCTCAGATTGGGAAATCACTGCCTCAGGATGGGAAATTATTGCCTCAGGTTGGGAAATCACTGCCTCAGGATGGGAAATCACTGCCTCAGGATGGGAAATCACTGCCTCAGGATGGGAAATTATTGCCTCAGGATGGGAAATTATTGCCTCAGGATGGGAAATTATTGCCTCAGGATGGGAAATCACCGCCTTGGGATGGGAAATCACTGCCTCAGGTTGGGAAATCACTGCCTCAGGATGGGAAATTATTGCCTCAGGATGGGAAATTATTGCCTCAGGATGGGAAATTATTGCCTCAGGATGGGAAATCACCGCCTTGGGATGGGAAATCACTGCCTCAGGTTGGGAAATCACTGCCTCAGGTTGGGAAATCACTGCCTCAGGTTGGGAAATCACTGCCTCAGGATGGGAAATCACCACCTCAGGATGGGAAATCACTGCCTCGGGATGGGAAATCACTGCCTCAGGATGGGAAATCACTGCCTCAGGTTGGGAAATCACTGCCTCAGGATGGGAAATCACTGCCTCAGGTTGGGAAATCACTGCCTCAGGATGGGAAATTATTGCCTCAGGATGGGAAATCACTGCCTCAGGATGGGAAATCACTGCCTCAGGATGGGAAATTATTGCCTCAGGATGGGAAATCACTGCCTCAGGTTGGGAAATTATTGCCTCAGGTTGGGAAATCACTGCCTCAGGCTGGGAAATCACTGCCTCAGGATGGGAAATTATTGCCTCAGGTTGGGAAATCACTGCCTCAGATTGGGAAATCACTGCCTCAGGATGGGAAATCACTGCCTCAGGCTGGGAAACCACTCTCTCAGCCCAGCCAGCAGCTGCAATTCCCTGAGCTGCCCGCTCCTGCAGACACGTCCATGTGCTGCTGGTGCTGGGGATGCTGTGGCCATAGCAGGGTGGGTGCCTGTGCTGTGTGCCCTCCTTGGCTCCCTGCAGCAGCTGAGCCCAGCACAGAGCACAGCTCAGCTCTCACAAGGGGATGGGCAGTGCTGTCCCCTCACTGACCTCAGCTCACTCCAGAGGAAAATAACTCTGCCCAGGACCCTGCTCCTGCCAGCTCTGTCACGGGTCTGCTCCCTGTGTCACAGCTCTGCGTGTCACATGCACTGCAGTGCTGTCTGCACTGCTGAAATGCTCCCCCTATCCTATTTATTTAATGAGGCAATAATTTCTTTGCCTCGTTCCTGGATGGAAAAGTCTTCTCCTGTTGTATAAGATGAGGTGTAACTTCCACAAACCCTCCTTTCTGCAGCAGGAAATATCTCCCTGTCTCGAAGTCTCCTTAGCTGGATGATCATTTATCTTTTGGTTTCCACTGGGTTCATGTTTCCTGTTTTCTTCTTCCAGATTGTGATCCCTAACTGGAGATATTTTACAGCTCTGCTTTGCTTTCCACATATCACTGCAGAGATAATCTCTGAGCAGACAGTTTCTTTTTTCCTTGGAAGTTATTGGGGAAAAAAAGTAACTGAGCTATCAAAACACGAGTGTGTCTTTGAAACCAAAAAAAAAACCTCTCTGACCATGTATCCTCCTGGCCCCAGCACATCACGCAGAAATTGAGATTTCTGCCTTTCCAAGGATTCTCTTTCTATCTGCTTCTCCTTTAAATTCCCAGGAGCCTTCTGGCAGTGCAGGCAGTGCTGATCCCGTTTTACCAGCACAGAATGCCTTACGCTTGGTTTTGTTGATTCCTTTAATCTAAACCAAGTCATTCACCCAGAAAGTTCAAGGCTCTGGAAAGGTGACGCTCTGGGCCCCGTCCCAGGTGAATGTTCCCATTCCCTGCCAGCTCCCAGACAACTTCCCAGCCCCACGGGCCCAGCTCTGCTGGAGTCGACTGTTATAAACCTGCCAGGGGGATGAGAGCTCATGAAAGGAAAAGGAGCCTCTTTATTGTCTGTCTGCTTGCCTGCCCTTGGTGCTGCTGCTTCCCGTCAGCACCGTGACCCCTGCACTCCCACGCGAGGTGTCCCAGCACAGAAATGCACAGAAATGCTCTTCCAGAGGCACAGAAATGCACAGAGGAGCACAGAAATGCTCTTCCAGAGGCACAGAAATGCTCCTGCAGCAGCTGGGCCCAGCCCATGACACTCAGCCCTGTCACTGTCCCATCACACCCAGTCCCAGGCACCTTCCTTCCCCTCTGACTCTGAAACCCCTCTGTCGCTGTATCAACATTTTAACATTCTAATTAACTAATTTATCCTATTAATATATTAGATAGATTTGTCTAATTTTGTTTATTAGCATCTGGTTTTACAGTCTCTCATGGCAGCCCATGCTCAGATATTCATTAGTGGTTGTATGAAGAAGTGCTTTACATATTACAGTGTGATTTCATGTGCTGCTTACTGGTGCCCTGACAGGATCATCCCTTGTCCTGCTTCTGGCACAACAGGGCTGGGAGAACAACAGGATTTGGTGTTCCCATCATCCCTGAGAGTCTGTCAGCCCTGCTGGCTCCTCCTGTAGCTCTCCAGGGCAGGTACCTGCTCACACAGCATCTGCTGCACCCCTTCTCCATTCCCATCACTGCTCTCTAGATTTCCTCTGACTCAAATGTGTCCTAAGGAGAACATTTCATGGGCTCTGCTCACCTTCTGTCCTGTTCTCTGTGCCCTCAAGATGCCCCAGGCTGGGGTGTGTGCTTTGGGGCTCCCTGCACATGCAGGACCTGGGCTGGGACATCTCCAAGCTCCAAACTCTTCCCGTGCCAGCCACAGTGCCAACACACAGCCTGTCCCAAAGTGCCACCAGGCTGTGTGGCCCCAGTGGCTCTTGCAGGCATTGGATGGAACCAGAGTTCCCCAGAGACCCCCAACCTCCTGAACTGCTGCTGCACCCCACAATAATCTGAGTTTCTGCGACCGTGTTCACAGGGGTCTGAGGATGAGGGAAGAGACGAGGATCTGACTCCATGTTTCAGAAGGCTGATTTATTATTTTATGATATATATTATACTTAAGCTATAGTAAAAGAATAGAAGAAAGGATTTCATCAGAAGACGGGCTAAGAATAGAAAAAAGAAAGAATGATAACTAAGGCTTGTGGCTCGGCTCGCTGTCTGAGCCAGCTGGGCTGTGATTGGCCATTAATTAGAAACAACCACATGAGCCCAATCCCAGATGCACCTGTTGCATTCCACAGCAGCAGATAACCATTGGTTACATTTTGTTCCTGAGGCCTCTCAGCTTCTCAGGAGGAAAAATCCTAAGGAAAGGATTGTTCATAAAAGGTGTCTGTGACATGTTTCTCCTCTGTGCTGCTGCATGGAGGCTGCAGGAGGGATGGGGATGCTGGCTGGCTGCTCCTCCCCAGCTCCAGCAGGATGGAGAGGTGCAACCCCAGCAGCCATCCCCATGTCCCCCTCCAGTTCCACCTCCCCAGAGCCCTGGAGCAGAGCAGGACATGCAAGGAGCCCATCAGTGCTCCACAGCAGAGCCAGGAGCTCCCTGGGCACCCTGAGTGTGGGGCAAGGCTGGCAGAGAGGGCACACACAGCACAGCAGAGCCCCAGATTCCTGGCAGGGCTGGCTGCAGCTCCTCCATGCTCACAGCCCTGCTGCAGAGCTGGAATTTCCACACATGGAGCTGGTGGGCTGTGGGGAGCATCCCTGCCGGCCGGCACGTAACTGCCTCCAGCAGGAATGCGCTGCTGCTGCTGCTGCTGCTGCTGCTGCTTTGGGGGATTACTGCTCCTTCCTGGCCTGTTTCTCCTTGGAAGAGCCCTTTCTGATCCCAGGCAGCATCTCTGGGCAGTGTAAAGCTCTGTGCCACTGTGGAAAGCTCTGTCCTGCTGCCTGCATGTCTGTGGTGGCAGAGGGACCATCACCTTGGCCCTGAGAGGGGGCAAATTTGGCCCTGCAGAAGGGACAATCAATCACCTTGGCCCTGCAGAGGGGACAATCATCTTGGCCCTGGAGGGGCAATCAATCACCTTGGCCCTGCAGAGAGGACAAATTTGGCCCTGCAGAGGGGACAATCACCATGGTCCTGCAGAGGGGACAATCAATCACCTTGGCCCTGCAGAGGGGCCCCAGGGGCTGCTGCTGCTGGCAAAGCCACCTGCCCACGGTGTGTGACCTGTCCAGGAGGGGCAGCTCGCCCTGACTGACCACAGAGCAGCACCTGGGACTCAGAGGTGCAGCACAGGGAAGCTGTCACCGTCCCCTGAGCTCCTCTTTGAGCCCAAGAGGTGGCCCTTGGCTCAGGTCTCAGCTGCCATCTCAACTCACAGTTTTCAAGGGTATTCATCACTTTTAGCCCAGTGTTTCTAGTTCTAGAATATCCCAAAAGATACTGGGATATTGCTTGTGTTCATTATATGAACACAAGCATGTATATTATTTATATTATTTAAGACAATAGAATTTATTTACAAAACAATATTTCATTGTTTTCATTCATTCATTCATTACAAATCAATGTTTCATTTTTTAAAAATCTCATCCTCGTGCTAATGCCTTCTATGAAACATTTACATATTGAGCAACAGCTAAAGTGCCTTCAGCTGAGACAGATCTCTTACTTGAAGTGGTTCCTAGAGCTCTCCAAGATGGTGAGTGTTTAACTTCACCCTCTTTCTATCCCTGTCCCCTTAAATGCACCACAGCTGCCCTCCTCCAGGAGCCCAGTGCCTAAATCTGCTTGGCTTGGTGCTTTTCTGGGCACTGCTCATCTGGGATGTCCCCACACCTCGAGTGTACTGCAATACACCTGGGGGTGTGCTCCTGGCACGATGCAGAGGGATGCCTGGAAATTCAGAGTTCGGCCACCATACAGTGGCTTTAGGTTTAATGTTTAAGCTCATCTTCCAGAGAATTTCATTTCTAATGCAAGCAGCAGGAGCGCAGGACCTGCCTTCTTATCTGGCAGTGAGTGATGTTTCCATGGTGCCCTGATCTGACTGTGTCTCTGTGTGTCTGTGTGTCTGTGTGTCTGGAGCTGCACTGGCTCAGCTCTGTGGCATCACTGGGCTCAGCATCCATGGGCAGGAGCATCCATGGCCAGCAACTCAAAGTTCTGGAGCAAACCAGAGCATGCACAGGGAGCAGAGCCTGCCTGGGACAGTGCAGAGCAGAAGGGCTGAGAGACACAAACATTTTCTGAAACAGCATTTCCTCCTATTGATTTCCTCCAGCCACCAGGCATGACTCTGCCCAGAAGCAAATCATCCATCTAAGCTATCTGTGCATCAAATCCCCTGCAGGGTCAGCTGCTAAGGCTCCATTTATCCAGGCTGCTCCCTCCCAGCCCACTTGGGAGTGGATCTGAGACCAGATCCAGATCTGAGAGCAGCCCAGCGCTCCTGGCCCTGCAAATCCCAGCTGTGGGCAGACAGACTGCAGGACAGCACAGCCCTGGCAGCAGTGAGCACTCTCGCTGAAGAGGTTAAAGAGTTACCTTGAGCTGGGATCTGTATTTTGTTAAATTATTTGAAAGAACAGCATCTCTGCTGTTTCCTTCTCCAACATGCAGAAGAAAAATGACTGTATTATGGTTGTGTCTAGCGTAGTGCCTGGCACCAGGCCAGCAGGATTTACAATGGCTGGGTGAAAAGGCTGCAGGGAAGGCAGTTTGTTTGGCTGTGGACAGTACTTACAGGGTCTGCAAGGACCAAGCTCCCAGCACAGCAGGGGCCAGGGGGAGACCTGCCAGCAGAGAGCTGCTGGAGAAGCCATTTGTCCTGTCCATGAAACAGGAGGTCAGCAGGACCCACCACCTCCTGCCAGGCCTGATAAGAGGGGGAAGGCTAAGACAGGCTTTGTCTATGCTGGATGAAAGATCAATTTTACTGCAGCTCTTGAGATTTTTCATGTTGGAGTTTTCTGGCTGGAAGTGCACGTGTCTGATTCAGAACCATTTTCAGAAAGAAACACCTGGCCTCACTCCCTGGAGAGGACAAAGCAGAATATTAATTACTAATATTAATTTCTGATACTCTGTATTAAACTCTCGTGCATTCCTGAATGAGATTTTACTCTGGAGGCAAGCACAGCTGCCAGGACAGGCAGGCCTGGGTTCTGCTGTGCTTCCACCACGGCAGGTACTGAGTGTCCCTGCTCTGCTGGAATGCTGGGCCCTGCTGTCCTCTCCTCAGCAGAGGGATGCTCAGGCTCTCAGGGTCTCGCTTTGAGCTCCTTCTGGGATTGCAGCAGCACTGGGTGGGACAGGAATGATTTGGGACAGGAGACACAGAGGGTTTGCAGAGGAATGAGGTGGAGGAGATCACTGGTCTGGTTTATTGTTTGCTCTGATCAGGCTGGACAATGGCTGGGGCTGGAGGAGAGCTGTGTGCTCGGGTGGGGCTCAGGAGGGACAGGTGAATTTCTCCTCTAAGGTTTTGGGGTCAGACTGGCTCTGGGTATTCATAACCTCAGCTGGTGACTGCAGGCAGGGACCTCAGGTGTGGATATCATGGGCATTCCCAAAGTTTCATGGATAGCACTGTCCTTCCAGCAACAGGCCACAGCTCACACTCAACACAGGGGCTCTGTGCCCTGAGCAGCACCTCTGCGCCAGGCAGGGTCAGATCTGGTGCCCACACTCAGCTGAACCAGCCAAACTATCGGGGTCTCTAACTTGTCAGAGTGACCCCAAGAAAAGTTGGAAAGTCTCTTTTCCCAGCCTGGTGCTTGAAGAAGGAATCAGGGCTCTTCAGTTCTCGGTCTCAAGGTTGTTCATTGTGTCTTATCTATAAAATTCTTTCTCCTGCCCTGCCGAGGTCCATCCAGCAGGACAGTTCCAGGCACCCTGCCTGCCCCAGGGCAGTGTTATGTCTTTATACTAAAAACTACCTGTACAATGTTTACAATTCCTTCCCAATACCTGTCACCTGTGTTAGCCAGTGAGCTTCTACTCTAAACCAATCCAAAAGTGCCACCATCACAGCAGAAGATGGAAGCCAAGAAGAAGAAGGAGAAAGGCTGGACATGCCCAGTTCCCTCCATCTTGCCTCCTGAACCCCCATTCCAGAAACCCCAAAATCTACTTTTCCACCCTGTGATAACTTCACTATTATTCTACCTAAACTCTTGTGGCTTGCTGATCTTCATATAAGGTTGGTAATTTGCTCCATGGGTCATAACCAAACCCACAGGTGCTTTGGGCTCTGTGCCAGGGTCTCTGAGCCCCTGGCAGGGTCCTGGCCACTCTGGACAGCCAGAGGGATGTTCTAGGTTCCCACACCAAACCATCACTGAGCTCCATTAGAATCTGGCCAAATTCTTCCCCTCTGGTGAGGAAAGGCCTTCAGCTGCACACCTGGGGTGGGACACACTTGCCCCAGAGCCCAGCAGCAGGTCTGGAGGATGGTTCCACTGCGGGTGTCCCTTCAGGAGGCACTGTGGGCTGGTCTCCAGGACAGCTGTAGCAGAGCTGTACCTGACAGGGGCAGCACAGCCACAGGTTTCCTGTGACCAGAGGCTGAGCAGGCTGTGATGAATGACCAGGGACAGCCACGTCCTCAGAAGGGCTTTTAGCAGCAGCCAGGTGTACAGTAACTGCTTTTCTGGTTAGCAAGGAGATCTATTTGAAAAATTGAAAGACACAATTATTCTGGGAAACTGCTGTGGAAAATGTGTAGTGAAGATGAATCCCTTTGGGCTGAGTTACACTGGGGATACAATGCTGCTGCTCCCCCTCGTAGGCCAATGTCAGAGGAGCTGGGTTTAGGAGGCCAGACCCTTGCAGTGAGTTCTGCTGTCCCCGTGCAGCCTGAACACCCCAGACTTTGTGTCCAGTCTTGGGAAATGAGCTGAAGTAATCCTATTTGTGCTGCATCATCCTGGACTCTGGTACCATCCTGCCTGGGTGTGAACCCCACACCGATGGCACCAGTTGGGTTCCTCTGAACCAGCTGTGAGGACAAGCCAGCCCTGAACTTGCTCCTGGCAGCCTGAGAGCCAAGAGAGCCCCCAGCAGCTGGAGGGGACAGCTGTGTCCCCAGCAGCACAGCCCCTGGCCTTGGGACAGGCTGGTGAGCTCTGCTGGGGACAGGACACAGGCTGGGGACACAGCTGTCCCCTGGCCAGCAGAACCTGGACATTGTGTGTGTCACCTGCTGTCCTACCTGTCATGGCCAGGGACAGCACCAGGGAATGGCTGGAGCTGGCTCAGGGAGGTTTGAGGATGGAGATCAGGGAAAGGTTCCTGGAGAAGAGCTCCAGGAGCCTTTGGACAGCCAGGGATGCCCAGACTGGGATTGTTGTGGGTCTGGGCAGGGCCAAGAGCTGCACTGGGTGATCCTGGGGGATCCTCCCAGCTCAGGACATTCTGTGTGTGACCTGCTGCGTGTGTCCTACCTGTCATGGCCAGGGACAGCACCAGGGAATGGCTAGAACTGGGCCAGGGAGATTTAGGGTGGATTTAGGGAAAGGTTCTTCCTCCAGAGGGTGCTGGCACTGCCCCAGGGAATGGGCACAGCCCTGAGGCTGCCAGGGATGCCCAGGGTGGGGTTGTTGGGGAGTTTGGGAAGGATTTAGGGAAAGGTTCTCTCCCAGAGAGTTCTGGCACTGCCCCAGGGAATGGGCACAGCCCTGAGGCTGCCAGGGATGCCCAGGGGGGTTGTTGGGGAGTTTGGGAAGGATTTAGGGAAAGGTTCTCCCCCAGAGGGTTCTGGCACTGCCCCAGGGAACGGGCACAGCCCCAGAGCTCCAGGAGCCTTTGGACAGCCAGGGATGCCCAGGGTGGGATTTTGGGGGTCTGAACAGGGCCAGGGGCTGCACTGGGTGATCCTGGGGGTCCCTCCCAGCTCAGGACATTCTGTGGTTGATGCAGACAAGACAGGCTGGTGATCTGCCCTTGCTCACCTTCACTGGTGCTGCCCATGGCAGTGCAGGAGGAGGGAAGGTCCAAGCCAGCTCTGCTGGGGCTCAGCAGAGAAGGGAGCAGGCATCAGGGCTCAGCTGGCTCGGTGAGTGTCTGCCTGAGCATGCAGCTGCCTAAATCCCAGAGATTACTCACAGCAACCTCAGCACAAGAGTTACTGCTGAAGGAAAAACTTCAATGTCAAGAGCATGAGTAATAACCAAGCTGGCACTTAACGGTTCAAACAGAAGATAAGAGCTAAGGCTGGATTCTCAGAGGGCCCTTTTTATCTCCTTTATATATGTCACAACTGAAGAAATGAAGAATATAAAAGTTATTTATTAGCGTTTCGTTCCTGCAGCACTTTTATCATGTCGAGTGTGCACTGACCCCACGGTACCACAGAACTGGAGAAGGGATTAACAGATTAAGGGAATCCTCTATCTCAGTAGGAGCAGATTTGGGGGTGATCTGCACCCTCTGACCCCTTCACAGCTCTTCCCTGCTCGCTGGGGAAGCTGCTGGGCTGAGCCTTCCCCCAGGGTGAAAAGCACATTTTGACCCTGTGGGCAGCAGGCTGGAGGTGATCTGGTGCAGGCCCTGCTTGGTGGGGATCCCATCTCCAGGCTGCTCTTTCCCCACTCCTGCAGCCACCCACAGGAGTGCTCAGAGCTCTGCTGAGGGGACATGGGGCCAGAGGCAGCTGGAGCAGCCTGGTGCTGACAGCAAGGTGAGACAATGCAAGGGCTGCAGAGAAGAAATTTGGGCAGGAAAATGTAAGATCTCCGTGAAGGTAGGAAAGAAAACAGGAGAGAGGAGGAGGGAAGCAACAAACTTCAGTAAGTACCAAATCTATCTTAAGTTTCCTTGGGTGTGTGATACGGATCTTGGCAATGCTGTGTGTGCTGTCCTTGGCTGAAAAAGCATCCTCCTGTCCTAGCTGGGAATGAGGTGGCTCCAAAGTGGCAATTCCTGCTGCTGGGAATTACTGAGGTGAACCAGAGTGGCTGGGGAGAGCAGACCCTGGTGCAGGGCTCAGCAGGAGAAGCTGAGTTTTGCTCGAACTCCTTTAAATTGGTGCAGGAACTCAAAGCCTGGAGCGGTTTGAAACATGGCATGTCGTGCTGAGCTAAACAGCAGTGAAAGGTGCAGTCTACACAGACCATCAGGGTGTTTATGTGCTGCAGGCAGAGGGATTGCTCAGGGGCTGCAGGCACAGGAAAGGTCAATCATTAATTATTGAACAGATGGGACAGTTTCGCCTGCATCTTCCTCTAATTTGACTGTGGCCAGGTGGGGACTGTCTTGAATCTGTCTGTGATCTGCACTGAGTGTCTGTCACTGAATAATTCTTGACCCCTGAAAGATTTGCTTGCTGTAAATGTCTGAGAAACCCAAGCCTGTGCCCTCTGACAGAGCTCCAGGTAGGTCCTTGCTCTCTGTCTGCTCCCCCAGGCTGGGAGGGAAGCAGAGGATTTCAGGTCTCAGACAGGATGTGTGTGATACACCCTCACAGAGAGAAGTTTAAATATTCTACTTCAGTCCACCAGCTGGACCGGGGATGTTTAAGCTCAGAGATCACCTTTCTTAATTATTCCTGGTAGTGGTGTCCCTGCTCTGGCTCATTGAAGGAAACCAAGAGAGAAATGGGTAGGAGTGGGGTACTGGGGTAGATGTGGATCTGCTTGAACATCTCAGTGGGCATCAGGGAGCGCTTAGAAGAACCTTCATGTGCCAAGAACAACCCCAGTACCCTGGTGTTCCTGGTCAGAATCACATGTGTTTGTTATTCTGACCATCAGGACAAACTGCAGCTGGAAGATGGAAGAGCTTTCCAGGAAAGAAGGATCCCCACAGGATGGGCAGAGGGCTGGCAAACACAGCTCTGGGTGCAGGCTGAGCTGGGCTGAGCTGGGCACACCAAGTGTGCTCTCAATGGCACTCTAGAGAAGTCTGTTTTGACAGCTTTAATTCCTCTGATCTCATCTTACACAAAATGTCCTGGGTTTTGGCATCAGCAGCACCCTTTTCAAAATGACTGGTACCTCTGAAGTAAACCAAATGTGAGTCTAGGGCAATTATAAATGAAATTTAACGTTCAAGATTGAAGTGTGGCTTGCTGTTAGTGACAAGCAAGTGAGAAATAATCTTTGTGGTTCAGGTCACTCAACACTTCTCATCTCAAGGGCCTCTTTCCATTTGTCAATAACTTTGATGAACGCCCAGGACCAGGAGACCTCATGCCATGGATCTGTCTTGTCCTGGATTTGTTTATAACATCCCACTGAAACCAGTGGAGTTGCACCAGAGGGGGAGATTAGAGAAAACCAGTTGGTTTTTCCCATTTTTTCCAAAATTTTTACAACTTTCATGTTGAGAAGCCCCAGCCCATGCAGGCTGTGGAGCTGCACATGACATTTGGCAGAGGTGGTGGTTGGTGTGTATGTCAGGATGTGCCTCCTGCTATCCTAGAGAAAAGATGCCCAAATTTGGGAACATTAAAAGTGTTTGAAAAGCCCTGGTTCACACAGGCTCAATGGGAGCTAGCTGGAGTTTAGCACCTAAAACCTTGCAAGCATTTGTCTGCTTGGCCATGCTGCAGCTCTGCTCTGTGGCTCAGTTCTGTGAGCCCTGCTGGGGACAGGCTCAGGGCAGGAGCAGAAAATGGATGTGGAGTCCTGAGAAACTCTGGAGGGCAGAGGAGGAGCACAGGAGAAGGATCCTGGGGTGGAAATGGACTCAGGAGCCCAGTGAGGACAGCAGTAAAAAATTATGGGGATCCAGGTAGGGCTGGTCTGAGAATGAGTGATGCTGATGAGAGGTAGAAAGGGAAAAAGGTGACTGAATGCACTGGAGGCTGTTCCAGCTGTGTCACCCAACCCCTGAGCACAGAGAGGAACTCAGTTATTGTGTGAATGGTGGGAGAGGAGAGGAGAGGAGAGGAGAGGAGAGGAGAGGAGAGGAGAGGAGAGGAGAGGAGAGGAGAGGAGAGGAGAGGAGAGGAGAGGAGAGGAGAGGAGAGGAGAGGAGAGGAGAGGAGAGGAGAGGAGAGGAGAGGAGAGGAGAGGAGAGGGTCTCTCTTCCCTTCCCTGGGGATGAGCTGTCTGCAGAGATCTGTCATCAGAGGCTGGCAGCAGGAAAAGGGCTGAGATGTCAGCCAGCACAGGGCTGCACAGCCCTCAGGGCCCTCCCTGGATCTGTCAGGCCTCCATCTCTTGCACAGCACTCTGACAGGAGAGCTGGGACAGGCAGGAGTCCCCCTGAACAGCAGCCAGGTCAAACAGACACAGCAGAGGGCGTGGAGGGCTGGGCTGTGGCTGCAGGAGGGTGGCTGAGCCCTCAGGTAAGGATGGAAGAGAAGATGCTGCCCCTTGGCATCTCCAGGGCTCTCTCAGGGAGGGGAAGGACCTGCTCTGTCCCCAGAGCTCGTGCCTGGGACAGTCTCAGTGGTTCTGTCAGGATGGGGCAGCCCAGGTTGCACTTTGCTCAGAGCAGCAAGCAGCAGCACATTCCCAACTCCTGCCAGAGCAGCTTCAGACAGAGGTTTCCATGGTGGTGATCTCCAGCTTGCAGCTCACCCAGGTGTGGATGGCACAGAGATTCTCTTGTGCTCAGTGATTTCCATCTTGCAGCTCACTCAGATGAGGATGGCACAGAGATTCTCCCGTGCTCAGTGATTTCCATCTTGCAGCTCACCCAGATGTGGATGGCACAGAGATTTTCTTGTGCTCAGTGATTTCCAGGTTGCAGCTCACCCAGATGAGAGTGGCACAGAGGTTTTCATGTGTTTGGTGATCTCCAGCTTGCAGCTCACCCAGATGAGGGTGGCACAGAGATTCTCCCGTGCTCAGTGATTTCCATCTTGCAGCTCACCCAGATGTGGGTGGCATTGAGGTTTTCTCATGTGTTTGGTGATTTCCAGCTTGCAGCTCACCCAGGTGTGAGTGGCACAGAGGTTTTCTCGTGCTCAGTGATTTCCAGCTTGCAGCTCATTCAGATGAGGGTGGCACAGAGGTTTTCTCATGTGTTTGGTGATTTCCAGCTTGCAGCTCACCCAGATGAGGGTGGCACAGAGGTTTTCTCATGTGTTTGGTGATTTCCAGCTTGCAGCTCACCCAGATGTGAGTGGCACAGAGATTCTCTTGTGCTCAGTGATTTCCAGCTTGCAGCTCACTCAGATGAGGATGGCACAGAGATTCTCCCGTGCTCAGTGATTTCCAGCTTGCAGCTCACCCAGATGTGAGTGGCATTGAGGTTTTCTCGTGTTTGGTGATTTCCAGCTTGCAGCTCACTCAGATGTGGGTGGCATTGAGGTGACCTGCAAGAGGCCCTTGGTTCCCCAGGCTCTCAGACAAACACCAGTTTCCTCTTCCAGCTTCTAGAGGTGAACAGGTGAGAGGCGTCAGCTGTTCTCCACTCCTGTTTAGAAGGAGCTGAGCTGATTTTGCTGAGATATTAGCAATTCTAGGAAAACTTAACCCTGACATTTGATTCCTGGCTAAGCTGATAGCTTGCTAAAAAAAAAAACAAACCCCAACACTAATAAAAAAAAATCTTATTTGCTTCTAAACACCAAAACTGCACTATTAGCAGATGTTTGTTTTCTGCTTCTGTTTTTTATTCCCACAAAAATATTTGCAGAAAATCTTGTTAGGATATTTTCTTAGCATTTCAGCCAGTGCTATCACTGCTCCCTTCCCAGGGAGGGCCTCTCACGGGAGGCACAGGGCAGCACTAATGAGGGGCTCGCTGTGCTCCACTGCCCACAGCACTCACGCTCAACCTTCCCTTATATGTCAGTCCTCCCAGTGGCTCAACCTTTCCCACCACTTCCATGAGCTTCAGTCTTGGCCTCAAGGCCGCCACACCCAGCTTGGACAGTGCTGTGCGGTGCCTGCAGTGATGGAAATGCTGCAGTTCTGCACCAAAATGTTACACAATGTCTGTGCTTCCCACCCTCCTGACCCTCATCTGATCCGTGTGCTGGGTGGATTCCATCTCCATCCTCAGTGGGTGTCATTAGGTCCAAGCAGGGAGGAGATGTGGAAATCCAGGGCACAGGGAATATTTCTGTCTGTTCTGGGGTGTCCTGATCCCCCTCCGTGGCTACCTGCCATCTGTGCAAACCCAGAGACTCAGGGAATATTTCTCTGTCTGCTGTGTCTGCCCTGACCCACAGGGCAGCACTGACTCTGACCCTCATCCATGGAGAAAGTTTCCTAAACTCCAGAACAGACTGGAATCCACAAAAGTGTGAAATAGATTATGGAGAGTAGTGTAGGTGCATCACTGGGTGAGAAATTGAGGTTTTGGGATTTTAGTATGTTGTGGTTGTATGTGGTGTTTTAGTATGTTGCACTGACTCTGACCCTCATTCGTGGAGAAAGTTTCCTAAACTCCAGAATAGACCAGAACCCACAAAAGTGTGAAATAGATTATGGAGAGCAGTGTAGGTGCATCACTTGGTGAGAAATTGAGGGTTTGGGATTTTTAGTGTGCTGTGGATGGCAGCAAGATGGAGGCACAGGGTGTCATCCTGGGTTTCTTCTTCATGCTGCTTCTTCCTTCTTCTCCATGGGTTTGGGTGGCATTTTGTAATTGGGCCGAAAAATCTGCACTGGGGGCTCTGTGGGATCAGTTATTGGGTTAAAAGGGAAAATAATCCAGGTGTCAGCTCTTAATTGGATAATTTAGCTTTAAAAGACCATGCAACAAGAGATTGTTGGCCATTTTGTGCCTTGCTGCAGAACTCATGGTTGTGATGCTGTTTTACTGATAAGAAATAACAAACAGCTGAGTCCCAACATGAATTACCATCTCAAGTGCCTTCAATCCAGACCCAGAGAAACCAATAATGCTCCTGATTCCCGTTGTCCCCAAGGGCTGGGACAGCTCCCTGCACATCAGGATGTCCCAGCCTGGCTGTACCAGCCCCCACAGCCAGAGTGGGAGAGGCTGAGATCACCTTGCCTGCAGGAATCCTCACCAGCTGCAGGACCCAGGAGCATTTCAGAGCGAGGGAGCCAGCAGGGAACAGGTGCTGGGAGAAGGCAGGAGGGTCAGGAGGTGTGAGGAGCCTCCTGAGAAGCAGTTTCACGTCCACCTCAGATGGAGAGAAGCCCCTGGGAGAAGGGAGCACCATCTTCCCCACTCCTGCTGGCCTTGTTTGGTTTTTGTTTTGGTGTTATTGAACAGAGTAACAACAACAGTTTTTATTCTGTTCAGTACCAGGCTGAAGTGCTCCTGGTAAAGGAGGCACTGTGATCACACTGCCCAGGCTGTTATTTGGTTCCAGGCTGGGAAATGTGGGTACAGAGGGGGAAAACAAACCTGGAAGAGCTGCAGGCTCCAATTCTGGGAGCCTTTTACAACTTCCAGCCCTCTGCAATGCAGTGAGGGTGAGCAGAGCCACAGGAGCAGTGCCCAGACCTTGGGGCAGTGGGGAAGAGGTGGATGAGGGGATCCTGCTCATCATCACAGGCACTCACTGCACTTGGCCAGGGCTTTCCCTGCTTTCTCCAGGTCAGGTGCAAGGTTGTCCAGCTGCAGTTTCCTCCTAGTTACAAAAAGATGCTGGGCAGGTCAAAAAAAGCAAGGGCTGCTCAGTCCAGAAGGAAAATCAATAACAGGGAATGGTGGGGCTGAAGAATTCAGTGCTTTCTCTGCTTCAACTGCTCCTAGAGTGATTAACTTTAATGAAGTGATTAATGCAATTAACTGACTACAAAGGGGGAGAAATGTGGATTGAATAAGAGAAGAATCAGTGTGAGAGTGCTTACATAAATGAAATCCACTTATTTTCACCTCAGCTGGATCTGCTGAAATTCTGCTGGACTTGTCCAGATCATTTGAGGAACTGGTGCCATCTCACAGCCCCTGGCAGCAACCCCTGAGAACAAGGCGGGGACAAGATTTTGTCTGTCCCCAGGCAGGGAGAAAGGATCCAGATATGAGGGATAATCCAGATCCTTTGTCAGCTCACAGAGTGGCACAGCCCACCTGGGTTTTTCAGCAGGGTTTGGGGGTGTCTGAGCCTTTTTGTGCGCACACAGACATCCCAGTGTCCCCAGTCTGCCCAGGGCTGGGAGCAGGCAGGCAGAGCCCTCACTGCTGGCCCACAGGATGCTGTAAATCTTGGGGAGCTGCTGCTGTGAAGCCCTTCACAGCACCCAGCCTGCTGTCTATTGAGAAAAGCCAATACCCTTCTGTCTGTCAGCTGGCACTTAACCACCGCTGTTATTCTAGATGAGTGAACACTTGTGTTATATTTTCCAATAGCAAAAACTGGGGTCAGCAGGGTGTCTGCTGTTTTAGCCAAATCCAGATGGGGTTTTCCTATAAACAAGTGCACACAGAATATTTATACAGGCGATGGCACCTGACGCCTTAACACTTAGGCCATCCTATTGAGTAGCCACTCATACTATAAGTCACTTCAGTGCATTAAGTAAATATTTTAATATAGCCATGTCACTGTTTATTATATAATGGCGGGGGCCCAAATCTTGCCTAATGCTTGGTTAAAAAGTCAGTTTACACCATCCTTTACAGTGAATCAAAGAATGCATAAACGGGGCTCTTTTGTTACTCAGAGCTCTGTTTACTTTACTTTTCTGTAAACCTTTCGAAACACTTGCTTATAAGAGCTGATAGAACCCAGATTTTCCCCAGGGGCTGAGGTGTTCATGATGTCGGGAAGGTACAGCACAGAGTAATCAATGGAGTTTCCACTGAGCAGCCCCAGGCTCATCCCTCAATATCTGTCCCTAATTCTGCTGGAGAACCACCTTGGGCTGGCACAGAGGCTGCCCAGCAGCTCCTGCACAGCACAGGGGGCTCTGGCACACCTGGGGCCAGGTGCAGGGGGCAGCCACCCAGAGCAGCATCCTTGGAGCACAGGTTCAGGGTCTCTGCCTTCTCCAGCTGAGGGACTGTGTGAGGTGGTGACCACAGGGATGGATTCATCTCTTTTCTTTATTGCCTCCTTGCCTTTTCAGAGTCCCCACTGCTTGTCCCAGTGTACACCATTCTCTGCTTCACTCTGCTGCTGAGTTCCTTGGGGTCAGGAACCATGCGTGGGTCTTACCTAAGTCCAGGGGTCACAGAAATCCCTGACAACATGAGCTAGAGGCTGAGGACTTCAAAGCTCCATCACAGGTTCTGGCTCAGAAGGATTTGGGTGGATTATGTGGTCCTCTCAGCCCTGCTCATTCTTCAGTTCTCTGCATCCAACCCTAGTTCCACTTGTGGCAGGGAGAAACTTGCCCTGAGCAGGATGTGCATGATTCTTGGGAGACACTAAATAATGCAAAAGAATCCCCCAGGACAGTCCCAGCTTGCCCTCAGCACTTTTAGTACCTCTCCCAGGACCCTGGGCCTCAGGACAGCAGCCAAAAACCTCTGCAGCCAGGGGCTGGGGTGAGGTCAGGACACAGGAAAAGCCCAAAGTACCAGCCTGGCTTTACCTGCAGATTGTCCCAGGGAAAGAAAGGCTGCACAGGAAGGTGACAGGGACATTTGGGAAGGTTGTGCCTCCCTGTCCCAGCTGTCCATGCCCTTGGAAGGGGCTGTGGGTGCTCTGAGCTGGTACAGCACTGGCACAGGGGGGTTTGGGATGACAGATTTCCCTGCAGAGGTTCCCAGCTGGTTAAGGGGGTTCAGCTGCACAGGGATGGGATAAGCCATGTGCACACCCCTGGAGCTGATGGCAGCAAAAGAGGACCTGTGTGCCCTCCTGCTGTGGGCACCCCACCCTGATCCAGAGCTGTGGGCAGCAAGGTGAGCATCACACCTGGAGCACCAACCCCAGCACCTGCCGTGGCCCCAGGGACAGAGCTCACCCTGTCCTGCAGCTGGGCTGGGGAGGGTGACAGTGACACCCTGGCACCCTGCAGCAGCCCCCGGCCCTGAGCCCACCCTCACCTCTGGGGCAGCAGAAGCTTCAACACCCTCAGGGACCCTCCTGTCCCCTGCCAGAAAAGCAGTCCCAGCATGTGGGGATGGGTGGGGATGGATGGGGATGGGTGAGGATGGATGAGGATGGGTGAAGATGGCTGAGGATGGGTGAATATGGATGAGGATGGGTGAGGATGGGCGAGGATGGGTGAGGATGGGTGAGGATGGATGAGGATGGGTGAGGATGGATGAGGATGGATGGGGATAGGCGAGGATGGGCAAGGATGGATGGGGATGGGTGAGGATGGGTGAGGATAGATGAGGATGGATGGGGATGGGTAAGGATGGGTGAGGATAGATGAGGATGGATGAGGATGGGTGAGGATGGATGGGGATGGATGAGGATGAGTGAGGATGGGTGAGGATGGGCGAGGATGGGTGAGGATGGGCAAGGATGGGTGAGGATGGATGAGGATGGATGGGGATGGGTGAGGATGGGCAAGGATGGGTGAGAATGGGTGAATATGGCTGAGGATGGGCTCTCCCCCTGTGCCCCCCTCCCCTGCCATATGTGCACCCCAGCAGATCAGTGGAGTGTGACTCCTGAATCCCCTGGCCCCTGTAAGACATTGTTCTCCATTTCCCCCAGGGCAGCCTTGTTCCATTGGATAATTGCAAAGTATTTATCTGTCTCATATTAAGTCCCATTTGGGATAATTGTGAAATTGGCAGCCCTGGCCCTCCTTTGTTTAGACCAGGGTATAATTTGGTTAATGTTATTAGTTTTTTTAACTTTGCCACAAGAAGGAGGAAATTTAGATTCTATTATTTAGCAAGTAGCTCTGAGGAATGTCCTCTGGCAGCAGGGACCTGCAGCAGGGCCACAGAGCTCCTCGAAGCCTTGCAGCATTTGGTGGGCACCTGGAGTCTCAGCCAGGCCACAAATCTCCATCCTTCCCTGATCCCTGCTCCTCCTCCCTGTCTGCTCTCCTGCTGTATTTTCTAGGATTCTTGTCGTTGGAAGGAAAGAATGATGAATTTGACTCCGTGTTTTTAGGTTAATTTATTATTTTATTATCTATATTATATAAATGAATACTAAACTATAGTAAAGAATACAGAAAGGATACAGACAGAAGGCTAGAAACATACTAATGAAAACTTGTGACTTTTTTCCTAGAGTATGACACAGTTTGGCCCTTGATTGGCTAATAAATAAAAATAATTTACATGAAACCAATGAAACAATCACTTGTTGGATAAACAATCTCCAAACCACATTCTAAAGCAGCAAAACACAGGAGAAGCGAATGAAATAATATTGTTTTCCTTTTTTTCTGAGGCTCCTCAGCTTCCCAGGAGAAGAATCCTGGTGAAGGGATTTTTCCAGAAAATATAACAGTGACACTCTCCACTGTGCCACACCCCACACTGGCAAAACCAGCAATGGAGACACTTCATCCTGTCCTGTGTGTCCTTTCCAGGCTCAGCTCCTGCAGAAAGGATATTCCACCAGGAATCTGGGTACTGGGTATCTGGCCTTGCACATCTGGGGATAGTGATTATTTTTCTGTCACCAATGCTGCTCAGGAAGGAAGAGATCTGTAACCCCTGTGCAGCTTTACTCTCTCCCCTGCTCATTGCCCACACAGCCAGGGAATGATTTCTTGGGTGTTGTGGCTCATGGTCAGCGAAATAAGAGGGACCAGTCATGAGATTTGCCACATTCATATTTTCTGGAAAAATCCCTTGCCCAGGATTCTTCTCCTGGGAAGCCTGAGAGAAAAGGAAAACAATAATTATCTCATTTGCTTCTCCTGTGTTTTGTTCCTTTGGAATGTGTTTGGAGATTGTTTACCCACAGGTGATTGTTTCATTGGATTCTGCTGTGAATTATTCTGAATCTTTGGCCAATCAGGGCCAAGCTGTGTCAGGACTCTGGAAAGTGTTACGAGTTTTCATTATTATCTTTTTAGCCTTCTGTAAGTATCCTTTCTGTATTCTTTAGTATAGTTAATTTAGTATTCTTCAATATAATATAGTATCATAAAATAATAAATTAGCTTTCTGAGAACATGGAGTCAGATTCATTATTCCTCCCTGCCTCAAGAGTACCTGCAAATACAACAGAGATTTGCAACTGGACCTGGGGCCCCAGTTAATGCCAAGTCTTGCCTCTTGCAGCAACCCCACCTGTACTTCCCTAAACATGGCCCTTTTTGGTCCCAGGCCTGCTGCTTTGAGTCTGGGTGATTTTGCAGATAAATTGAGGCTGCAGGATATGTTAAAATTTCCAGCCAGTAGGAGAGCATCGTTCTTGAGCAGCCTTCCCAACAGGAAGGCAGGGGCAAGGGGCCTGGGCTGTTTGTAGATGGAGCTTGATAAGTTAATGGAAGGGATTTCATGACATGACAGAAACGATCCTGGAGTGAAAAATTAAGTCATGGGATAATGGGCCTCGAATGTTTCATTTGTTTGTGTCTCTGGAAGCATGTTTTAAAAACGAGGTTCTTTAGTTCTTGATACTCTTTATTGCTCTATGGTTTATCATCATCCCAATCTCTGAGTTCCCTAAAGGAACCACACATTTTCTTTCCTCCTGGGGCAGCCTTGGATTTTGGGATGGAGAGAGGAGTTTGCTGCCTTTCATAGCACCCTGGCTGGAGCTGGGATCTGGATCTGCTGCTGTCAGAGCACTCCTGTGTGAGCACCTTGCCCACAGTCAGATCCTCCTCGCCCTTGGAGCCTTTTGCTCTTGGCTGCACTGTCAGGGCCACTTTTCCCTCCTTTATGGCATGAAGTGGGTGCTCAGCTGGGTGCACCCAGGAGTTTCACTTTTAGCAGCCCTGTGGGTGCAAGGAGAACAGGTGATGTTTCACTGCAGCCTGAGACTGCTGGGTCTGGAAAAGTTTTGGGGTGACCGAATTGTGGCCTTTCAATGCCTGAGGAGCTGCAAAAGGGAGATAGAAGGAGACTGTTTACAAGGGCCTGGAGTGCCAGGACAAGGAGAAATGACCTTAAACTGACAAACAGTAGGTTTAGATCTGATTTTAGGAAGGAATTCGTCCCTGTGAAGATGGTGAGGGTAGTTACAACAATGTATTTTTCAGAAAATGGGCTGCTCTGGAGAACTGTGTAGGGCTCAGTGCTGATCCATGTGAGGGAATCCTCTCACAGCACAGCACAGCACAGGTCCAGCCCAGGTGTGCTCTGCATTCCAAGCCCTGCTCCCAACACTGCTGACCTCTGTGGGCTTAGTGGAGAATGAAAAGCTCTGGAGCAAAGTGCTGTGGAGCAGATCTGAACTGCACATTCTCACTTCTCACTCCCTCTGGAGCTGCCAGGGCACTTTCTATTAAGTCTTCTCCACATTAAAGTGTATTTTAAGGTCATCAATGGACACAAGCAGACAGGCTGAGCACTGGTTTCTCTCAGGGGGCTCCTGTCAGAAGTTCTTACCTGGTGTGCTGCAGCAGTGGTTGGCACAAGATGCCACCAAACCTCTGCCTTGGTCTCTCCCACTCATCCCTGGGCTTTTCTGCCCTGTCCATCTGCTGCCTGTGTCAGGGGCAAGAGGCAGAGATCTGGCCAAGAGCAAATACATCTGAGAGAGGGGGTACAGGCTCTACAGGGACCAGCAGCTGCTCCTCCTTCCTGGCCCCTTGCTTTCTGGGGTAGCCAAAGAAGAGAGGCTGTAGGTCCCCAGCCTGAAATGCAGAGCTGGACATGACCCCTGTCACCAGATAGGATTTTATTCAGGGTTCAGGGGCACTGGGCAGAGCTGGACATGACCCCTGTCACCAGACATGTTTTTATTCAGGGTTCAGAGGCACTGGGCTGGAGGGGTGACCTGGCACCACTGCTCTGCAGTCTGGCTCAGGTTAGCCCCTGCTGCAGCAGGAACACACCCTGTGGGCACAAACCCTCTGCCAGCAGTCTGGGACCTTTCCCAAAGCCCTGCTGGGTCAGTCTGTGGCCTTTCCCACCCACTGAATGCTCCCTGTGCCAAGTCCAGCTGGCAAGGCCCCCGTGCTGGGCAGCAGGAGCATCTGAGGCTGGAGAGCCTCTCCTGCCTCTGCTCCTGTCCCACATGAGACCCACCCTCATCCCTTTACGGATGGTGTTTGTCCCTCTGGTCCTTCTTCTCCTCTGGCATCTGAGGAAAAGGCATGGCTCCAGTTTCTGCTCATTTTCCAGTTCAAATCTCTGCCATGTTTTCTCTCTTTCAGAAAGGTTTTGTTTATTGCATTTCTAAAATGTAACAGAATAAGGGAGACAAAGATCAGGCACAAACACAAATGCTGCAAAATCAGGACACAGTTCAATGCTGCAGCCATAACTGAGGACATCAACGTGACCTGCAAGAGGAGCCAATGTTTTCCTGCAGAAATGTGGGGAGGCAGCTCTGGTAGGGGTGCAAGGAAGCCCTCTGGGGTGAGCAGCAGCAGCTCAGCCTGTCTGGGGAGCACAGACCATCATCCACGGGCAGCCAGGACCTGAACTCAGAGCTGGGCTCCACTGGACTCCAGCAGGAGCTGGAAAAAAACCCAGAGCTGGGTAATTCCATGTGAGCAGGACAAGCAGAGCTGGGGCTGGGACAGGTCTGTCCTGCCCGACTCAGATCTGTGTGACCCCACCTGGGGTCCCTTCTCAGGCCCCTCATAAGCAAAACAGCCTTGCAAGAGACAGAACACCTTCCTGTTGGAGGACCAGGCTGATGAGCCCACAAAAGCTCTCCATATTAGTAAGTTGTTTTTTTTTCTGAGTCCAATGCAGCGCTATGAGAAAGCCCAGCCTGGAATTTTTGGATATTTGTGCCCATGAACTCCAGTATCTCAGAGCAGGATGGGCAAGCCTGTGCTAGCTGGCCTCAAGAATCCCCCACACTTCATTGGGATGAGAAACCTCCTCATTTTAGCTGCCAGAGCCATGACTTACTGTAAGAGCAGTGCCAATGTTAATGGCAGCAGCGATGCTGACAGTAGCAGGGTCATTTCCAGGGATCCCTCTCCACCGGAAAAGCTGAAAACCACAAGTTTTTGGTTGGGGCTGGATTTAAACCAAACTCTGAAAACAATCCTGGTTTGTCCTTTGCAACCAGCCCAGGTTGCTCTGCCACCAGCAGAAACAGCAAATTGTTAGGGGTTTATAAATTAAACTGAATCAAATCAAATCATAATTTTGAAAAAAAAAAAAAAAAAAAGCAATTTCTCTCAGAAGCTTCATTCTGCCGAGGCTGCTGGAGCAGGGCTGTACCCAGGTGTGCAGCACCCTGGACCTGGTGGGATCCAAGCCCCACCAGCCCCAGCACTCGTGAGTCAGACCTGGGAAATTCACCAGATTAGCCTGAAAGCAGTTCTGCAAACAGAGCAAGCAGCAAGAACAAATCTGAGGCTGATAACTGCTTTTTGAGCCTTTTCAGCATACTTAGAACGTTACTGCTTATTTTAAGATTTTTAAGTTTATTTTAAGATTACTTTAAAAACTACAAGTATGGTCCAGATTCATAAAATGTTTTATCTAACTATCTGCATGTGTTGTCCAGTAAAGTTCTGACAGTATTTTTAGCACCACAGAAATAACCCTGGGCACCAGAGCAGGGCTAAGGCCTGGTGGCAAATGCCAGGTAGCCCAAGAACTGCAATCCTTAAATGCTCCTAATCATAGAATAATATAATCACAGAATGATTTGTGTTGGAAGGGACCTCAAAGCTCATCCAGTTCCACCCCTGCCATGGCAGGGATACCTTCCACTGTCCCAGGCTGCTCCAGGTGTCGTGGTGTAGTGCAAAACCACTGCACCAAGGCCTGTCCAGGGACATTTCCAGTGATCCAGGGGCAGCCAGAGCTTCTCTGGGCAACCTGTGCCAGGGCCTCAAGAGCCTCACAGCACCTCACATATCTGTCCCTGTATTTAATCCATATTTACTCTCCTTCAGCTTAAAGCCATTTCCCTTGTCCTGACTCTCCATGCCTTGCCCCAAATCCCTCTCTGGCTCTCCTGGAGCCCCTTCAGGCACTGAAGGTGTCCCCAGAGCCCTTCCTTCTCCAAAATTTTCTCTGTTTGTCTTCTCTCTCCATGATATGCACCACACCTGCAGTGCTGTACATGGCAGGAATTCCCCACGTTATCTTCTGGGTGCTGCCAGAACATAACAAATCACCTTGCAGAGCTCCCACCACGCTCATGGTGCTGCAGGAGGGAGTCCTTGTGCTGGGAAGGGCCACCAGATGTGCTGTGGACATGGATGCACAAGCAGGGAATCAGTTCTTGAGTCGTTCACCTGAAGATCAGTTATTTTAGAACAGCGCAATTTGCCAGTCTGGTTTTGTCCTGGGTGTTTTCATCCCATTTGAGCAGTGACAGAGAGGTAGGTCTTGGGAGGATCTGAGTTCCTGATCATTATTCCTCTACTTAAAACTTCTTTCTATGAAAAAAAATAAAAATAAAGCAGAAATCAGTCCTTTTCAAAACAGCCTGATTTTGTCCTGGATTTTCAGCCCATTTGAGCACTGACAAGAGAGGTAGGCCTTGGGAGGATCTGGAGTAATAACAGAGTTCCTGATCACTATTCCTCCACTATTTTCCACCACTTAAAACTTCTTTCTATGAAAAAAAAAATAAAATGAAGTAGAAATGACTCCTTTTCAAAACAGCTCACTAGGAGGGGGCTGAGGCCGGAGCTGAGCTTGTCCCCTGAGAACAGCCCCTTGTCCCTCATCAGCCAGCCCAGGCTGGGGGCCAGGAGCTGTCCTGGATGAGCACAGGACATCACTGGGCTCCTCCCTGCTGTCCAAGGCCCGTGGGCAGCTTGGAGCAGACATCAAGCTGGGGCTTTGGAGGCTGGGAAGGAGATCCTGTCCTAAAAGGCCTGGGGGAGCAAAGAGCTGGCAAACCCTGCTGAGCGTGGGGGTCACACTGTGACCAAAGGCTGCCTTTGCCTCCAGTGAAGATTTTCTGGTTCTCACAGCTCTGCTGGGTCCTGGCCCTGCCCCACGGAGGGGTTGCGCAAGAATAATCTGTCAGTGAAAGATGGAACAGGAAAGCCTTGGAAATAGGATTGCCTGGCAAAAAAATTTGAGAATATAGAAACTAGAAGCAAAATTGAAATGAAAGCAAGCTTTGAGATCCCTCAGTTACTGAACAATGGGAAAACAATGGTGTGGCCAGCTGAAGGTGATCCCCTTTGGATGGAACAACACCCTCTGCTTGCAGACAGGCTGAAGGGTCAGAGCAGACCCTGCCAGCTTGGCAGAAGGGGCCCAAAGAGGAGTTTATAGGGTTTAAAATGTAACACAGTGTGGTAATGTAATGATTCTTATAGGCTGTATGCAAATGCTATAGGATTTGTATCTTTATTAGACTGGTTAGTGAGATTTAGTGCAAGATCCCAGAGGATCCAGGCACTCCAATGTCAGCCTTGAGCCAGAAATGACACAAATTCACTCAAAGGCTGGTTTGCAGAAGGAAGGTTTAATATGAAAATCCTGTCTTTTGTAGACAGAATCAACACATTCTACTTGATTGGCTAATTAACAAAAACATCTTTCTCACAAACAGTCCTTGAGGAGAACAGGAAAGCAGAGCAGGAAAATGTCACTGTCATATTTCCTGAAAAATCCCTTCGTGGGGATTTCATTTCCTGGGAAGATGAGAAAAAACAATATTATCTCATTTGCTTCTCCCTGTTTTGCTGCTTTGGAATGTGGATGGGCATTGTTTACCAACAGGTGCATGTTTGATTGGTTTCATGTGGATTGTTTTTAATTAATGACCAATCACCATCAGCTGTGTCGGACTCTGAGGAGTCAGCCACGAGTTTTTCATTATCATTCTTGTTAAGCCTTCTGATGTAGCCTTCCTCTTTCTTTAATATAGTTTTAGTATAGCATAATATAATATAGTATAATGTAATGTAATATAATATAGTATAATATAATATAGTATCATATCATATCATATCATATCATATCATATCATATCATATCAGCCTTCTGAGAACATGGAGTCAGATTCTCATCTCTCATCTCGTCCTGGGGACCCTCACAAACTCAACAGGAAAACACCACCTGCAGATTGTTTATATTAACAAGTATAGTTAGTATACTATACTAAGTATATTAGTATAGTATACTATATTAGTATATTAGTGTATATATATAGAGTAATATACATTAGTGTTCTCTACAAGTCCATAAAAAGTCTCCCAAGTCCACTGTGAGAAAACTAAACCAGTTTTCTCACTTTCTGACCAGGCTGCTGCATCCACACTTCCCCTGCCCTGCAGCTCCTCTCTGGAGCTGAAGTGTGAGCAGGTCACTTCTCCAGGGCATGGGAGGAATGTGCAGATCTGTGGGAAATGGCCCGAGGGCTCCATGGCCTCATAGGATGGGCCTTTCTGCATCCCTGAGGAGGAGCAGGGAGGGGAATCATCCCACAGGGATACAGTCTGCAAGGCAAACCGTGAGATAATGGCAGTGGAGCGTGCCCTGGCAGCCCAGGGAGGTCTCAGAGGAGAGAAGATCTCTTGTTCTGGGCGTAGGGCAAGTGGTCAGAGCTGCCTTGTGCCTTGCCAAACCTCTCAGGAGGACCAGACAGGAGTCCTGACCAAACAGCATTTACAACAAGTCAGTGCAAATGTTCAAAATGTTCAAAATGTTCACGGGGTGTTCGCCCCCAGGAATCCAGAGCCACTCTCACTGCCTGAAACACACCCAGGCCGTGTTTAGTGAGATGGATTTATCAGCCACATTCCTGCAAGCAGGAGCCCAGGAACACAAACACAGCACAACAAACACGTGAAGAATTCGATAAGGCTGGACTGCATCTCTGGACATCTCTCTCCTGGTTTTTCTCTTTGTGTGTTTAAGGTTTTATGGCGGGTCACAATTGCTTAAGAGGCGCTAAAAGCCAAATGTATTTGTTGCAGTAGAAGTAAAAACAAACTTTGCAAATAGCAAAACAGGGGCAGATTTGGTGGCTGAGGTGTGAGGAAGAGCAAGCTGCGCCCATCCCCACCTTGGTGCACACAGGAGGGGCACAGGGCAGAGGTGAGAAGGTGAAGGTGAGGCTGAGATGCTGGGCAGGAGGAACAGTGCAGACCATCAAAGCTGCATCACCATGACCCAAGCAGGACCCAGCCTCATCCAAGGGTCATTCCTGAAGATGAGTAATGGGAGCTTTCTCAAGCTAGGCCTCATAAGCTCTTGGAGGTCTATTTCTCACCCAAGATAGCTCAGCTACCTTTGGAGGGATAAAATGGCTTCTGTGGTGGTGTTGGAAACAAAAAGGTTTTAATAAAAGGCAAAATAACAAAACTCTTTACAGAGGAAAAACCAAGCCAGGTGCAGGAGGTTCTTGCTCCTGGTAAAACACCTCACAAAAGGGACTGGTTTCTTTGTTCTCTTCTTTTTCTAGCAAATTGCTCAGATGGGACTTTGTGGCCTCTGTCCAATTAGGCATCCTTATGTTTGAGGTGAATTCCCCCAAGTCCTATGAGGTGCCTTTTCACCTGATTGAGGAGAGAAACTTCTGGGTTTATTTCCTTTTTAAGGGGCCAAAGGATGGTTTGGTCACTCCTTTAGCAAGGGGCACATTCCTATAACGAAGTTTCTAATGTCAGAAGCCAGGTGCACCTCAAGGAGTTGCGTCCACTCCTGCACAGGCAGCAGCCAGTGCTCTCAGATGCTCCATCTCCTGTTCTCCTCTCCTTTTGGGGTTTCTGAGGTGCATTTGTGGGACAGCAGTGGGAGGCAGTGTCTGTCCCTGTGTCAGATCCCAGAGGAAGGCTCAAGAGATCCTGGTTTAGCTCCAGGGAGTGGCAGATCCTAGTTCTGCTATTTCTGGTACACACCTTGGTAGGAGCTCACTCCTGAAAACTTAAAAAAAAACGTGATCCAGGAACTTGCTTGGCATGTGGAGACCTGAGGTGTAAAGGGGATTGCTAAGACCTGAACAGTGAATTTTTCAGTTTAGTTTCCCAGCCAAAAAATTAGTTTTCTGGAAGATGAGCTGCTGAAGCCAAAATTGTTTCTCAGGGAGATAAAGTTTTTCCCCACATCTAAAAATAATTTTTCATTTCAATGGTTGACTTCATTTTTCCTTAAGAAAAAGTTAAAAATGTTAAAAAATAAAAATATTTTAGAATTATCCAATTATCTGCCCTAGCAGGACAGGCTCCAAACAGTCTGTGGTGTCTGTGGGCACTGCACTGGCTTCCTGGGGGACAGGGAACAGGGCAAGGGGACAGGGGACAAACCCAGCTGGCCACAGACCAGCACCCCCAGACCCTTTCCACAGCTGCTCTCCAGCCTCTCCCTCCCCAGTCTGTCCTTCCATCCAGCACTGCCCCAGCCCAGTGCAGCCTGGCATTTGTCTTTGTTAAAATTCACCCGTTTGGCAGAATCAACCTAGTCCCACCTGGGCCTTGGTGAGCAAGGGGGAAGCAAGTCACAGAATGCACAGAATCACGGAATGCACAGAATCAGAGAATTCACAGCATCACGGAATGCACAGAATTCACTGAATCACAGAATGCACAGAATTCACAACAGAATGCACAGAATCACAGAATGCACAGAATTCACAGAAACACAGAATGCACAGAATTCACGAAATGCACAGAATTCACAGAATTCACAGAATCACAGAATTCACAGAATTCGCAGAATCACAGAATTCATAGACTTAACAGAATTCAAGAATTCACAGATTTCACAGAATGCACAGAATTCCAGAATCACACAATTCACACAATCACAGAATTCACAGAATCACTGGGTTGGGAGAGACCTTCAAGATCACTGAGTCCAACCCAGCCTCAACACATCAACTAAACCCTGGCACCCAGTGCCACATCCAGGCTTTGTTAAACACACCCAGGGATGGTGACTCCACCACCTCCCCAGGCAGCCATTCCAGAACTTTCTCACCCTTTCTGTAAAAACCTTTTTGCCCATATCCAATTTCCCTTGGTGCAACTTGAGACTGTGTCTCCCAAGTCTGAACCTCATCCACGCTCCTTCCAAACCAGGCATGTCCTCCAGAGGATCCCCAGTGTCTGAAAGGAGAACCCATGATGTACCATTGTGGGAATCCACAAAATCAGAGGGTTTTGGCAAAGCTGCAAAAAGGCAGGCCTCAGAAATAGCAGAACTGTGTTTAGAGCCAAGCAGCAGCCATGAGATTGGTCAGCAGGAAAGTTATTTAAACTGTAGAAAAGCAAGGACAAATAGAACAGTGATCTGTGTATTAATTTGTCTAGAAAAACTCCCTAAGCTCCAGAAAAGTTTATCTAGCAAGATTATTAGGAAGGTTGAAGCTTAATAATGGAACCTGAAAGAAGTATCCATGATGTACCATGCTAGTCCAGCTTGGTGAATTTCAAATTTACAGGCAGGGAGGGATGGAAATGACCTGTGCTGTGCTCAGCCTTGCAGCTGATGTGTCGGCAGCAGTGGTTGATGGGAGATGTGCTCTGAGGCTCAAAACTGTGTCTAAGCTTTGTAAATACAATCAGTTCAGCCTAAACGAGGAACAATGTGGAATGTTTTGAGGCCAAATTTCACTCCAGAAAAAAAAACCACCAACAAAACCCAGCACTGAGCCAGTGGTGCTTGAGTGTGCTGTGAAGTCTGTGTCTGAGGGTCACAGTGTGACCTCCTGGCTCAGACACAGGGACCCCAGCACCCTCACTGCAAATTAAAATGTTGCATATGCTCTGAGAGTAAAGAGAGATTGCACACAGCGCCTGCAGAAGCCTTCCTGAAAGACTTGAGCCTCGGCTGGTGGTCCTGCAGCTTCGACACTGGGTGTCTGGCTCACGCTCTCTATTTTTGAAAAACATTAATAATCATAATCCATATAAAACTGTCATATTGGTTCAACATGTACGTCACCAAAGCCCTGGCTAATTTATCAAAGATTTAGTGTTGGGTTGAACAAAGTCTCATTTTTGTAAGCAGATGCAGTTTGCTGGATTGTCCTGTCATCACCCTCTGTTCCCACTGGAAAGATGCATCGTATCAGCAACTTCAAGAAGTTAAAAAAAAAAAAAAAGAAGTTCATTTTAAAACAGCAATGTAAACACTTATCGAACGTTCCACGCCAGTCATGAATTAAATAAAGAGTTCAGGGGCTCCAAGTGGGTGTGCAGCCCTGCAGCCAGCAGTGGGTGGGTGAGCACAGCGGGACAGGGCATGGCACAGCAGTCACACCCTGGAGAGGAGACCTCAAGGGAGCTGGAATGCCAAAGCAGATGTGGCAGATGGAATTGTCTGTTCAAGGATGCAGCCTGGCCTGCCTGGGTGCCCGCAGGGCTGCTGGCATGGGCAGAGGCAGCATGCCAGGCTTTGGCAGGAATCCTTGGGGTCAGGAGATGAGGAAAGGGCCCAGTGAGGAGGAGGATGAGGAGCACCCAGCCGAAGGGAAGGGCTGGGGGCAAGGGCTGGCTCTGCTTTGTGTTTCTGAGCCCTGGCTGCACACCCAGCCTGTCCCAGTGCTGCACTGGGCACAGCTTTGTGCTCCCTGCAAAAGGGAAAAAGTGACAAGGACACCCCAGGACCGCAGTGCAGGCATCCCATGGGCACCTGTGTGAGAGGCAGCAGCAGGGAAACTCAGTGTGAGGCAGGACAGACGGACACAGGGCTGAGCTGCAGCTGCTGGGACAGGAAAAGCTGCAGCAGGTGGGGCTGCCAGCGAGGTGGATGAGAAAGCAGATGGCAAATTCCCTGCTGGTGCAGGGTGGGGAGAGGGGTGTGAGGGTCCTGGCTCCCAGTGTGGAGGAGATGGTATCGTGTGCAACGCACGGCTCCTACTTCCTTATACAGTAAATTGGTAACTTTTTTGTATTAAATCAGATTTTATCACTGATTCAATCTTACACTTTTCTATTCTCGTTCTCTACAAATGACCTTTTTTAGCTCTCCTCAGCTCTTTCCTGATGGGACTCATTAGGAGCTGGTGCTGATTCCTACAGGCATTCACTTTCACTCAGCATCTGGAGATTTTTCAGACAATGCTCTGTCGAAATGGTCCCTGCAGCTTTCCTGTGATGTGCTCAGTGTCACAGCCCCTCCTGGGCCATCTGCCTGCATCCCACAAATGTGTTTGGTGTAAGCTGAATCCTTTCCACCCATCTTTCTGGTGAGATGGGACTGAGACCTGCAGAAGCACAACCTGAATTTGCAGAAATTTTCAGAGTTTTTGTGATTTTTGACCACAAACCCCGCACAAACTGTGGAGTAAAACAATGTGGTAAAAAACCAATTCCTCCATCCTTCAAAAACTCTCAATATTTTATACCTGACATGGTTAAATTCTTCATAAAGCCTTTAGCTCTGGTGGGTGCTAATCAAAAGTTTGATGTCAAAGGTTTTGCACATACTTTGCAGGGTGTTTCTGCACTTTCTGGTGTAAAAGCTAACTGATGTTTGCTCTTTTCATTTGCTGCCTGTATCACATAATTAGCAGCCTCCCCTGGGTTGTGTAGAATTATTCCTGTCATTTATTCCAGTTTTCTCAGCAAACCAGAGTCATGTAAAGGAAGATTGTTCTCATTCGTGGATCTCTTAACAGTTCAAGAGCTCCTCAGGGCTGTTTCGAAGACAAACTTTCTGCAAATATTCTGTGCCCATGGGTGGAAATTCCTCCAAAAAGTAGCCAGGTGTCCAGCAGTCAAGCAGGCAATAGGGAATCCTATGGTTTTCATATGCAAACTGCCAGTAATTAGTCGTTTGTGGCCTGATCACCTCACAAATGCCAGCCTTCATTCATTCTGTTTCCCAGACTGCTTTGGCAATCTGTCCTTACCTGTTCCTCCTCTCTTCCAGAGCCCATTTGGTGCCTGCTCCTCTCCCTGACCCCCCAAAGTGGAGCAGCCAGAACCTGGCACGGTCCCTGCAGGCTCGGTGATGAATGGTGTGGCCAAGCAGGAGCGCTCGGAGCACAGAACTGGCAATGAGGAGGAAAAGGCAGCCAAGGAAAAGCCTGCCAGTGACCTGAGGGATGGCACCAAGCTGCAGCCCCCGCCCTTCGCTGAGCGCAAGAACGGTGAGTTGAGATCCTCACGTGGAGGGGGCAAGAATGGACGTGGAAATGGGATCTGGGCTGGGTTGGCATTGCTTGTTAAAGAGAAATGAGGGTGTCAAGCTTTAAAAACGGTGAGCCTGTTTATTAAGAACTGAGAACAAGATCTGGGCTAGGTTAGCCTCTCTTGTTAAAGAGAAACGAGACAGTCGAGCTTTGAAAAGGGCGAGCCTGTTTATTAAGACCTGAGAACAAGATGAGATCTGTGCTGGGTCAGCATCGCTTTTTGAAAAGAAACAAGGCCATCAACTGTGGTGGTACCAGTCATTGGTTTCTCTGAGTCAGGATTGAAGGCACTTGAGACAGTAATTCCTGTTGGGACTCAGCTGTTTATTATTTCTTATCGGTAAAATAGCCTCAGAACCTTGAGTTTGGCAACTTTTCATTAGAAGGCGCAAAATGGCCAACAATCTCTTGGTACCCGGTCTTTTTACACTAAACTATCCAATTAAGAGCTGACACCTGGATTATTTTCCCTTTTAACCCAATAACTGATCCCAAAGAACCCCCAATGCGGATTTTTCTGCCCAATTACACAAGGCCACCCAAACCCATGAAGAAGAAGGAAGAAGAAGCAGGAAGAAGAAGGCCAGGACAACACCCTGTGCCCTCCATCTTGCTGCCATCCACAGCACACTAAAAATCCCAAAACCTCAATTTCTCACCAAGTTATACACCTACACTGCTCTCTATAATCTATTTCACACTTTTGTGGATTCCAGTCTGTTCTGAGTTTAGGAAACTTTCTCCATGGATGAGGGTCAGAGTCAGTGCTGCCCTGGGGGTCAGGGCACCCCAGAGCAGACAAATATTCCCTGGGTCCCTGGGTTTCCACAGTCCTTTAAAAAGGGTGACCCTGTTTATTAAGAACTGAGAACAAGATGGGATCTGTGCTGGGTTAGCATCTCTTGTTAAAAAGAAAGGAGCCCACCAATCTTTAAGAAGGGTGAGCCTGTTTATCAAGAACTGAAAGAGTTGGAAACTGAGCCTTAAGATAAACTTAAGACCCACAGAAAAAGTCAGGAAAAATAACTGTGCGCTACACCGGGCACTTCTAAGGACGCTGAGTTCTGCTGAAGGACCCTTCAGGTGCCAGGCTCCTGGGGCTTTTAAAGTCTCTGGAGCTGCTGGATTGGTGCATTTTTCAATCCTTACTCTGATTGGTCTCTTTTCTGGCCGCTGGTTGGTCCATGCTGGGGTTCAATCCTGACCAATCATTCTGGAATACTTGGATCTGACTGGTCGGCTCGTTGTCCAATCATAGTTCAAGCTGCTGTCACCACTACGTGAGGCGACATTCTAGAAAATTCCCTCCATTAAACCCCGCCCCTCCCAGTGACCGCACTCGCATTTCAGTAGATTTAGCTTAACTCATTACCTCATAACTGATCACATTCATTATACATAACAATTTATTATATAGATTAACAATTCATATCAGCTCCTCATATTGATTATATTTACAATTCATAACCCTACCTACAAAATCAAACCTATTTATAACAACTCTTATATGTGTTGAGTTTTGGTTCACTGCTGGTTTCACGTGTGGTGCTTTTGAGGATGGGTATTTTGCCATCAGATGGCACAAATTTAAGGTTTAATGGAAGTGGGGCCTGATCTCAGTATTTCTGGGACAGACTTAAATGCTGTTGTCACCTCTGAGGCGTGTTCCTTGTGATCCAAGTGATTGGTGTGATTTTGGCTGAAATGTGGGATTTCAGCCTCTTAGGAAGAGACTGGTGTTCTGATCACACCAATGGAATTTCTGGGGAATTTGGGTGGTGTGAAGTTGATCAGTGGAGAAGGAATGGGAAGGGTATTTGGTTTGCCAAGGCCCCAATAGACTGCTCTGCTCTGCTCTCACCGAGTTCTGGGTGCTCCAACAAACTTGCTCTTCACCAAAATTGCTTCAGATTCATGTCACAGAGAGCAGAATTTAGCCCAGGCCTCTGCGAGGATCATTTGTGGGGTCATGGGTCCCCATGGCAGATCCCACTCTGGGTTTCAGTGGAGATCTGTTGGTAAAAAGCTGATGGACAGAAAAACCCCAAAATGAGCCTGTGCAAAGCATGTTCAGCCTGAGGAGTTGTTTGCCATTTCTTTCATGCAACTGTATAATATATGAAATGAAAAAAATTCCTTTTGTGCACTCTAAGCCTTTCAACATTAAGTCCTCAAAACATCATGCAGTGTGAAAGTGCAGCCCAAAGGCACTATTTTTGCTTTGTGTCTTTGATTGTTTGCATTATTGTACGGGACCCAATTTTTCTCAATCGCTATAAATCAGAAATAATCCAAATGATGTCATCATGGCAATGCACTGGTGTCAGGCTGGAGTAAAACACAGAGAGTCAGACTCAGTCACACCAGAGGACTCCTCTTCCCTACAGCCCCAGGTATCAAAGACTAAACTGTGCAATTAAGAACTGACACGTTATCTTGTACCTAAGATAATGCAGTAACAACTTGTAAAGAGACAAACTCTTCATATTTCTCTTTAGCTTTCACATCCTTATTTTTTGTATACATTTTCCACATGGTGTTTGCTATGGAAAGGAAAAGAGACATCTCCAGGTGCCCACAGGCTCCCAGCACAACCTGCAGACGTGCAGGTAAGCCCTGCAGCAGTGCCAGCACCTGCCTGGCAGCTGGCCCCGTGTCACAGGCTTGGTGGCCACCAGGACATGGTGCAGCCCCTCCACGCTGGGCTGTTTGCCCTGTCTAAGTGAGAAGAGCCCCCCACAGTCTGGGCACCCCTCCAGGGCTTTGCTCTGCTGCCTTTCCCTGCCTTGAGCACGTTCAGCCAGCCCAGGGCTGGGCTCTTCCTGCCATCCCCACGTGGGAACAGCCGGCTCCCTTCATGTCACATCATCTGGGGGGCTGGCACGCCTGCCGGGTGTCACACACGTCATGTGGCACCCGGGCCTGCCTTTGATGTCACATTCCTGGTGTGACAGCTCCCGCAGGGCCGCTGGAGCAGCCCCATGGGCTGGGGGTGAGGAGGGAAGGGGACATCCCATAGGCTGCCCTCCACAGAGCCCCACAGCAGGCTTGTCCCTCCAGTGCCCCTCAGTGCCACTGTCCGGGTGTCACAAGGACCTTTACCCATCCCTTGGTGGGGGGCTGTCACCGTTAGACATACACACATGTTTTGAGTCCAAGAAGAAAAAAGCTTTTATATTCTGTGTGTTCTCTAGGTTATATACTCTTAACAAAGCGTGATCTTAAGTCATTAATTACATCACAATAATTATTACATCACAGTTACATATAATATCTTAGTATATTCATTGGTGCAAAGTGATTAGCATCAATATAATTGGCAAAAGTTTTACAGAAATTTAAAAAGGCACATATACACATCTACTTATGTATGTAGTTTAGCTTACAAAAGGCATATAATGTATATGATATAAAGGCACATATACACAGCTACTTATGCACATAGTTTAGCTTACAAAAATTTTCATGTCTCTTTTCTAATCTGTTTCCATGCTGACGGCCTTGTCTTCTTCCTTGCTATGGGTACACTCAAAAATCATCAATTGTTATTTCTTCTATGTACTCAGCTTTGCTTGCAGGCCAGCTGTCAAGCCCCTCCATAGAGGGTCAGTAGCTGGGTGTGATTTGGGTTACAAACCAAGCATCAGTGTCTCCTCACAGCCCACCCTGATGAAGGGCACCCTCACCTTCATCCCACACACAGAGGGGACAGCAGGGACCCCCCACCCACCATGATGCCACTCAAGGACACAATGCCTGGGAATGACTTGGGTGAAATGGAAGAGGTTTCCATCTGCCGTCTTTGGGAATCTTCCCGGGCAGGGTAAGGAGAAGCAAGTGCCAGGTGTGTCACCCCCCATCCTCCTCCTGCCCTGTGGCATCCCACCTCTCAAGGTGTTCAGGTGTGCACAGCTCAGCCAGGCAGGATCTTCCCTTTGCTCCCTCCTCTTTCCACCCCTGGGCTGGTGCTCTGTGCTGGTTCAGTGGCCACCAGACAGACAGACAGACAGACACCCATCTGTCAGGGGCACAGCTCCTCAGTGAGGACCAGCTCCTGCCCAAGCCTGAACTTTCAGACCGCTGTCTTTATTTGACTTAACTTTGATTTAATAAAAACAGTCTAGCTAGAATATTTTTAAATAGGAAAATAGTCTTTTTAACTCTCGTATTATTCAAAAATGGCAGAGGGGATTTAATTTAAATTTGTAAAAATAAATCACCTTTGAGCAATCAGAAAGCCCATTTGGCAGGCCCTACAAAATCCCAGGACTGTGTGCATAAAAATGGGGATTGTTACCTCTACAACAAGCAGGAAATCTGACCTCTGCCTGCCCAGTGTACCCCTAGGCCCAAGCCAGGGTAATTTCTTCAGTTAGTAGCAGCTTTCATGCCATCCCAGTTCACCCCTCCCATGCCATTGTGCATCAGCTGTTCTTTACCTGGGGCAGCTGTGTCCTGGGAACAGCAGCAGAACATTTCTCTTGTTTTGCATCAAGACTGTCTTTACCTTGTCTTTACCATCATCCCCTGATGATGATTTCCCTGCACAGTGAGGGGGCAGGCTCTGTGTGTGGCTTTGGCCAACCCCTCCTTGTGCCAGTCTGGCCAGATGGATTTCAGCAACATTTTTGTGTATCATCGATTTTGTGATAACATTTGCAGTCACAAGGAAAGAGGCCACAAGACATGCAGGGGCTCTGTAAAGCAGCTCCTCCAGAAGCTGTTGTGCTCAAAGGGAAGAGTGAGGTGTCCTTTGGTACGGCCCAGAGACAGCAAAATCCCTTATTCCATGTCCTGGGACTCTGAGGCTGAGATGGATTTCACTCATGGAACTGCTCAGCCCACTCTGGAGAGCTCCATTTCTCCGTAGTGATTATCAGAGTTTAAATGTCCAGCTCTGACCCAGCAACCTTTAAAGAAGAGATTGATTTCACCCCTTTGCCTCCCCCCATGTGGCTCCAGGTCTGGGTGCCAGCTCTGGCTGCAGGTGAAGGCTCTGGGTCCCAGTCTGGGTCCCACTCTGGCTGCAGGTGAAGGTTTTGGGTCCCAGTTTGGGTGCAGGTGAAGGTTTTGGGTCCCAGCCTCGGTCCCAGGCTGGCTGGAGGTGAAGGTTTTGGGTTATGAGCTGCCTACCGCAGGTGGGAGCCATGAAGGGCTCCCCTGTGCCTACACCACTCCAGTAGTGGGTTTGCAAACTGCTCCCAGTGTTTCCACACAGGTTTGCCATTGCTGATTTTGGAGAATAATGCAGTTAAGCTCTTCAGTTTATTTGTGTAGTGAAACAGACCTTCTGACCACCAGCCCCTTTAGCCCACTGCAACAAAGGGGAGGATTTTCCAGTGCCCATCTGGTTTGTGTTTAATGTAATGTGCAGAAAGGTTGCACATTTTCAGGGCCTGTGTTCATAAGTAGTAGATTGTACAACAGTTTATTACACAACTGGAGCTTTATATTGCTGGCCTTTGTTGAGCTGCCAGTTGGGATAAAAAAAGAAGTAACGTGCTTCGTAGACCCTATCAAGGAAAATTAGAAAGCATTAAATTCTGCTCAGACTATCCATCACTGGTGAGCTGCTAATCAAATCCAGAGAGGCTGGTGGGAGGTCAAGACTTTTGTGTTCTTGGTGTTTCTGAATCAATAACTACTATGAAAGACATGTAAATGAAACCAAAAGAAGAGAGGGGGAGATGTGTGACCTAAAAGTCAACGCAAGATCACAGTGCAGAGGCCAGAAGAGAGCAGATCCCTCCAGGTTTTGAGGAGAAAACCCCACGGTCTCAACTCAGTTCTTGTGGTGAGCATGTGTTTTAGTTTAATTCTATATTGGAATGGTTATTAAATTACTATCTAGTCCCAGGCAAAATCTAGCCCTTGTTCCACATAGCCAGGTAAGAGGTGCATCTACAGGAAGATTTTTCAAATGGGCTTTGGATCCAAATCAAATAAATATTGCAAACCCTGTATTGAACCCAGGTGATACCTAATCCACAGTGAAACATCAGCCTGCAGCCTCGGACTGCACAGCCCAGCTTTAATGCCACTTAAACCAGAATGTAAGAACTGAAGGAATTCCAGGAATCCAATGATATAAACTGTATTTTTAGAGCCCTGAGTGACTTGTGAGAGTGAAACAGTGCAGTGACTAAAGATAGCCCAAGCAAGGTTTTCCATGATTTATCACAGGAACGCTCACAGTAAGTTAAAGTCACTGAATGTTGTGATAGCAGCACCTACAAGCTGGCATGTTTTCAAGACAAGTCATTCATAACATATTTGTCACAGAGGAAAATTTCCATAACAGAGCTCTGAGTTGTGTCTCACTTGCACAAGCACCACACACATCACTTTCCCATTAAGACACCGAGAGGTCTATTTGTTTCCAAGGATCTATTTTTCTCTTGTAGCCAGCTGGAGGGAAGAACCCCACTTGCCTGCATGCCTCCAAGCTCTCCCAAGCTTTCAGTCTGGCTGAGCAATCAAAGCAGTGGTGGCAGAGGACAAAGACTCTCCCTTGGGCTCAGTTGTGGCCCCATTCCATTCCCTGTTGGCCATCTGGAGTTTAGTTATCATTTCCTAGGAATTCATTGTCAGACCCATCATTGCTCCTCGGGGCTCTCTGCTCTTTGTGCACCAAGGGCTTGGGTAGGACCTTCCTTTGCTGAGCAGAATGTCTGCAGGGGTTATTTTAAGGATGAAGTCGTGGCAAACATTTCCTGACACCTCATGATCGGCGTTGCTTTTGGCTCCTGGCCCTTGCTAGCTGCAGTTTGCAGGATAAAGGAACTGCCTTGTCAAGGGGGGCTACACTGCAGAATTGTTTTCTCCCAGTTTCTGGCACACCAGGATGCGTTCAGACAGAAATGGCAGAGAACCTGCAGAGATCTCCTCTCGTGGACAGATTGGTCTTTGCCTCCTGAGTAGCCTGGCAGTCGCCTGAAATCTCATTTTCATGGAATCACAGAATGCTTTGGGTTGGAAGAGACCTTAAAGCTCAACCAGTTCCACCCTCTGCCATGGCAGGGACACCTCCCACTGTCCCAGGCTGCTCCCAGCCCTGACCAACCCCACTTTGGGCACTGCCCGGGATCCAGGGGCAGCCACAGCTGCTCTGTGCCAGGGCCTGCCCACCCTCACAGGGAGGAATTTTCTCATGTGTCAAGTCCCAGGTTCAGCTTCCAGCACAGAAGGCCACTGGCTGTGTGAGCTCCTCAGGCAGGGTCACATTCTCTGCTGGATGGGGACATCACGGGCAGGTGAGGAGGGTGCCTGGGACACTGGGTCAGGTCCTCTCTCCCCATCCCTTGGCTTGTTCTGCTCACTCAGGTCTTTACTCAAACCCAAGGCTGTGTCCAGCTCTGTAATCACCTCCCGTGGAGGGACACGTGTGAGTCACTCCCATTTCTTTTTCAGGTATGTTTGAGACACTTCTAAAACTGATTTCCACCCCGTTATGAGTCTAAGCTGCTGTCTAGTGTCCTCTTTCAGAAATCAAATAGAGACAGGGACAGTTGTTTGTCCTGATTCTTCACGTTCCATCTCCCTGTGTTTCCAGGCAGGTCCTACAACCCTTCCACGAGTGACCCCCTCCTGCTGCCTGCTGCAGCCTGGGCAGGGCAGGATGAGCAGCACAGGGGTCCCATTGTCTGCTGTGAGCTTGTTCTTGGCCTGGGGCTGAGCCCCACTGCTCCAGAGCAGGACTGAACCCCAGGCTGGGTGTGCTCCCCTCACTGCCCACGCAGCCCTAGCACTCCTTACCCAGGCTCTGCTGTTGTCCTTCCCTTGTAACCATGCCTGTGGTTAAATGGAGTGTGTCAGTGATTATAGGATTTCCTCTCCCTGCTGCACTGGGGAAAGAGCGCTCGTAGCTCTGTACACAGTTTGAGTTTTTATTTCATCTTGTTGATATTCGTGGTTGTTTCTGTGTTGCTTCAATGGTTTGCACGTTCTCGAGGCCCTTGCTCAGAGCACCTGCAGTCAGGTTGTGCTCATCATCTCCCCCTCTTTTGCGGCTGATTTTGAGAGGTGGCTGGTGAAGGGTGAAGTTCAGTCCAGGACACAGTCCTTAATTCATGATTGAGCCTGATGAAGGGCATGTGAGTGATATCTGGACACGTGAAACTTGGGGCTGAAACTGTGATCTGTGGCATGAAACCTGATAGCCCTGAAATGATAAAAAGAAAACATCCTCTTGCAAGAATAACACCAAGTTATGTCCATGAGCATTTAACCTGCAGGGCTTGGGAGCACGTTAGGCTCGTTGGCACCAAAAAATCAGGAGGATTCTGGAAAGAAATTACTTCTGGGGGCATATATATATCTCTATATCTATATATATCTATATATATCTATATATATCTATATATATCTATATATATCTATATATATCTATATATATCTATATATATCTATATATATCTATATATATGCCCCCAGAAATTTATATATATATAAAATATGCCCCCAAATAATGGAATCCCATATATAATAGGAATTTTTATGAGATCCCATTATAATCCCATATTATCCCATATGTAATGGGATTATCCACCACATCCACAGTGAGGAAGGCTGCATGTATCCAAGCAGAGATTCCAACAGGGAAAGACACCTATTGCAGGAACCCCCTAGGTAAGATAGCCTCATTGAAAAATGGACTAAGAAATGAACCTTTAATAGTTCTTCAGGGTAATTTGTCTGTTAGACCAGTTTTTCTGGGGACTTTTTGCAATCTCCAGCACTTTCAGCAGAGATGTACTTGTTGCTTCAAAAGATGCTTTCTTACATAAAAGAAAATCACACCTTCATGCAGAAACATCTAGGAAATGGCCCATGGTTCATGCTCAGCCCTCTCAGTGCCAGAGGGGTCACAGAGAGCTGTCTCAGAGGACACAAAGCACTGGAGGTTCCATGTCAATGCCAAGGCAGCCTTGCTCCACACCAGCAGTTACACCCAATGCCTGACACTGACAGCCCTGAAAGCTCTGCTCTGGTAGGGTTGGGAAGAGGGGAAGAGGTGATGATTTGACACAGCATTTAGCTGGGTATCTCCAAGCTGTAAAGATTGGGAACACTGAAGGGATGATCATAAATGGAGCCTTCTGTTGTTGAACAGAGCGAGTCTCTGAACAGACTGGAGCACAAGATGTTTCCAGTTAGTGCAGCATCTGGGTTAGATCTGCCCATTCACAAAGAGGAAACATGTTTTCACTCTGAATGACTTTTTAAATGAGGAGGCAAGGAGGAAAGTGAGGATGTAAGATGTGTGTGCGTGTCTGTGTGTGCAAATATCTGTGAGTGGGCACTGCCTGAGCTGGCCCTGCCCTGCACCCCTGGCAGAGCAGCCACGTGGCACCATATGAATCCTCAGGACATTCTCCAAGCTCTTCCTTTATCTAACTTTGTGGAAATTGCCATCAGTGCCTGGGGAGCGCCTCTGCTGTGGGAAGGGAGAGTGGACTGGGACCAGGGGCTCCCTGTGTGTGCCAGGCTCAGGTTCTGGGTCAGTTCTGCTTCCTCAGACAGCTGGGAGGGCACTGGCACAAGGCTCCAGGTCCTGGAGGAGCCATTTCCACCCTCCATGGTGAGCCAGGAGCTGGGAGCTGGGGCTGGCTCTGCCTTGCTGCACAGGGGATGGAGCAGTGCTTTGTGTGCCCTTCCAGCACAGTGCTGGGCTCACTGGCAAGCCCAGAGAAGCTTCAGCAGTCAGGGTGGGATCCTGACTGCTCTGGGGCTGGGAGGAGACAGTGCAAGACCCCATGATCCATCCCACTGCTTGGTCCACACTGGTGTGCTGACAGTGCAGCCAGAGCCACTGACCTCGTGGGGAGAACCAGAGGGGTGAGCCTGCACCCAGCGCTAACCAGCAGCCAGGCAGAGCTCTGGCATGGCTAACCAGCAGCTAACCAGGGCTAACCAGCAGCTAACCAGCAGCCAGGAGAGCTGCTGGTCATGTGGAGCTGGTTCCTGCCTTCCTGTGACATTCCTGTCCCAGCAGCTCCATCTGCCCTTCCGTGTGTGCCCAGCTGCTCTGTTGGTGGCAAAACCTCCCCAAGGGAAGAGGCTGCAGCCCTTGTGCTCTGTTCCCATGTTTGGTGTAGATCCTGCTTTCTCAGGGCTGGTTCTGGGCACTACTTGGGGTGGCACTTCCAGGAATCCATTTCCTGCTGCAGAACCTCCTGGTAACATCTGGCACAACGTGTCTGCACAGATGTTTGCTGGGGCTGCTTTGTGCAGAAGAGCTCCATGGATGAGAGAAGCTGCATCACACTGGGGCTGTGCAAACCAGCTCATATATTTTAAAATGAGAAGAGAAGAAATTCACAGCTGTGCCTTTATTATATGTGCATTTAGGGCCAAATTGGGCCTGTTTCTGGTGTGAAACTCTGCAGGGAGAGGGCTGTTCCTTCAGAGGCTGCTGAGCAGCAGCAAAATCTCTCCAGAGCTACTGCTGCAACCCTGGGTCTGCACAGCCCTGATTTCCCCTGCATTTCATCTCCTAGAAGGTTCTGAAAGCTTCTGCTGCCTCATCCTCAGTCCCCCATTGATTCCTACTGCCCAGGACAGGCAGTGCTGGAGGCTGAGAGTGGGGACACAGGAGATCCATGTGGTTACAGCTTCCTTGGGCTTTTCCAGCCCCCTGGGGCTGAGCCTGTGCTTTCCTTCCCATCCTGCTGAGGTTTGTGCCCCACAAACCCTTCTGCCCCAGCTGGGAGCTGCAGGGAGGGCTCAGCTCAGTGTGCTCCTCACCCACCCTGCCAGTGCAGAGCTCCTGGGCTCTCCAGGTGGGCACACACTTGGCAAGATGCTCATGAGGACAACAAAACTCACTGAGATCAGAACTGCTCCCCTGTTGAGTGTCCTGAGCTCCAGCAGCCAGGGCAGGACACAGGAGCTGGCTGAGCCTTGCACAGGGTGGTGTCTGGTGTGGAAAGCAGCCAAACACTTCACCTCGTGCCCAAACCATCATCATGGCCATGGCTGCAGCTCCACAGGGACCAGGCAGCCCCAGCACCTCTGAGCACAAAGCCAGGCTGTCCCATCTTCTCTCCACCCTCTGTCTGCATCCTCCTGATGCTGCTGGGAGCTCCCAAGCACTTGTTAAACCTTCTGGGGGTCAGCCGCACCCACCGAGCTGCAGGGCTGATGCTTCAGGGGTGTAGCACACACTGCTGTGAGCAGTGACCATTAAACACTAATCATCTCAGAGTTTTGCTTTGTTCCTTTTACGGGTGCTTCTCCCAAAGCCCCAGCCCCAGGAGTGCTGCTCTGGCCGTGCAGGACAATAGACATTGTCCTTGGTGGCACACAGCTTGGGCAAGGATGGCTGCAGTGGCCAGGATGTGACAGAAATGGGACACAAAGCCTGAGCAGCACTGCTGGGACCAAAGCACAGCTCCCAGTGCCCAGGGGAGGGAAAGAGGAGAAGAAAAAGAGGATTGGGATGTCATGGACATATTTTATGAAAAATCTTTTTGCTAAGATCTTTTCTCTTGAGAAGCTGAGAGGCTTCAGAAAGGAAATGTAAAGAATAATTATCTGCTGCTGTGGAATGCAACAGGTGCATCTTTGATTGGTCTCACGTGGTTGTTTTTAATTAATGGCCAATCACCGCCCAGCTGGCTCGGGCTCTTTAGTCAGTCACAAAATTTTATTATCATTCTATACTTTGCTATTCTTTTCAAGCCTTCTGATGAAATCTTTTTTTTTCTATTCTTTAGCATAGTTTTAGTATATAATTTTCTTATAATATATATCATAAAATAATAAATCAGCCTTCTGAAACGTGAAGTCAAGATTCTCATGTCTTCTCATGTCAGAGTTGCCTGAAAATTCCACATTTAGTGACCCCGAGTGAAGAACATTGCAAATAAAGACACTGTTAATGATGGGGTGGCATCAGGAGAGCTGTGCACAGGGAACCTCTGTACTCATGAGAGGATGAGGAGCTCCTGGAGAAGGGCTGGAATATAAAAACGCTGTTAATGATGGGGTGGCATCAGGAGTGCACTGCACACTGAGCAGGGAATCTCTGTGCTCGTGAGAGGATGAGGAGCTGCTGGAGAAGGGCTGGGACGTACAGACACTGTTAGTGAGGAGATGGCATCAGGAGGGCTGTGCACAGGGAATCTCTGTGCTCGTGAGAGGATGAGGAGCTCCTGGAGAAGGGCTGGGACATACAGACACTATTAGTGAGGAGATGAGAGGAGGAGGGTTGTGCACACTGCACAGGGAGCCTCTGTGCTCATGAGAGGATGAGGAACTCCTGGAGAAGGGCTGGGACATACAGACACTGTTAGTGAGGAGGTGGCATCAGGAGGGTTGTGCACAGGGAATCTCTGTGCTCGTGAGAGGATGAGGAGCTCCTGGAGAAGGGCTGGGACATACAGACACTGTTAGTGAGGAGATGGCACCAGGAGGGTTGTGCACACTGCACAGGGAGCCTCTGTGCTCATGAGAGGATGAGGAGCAGCTGGAGGAGCACAGAGCAGGGCTGGGACAGGCTCTGGGCTGCTCCCAGCCAGAGCAGCTCTGCCCCAGCAGCAGCAGCTGGGCTGCCAGCACTCCTGTTGCCTCCAGCTACGAGCAGCCATGGTTTGCTGCACAGTGACAGGCATGGAGACCAAGGTGGGGTGGATTTGTCACAGTGCTGGTGTCCAAATGGCTCGCAGGAGAGACTGACGTGGAGCCAGCAGGGGAAGCACTGCACGCTCTGCACTCTGCATTTGCAAACCACCAGAGCCCTGCTGAGGAGGAGGATGGTTGCTAGCAACGGTGTGAGGGGCAGGAGAGGGATTGTAACATCAACACAAACAGGACAGGTCCTTTCCTGTGGTCTGTAAACATCATTGTCACACCGGAGATCTCGCCAGGGATTCCTGAAGATGCTTTCCAGCATGCTTTCCAGTCTCCTCCTTGGGGTTCTTGGGGTTTCACAATTCTGACCATCTGTTTGCAATTGAGGCCATTTGGAGGCAGAAGAGAGAGCTGCCAAGAGACTCTTTTTGAGCAAGGAGTGTCTTGTCTTGCCAAAAAACTTCCCTCCAGCAGGTATCAGAGTCACGGAGGCACAGAAAGGTGGCGTGTGCTCTGTCCAAGCTCGGGCTGCCCTGTGCAGCCCCTGCACTCAGAGGGCATGGCCAGCAGTGGTGCTGTACACCCAAAAATCTCCCCTCAGCACTGCACCAGGGCTTGGAGCTGCCTCTAAATGTCAACCTGCCTTAAAAGCCCCAGGCATTCCCTGACATGTGTGGTGTGAACCTGTTCGCTCAGTAGAGATTTGCTCCACTGAAAACGAGCCTGAAAGTTGATAAGAGCCCCTGGTTAGGCCTGAAATAGCCCTTTGCAATGTGGGGCTGGCTGGAGGAGGTATCAGATGAAGAGCAACAGTCCCAGCACAGCAGAAAGGAGGCTGAGCTCATGCCTGCCCTTGGCTGCTGCCACAGGTGCTCTGGCTGCTCTGAGGCATTGCTGTGCCTCACCCACAGCCCCCAGCCAGCTCTGCTGCTCCCTCTGCCCCACTTGGAACGCCAGGGGGAAATACAGAAAGAGCAGAGAGACACTGGAGGGAAAACTGCCCTGGAAATGTGCAGTGGTGCTGTCTGGAAAGCAGGATTCCCAATTCATGCAGCTGCAGAGAAAGGCCAGAGGGTTTTGTTCAGCTACCTGGGTGAAGTGCAGCGCTCCTGGCAGGAACAGGATTCATTCCAATGCCCTCCAAGAGGGAGGAGGGGCTGTGTTTTATTTTCAACCTTGGTACAGTGCGTGGGAAACGCTGCTGGCACTGGGGTTTCGTTCTGCTGGGGTTTTGCTCTGTGCTGCAGATAAGGCTCCTCTTTCCTTGGTCACTTTGTAGGAATGGAAAACATGCCTGGGCCTTCAAGCACACTTTGAAGTCAATCAAAACTGTCTTAAAGTATATTTCTCTGCTATAGAACATAAAAATATTATCCTTCTGGCATGCCTCCATGAGAATATTAAAAATAGCTTACTGAGTTACTCTGTGAAAATCGCTAATATAACAAGACTTTTGTGTCTTATTTCATTAATGAAGGAACTCTAATGCTGGCCTTGAATGTGATACTGCTGTAAATCAATACAGAACATTTTTGGAAAAACACAATCCTATTATTCCGAGATATTTTTGTAGGGTGAAGTTAGAAAGAAGCATTTCTTGCCATGACTTTTGTCCAACTCAATAAGCTATTTGCATCTGAAAACTTTAGTGCTAGCTAAATAAAAGTGTGTTCTGAGCATGGGATGGCATTTGCCTTCCTGGTTTCTTTTAGTGCTGCTTGTCCAGAATGGAGGAGAATCTGTTTGGAGCTAAACCTTGTGCTGACCCCTCTCAGCAGAAGGGAAGTGAGAGCAGGACAGGGCTCCTGGCTTTTCCTGAGCAGCATCCAGGAGGCAGCAAGTCTGAGCCATGGCCTGACTGGGAGGCTCAGGGTTCTGTCCCATTTCCAGCTGCAATTGTTGGTTCACAACCCCTGGGGCTGTGGCCACCCCAGGCTGGAATTACCCTGGGATGCTCCTGGCCGGGTCAGGGCTGAGGTTCCTCCAGCTCCTCCCCTGATCTGCAGCACCAGGAGCCAGAAGAAGATGGAAAAGCAGGATAATCATACAGCAGCAATTCTCCCACCAGGCTTTAGATTTAATGGCCTCAGTGGGTATTTCTTACATGGATTTGTCTGATTGCCTTTTGAACTCGTGCTAAAGAGGTGATTTGCTGCTTCCTCAGTGGCCTCCCAGGGGTGTAAATCACAGCTCTGATTCAAGACCCAGAGCAGCAGGCAGAGTTCCTCCCAGAGCACCAGGGCTGCCTTTGGCAAGCACAGACCCCTCTCGTTTTCTGTTGTTCCCGAAGGCTGCAGTGATGGGCAGGGGTTTGGGGCTGGAAATGGGGCTCTCCGTGTGTTCCTGAGGAGCCTCTGGGTTGCTTTTGCCAGGGTTTCACAGTCCCTTGCCTCTGAGCATTGCACAGGGTGAGGAGAGGAAGGGCTGGTGCACAGGAGCACAGATGGGCTGAGGGAAAGGCTCCTCTCAGCCAAGGAACAGAGCTCAGCTGCTTTCCCTTGCTCCGAGCTGCCCTGACTCTGCTGCTTTCTCTCCTGAAGAGAATTCTCTGTCTCTGCTCTGCAAGAAAAGCAGCGGCTTTAAATGATCACCAGAGAAATGCAGCTGCATTTTCAATGACTTTCAGGGCAGCTTCTTCAGTGCAGGTCCTTGCTCATTAGAGGGGAGGGATCAGGGGTTGTTCATCCTCAGCTGTTGGCACAGCAGTGGCTGGAAGAACAGGGCTGAAAATCTGAATTGTTTTCATGTTTCCTCCTCCTTATTTTTGACTGACAAGTGGGACATAGCAGCAAAGGTTCACACCACTCTTCAGGGAGAAGGGACTTCAGAGCAGGCAGGAGAGAGGGATGTCTTGAGCAGATGACACCAAGCACCACAGTGTGTCATGGGCCTGGAAATAGGCACTGCACACCCCTCCAAACCCACACAGCCACGTGGCATGCTGAGTACATCTGGGGGAAACCTCTGCTGCCCAAAGCCAGCATCACCTTTCCCTCCCTCACTCCTGACAGGAGTTTGTTCATCCTGTTCTTAAAAACCTTCTTTGGTTGGAGAAGATTCCAGCTCTTGCCCAAGGCATTTGCACTCCTGAAGTGCACATCCATAACTCCTTCTCGATGTGGATAGAGAGAACAAAACACTCTGTTTCTTTCCATGGTAGTCCTCCTTATATTTAAAACCTGATCAGGGTTTCCCTCAGACAATTTTTCATTCGATTTTCCCTCACTCTTTGTGTCTGCCCTTGAGTTTCTGATTTTCTATACTTCTGGTGTCTCCTTCTGTGCTCTGGGCTCTCTGCTGGTGCCTCTCACCTTCCTCAGTGTTATAGATGGATAATGAGATGATTGGCTCTGGCAATTAAGGGATAACTGTTGTGTGAATATTAAGAAAAGCTTTAATGATTTATAGTTATGTTTTTGTAGTTCAGATGTCCTCTGTTCTCCCCATAGTCCCATTTTCTCCCCATCAGACAGCTGGGGTGTCTAGGACAGGTACAAAGAAGCTGCACAGGTGTCCCTGGCATGGGGCAGGTGGGAATGGAAAAGCTTGGAGGCGCTTAGGGGGTGCAGCATGGCAACGCCAGAGCTCCAATCCAGTTACAAAGCAGTTTTCACAGATAAATGGCAAAGAGGAGCTGACTGACAGACTTTGGGAGGGTCCAGGGTTAGCTGATCCAACCCCAGGGGTATAAAAGGCTGAGCATCCATCTTGAAGATGAACCAGCTACGTGGTATGCATGAGGGGCAGCTCCCAGCGCTGCAGCTTTTTCCTTATGTAGCCCTTTGCTGTGTTTTTGTTAAAGTTTAAGAAACCTTTTTAAATTGTCAAAGTGAGCCGTTGTTTCTCACGCTCAGCGTGGCTGAGAGCAGTCAGCAGTGCAGAGCAGAGCAGGTGGAGGGATGTGGTTTGCCCTGCTCCCCCTTCTCTGGCTCTCAGCATCGCCGATGGTCCTGGGCTGGCTCGTGGTGCTGCTCTGTGTCACAGAACGTTCTGCTCTGTACACGGTGTATGTGCAAGCCCTGATTCTCACTGGGTTTGTTTCTGTAACTGTCCTCACATCATCACTTCTTTTTAGAGCCATTATCTCGCCCTGACGCTGCTCTGCTGCAGGCATGTGCTCTCTTCCAACTCCACCTCCTAGTAAATACAGTGATTTTCTACTCCACTTTGTAGAGGAAGCATAGAAGACAAAGGGACACAGTGACCCACTGGGAGCTTCTCTCCGAGTGTGCTTTTCTAAGTGTTTCACACCACCTTGGGCAATACACATCAGCTTTCCCAAAAATCTTTAGACAATGTCATGTCAGGAGGTGTCAACAGCCTCGTTAAACACAAGATAGATGACATGTACAGCTTATTCCCTATCCACAAGTGCCGCAGAAGGATTAGATTTGACACATGCATAATGGCTGGGTTTTTATTTCTTTTCCCTGATTTGTTTCAGTATTTGTTTGTTGGCTCCATTTGTTGTCTCAGTACTTTTCTGAAAATGGAAGTTAAAGTAGACGCTCCATAATTTCCCTTTTTCCAAACCAGCACTGAGAGCCCTTCCAGCTCCTCTGGTTCCCTTCACCCAGCCTGGGGCAGCTGCCCCTGCCAGCACCCGTCCTGCTGGACAGAAAACAGGGAAAAGCAGCAGAACAGAGATGAGTGTGAGACACATCCAGCATCAGATGGAAAGCTTCCACCTGCACAGCCTGCCCTCCCAGCACCAGGTGTGATCCCACCCCAATGGCATCCCCAAGCCAGAGCTGATACAATAATTGCAGCACAAAAATCCAGTTCCCCAAGCTGTGGATGTAGGTCAGTTTGTTCACCATATATAGCATAACCCACCACAGCTGACTGAGAGCATATTAATTACTTTGGGTTTGTTTCTGTAAAAATAGAAGAAATCTGCAGTTTAATCTTTAATTGTCTCAGAAAAATAAAATAAAATAAAACAAAAGCTTGCTTCTTTGTGCCTCTCCAGCCTTTCACTGTTCATGGTTTGCAATGTGTGCAAAACAAATGAATGTTACCTTGCTCAGAGGAAGCCTTGTCAGGTCTGAATTTCTTTCTGCTTGTTTTGTTTTAGAAAGCTTCCCTCTCCCATCAATTCAGGAACGTTCTCTTGGCAATAATCTTTCCTGCATCTCCTTATCACAGATGCTGCTTAGACACTTTCCCCATTTTGGTCCCCAAACTACCTGTGAAGAGCTCAGTTCTGCAAGGTTTTTCCCTTTCCCTTTGTCCACACAAAAAAAAAAAAAAAAAAAAAAAAAAAAAAAAAAAAAGTTTATTTCTATTTGTGTTTCTGTAAAGTGTCTTTTCCACTGGAAAAGCTCCTTTCCAGCAGCCCTTGCCTGTGCAGGCTTCGAGGGCCTGCTGGAGACTGTCTGCAGCAGTCTCTGTGAAGCAGAGCTTGCTGCTCCTGCCTATAAATAACATTTCAGATGCCCAGGCCACACAGTCACACTGCAGGAAAGGTCAGCAGGAGTCGTCATCGCCCAGAGAGATCACTCTCCACAACTGCCCCATGCCTGAGGCTGGCCTGGACTGCAGCCAGGGCTCTGGGCCTTATCAGGGCCGGATCTCCCTGGGAATTTTCGGGTGAAACGTTTTATTGGAAAATGCTGATTCATAGGCATCAAAATGTTTCATGGAAATGCAGCAGTTTTTTCTGAATTTACAAGGAAACCCAGACATTATTTGGATGCACTAGTGACTGGTTGGCTGCCAGGGTATCCCATGGCTTCCAGAATGTGTCTGCTTGCAGGACAGCTGTGTCCTCTGGGCTGCCCCAGACACAGGAGCCAGAGCTCTGCCAAGGGCCTGCTCTGACTGAGCTCTTGGCAGCCCTTAACCCCCAGCAGGAGATGGGCTGGGGGGGTTTCTCTCTCACCAGCCTGGCCTGGAGGTGCTGTTGGATCTGCTGCATCCTGAAAAGTCAAGGGTATAACACTCACAGAGTGTCCTGTTTATTGGGTTTTTGGTATTTGGTATATAACACTCACAGAGTATCCTGTTTATTGGGTTTTTGGTATTTGGTATATAACACTCACAGAGTGTCCTGTTTATTGGGTTTTTGGTATTTGGTATATAACACTCACAGAGTGTCCTGTTTATTGGGTTTTTGGTATTTGGTATATAACACTCACAGAGTATCCTGTTTATTGGGTTTTGTATTTGCAGGGTGCTTTGATGAAGGAAGGAGTGATGAATCTGACTCCATGTTCTCAGAATGTTAATTTATTATTTTATGATACTATATTATATTAAAGAATTCTGTATTAAACTACACTAAAGAATACAGAAAGGATACTTACAGAAGTATTATCTATTATTAATACAGAAGTATTATCTAAAAAGTATTATCTAAAAAGATAAGAATAAAAACTCGTGACTCTCTCCAGAGTCCCAACACAGCTTGGCACTGATTGGCCAATAATTCAAAACAACTCACATGAAACCAATGGAACAATCACCTGTGGGTAAACAATCTCCCAACATATTCCACATGAGCACAACACAGGAGAAGCAAATCAGATAATGCTTGTTTTCTTTTTTTCTCTGAGGCTTCTCAGCTTCCCAGGAGAAAAACCCTGGGCAGAGGAATTTTTCAGAGGATGTGAATGTGGCAAATGGGTTTACATCTGACACCAAGAGGGAGGGGATCAGAGGAGGGAGGCAGAGGCTGCACTGGGATCCCCTCTGGAGCACAGGTGTGTCACAAGGGCTAGGCTGGAGTGTCCCAACAGGCTGAAGAAAAGCCAGGGCTGTATGAGAAGCTGCTCCTTTGGCTTTTGACAGCAATTCCATGCAGCAGATGACAGCCCTGGAGCAAGTGCTGTCCCAAAGATTGCAGTTCAACACTGAGATGCCAGCAGGCAGCTGTTATCCAAAAACTGGTCAGAAATCTTCCTGGGAAATGTGCTGAACTGATGCCTTTTGAAATAACCAACCCTGGCTCTTCTAAAGCATAGACAGAGGTGTCTAAATTGCTTCTTTTTCTTATGGTTTCTCCTTGCCCACAGCTGTGGGCAATTCACAAGTACAAGTGTGCATTGCATCAACTTGTGGGCACTTTGGAGTCCCTGAGTTGTCACATTGTTCTGCAAAGTTGCATTTCAGGTTTCATCAGATATAGAACTGCTTTGAGGCTGTGTGTAATTTCTTCTCAGAAAATAATAGGAACATAGGGATATATAATAGGATTATATGTCCTTCAAAGAAAATTCTGTTTGTTAACACACAGAGGAAAAAACCATTTATTCTGTTGTAATGTCGGGGGCAGTGCAGAAACAGGTTTGTGTCTGTGGTTTGATGCAGTGCTACAATAATGTGTATAATAGTGGATTTACTCTGCAGAGACTTTGGTTTGAGTGTGTCCACTGAGTGCCTTTGGTAAAGGGAAATGTTTATTCTGACAGCACATATTGTGTTAGCCCGATGGACTGATTTGGATTTTCATTCAGCACTGGAAACTTGTGGCAAATTATTAGCATAAGTAGCACAAACAGAATTTCATTCCTTAAGTTGTACTTCTGCTCATGTAAATCAGCAGTAAAGCTTGTAAACCAACCCTGTCACAGTTCTTTCACTTTTACAGTGTTTTTGGTCTCATATCTGTAAGCCACTTTGAAATACAGTCATTGCAGCAGTGCCTTCTGACAGAGGTCTTAGAGAAATTCAAGAATAAAATGATAGAAGTAGTTTGACAATTATATCTCATTCAAGCAGTGAACAAAATCTTCCAAGGGAGCAAGGGTACCCTGAACAGAGATGGCTGGTGCAGTGATTCTTTGGCTTTTTTATTACCCCTAATATTTCTGCTGCTGTTTCTTGCTCTTCTCTTTCTTCCCAGCATTTGTTCTTTGTGAAGGAACAATAACTTGGATAACTCATATGCAAGTTCATAGGCTCCCTAATTCCAGAAGCATCACCCTCTGCAGTGCTCTCTCTCCACCCCACTGCAGGCAGAGATGGGCCCTAGCTATCTGATTCTAGCACAACAAAACAAATATGCTGGCCCAATGATCTCCTGACCATATATAGGCTGAAATAGCCTTTTGGAAGATATGGTTGATATCTGTGATCATCACAGGGCAATTAGGAACCATTATGAAACAAGCATCTTACCAGTAATTTATTGGGCAGCCTCAAACTATTTCCTTGGGTGGGGAGGGTGTCATCTTCAAGAACACCTCCTGCTCAGGAGAGGCCATGAATTAATTTTTATGGAAGATCTGCTGGGGAGGGTGCAGAGCTCAGAGCATGAACCTGAGCTCGGAGTTACGTCTTGGAAATGCAATGTCCCAAAGGAGGGCAGACAGGAGAGATCCAGTGTTGATATGGTTCTCATGGCAGCTGCTTTCTCAGAGTTCCTTGACAGAGTAGCCTCTGCTCTCCAATTGCCTCCCAAGAAGTGCTTTTTCTCCTGTGCAGGAGACAAACAGCACTGCTAATTCAGTGCCCCACTTTGCAGCAGCAGGAGCAGCCAGGACCTGGCTGGGGTGTCAGAGCTGCTGCACCAGGGGATGAGAGCTCAGAGCTCAGCTCCAGGCTCCTGCTGCCTTTGTTCACAGGGAAGCTGCCTTGCCTTTAGGGCCAAAGCATGGCCAGAGGGGTTACTGGGCAGTGGCCACTGCAGACCATCCTCTGCACCCACCACAGAATCAGGATCACACACTGGCTTGGGTTGGAAGGGACCTCAGAGCTCATCTTGTTTTACCCTCCTGCCACGCACAGGGACGCGTTCCACCATCCCAGCTTGCTCCAAGCCCCTTCCAACCTGGCCTTGAACACTTCAGAGATGGGACAGCCACAGCTTCTGTGTGCCAGGGCCTCCCCACCCTCACAGGGAACAATTACACCACCCCAGTTCTGTTGGATTGGTCAGCATCTTGCAGGGACATGATTATTTTTTGCCACGGGTGTAGTGGAAAGAGGCAGAAAGGGAATTTCCAAGCCCAAACAAGCTGTGTTTGATGGTCTCACTGTCACTTTTCAGTAACTGATGTAGAGCACAGTGGGCAGCTGATGGTGGCTGCTGGGTGGGAAGGGGCTGGAGGAGAGGTTGGGCTCAGGTGTGACAGGAGCAATGCAGGCAATAAAAGCAAATGCTGAAATGTAGACCTGCCTTTTCTTTGTAAATTCATCTGTTGCTAAGAATAACCTGCCTGGACAGTGTCCTACAGCATGCTCCAACCTAAAGGGCATTTTGGTCTGACAAATGCAAACTAAGAGAGTGAAGTTATTACCATGTGAACATGTGGATTGGAAACATGTGTTGAGTGATTAAAGGCGAAGGCTTGATGACAGCCCCGTAGAGGAGATGGTGCATCTCAGGGAGGAGATTGCTGCTTGGGAAATGCCATATTTTACCATTGAGTTCATTAGTATTTGCCATAAGGAAAACAAGAAAGGTTGACTCCAGAAAAAAAAAGAAAAAGCCCTCCCTCTCAGATGCTATCAGTGCACACACCATGTTTGCTTTGGAAACTCCTCGCCGGGGTTTCTGTCAGTCTGTTGCTCTGTGAATGCTGTCTCATGGACAGTTTAGGATTTCACTCTGCCTGGGCTTGGACTGTGTCCCAGGAGTGTGCTCGGTGTCAGGAATTCAAGCTGGAGAAAGTGTGCATTCTGGAAGATTAGGCACTGCGGGGACAGCCTGCAGTGCCCACAGGCTGGGCGGGTCAGAGCACACCGGGCACTGCCCAGGGTGGTGAATCTGCCACAGCACTGCAGGGACACACAGCAGAGCTGACAGGAAGTTTTGGGTTGATGCATGTTCACTATAAATCATCTTCTGCTTGTCTCTTTACAATGGTCTGTCTTTCCTGGGTGTTTCTGAGGTAGTTACAGACCCTGTATTTTAACTCGACAACAATATTTTTATGTGAAAACATCACATCCTCACTATTCATATTTTTGGATGAGATAGGAGCCAGAGCTATGGGGCCAAGTGCCTCACCCCAAACACTGAAAGCTGAAGAACAAGAAAAAAATCAGTCACTTCCCAAAAACTTTGCTAAATTTTGTGACAGTAACCAGTGCATCTGTGCCTGGCTGTGAGGCACCTGTAGCAGATTAACATCTGACAGTCCTTGTTGACTTTCCATCAAAACCTGGTACTTAAAACCAAACTGACTCAAACCTTTAGAGCCCCCAAAGCACATCAGTGGGCAGGCAGTGCTGCAGAGCCCTGGGCACCAGAACTGGAGCAGAGGAGCCTGCAGAAGCTCTCCTGCCAGCCAGCTCTCAGGACATTGCATGAGATGAAACAGTCTGCAGGAAACTTCCAGCCAGGATAAATTCTTGGTTCATCACAGATTTTGCCAAATGCTACATTGCTCCCACAGTCCTGCCAGTGCTGTGCTGTAGGCTGGGTTTGTGCTCTCCCATCATATTCACATCTCTGGAAATTGTAAAAGCTGGTTAAGGAGGGCTCATTCAGATTTGTGGGTCTATTAATTTCATCTTGTTAAGTGTATTAATTTCTATTAATTGGATATCCTGTCGTTCTTGCCTGTTGAATCTCATCCCAGTTCTCTCAGCAGTGCTTTTTTCAGTGAAGTTTAATTGTACAAAGTTGGATAAACCCAAAGATTTGTGAATGCTGATGGGGAGGATTCATCTTCAGGCTTGAAGAGAATTGTGTTCCAATATCTATTTGTCTTACATTTTTACACAGACTTAGAGGTTAATATTAGACAAACAAACAAACAAACAAAAACACTCAAAAACATTTTTTGAAACCTGCACTATTTCCCTGACCTCTGTGTTTTCATCCCAGTGGTTCTGCTGGCAAAAGGGGAAGACGGGCAAAGGAACTGAAAACTGCTATTGAAAATGGAACAAGAAGACCAAATTTCATTTTATTTATTTCTGGCAAAGTCAGCTCACAGTGGCTGGAAATCCAGAGAAATGAGAAACCTTCTTGCTTCTTGCATTCACCACTTGGTGTTTTTTGGGGTAAAACAGCCCATTTAGTTCAGCTCCTTCATGCTGTTTCCTTCCCCCTTCCTTGGCAGCACAACATGGACATTTCCCACAGCTTTTGATGATTCTCATCTTTGATATTTTGAGATTTCCCGTGTTCCTGGCTGGGAGAGTCCAGTGGGGCTGGGCAGATGCAGTGTCCTGGGAGAAGGATGTGCCACTCCTGCAGAACCACGGCAGGGTCACTGTGCCTGTGGGGACAGGGACAGTCCTGCAGGGTCTGTGGTGGCAGCAGGACATCAGTGCACCAGGACATTTAATCCAGGGTGTTAATTAATTCTGCAAATGCACATCACAGGCTGGTGCTGCTCGTGGTGTGCAGGAGTGCTGTGCTGGAGGTACAAAAAGCTGAGAGGTTTCTCAGCTCAGCACACAAAACAAACATAGGAAGGTGTGCTCATGCACCTCTGTCACTACAGGACACGAAAGAATACAAGCACACACTGCTGCTCTCAAGGTGAAGGAAAAGGGAAGTTTATTTTCTGACTCCAACATTTATAGTTTTCCAATAGTGACAGTGGATTGGAGGGTGACAGTGCCACCTCTCCAATGACACTGGACAAACCAAGAGTCCATCAACTTTCTCCTTTTCCATAAAGGAATGTAAAACAATGAGTTATTTCCAGAAAGTGTGTGAGAAAGTTCGCTACAAGAATGTCACCATCAGGAGGCTTAGAAAATGTCAAAAAACCAGGGTGACACACCTCCTCTGCTCTTGTCTGTCCTGAGACCCAGATAAAAAACAATCCACCAGGAAAACCTGCATGCAGATGGATGCAAACTTACATGGCAGCTGGAGATGTAGGTGGCAGCTGGAGAATCTGGGGCTCCAGGGAATGGTGGCAATGGGGTCAGACACAGCAAAGGGACGGCCAAAAAAACGACAGAGGGCTCTGCTGCCAAGCTTCCCGTGCCCTTTGGGAAAGGGCAGAGGGCACGGGTGGCTGCGGGGCTGAGCCAGGGCTGTCCTGGAGGACGGGAACCACCGTGCCCTTCCCAGGTGGCGCTGCCAGGCGGGCAGGGAGCGTGTGCAGGCTGAGCTCAGAGCTCCTGCCCGGCACCAAGGGCAGAGGAAACGCTGCTGCTGCTCACTGGGGCGCTCCCAGAGGACATTTAGGAGTGGGGGGACCTCGAAAACGCATCTCAAGCCCCTGTTTGATTTAGCCATGTCCCAAAGCCCAGTGTGTGGGACACACCGAGTGCCACCCAGGCTGTGGGACACGCCGAGTTTGCATCGCCCAGAATGGGGCAGGGCGCGGAACAGCTCACCCTGCATCCCACGGCATCTCCCATGAGATGCTGGGAGCAGCCTCTGGAGCTCTTGTTGGCTGCAGAAGGGCTGGCAGGTTGTTTGCTGCCCTGCAGAAGGGCTGGCAGGTTATTTGTTGCCCTGCAGAAGAGCTGGCAGGTTATTTGCTGCCCTGCAGGGCTGCAGAAGGGCTGGCAGGTTGTTTGCTGCCCTGCAGAAGGGCTGGCAGGTTATTTGCTGCCCTGCAGAATGGCTGGCAGGTTGTTTGCTGCCCTGCAGAAGGGCTGGCAGGTTGTTTGCTGCCCTGCAGAATGGCTGGCAGGTTGTTTGCTGCCCTGCAGAAGGGCTGGCAGGTTGTTTGCTGCCCTGCAGAAGGAGTGGCAGGTTAGTTGCTGCCCTGCAGAAGGACTGGCAGTTCGTTCTCTGCCCTGCAGAAGGGCTGGCAGGTTGTTTGCTGCCCTGCAGAAGGGCTGGCAGGTTATTTGCTGCCCTGCAGAAGGACTGGCAGGTTATTTGCTGCCCTGCAGAAGGGCTGGCAGGTTATTTGCTGCCCTGCAGAAGGACTGGCAGGTTATTTGCTGCCCTGCAGAAGGACTGGCAGGTTATTTGCTGCCCTGCAGAAGGGCTGGCAGGTTATTTGCTGCCCTGCAGAAGGGCTGGCAGGTTGTTTGCTGCCCTGCAGAAGGACTGGCAGGTTATTTGCTGCCCTGCAGAAGGGCTGGCAGGTTGTTTGCTGCCCTGCAGAAGGGCTCCAGGTCTCTCCGGCCCCGGCAGCTCCGCTCCCAGCCCAGCCAGGGCAGCGCTGCCCGCCCTCCTGCGCTGAGCACACTTCTCTGTCTCATGGCATTCATAACCCCTGGGATGTCTTTGTTTCAACTATTCCATTGGGAAGTGCTATTTTAAGGCTCCATTGAGGCAGGCGGAATGTGGAACCTCCTCCTGCCGGCCGCTCCGCGCTTATCGGCGCGGCTGTTTTGTCTGATTCAGCTCCCCTCGCCATTTCGCTGCCACCTTTTACATTTCCCGTGCTGGAGCAGCCACAGCAGTCTGCAGAGATCGTGTCCGTGCGTTCCCGGGGCGCAGAGCAGCTCTGTGCTGCCCAGGTCCTGCCTGGGCAAGCTGGACCCGGAGTGATGGGGAAAGTTGGGTTTGCTGACAATTCCTCAAGCAGCCACGGACGCTGTTCGGCTCTTTAGTTTGAGATTAGACCCCTCAGGCTTCCTGCAGATTCAGAAAGTATTTCTGGCTTTTGAAGTGCCTCTCAGTTAAAGTTTCTCCCCTGTTGGCTGAACGGCCCTGGTGGTCACACTCCTGGACTGGGCAGGATCCAGGGTGCAGCCACCAGCTCAGCACAGCCTCACCCATGCAAAAAGTGCTTTACTTTCCTTTTTAAACCTCTTTTCTTTCCTTTTTAAACCTCTTTTCTTTACCTTTTAAACCTCTTTTCTTTACCTTTGAAACCTCTGCTGTTTTAGTCTGGCTGTGGACTGAAGTTCCCTCCAGAAAATCAGGGAAGGCAGCCCCTCTGGATAATAAAAACTGTAAAAGCCATTACCGAAATAGAAATATTTTTATTAAGGCTGCAACAGAAGCTGAGAATAAAAAATGTGTCCGAAAATGGTCCAGGGTGCGGGTTTAATAGGTGAAACCTCAGGAGATGAAACAAGGGGAGGAGAGGTGGACTCTCACAGCAAGTGCTGTTGGAACTGTGAAATTGTTTGCATAACATGAACATAAAGAAGAACCTGAGTGTTACTGATGAGAAGCAGGGGAAAAATACAGAAGTGCTGCACAAAATCCCTCAGAAATTCATGACTATAGAAATAACACAAGTGTTTTAATTCCTTGCTCTGGCTCTGCAGGGAGTGTAGCAATAGTGCAGCACGGCCATGACCAAAACTAATGAGGACATGGGAAGTTTCAGCACTCATGAACATTGCAAGGAAGCTTTTTTCTCAGTCCAGTTCTCCAGAGCAGCCTCCTGCCCCCTTTTCCCTCCTCCTGGGATAGAGCTGAGTCAGACATTAGGTCTGAGGAGCTAATCAAGGCTACGTGGGAGCAGGGAGGTTCCTCTTCTTTTCTGTTTGTCTGTCCTTGCCTTGGCCACCTGCCACTCTTGTAGGGGACAATGGAGAGGAATTGTCCCCAGCTCCTTCTCCTCCAGTCAGTTCCTGGGACAATCCCTTTTCTCTCCTTGAAACACCAGCCCTGCTGAAGGAATGCACTGAGGGAATGGAGGGAATGGTTTCTGTGGTATTCTTCAGCCCTGCAGAAGATGAGGGAAACTCTGGGGAGATGAAGAACCTCTTTGGAGCAGATTTGATCTGCTCTGGTCCTTGAGATGGTGGCATCTAGGCTTGGGGTGGGATCTAGGCTTGGGGTGGGATCTAGGCTTGGGGTGACCCCCTTGGCAGGTTCTGTCCTTGAGATGGTGGCATCTAGGCTTGGGGTGGGATCTGGGCTTGGGGTGACCCCCTTGGCAGGTTCCCAGGAGCAATCCCAAATACCTGAGACCCAGAGAAGAGAGTCTTGCAGAGTCCCACTGGTGTGGCAGAGGAACCAGAGCAGATGGCAGGGCAGGGACTGGGCTAAAGCAGATGTGCAACTCTGCTTTCCTTGCTTTCCTTGTTTCATGGTGGTGGCTTCAGGCCCCTGACCCTTCACTTTGCCTTCAGCAGGCTGGGACACCATGGCTGGGGGATTCTTTTTTGGATGGGGCTGTGCCAGGTGATTGTTCCACTAGCTCCAGCCCTCCAGAAAGTTTCAGAAAGAGTCATCAGTCCAGGCAAGGCTTCTCTGGACTGCTCTCAAAAACCCCGACACATTTTTTTAACTTACATAAGCTATATCCATCTGATGGGGGGTGTTTCCATGATGCTCTCTCTCACAGCAAGTTTGCTTGAAGAGAAGCAGAAAAAAATGACAAAAATAAGGGCTCCCACCTACAATCTATGCCTCCGGGCCTGAGAGCAGCCCTTGGAAGAGGTCCCTGTCCTTTCCCCAGGGTCCCTGGGGTGCTCAGGGGTCGGTCCCCCCCGGCAGCAGCGCAGGGATCCCGTGGAGCTGCTCCAGCAGCAGAGCAGTGCCCGTGTGGCTGCGCAGAGCAGGGACAGCCTGGCAGGAGCTCCCCCCTGCAGGGCAAACAGCCCTTTTTGGAGAGGAGACACTTGCTGAGCACTGTGTGTTACCCCTGGATATCAACAAAACATGGTCCTGCTTTAGCCTGTGCAACCTCGCTTGGAAATGCCGCGATCTCTGCTTTAGCCACGGCTCCGAAGAACAGGGCTGATTTATTTTTGTTCTTTCAACTGTGGCTTATAATAAAGTGTGAACCCTGCACAAAGCTGGGCTCTGTTGTTATGAGACCAGTGACTCCAAATACAAGGAGATGGGAACACACCAAAGGTGTTGTCGAGGCATTTTTTACACTGAAGGGTCAGCATGAGGCAGGGAACAGCTTTGTTTAAAGACTCTGAGCTCCTTTGGCAGGTGGCTGATTTACAAGTCAGAAACAACAGCCTGCCTGTGACACTTTCGAGGACCTTATTTTTCCTTCTAAATGAATTTCAAGTATTTTTCTGTAGAAGCTGGAGCCCTGCTGAGGTGCACGGGCTCAGCCCTGCATTTCTCCCGTTTATGGAACCCCACACACAGGCAGTAAATGCCTCCACTCATTGGCCCTATATTTCCCTTGCCATCACAGGCTGCTTTGGAGAGGTCCAATCCTTGCTTCTGGCCTGGCAGCCTTTGCTAAGTCACAGGGTTTCACATCCTGCCCCTCAGGCATCACATACTCCCTGCAAACAAGCATTTCCAGCTCTTGCCTGGAAGCTCCTTAACTCTGACTCTGCTGGAAGACTCAGCAAGATGAGGAGGAGGACTGCATTAAAACGAGCTAAAAAACAACCAAATCCTCCTAGGCATGACATGGAAGGAAAATTAATATTTAAAATACATGCATGATGTAATGGGACTTAAAATAGTCTCTATCCTGGAAAAAGGAGATTAACTGCTTAAGGCAAAGTAATGAAAAGGTCACTTGGACAATTCCTGCAAAGCACTCCCTGTGCTGCATCATGGACTTATCGGTCCTGTTTGACAGGGAGTCACACATGATCCCAAGCACTTATCTCTGTTTTATACTTTATGAAAAATTGATTGACTCCTTTTGCCCAAGAATTTGTGTTAAATAAGAAATAAAACATTGTTTATGGGCAACTTTCTCTTCCCATAGTCAGCAGGGGCCAGTTTTATAAGAACAGGACATCAAATCTTAATGCTGCAAAGTACCTGCGTGTTTGACATGGCAAAGGGAACTCTGCTGTTATTATCTCAGCTGGATCAGTTCCTAAAGCTAAACAGAAACAGCAGCGAACATTTTCCATTCTTTCTGCCTCCAAGCAGCTTCCCTCACCCTCTGGCACAGACCACGTCCTGTCTGGGTAGTGCCAGTCCTCCCAGAGTGACACTGAGGAGGGTGGAGATGTCCATCCCTGGCACACTGCTGTGGTGCTGGCAGCACTGGGGTGTCCATCCCTGCCACCCTGGCATGGCATTGGCAGCACTGGGATGCCCATCCCTGTAACCCTGGTATGGCACTGGAGCACTGGGGTGTCCATCCCTGCCACCCTGGCATGGCAGCACTGGGATGCCCATCCTTGTAACCCTGGTATGGCACTGGAGCACTGGGATGTCCATCCATGCCACTCTGACATGGCAGCACTGGGATGTCCATCCATGCCACTCTGACATGGCAGCACTGGGATGTCCATCCATGCCACTCTGACATGGCAGCACTGGGATGTCCATCCCTGCCACCCTGCTATGGCACTGGCAGCACTGGGATGCCCATCCCTGCCACCCCAGATTGGCACTGGCAGCACTGGGGTGTCCATCCCTGACACCCTGGCATGGCAGCACTGGGGTGTCCATCCCTGCCACCCCGGCATGGCACTGACATGTCTGAGCTCCTGCCTGCCCAGCTGTGGGTGCAGCACACTGCCCAGGTATGCTTTGCTGCCCTCTGTGCCCATCTGCTGTCAGATGAGCCTGGTTAAGGAACTGCAGCCCTGCCCAGAGTGATGAGAGAACACCATGGTGGGTGTACAGCGCTGCCACTGGAGCTGGAAGCTGGGAAGGGGTCACAGATGGCATCACAGACCCAGAGTGGGTCTCTTCATCTGGCTAAAATTTCAAGCAGCAGCAGTTTAGGGCAGCCTTGCCTGGTACATCAGACACAGCTGTTGTTTACCATTGCCAGAGCAGAGGATGGTCCTTTGTTCAGCCTGAACAGGGCAGGACTCTGCCAGAAATGGTCTCTGGCACTGAAACACCCTCCAGCCTGTGCTGAATTCACTTTCTGTTTGCTGGACTGCGCAGGCTCTGCTGGATGAGAACAGCTCTGGAGCAGGAAAAGCTGCTCTGGCTGCCCCTGCTCCTGCTCCTGTGAGCTGGGACAGCCCAGCTGGGCTTGGGTGGCCTCTCTGCCCAGGGCTGAGGCCACCTGCTCAGAGCTGCTCCTTCCTGGGACTGCCTCGTGGCTTCCTGGGGGATTTCATGCTGTGATGTCACTTCTGCAGCACCTTTCACCAATGATAAATTCCTCTAGAAACAGAGAGAAAACGACCCAGAAACATGGCTACACATAAACCCCTCAATTATACAAAGTCCTGCAAACATCAGATAAGACCATTACAGAGAGAAGGTCACAGCAACACCAGCTATGTCGTGAATAGCAGCAACAAGTAGCAGCCAGTGCCTGATTCAGTCTAAGGCTAGAAAGATGAAAAGATAGAAATGTTGTTGGCTTTAATTCGTTTGTAGTGAGTTCCAGGCAGCTGTCAACTGCTGAACATTTGAACAACCAGGGCCTCCCAAAGGGAAATAACATCTTTGGAATGGCCAGGCTCAAGAAAACACCACATCTTAGATGATGTATTGATGGGGGAAAATAAATTCAGAGGAGAGTTTGGTGCTTTGCCGAGCAATGTCCTGAAGATAAGCTTGTACCAGTTCTTCAGTCACGCACTAATGATCTTCAGTTCATTATATGTTATAAATCACCCTGATGGATCCAGAAAAGGGTAATAAATGAATAAATAAATAGCAAACACTCTGTGGATAGTGCTGATCATAGAAAGATGAATTAATCATAAACACTGCTCCCAAAGGCTGTGACACGAATGAGCATTCCTTTGATATCAGCCATGCTCTTCTTCCCACCAACTTGTTCTCAAATAAACATCCCAGTAAATATTTGTCTCCTTGTTCTAGCATTGCAAATAAAATGAGAAAGGCCCTCCTAGCCCATGGATAGCAATTCCCTTAGGGTGATGCTGGATTTCAGGTTGGGATTCACCAGCTCGCTTCAGTCAGCTTCTAGCTCGTGATCTCAGTCTAGAGTGGGATCTCTGGGCTCCCTCCAGAGCTGCCCTTCCAATTTGCCACCCTCGGTGCTTGCAATCTCTTCTATCTCTTTTAATCTCTGTCATGGTCTGATGTCCCACCCTGGTGCTGTTTTCCCTAGAAGGTGCCCCAGGGATTTTGATGTCCCTGCAGCCCAGGCTGCCCTGTGGCCGTTCAGGGGCAGTGATTTCCACCCTGCCCTGCAGCCTGGGCCCTGCCTGGTGCCCTGCTGAGCTGCTGTGCCACCAGAGCCCAGAAGCAGAGCAGAACCAGAGCCCTGCAGTGGCAGCACAAAGCCCCAGCTGCTCTGGGATGATGCTCCAAGGCTCTCATGGGCCCTGGGCAGGGTTTTGCTGGTCTGGGAGGGTCCTGATGAAGGAGGAATGATGAGGAGGACTCCATTGATATCAGAAGGCTAATGAATTACTTTATTATACTATCTTATTCTATACATCTAAACTGAACCTGCCAAGCACTCAACTCTGCTCACACTGCACAGAATCTCGTGACTGTCAGCCCACAGTCCTGACACACACACACACACACCTGGCCCTGACAGGCCAAGGAGACAAAACACCATCACTGTGGGTAAACAATCTCCACATTGCATTCTGCTTTGGCACAAACACAGGCACAGCAAATGATAATAATGGTCTTTTCTTTCTCTGATCTTCAGAGAATGCGAAACCCAGAAATATTCTTGGGAAGAATTTTGCCTTGCTTTTCTCTGTGAAGAGAAATGTGGGGCTGCAGCAGGGGAGAGGGGCTGCTGTGCTGGACTGTGCCCTGCCCTGCCCCAGTGAGTGACACAGGACTGGGAGAGGCAGGGATGAGCCCTCTGGGATGCTGGGATGGCTCTCCTGGACTCAGGACAAGCCTTCCTAACAGCCCCAGGCTCACTTCCTTTATCTGCTGTCATATGATTGCAAACTCTTCCTTTCATTCTCTGCCTGCTTTCCTTCCTAGGTGAAGTCCATTCATTATTTTTAACTGTATCCATAACTCCTCCTTATCTCTAAGCCCTGCTGCTCCTCCTGCTCAGCCTGATGACATGACTGCACGTGCTCTGCTCTCTGGCAGCTTGGCTGAGCATAAACCCTCTTGCTGCTCCCTTTCCCTGTTCCCATCTGCAGCAGCCAGGTGCTCTGAGGAGGCATTTCTGCCCTGGTATTTTGTTCCTTGTCGCAGACATCTTTTATGGAAAATCTTTCCTTAGGATTTTTCCTCCTAAGAAGCTGAGAGGCCTCAGGAACAAAATGTAACCAATGGTTATCTGCTGCTGTGGGATGCAACAGGTGCATCTGGGATTGGTCTCATGTGGATGTTTCTAATTAATGGCCAATCACAGCCCAGCTGGCTCGGACACAGAGCCCGAGCCACAAACCTTTGTTATCATTCCTTCCTATTCTATTCTTAGCTAGCCTTCTGATGAAACCTTTTCTTCTATTCTTTTAGTATAGTTTTAATATAATATATATCATAAAATAATAAATCAGCCTTCTGAAACTTGGAGTCAGATCCTCGTCTCTTCCCCAGTCTGAAAACCCCTGTGAACACCACCACAGTTCTTGAAGCTGCAGAGGGGTCAGCAGCCTGCCCTACCAACCAAACCCAGACCAAAACATCCTGTTTCCTGCAGCAGCATGTGGGACTTGGCCATCTCTCACCTGAATTTCTCCTGCTCAGCCTTGGGAACCCCTTGGCTGCTCCAGCCCACAAGCAATGGACGCCTCACCCCAGCCTCCTCTTCAGGCTGCTGCTCCCAGAATCAGCTTCATCTTTACTGGATTTGAAGCCTAAATTCTCATAAATCAAACCCACATTCTGTCTCTGAGTTGCCCAAGTTCCTTGTCAGCTATTTTCTTGAAAGCAGTAGGATTCAGGCAATGGGAGTGCTGCTGCAGATGAATCATGCTCAAAGGGTTTGGAATGCTCTGCTTGACCCAGAGTGTAAAAACCTGCATGAGCAATGACTCCAAGCAGAAAACTTGTCAGAAAAATCGATCTGGTTGCCTCCCTGTGTGCAGTATGTTAGCAATGCCCTGGGATAGCAGGGATAGAGGGTGGATAATGAATGGGAGGCTGCACTGAGCAGTCTGAGGCAATCAGCAATTCTCAGCTTTCCCTGCTGCTCAATTTTCCTAGATTGGAAATGAAACACGGGTGGCAAAAGAGCTGGAAGATGCTTTTAAGTGTGGTTCTGGCCTGCACAAAAGGCTCTCTAATGTGGATGTTGCTGTGTATTGTTTCCCAATATTCCTCTCAATTAGTTCTGCTGAGCACAGCACAGTGGGAAAACTGGTTTTATCTCCCTGCCTCCAGCCTTGGCTTTAGCTCAGCCAAAGAGGACTGTCCACTGCTGAGGACCCCCTGCTCCAGAGAGAGCTCCCAGGAGAGCAGGGCTGCAGGAGGAGAGGATGGAGGAGCAGATGAGGATGGCAAACACAGCCCATCTCCTCTCACTGGCACTGCAGCTCCCCGGGCTGCGAGGAGCATGCCGGGCTCCTTCCAGATGAGATGCCACCACCAGGATCAGCAGGCTTTGTGCAGGATTTTGTGATGCTTGGGCTAAATCCCAGCCTTGGAGAGGCCAGCACAATCCCTCTGCTGTGGCTGTGACCTGGGAGGTGCCAGGGCAGGAGCTTGGGGTGGCACAGGGCAGCACAGCCCAGGGTGGCTGCTGGAAGGGGTTGAGGTTCAGTTTGGTGAGTGCAGAAAATGCAGGAAACCCTCTGCAGGCTGGGCTCTGACACCTGGAGCACGGCTGGGTGCTGTCATGCATTCCTTTGTGAGGAGGACGAAGGAGTGCTCTGAGGAACAGCTGGGATTGTCCACAGTCAGTGCCCTCCAGCACATGCTTCCCCTGCCCATCCAGAAAAGTGTCTCTACAAACATCTGGATTCCAGGCTGGACTTGCATTTTCAGGTTCTGGAGGCCTGATTTGTCTTTTTCAGACCATCTCACCAGCCCTCAGTGGTTTTGGAGAGCAAGCACCCTGTTCCTGCATCTTTGCTTTGTTGCTCTCTGAATCACACACACAAACTAATAATAAAGCCATCTCTTCATCCACTATTGTCTTTCTTTAGGAAAAAAAAAAAGACAAATTCGGGAAATAAATGGACATATATGAGCAAGAAACAGCCTTAATGAGATTAATATTCAATAATACACTAATGGGTTCACACTGAGAAGTAAAAAGTATTGTAGGTGTTGGAAAATTCTGTGACATCAGGGAAGAATGGAAGGAACCCAGCTAAACTTAGACCAGTCTGACAAGTGAATTTTTGAGCTGGTTTTGGCTAAGTTTTGCAATCAAGGAATTATATTTGCTGATCCCAATGGGAGATCCATGCAAAAGTGAAGTCAAAAGCAACCAAAAAAAATGTTAACCAGGGCTAGATTCTTACCCCTCCTGGGGTAACCTTGTGTAAAAGGCTGATGTGCATTCACCTGGTGCCCATCACCCGGCTGGTCCCAGAGGATTGCAGGGTGGGCAGCCCTGGCACAGGTGCCCAGAGCAGCTGGGGCTGCCCCTGGATCCCTGGCAGTGCCCAAGGCCAGGCTGGATGGGGCTGGAGCAGCCTGGGACAGTGGAGGTGTCCCCCCAAGTCAGGGGGGAACTGTGTGGTCTTTAAGGTCCCTTCCAAAGCATTCAGTGATTCTGTGAAGATAAAACAGAGGGAAGCAAGAGCAGATAAGATATCAGAGACAGACAGTGTCTGATCTGAGACCAGGTAGGAGGTTGCCATGGCGTTATATAGAGACCCAAACCCTGAGGGACAGCAAAGAAACATCAGAACATGCTGAGCTTCCCTCTTCATTATTTGCTGGCATCGTTCAAGCGCTGGGACATGTTCAGTGGGTTGGACCCTGGGAAAGTGGAGGAGAACCTGGATGCTGTAGGTGCAGAAATCCCATGGACTCTGAGCATGCTGCACATTCACGTGCAAAAGAAATCTCCAGCCACAAAGCTTCAGAGGGTGAATTTAAGGCTTGGAGGCATTACCCAACACTAATTTTCAAGTGCAAAGTAGGCACTTGGGGAATTTGTTTGATTTTCCCCTGGAAGTTTTCTGTCATGTGCAGAGCAACCAGTACAGGACTTTCTGCTGTGGGCAGGGTCCAGAGCTGAGCCCCCAAGGAGCCCTCAGGAGATCATGAAGATGACAAGCACTTGGAAAAGCTGATGTAACAATGTGTCTGTAATTTAAGGGCGAGGGACAGTGAAATTGGGAGATTTGGGATACAGCTTCAGCTCAGAGGAACACAGGGTGTGTGGCTGTGCACCAGGCCACTCTGGGTGGAATTTCTTTGCCATTCCTGGTGGCACTCAGTGGCTTTGTTGCCCATCCCCTGGAGAGGCAGGACACCCATCTTCTGGTCCTGTTGCTAGAAGCTGGATTATCCTTTGAATATTTTGCAGCTGTGGATGTTTTCATGGCTTGGCAGGTCAGGAGGAACATCTCTTGTCTTGACAACTCTGACTTTGTCCTTTATTAGTTCTTCTTCTACTAAGTTTTCCTTAGGAAACTTATATTTGCAAAGAGCCCTGGGGTCCCTGATTAAGCCCAGAATCCCAGTGTTGGAGATTCAGATTAGTCAGAGTCAGCAGTGGGTTTCTGAGTTCCTTCAACCAGAACCAGGATGGGGGGTGTGTCTGCTCTCCTGGCACTGCACTCACCTCAGGGGATGGCTTGTCCAGTCTCCATTGCCCCACACAGATGCCCTTAGGTTTGTTCTGCCAGGAAGATGTGGGACCCCTGATGTGGATGCCCTTAGGTTTGTTCTGCCAGGAAGATGTGGGACCCCTGATGTGGATGCCCTTAGGTTTGTTCTCCCAGGAAGGTGTGGAACCCCTGATGTGGATGCCCTTAGGTTTGTTCTGCCAAGAAGATGTGGAACCCCTGATGTGGATGCCCTTAGGTTTGTTCTGCCAGGAAGATGTGGGACCCCTGATGTGGCTGCCCTTAGGTTTGTTCTCCCAGGAAGATGTGGAACCCCTGGCCATGAGGTGTTGGAGCCTGTCCAGAGCCCAAGAGAATGTCTGTGCTGGGTACAGCTCCAGCCCTGTCTCTTCAGGGGACTCCTGACAGTTTCAGTCCATGGCCAGAGCAGAGCAGAGCATGGGAGTAAACACAATACCCCAGCAGCAAGGGAGAATCCAGTTCCAAATCAGCAGTGAAGGAGAGCATCCATCCTGCCACACGAGAGGTGACTCCACAGAGTACAGGAGGTCCTGCCAAGAGCTTTTCTTGGCTCTTTAGTCAAAACTTCCCTTTGCCTGAATTTCCATTGCTCCTGGGCACAGCATGTGCCTTCTTGGAGCACCCCAAATAACCCTCGCTCGCTACCATCAAGTTATTGTTTCATTTCAATGATATTGGAAGCTCCTCCAGCCCCAGCCAGGGAGAAAGGCTTTCCCTGCTTGCCAGGGGACTATGTAATAGCAGAGCTTTGTGCCAGAACTGCTCCATGGGGGCCAGGAGAGAAGCAGGAGGGACATAATGTGCTTTCCATGAGGGAAGCCCATTCTACCAAGGTCTGCTGGGGCTTGTTCTGCTGCTGGCATGGTTGCCTCTCACAACTCTTACAGGACTTGATAAAGTCAGACAGCTGGATGAAAGAGCATAAATACCCTAAACTTAAACATGCTATTGAGGAGCTGAAGGCAGGACATAAATAACTGCACTCTCGCTTTCATGTTTATCATACAATTGCAACAGGACCATATTTGGAATAAGTATCCCAAAATTTGAATGCAACATGTGATTGGAGTTTATCTGTTGTCATGTTTTGAATAAATATTCAGAAAACTCATTATTTCGGGTATCCCCCTCTTCTCACTTTTTCCCAAATGAGGTGGAGCTAGGCGGTTTGGACACTGCTGGAGCTGTCTTTCATGTTTGCAAAAGTCCTGAGCCCTGGAGCTGAGCACAGCTCACTCTGAGCCATCCAGGAGTCTGGGTCTGTGCAGGGTGAGCCCTGGGCAGCAGCCAGCCCTGCTCCACACACCAGCCCTGGGTGTCCCTGTCCCTGAGGTGTGGTCACCCTGCCCAGCTCCTCCTCTCTGGAGGCCTCACTAGGTGGGTGACAGCAGAGGGGCTTTCCTGTGACAGTGACAAGGGACCATGCTGCGTCCCAAGGGAGGGGGAGGCAGAGCATCCTGCCTCTGCCTGCCTGTGCTGCACAAATTTCCTCTGCACGGGGGCAATGCCAGCCCTGCAAGCTCTCAGGGGGAAGGTGAAACACTGGCATCATTTTACCCTTTGAGTTTTAATAATGTCAAGGGCAAGAGGCCCCCAGCACCACCAGCCATGATCAGGTGAAGCAGAAAAACTTGTCAAAAAACCTTTGAGAAGGACATAACAAAACCAGAGGATCAAGTCAACTGCAGAGATCTCTTTGCACCCAAAGCAGTGTTGTTAACTGATTGTATTCATTTGTAAGAAACTCGGTTCTGTTACTGCGTGGAGGATGCACAGGCTGGTCTGCACCAGCCCTGTGGATGATGTTATCACGGCAAAAATCTGCTTGAAGACAGTCTCTGGGCAACAGAGCTTGCACACCCTGTGGTGGGCATCCCCAGGAGCCAGGTATTGTGTTCATGTAAGCCTTTACTGGTGCTGCTGCCAGTGAAGTGGTCCAGGGCTCGGAGTCAGTGACAGGGTGCTGGGTGACAGGGCTGCTCCAGGGTGTTTTACTCAGGTCTGATGCTGAGGGCTGCTCCAGGCCCACAAACAGCTGATTAGTGCAGTGGTACCTCATTAGGACAATGTGGATTTGATCAGAGCTTGTACCCAAAGTTATCTTTGCAGGGAAATGCAGTGTTGCAAAGTAGCATTTCCAGTAACATTCCCTTTATTTTCCCTTTCACTCTCACTCTCCCTCGATCAGATTTTGGCAGAGAACATTTTGCTTAATTCCATTTACTCCTAAAACCATGAGTTCTGCAATTAATTTCATCTTTCTATTGTCTCAGAAACGTTGGTCAACAGAGAGAATAATCCTGGGCTGGATTTCTGATGTGTGTGGGGGTACCAAACCCCAAACCATGCTGCCAGCATGGGATGCATTAGGGGGGAAATGAAATCTGAGGGCATGGCATGTCTGCCTTGCACGTTTGCACAAGCAGCAGCACACGTGTGCAGCACTCAGTGCCAAGGCTGTCACACAAACATTCACACCCTTCCACATGGCTGCAGGGGGACACAGGCTGTGCTCAGGGCTGCCCACACCACGAGCCCCTGGCTCACACCCCGTCACATTCACATTTTCTGAAAAATCCCTTCACCCAGGATTTTACTCCCGGGAAGCTGAGAAGCCTCAGAGAAAAAGGAAAACAATAATTTGCTTCTCCTGTGTTTTGCTCCTTTGGAATGTGTTTGGAGATTTTGGCCAATCAGTGCCAAGCTGTGGTGGGACTCTGGAGAGAGTCACGAGTTTTCATTATTACCTTTTTAGCATTCTGTAAGTATCCTCTCTGTATTCTTTAGTATATAATAATTTAGTATTCTTTAATATTATATAGTATCATAAAATAATAAATTAGCCTTCAGAGAACAGGGAGTCAGATTCATCATTCCTTCCTTCATCTGGGAGCCCTGCAAATACAATAACACCCAGCTCACACCAGCCCAGCCCCACTCTCGTGTGCCACTGCCAAGTTTCTTCCTAAATATTTTGGGCCCCAGGGTGCTGTGAGCCCTTGTGGCTGATGGCAGTGCTGTGTCCCCAGAGCCTGAGCTGTAAATCCTCATGGACCCTGCTGTGTGCTGAGCTGTAGGAAGCACAAGCTGTGGATGAACAAAGAGTTCAGCTCCTTCTGTCCTGCAGGGAGCCTGCAGGGAGGATGGAGGGGCACAGGACAAGGGGGAATGGCTGCACACTGTCTGAAATTTGGTTTAGATTAGGTATTAGGGAGAAAGCTTGTGGTGTTTGTGAGGGTTTCTAGGATGAGGTGAGAGATGAGAATTTGATTGTAAGTTCTCAGAAGGCTGATATAATATAATAAATATAATATAATATAATATAATATAATATAACATAACATAACATAACATAACATAACATAACATAACATAACATATTATAGTATTATATTATATTGTATTATATTATATTATATTATATTATATTATATTATATTATATTATATTATATTATATTATATTATATGAATGCTATACTAAAACTATACTAAAGAAAGAAAAAGGATACATCAGAAGGCTTCACAAAAATGAATAATAAAAACCTGTGACTCCTCAAAGCTTTGACACAGTTGGGCTGTGATTTATCATTAAATTAAAATAATTCACATGCTGGGTAAACAATTTTTAAATTACATTTCAAAGCAGCTAAACAAGGAGAAGCTGAAGCTTCCTGGCTTCCCAAGAAAAGAAATCTTAGCAAAAAGATATTTCAGAAAATATCATGGTAACCAAAGCTCTGACTGTGAGGCTGGTGAGGCCCTGGCACAGGTTTCCCAGAGGAGCTGTGGCTGCTCCATCCTTGGAAGTGTCCAAGGCCAGGTTGGACAGGTCATCTAGGCAGGAGATGGAAGTGGATGATCTTTAAAGTCCCTTTTAAGCCAGACCTTTCTGTGATGCTGTAATTCCATGATTTTCCATCCTCCTTTCTGCTGGCTGCATGGCTACACCTCCATTTGCTGTGTGACTGAGAACACCAGACTGCAGAAATCTGTCACTCCCTTCTCCCTAATGCCACTGTCCTTTTGCAGATTCCCTCTTCCTCCCATGCAAGGACACAGCAGACAGGACACAGACCCCACTTTCCAGAGACACTCAGGCCTGGGCACAGGCTGTGCTTGGTTGCTCTGTGTGCAGGCTGGGGGGAACATGGAGCATTCTCCTCCATGGGTTATAACCCATTCAAATGCTCCACTCACACACGTTATTAATATTTAGCTGCCCTTTTCTGAAACTGCACCTCTCAGAAGGAGCACTGTGAAGAGGGACACAGAAAGGATTGTGTCCCTGGTGTGTTTCTTTGCAATCTCCACAGAAAGGATTGTGTCCCTGGTGTGTTTCTTTGCAATCTCCACAGAAAGGATTGTGTCCCTGGTGTGTTTCTTTGCAATCTCCACAGAAAGGATTGTGTCCCTGGTGTGTTCCTTTGCAATCTCCACAGAAAGGATTGTGTCCCTGGTGTGTTCCTTTGCAATCCCCACAGAAAGGATTGTGTCTCTGGTGTGTTTCTTTGCAATCTCCACAGAAAGGATTGTGTCCCTGGTGTGTTCCTTTGCAATCTCTACAGAAAGGATTGTGTCCCTGATGTGTTTCTTTGTAATCTCCACAGAAAGGATTGTGTCCCAGGTGTGTTTCTTTGCAATCTCCACAGAAAGGATTGTGTCCCTGGTGTGTTCCTTTGCAATCTCCACAGAAAGGATTGTGTCCCTGGTGTGTTCCTTTGCAATCTCCACAGAAAGGATTGTGTCCCTGGTGTGTTCCTTTGCAACCTACACAGAAAGGATTGTGTCCCTGGTGTGTCTCTTTGCAATCTCCACAGAAAGGATTGTGTCCCTGGTGTGTCTCTCTGCAATCTCCACTGGAAAGGTGCTCTGGTACCTCTCCTTCATCTGTGAGGTCCTGCACGGTGACTCAGCCCCTGCAGGTTCCTGAACATGGAGCTCATTTACTCGGAGCAGCTAACGCAGAACAGAGGGTTGAATTTGTTGACACATCTCAGAGAGATCTCACTGATTAATGTGCTGAATCTCAAACACAGGCTAAGACCATGAAATCCCTAACAGGGGTTTAGATCAGAGATAACGTAATAATACACAGAACTCTTGGAAACATTTTCAAACCATGTAATGTCTATATTCTTAGTGTTCCTGACAGTGCTAATGGAACCAGAAAGTTGACAAGATCTCCTCTGTATTCAATTCCCTGATTGCTTTTAAACCCCTTTTTGTGTAGTCATGGTTCTTCCAGCATCACCTAAATCTTCCAGGCCTACAGGATGTGGGATCTCAAGCCGGAGTCATTTCTCCACTCTCTGTGTCCAGGGATGAGAGGCTGCAAAGGCTGCCCAGAAGGAGATGCCCTTGCACAGGGCAGGGAGGGATCAGCTTTACTGGTGGAAAGGCAGATGAAACAGGCCAAGGGGAGGATGTCAGCTTCATTTCTCATCTTTGGTGTCTCCGTCCTGCTTGTCTGCAGCGTGGGGAGGGGAATGATGGAACGCTGTTTGAGTGCTCAAGGCAGGTCAGGGAATGCTTATCACTGTGCCTCATCCCACAGGGAAAGGCAGATGAGAGCAGACCATGCAGTGATTCATGAAAAAGCTCTGCTTCCCCCTTGTCAGAGCCTTACATGGTGTATAGCTTGCTCCTGCTGCCTTAATCCTTTGAAGATGCTGGGTCAGTTTTTCCTGTTCATCTGGCTTTAGCTGCACGTGCTCTCGGCACACGGAGCTGCCAAATTTCCCTGGGCTCTCCAAAGGGGCAGAAGCAAGGCTTTAATTTATCTGACCCGTGTTTCATTCTTTATTTGTAAAGGGAGAAACAAAAGTGGAAAAGCAGTCCCTGCCTGTTCCCATCCAGCCCCACACGTGCCCAGGCACTCGTGTTTACTCTCTTGAGGGCTCCCAGCAGGCAGCTCTGGGATTTCGTGCTGCAGCACTCAGGAGTATTTTCTCTGGGTTTTGAGGCAGTGAGGGGGAAGGTTCCCGAGCCCCCCTCCGAGTTCTGGCACTGGTGCAGCTGAATGAGCTGCACAAGGGCCCTCCCCAGCAAGGGCTGCGTGTGCTCACAATGGCATGTGCTCTCAGGAAAGCAGCAATCCCTATCCAAACCCCTCACCCAGCTGGCTCCAGACCGTGCTTCACCTCCACCTGGAGCACTGCTAGGTGTCCACTCACTGATTTTATCTGCTTTGCTCTGCTGGGGCAACGATCGCCTTTGCTGATGGGGAGTGGGATGGCTCTGGGACTGACACTCAGCAGGAGCAGCCTCCAGAGGGAGATGCCAGCCTGGCTCTGGTAGGAAAAGCTTCCAGAGGGAGATGCCAGCCTGGCTCTGGTAGAAAAAGCCTCCAGAGGGAGATGCCAGCCTGGCTCTGGTAGGAAAAGCCTCCAGAGGGAGATGCCAGCCTGGCTCTGGTAGAAAAAGCCTCCAGAGGGAGATGCCAGCCTGGCTCTGGTAGGAAAAGCCTCCAGAGGGAGATGCCAGCCTGAATCTGGTAGAAAAAGCCTCCAGAGGGAGATGCCAGCCTGGCTCTGGCAAGAAAAGCCTCCAGAGGGAGATGCCAGCCTGGCTCTGGCAGGAAAAGCCTCCAGAGAGAGATGCCAGCCTGGCTCTGGTAGAAAAAGCCTCCAGAGGGAGATGCCAGCCTGGATCTGGTAGGAAAAGCCCCCAGAGGGAGATGCCAGCCTGGATCTGGTGGAAAAAGCCTCCAGAGGGAGATGCCAGCCTGGCTCTGGTAGGAGCAGCCTCCAGAGGGAGATGCCAGCCTGGCTCTGGCAGGAAAAGCCTCCAGAGGGAGATGCCAGCCTGGCTCTGCTCCCCAGCTGTGCCCTGGCTCCCTGTGGCATCACAGAGCACAGTGAGGGCATCCAGCAGCACCTGGAGCTGCCCAGGAGGGAGGGTGAAATAGGAGCCTCCTCCAGCCAGGTCTCATAAGCTGTTGGAGGTCTATTTCACACCCAAGATAGCTCAGCTACCTTTGGAGGCATAAAAATCAGCAGGATGGCTTCTGTGACAGTGTTGGAAGCAAAAAGGTTTTAATAAAAGGCAAAATAACAGAGAAAAATTACAGAGAAAAACCGAGCCAGATGCAAGAGGTTCTTGCTCCTGGTAAAACACCTCACAAATGCAATTCATTTCCTTGTTCTCTTCTTTTTCTAGTAAATTGCCTAAACAAATCTTTTTAGCTCCTGTCCAATTAGCTATCCTTAAGTTTAAAATAAAGTCCCCCAAACCAACAAAATGCCTTTTTCACCTATTCAAGAGATAAACTTCTAAGGTTCTTTCCTTTTAGAAAAGAAAAAAAAAAAAGAAAAAAAACCACCAAAAACACTATACTAAAGAATACAGAACAGACACTTACAGAATGCTAAAAAGATAATAATGAAAACTCATGACTCTTTCCAGAGCCTCAACACAGTTTGTCCTTAATTGGCCAAAGAGTCAAAACAATTCCCATGAAACCAATGCAACAATCACCTGTGGGTGAACAATCTCCAAACACATTCCAAAGCAGCAAAACACAGGAGAAGCAAATCAGATAATTATTGTTTTCCTTTTTCTCTGAGGCTTCTCAGCTTCCCAGGAGCAAAATCCTGGGCAAAGGGATTTTTCAGAAAATGTGACAGTGACAGGAGGGCACTGCCCCATCCCAGGCTGCACCTGCCAGAGCCTGCAGGGTCCTTGTAGTGGACTTCTTGGCTTTATTGGAAATAATTTTGGTTTTAAAGGTCCTTTTTCTTCATGGGCTGCTCATGAAGAAAAGGGCAGCTTGGTTCCTCTGTTGCAAAGCTCTGAACCCTCCTGGCCCCATCACAGAGCCTGCAGACTGAAACGTGCTTGAAATACAAAATGCAGCAGCACCTGTGCACTGACAGTGACAGAACCAGCGGGGAAACAGGAAAAGGGATCCCAAATTTCACCTGGACAAGCTCGAGAAATGCCACTGGGAATCTCATGTGGTTGCACAAGACCAAGTGCAAGGTGCTGCATGGAGATTGAGGCAAGCCAGGTTTGGGGTGAGTGCTGCAAAGTGAGGCAGAGCTCTCCCAGTGCAGCTGGGTCAGGGAGCTCTGGCACTGACTTTACCTGTGCTTGCCTTGCTCACCTTCCCAGCCTCAGCCCAGCCCCATGGCACTGGTTTTATTTACCTGTGCTCACCTTGCTCACCTTCCCAGCCTCCCTCCAGCCCCATGGCACTGGTTTTATTTACCTGTGCTCACCTTGCTCACCTTCCCAGCCTCTCCCCAGCCCCATGGCACTGGTTTTATTTACCTGTGCTCACCTTGCTCACCTTCCCAGCCTCAGCCCAGCCCCACAGGGCCCTGCAGGCTCTCAGGGAGGAGGTTTGGAACCTGCTCCCCATTCAGGGAACACCTGACCCTGCCAGCAGCACTCTCTGTGTCCTGTCCCATCATGGTCCAGCCCCCCAGCCTGCCCCAGGACAAGCTCAGCCCCATGCCCCTGAGAGCCTCAGCTCTCATCTCCACCTCAGGAGCACTCAGGGAACAGGGAAGGGACAAAACAGGGCAGGAGGTGTGTTCAGGATTCTCAGGGATACCTTAGGAGCAGATAAATCACAGAGTTCTTCTGGGGCCAAAGACAACCAGTTCTCAAGCTCTGAGGTTGCACTACCCTCCAGGAGCAGCAATTGGCCTTTCCTGGCTCCTTCTCCCTGCCTGGTTTTCCCACAAGTTCTCTGCCACTTTCTGTGCTAAAGCCTCTGGTTTATGCCAAACCTCATGTCTGCTGCAGTGCATTTCACAGCCAGAGATTGGGGGTTTGACTCCTCAGGTGGTGAGTTCTCTGCATTATTGTCAGAGAACGTTGTGGTTTCCATTTTTTCCAGTCTTAGGAAATTTTGGGGCCTGCAGAGAATGGAAACTAAATTTGCTAGACCAAAAAATTCTGGGTTTTTTCCTAGCAGAATAATCACCATATAAAATACCCCAGTGACAGTCTCCCAGCCAGGCACTGCATGGGTTCAGCAGCACATCACATTGGGGAACAGCCTTAGGGCAGGATTTGGGCCTCAGCTTCTCCCTGGAGCTCTGAATGCCCTGTAAGACATTGCCCCATGCAGTCAACACGGCAATAATTAATACAATTTACAAAAAGTTGGGTCCTGGGAGCACTACTGGTGCTGCTGTGGTGATAGTGTTGGCCATGACAGGAGAGACCTTGGCAGAAATAACATTGCTGATCGGATGAATGGGATTAAATCTTAGTTTGAGCTGATCCTGGAGTGCTGGGAATTGGCTGTGACACCTCAACATGAATCATGCCCATGGGAAGTGGGCTCCTGCTCCTGCTGGGAGTGCAGCAGCTGGGAACCATGGGCAAGAGTGGAGAGCATGAGTTTGTCATGGGTCCAACCCACTGAAGTCACAGTGAAAGGGACAAGGGGAATGCCAGGATGTCCCAGGATGGAGAAACTGATGGCAGGAGAGACCATGGCTGGAAAAGTGCGTGCAGATCCTGCTGCCTGCTTCAGGAGAGACACATTCATTGATCTCTGGACATAAATCTGGGGAAATTCCAGGGATTGAGAAGATCTGTTCTTGACTCTTTAAGCTAAAGACCTTTGCTGGCAGAAGAACAAATGGGTATAGACTGGTTGTTATGAATTCAACCTGAGAATGAGGAAATACAGTCAGGAGTGAGATACAGGAACAGCCTTCCCTACAAACAGAGGAGGCTGCTCCAATTCCCTGACAATGGAGACCATGGGCTGGAGAATAGGAGCACATTGCTGTGTGCAGGGGCAGCTCCAGCCCAGTGACCCCTTCTTTGCAGAAGCAGCCCCGTGTCTGGCTCATCTGGTCTCGGGTTGCTGTTGTTATTGCTGCCCCGAGATGTGCAGGGTGTCTCTGCTTTGGCCTGTGCAACTGAAGAACGAGTCTGGACTCTTCACTTTTCGGTCTTGAGGTTGTTTATTAATTCTCATCTATAAAATTTTCTTTCTGCTCAGCAGGGCAGCCACAGGCACTCTTTGTGTTGTCCTTTTACACTACAAACTACGTATAACATATTTACACTTCATTCCCAATACCATCACCTGTGTCAGAGAATGCATTTCTACTCTAAACCAACCCCAAAGTGCCAACAGCACTGCAGAAAATGGAGAACAAGAAGAAGAAGAAGAAGAAGAAGAAGAAGAAGAAGAAGAAGAAGAAGAAGAAGAAGAAGAAGAAGAAAGGCTGGACACGCCCAAGTTCCTCCATCTTGTCCCCATAACCCCCATACCAAAAATCCTAAAATCTACATTTTCACCCTGTGATCATTTTGTTATTACACCATTCAAACCTGTGTGACTTTCACATCCTCATACAAAGCTGGGAACTCACTCCAGGGGTCAGAATCCAATCCCCAGGTGTTCTGGGCAGCGTGCCAGGGTCTCTGAGCCCCCGGGCAGGGTCCTCAGCAACTCTGGACATGCAGAGGGATGCGCTGAGTTCTGATAATCTGGGCACAGGGGATTACCAAGAGCTGAGGACAGCTGAAGCAAAGGCTCTGCTTATCAGCCCTTCCTCTGAAATGCTGTGTTTGTTTTGCTCAACCTTTGGTCTCCCAGCACACACTGAAGTCCAGTTTTTCCAGGCCAGGAGTTGCTGGGTGCTGAGGAGAGGCAGTGTGCAGCCAGAGGGACAGACTTTGCTCAGTACTGACATTCCAGCTCTCTGTGCCTCAAAAGCAGCAAGTGCTCTCTCAGAGTTAATTTTTGTACCACACAGGCACACAATGGTCCTTGTCAGGGCACACAGGGTGTGTGTGCCACATGCAGCTCCTGCAGCTGGGCACCCTGGGCATCCCCTGGGCATCCTGGGCATCCCTTGGGCATCCCTGGGAATCTCCTGGGCACCCTGGGCAGCCCTTGGGCATCCTCTGGGCATCCCCTGAGCATCCCCTGAGCATCCTGGGCATCTCTGGGCAGCCCAGCTATGCACAGCCCAGGGAACCTGAGCTTCACCTCCAAGGTGTGCAGAGGGCTCAGCCACAGGCTCAGCAATGGATAGAGGGAGAGACAAGCACAAGGGAGCTCAGCAAATCCTCCTTATCACACATCTGGAGCAGAGAAGAGGCAGGAGCAGGGGGAAAGAAGGATGTGCTTGTGACACATCAGTGCGGGGTAGTGACAGCTTCTCTCACGCTGAGGAGCTTTTAACCCCCCTCTCCTGGTGGGACCCAGCAAGTCTCCTCACACAAGCACTTGGCAAGGGGCAGCTCAGAGCTCCCAGAGCCAGGAATCCAGCTGCTCCCCCAGAGCTCTGCCAATGTGCCCTTATTCACCAGCAGAGAGCTGAAACCACTCTCCCTGCACTTGGCTCCTTGCTGGTGTTCACATGGTGTGACTGACAGCTTAAATCATCTGCCATTGTTCCTGCTCCCTGCCTGCATGGCTTTTCAACAGGACACCCAAAAATACACTCTGCTTGGGCTTTTCAGAGCAATATTCACTCGGGGGTGAGTGTGCACGTCTGTGCCTTGCTGCAGCCACTTGTCCCAGCGAGGAGCAGCCGTGCGGTGCTCGCCAGGAACCCCAGCACTGCCAGCAATCCCAGCTAGCTGCACACCACGCCGTGCTGAGCACACAGCCTGGCACAGCTCCTCTCTTCCCTCCCTCACTGCCTCCAAGGGGTGCTGAGCAACTGCTCTGAGCACCAGGGGGTGAAGCACTCTGCAAAACCTGACCTGGTTCATTTAGGAGCTTTGTGATCCCTGCTAGCAGCACATCTCCCCATGGCTGGAGGGTTGCTGTGAGCTTTGTGCAGCTTCTTTCCAAATGGGCTGCACAGGAGGGGAGGGACAAAGGGACAAAGGACACCTGGATGGCCCAATGCCCCCCAGGGGTAGAGGGCATCCTGTGAATCTGCCAATCCCTTCTGGAACGCCAGGACTGACGGACAGTGCTGGGAGGGGAAAGGAGAGGTCACTGACATACCTGGCATGGAATTATCAGGGGAGGGACCCGAGGTTCTGAGGTAAACCCTGAAATCACAACACAACAGCAAAGTGAGTGGCAGGAGCCCTGCTCCTCTCACCCATCATCTTCATCTGGAAACGTTCCAGTCTGTCTCTCCTGAGGCTTCAAGGAGCAGGGGCTGGTCCCTCTGGGTCCTGGCAGGGAAAACAGGGAGCCACCTTTGTATAAGCTCAAACTGGTGATCAGTCCTGCTTGGTGGTCAGTGGTGTGCTGATGGCCCAGGTGAGGCACAGAGCTCCTCTCCAGGCATGGAAAGGAAGCAGAGCAGTGCTGACTTTCCAAGGAAGTGCTGTGTGAGTTCCTGGGAACTGCTGTGGAACATCCTCAGGACAGGCTCTGCTTTGAGGGAGTGCAGAGACAGGACAGACACAGGCTGGCAGGGGAACCACAAACACCTCCAACAGCATAGCCAGGGACAAGAAACCCATCTCAGCATCTTCTTCAGCATAGCCAGGGACAAGAAACCCACCTCAGCACCTTCTTCAGCATAGCCAGGGACAAGAAACCCACCTCAGCACCTTCTTCAGCATAGCCAGGGACAAGAAACCCACCTCAGCACCTTCTTCAGCATAGCCAGGGACAAGAAACCCATCTCAGCACCTTCCTAGAGCAGCATGGAGGGGCTGGCCAGCAGTTTTCACTGGTGGATGCCTCCTAATTCAGAATTTGACCTTGAGATGGGTTTGAGCCAGCAAGGCTTTGGGTGAGTGAGGAGGGCAGGTAAGCACAGAGCCCTGGGCACACCGTGGCTGCAGCTCTGTGAGGGTCACTGCCCTTGACAGCTGCTTGTGCCTGCACTCCTGGTGGCCTGGCAGCAGCAGGAACTCACACCTGGGATCAGGGCTGAGGGCTGGGTCAGCTGCTGGGGCTCATCCTGCCCACCCTGCTGCGTGTCCGTGAAGCTGCTGCGCTCCTGGGACAGAATGTGCAATCCAGGGCCAGCTGAGCCTCCCAGGGCTGCAGGGAGAGGGGAAAGCTGCCCTTTAGCAGGAGCTACAGCAGCAGGTGGGGCTGGGCTGCCTCTGCCAGCGTGGGATGTCCCAGGCAGCTGCTGCACAGAGCTGGAAGAGGGGCTGTGAGTCCCCACTTGTGTCACGGTGGCATTTCCCCTGGCAGCCCGGGCTGACAGGGCTCCCCCTGCCCATTCCCAGGTGCTCAGGGGATCAGCACCTTGCAAACCCTGCCTGTGTTTGCAATCTGCTGAGGCAGGCTTCATTGGCAGAAGACTCAGGGCAGGCTTTGCACCCTGGGGCATTCAGGCAGGTGATTCTGTACCCCTGACACATCCACCCTGCTGAGGTGGGGGAGCAGCACGTCTTGGAAACTCGAGGGCAGAGCAGTGCCAGGTCACAGTGCTTGGGTTTTTACTGGAGACAAGGAAAGATCCAGTTCTGCTGTCAAATCACCTCTGAAGGGAATTCAATCATCTCTTTCCTGAAAGTGTCTCACTCCCCCTGGTGAGAGGGAAGGTCCTGAGGAGTTTGGATTCTGCACATCATCAGGGCAGGATGATGTGCAGAATGACCCATCTCAGAGCAGGAGAGGGCTCACAGCCCTCAATTATCTCAAGTAAAGCCAGGAAGTTCAATGTGAGAACCCCACTGCTCACTGTCCCCGTTACTGACTGACCCCACTGCTCACTGTCCCCATTGCTCACTGTCCCCACTGCTGAGTCCCAGCTCTCTTTCCAAGCAGGAATTCCCTGTCCCCAGGGCTGCCCATGCTCCCAGCACAGCTCAGGCGTCACTTCAGGGACCTTGGTGGCTCTAACTGAGGGCAGCCCCCCCGCAGTCCCTCTCAGCCTGTGGTTCCCCCTGCACAAACCAGTTCCTCTCTGGGAGCTGAGCCCTTCATGCTGCAGCGTGCCAGCCAAGGTTCCCTGTGAGCTCAGCTCTGTCTGCTCACAGCACACACAGCTCTGGGACCCAGCCAGTCCCCTGCCCCTTCTCCTTGGCACCAGCCAGGAGGAGCTTATTTGCTTCTGTCGAGTTTTTCAGCATCCAGTTTTCATCCTGTCTCGTTTTTCCTCCTCCTCATTCTCCCTAGGGATTCACTTAGCGCATTCTTTAGGCGGCATTTTTGTCACTTGCTTGCACCTCTGAGCACACACTCTCACACACAAACACACACTCAAATCAGAGTTAGTAATAAATAAAACTATTCCTTTCAAAACAAAAAATCATTCTTGTCAAGATTCCCATCTATAAATACCTCTGAAAAGGACAAGAAAGTTTAGCTTGGCATGAAAATGTGGGTACCATGAGGAATGCCATTTTTCAGTGCTACCAGAAGGGGCCCTGCAATAGATGCATGCCATGGGCACAAACCTCCTGCCCAGAATACGTGCCTCTCCTGTGCCTGCCTTTGCTCTCTGACCTCTACATTGGGCATGCCTGGGAAGCAAAAGCTGCAGAAAGCTGCAGGGAGCTCCAGGCAGTGTGACTGGACAGGCAATGGTTCACAAATTCCAGAAAAATGCCTTCTACAGTGAGGTAACAAGAGCAGGAGGCAGACCATGACGAGGGACGCCCCCACGCCGAGGAATTTCCCATCGCAGGAGATGGAGGGGCAGCAGGCCAAGAAGGGACTTGCTGGGGAGGGACTTCCCTGAGCTGGCAGGGGACAAAGGCAGGTTCCCTGAGCCTCTGTGCCAGCCACTGCTTTCTCCTAAAGCGTTCTCCAGCTGGAGGTGCCCCCAGAACCCTGTGGCCCTACACTCTTGGCTGCTTTCTGATCTGCCCTCCAGCAGCCCCTGCCCTCTCCAGGGCAAGGCCAATCCTTCTTGCACCTTTGCTGGAATTTCCTGCTCTCCAGACACAGATTCATCCCTCCCCACAGCACATCCAGCCTCTCAGAGCCCTCCCCAGCCCTGCTCCCACACCCTGCAGGAGCAGGCTGGGGGGCTCAGGACATGGCTGGCTGCTGGGGCTGTGTTTGTGGAAGGCCAGTTCCTGGCTGGCTGGGTGATACAGCTTCCACAGGCACCTGGGTACCCCCAAGCCGTGTGTGAACAGCAGGAGTTCACCCAGCTTTGCTCCTCAAAGGGCTTCTCCTTCCCCAGGTGGCTGCCCTGGTGCCCCAGTGTCTCTGGCACACCTCAGGGCACAAAGCAGAATGCCAAGGGCTCTCTCATCCCCTGCACTCCAGACACCACACTGGGGTCTGTGGCAGCAGAACAGCCCCTCCTCCCTCTTATCAGCTCCAGGGAAGAGCCCCATCTGTGGGGGCTGTGGGGAAGCTGATAGTGAGGCCCTTAGGTCAGGCCATTTCTGAACAAAGCCCCCTATCTCAGCTCAAAATCCTTTCCCATTCTGGGCTCTGAAGCCATGTCTGGAGAGTCTGAGCACTCTGGGCAGGAGACACATTTGGCTAATCTCTGGCTGTGGCTGGCTGCTCAGAGCACAGCTGACACCTGTCAAAGTGATAGCAGAGGTGGCTTCCCAAAGAGGCCTGTCCTCCAAACCCTCCCAGGCTCAGGGCAAGCAGGAGCCAGCAGCCCTTAGCCCTTATCTCCCAGCTCTGCTGAGAGGAACCTGAGGTGTGTGAAGGCAGCTTTATCTCCCAAAGTGACAAAATGACTCCAATAAATAAGCTACTGGGCTGGGGAAGGACCCAAATGTGTTTCTGGGACGTGTTTTGAGCCAGCACAGCTCAGAGCTGAGCTGGGAGGAGCTGATGGAGGAGTGCAGTGTCCTGCCAGTGCAACCCTTCCTCACAGCCCACAGAGCACAACAGGACCAGGGCACAGAGCCAAAGTGACCCCTTGGAGGGCAGGGTGACACTGGCTCATCCAGAGGCTGGCACAAAGATGTTGGTCAGGAAGATGAGGATGGAGAGGTCACCCAGACAACTCTCACCTTTCCTTTTTGGTCAAATCCTGTCTGCTCTTCCTTCCTGACCATGAGAACCAGCCAGGTGTCCCATCAGAGGGAAAGGCTCCACCACACACCTCTGTGTAGTGGGACAGGGACAGACCGAGATGTAGGCCCTGCTCTGGGACGGTCAGGAAGATGAGCCTGGAGGGGTCACCCAGACAACTCTCACCTTTCTTTTTTGGTCAAACCCTGTCTGCTCCTCCTGTCCTGAGCAAAAGAACCAGCCAAATGTCCCATCAGAGGGAAAGGCTCCACCACACACCTCTGTGTGGTGGGACAGGGATGGACAGAGATGTAGGCCCTGCTCTGGGAGGGTCAGGAGAATGAGCCTGGAGGTGTCACCCAGACAACTCTCACCTTTCCTTTTTGGTCAAACCCCATCTGCTCCTCCTGTCCTGACCATGAGAACCAGCCAGGTGTCCCGTGAGAGGGAAAAGCTCCACCATACCCCTCTGGCCCGGGATGTGGGGTTGCTGAGCTGCTCTCCAGGCCCTGCTCTGGGAAGGTCAGGAAAATGAGCCTGGAGGGGTCACCCAGACAACTCTCACCTTTCTTTTTTGGTCAAACCCTGTCTGCTCCTCCTGTCCTGAGCAAAGAACCAGCCAAATGTGCCATCAGAGGGAAAGGCTCCACCACACACCTCTGTGTGGTGGGACAGGGATGGACAGGGATGTAGGCCTTGCTGAGCTGCTCTCCAGGTCCTGAACTGGGAAGGTCAGGAAGATGAGGCTGGAGGGGTCACCCAGACAACTCTCACCTTTCCTTTTTGGTCAAACCCCATCTGTTCCTCCTGTCCTGACCATGAGAACCAGCCAGGTGTCCCGTGAGAGGGAAAAGCTCCACCATGCCCCTCTGGCCAGGGATGTGGGGTTGCTGAGCTGCTCTCCAGGCCCTGCTCTGGGAGGGTGAGGAAGATGAGCTTGGAGGTGTCACCCAGACAACTCTCACCTTTCCTTTTTGTCAAATCCCATCTGCTCCTCCTGTCCTGACCATGAGAACCAGCCAGGTGTCCCATCAGAGGGAAAGGCTCCAGCACACACCTCTGGCCAGGGATGTGGGGTTGCTGAGCTGCTCTCCAGGCCCTGCCCTGGGAGGGTGATGAACGTCAGCCCGCAGAGGAATCCAGCCACAGAGGACGGGCAGTACCGTACCCAAGCCGTCATCTCCCTCTTTTAGCTCTTCCCAGCTGCTTCCCTCCTTCTCCTGCACGAGGGAAACTGGTGACCAGCGCCCCAGGGTCAAGGCCATGCTCAGAGGAGCAGGCAGTCCTGCCATGTCCTGATTATGTCATTGGAAGCCAGAAAGAAAACCAGGTTTTTCGCATTTTTTCCCCAAATGTCATTTCCATTAGGTCGTCTGCTTCAGCCAATTTAAGCTCTCAGCAGAATTCCCACCAAATTTTATATCAACTATTTTAGGGTAGGGTTTAAAAAAGTGAAAGAGTTTGACTAATTTTAAACCCAGCGTTCCCGAGGGACACTTAACAAAACACACAACGTCTAAAAACCTTTGGAGTTTCAAGGAGTTCAAAATAACATTCCAGAAGGGATCTTTAGAAAAATGTTCCTGCACCGGTCCCGTTCCCGCCGCTGGGCTGGGCCCACTCCCTTTAATATCCCACATTTGTTTTCCATTTAGCTATCAAACCTACATTAAAATAAAATCTCAGAGTAAATGAAATCAAGCTAACCTGCCTCCTTTCATTTCCAGAATATTTAAGGCATATTAAAGGAGCAGAGCCTGTCTGTTTTCATTGCCAGGGGGGTCAGGTAGCTCATGAGCTGCCCCTCTGAGCCCGTGGGATGGAGCCAGGGCTGAGCACACCTTTGCTTTCTCTCATCCCAACCCTCCTGCTCTGCACCACTCCAGGAGAGAAGTTCTGACTGCCACAGGAGGATTAAATATTGAAATACAGGTGATAGAAGCTGCCCAATGGACTGTGCTGGTGGAAATCAAACACTAGTCCAGTATTTTGAACCCAAATTATTCCTCCCAATGAGGCCAGACAGGATTGTTTGGCTTTGAAGCTGAGCACGTGGACAGTAGTGGATGGTCTACAGGTTGAAAACAGTGTAGATACTTCTTTTTTTCATTAGTGGCTTAGAAACTGAAAAGGCAGCTACAAAATGGTGAATACATCCCTGCAGATTCAAAAATTGTTGTTATTAATTTGCATCTCCACCGTAACAACAGACTGTTAGAACTGAAATACAGATGGGAATTTCATAGCTTCTCAGAAATGAAGCAGGAATTGGCCAATGGGCCTTAGCAGTAGCTACAAGTTTTTCAGCACGAGGCATCTCAAAAGTATTTTAACCTTACAGTACTTTTCTGTGCTATGCTTTAATCTCGAGGAAACATTAAAAAAAAAAAAAAAACAAACACAAAAAACCCAACAAACAATAAAACCCCACCAAATATATATATTACATGACTAAGATAATAAGCACAATCAGTAACATATATAGAAACAGAAGCCTTGGTTTTTAACATTCAACCTTGTCTTCTCAACACACTCTCTAAAATGGAAATGTTTCCCTATCTCCACTTTGAGATGGAGGGAATCCATAAATCTTATTTTACACTGAGCCAAGGACTCTGTGAAGCTCCCTCTGTACCTTTTGTCTGGAGAAACTGGACGTGTTTAGAGATGGTTTTATTAAAAGAGGCTTGGAAGGAGTTTTTTAAATCACCCTGCTTGGCAACCTGACAAAATTACCTGTGCTGGGCCCAAAATAAAAGCACCCTCTCGCTTGCAGAATCCCATACCCTTATATAAATGTCAAAAAACTTCTCTCACTTGACAAAAAAATATTTGTTTCTTTATTAGTGCTCCCCTCACTCACTCTTGCCCCTTTCTCACACCTTTGCCCAGGTTACCCAGTGGCAGGGCTGGTCCCCAGCTCTGGGGATTGTTTGGGGGTTAACTCCTGAAATTCCATGTGGGAATGAGCCTCATCCTTGTACAACGTCACCAGCACCCTTCTGGTGATGGCAGCCCTTTGAAAGCCATTTTACATTGTCTTAATCTGTGTGGTGGGGACTGATACTGACCATGTGAGAAAGAAGTTTTATTTTAGTTTATTCCTAGTTTCATTTTATTATTCCTAAATTTATTTTAGTTTATTCCTAGTCTTCATAGTATGGATGTCCTTCAACTCAAACATTTAATTTTTAGCTTTTTTTTTATATATATAAAAGAAATAAAAATTAAGAATTTGTATGAGTCAACATCTGCCCAGAGAGCATTTGTTAAAATATTAACTGTACAAGTAGCTCAATACAAAGATTTCCCTCTTTCCATGAACAGCAGACAACATTTCTTTTTGTCAGCAAAGATATTTCAGATTTATTGAAGCATAGTAGGATAGTCTGTGTCCCAAACATACAAACAAAACTATAAATAGTTCAGGAAGATAAGAAAAGTATCTTACGTAAATACTCAGCCTAAAATGAATCCAGAATCCAGGAATCCTTCCTTGCTCCCCACTATATTTAACATTTCCAGATGTGTCTGGATGACCAGTTTGGGATTAGGGGCCCACTCCTCAGAGACAATAAACTGGAATAAAAGTCCTATATATAAATAAATAAATCTACTTTTCTACAGCTGTCCCTGTCCTGATCAAGCATTTGCTATTTCACAACAGAGATGGTTTTCACTGGATTCTGCCTGTCCTGTAGATCATTGCCAGGCAGTTTCCTTTTCTTATTGCGGCTTCCAACTCTTTGATCCTTTTGGACCACCTGGTCCTGTGGTATTCAGACTGAACCGACTCAGATGTTGCAGTGGACCAAGGGCCTCAATGATCTTCACATTGTCACATTATCAGTGATCTTGGTCAGGAAAAAATATCACACCGTGCAGCCTGTGACAGGAGATGAAAACTGAACTCCACATCTGATTTTTAATCTAATTTTTAGTCCAGTCAGGAAGGACGAATGCAGCTTTCAGAGGTTACAGCAGGGGCTAAAGGCATTCCCTGCTTGTCCCATGACTGCCACTCCACCTGCCCAGGGAGGAACCACATCCCACAGCCAGCACAGGTTCTGTGGCCTCCTCAAGGAGTCTCTTCCTTCTCAACCAGAGATGTGAGGCTCTGAAAAATCCCTTAGTACTTTCAAGGAAAATAAAAAGGGGGAAAAATAGCTAATTTCTAAAAAGAAGTTTGCAAGAAACAAGAGATCATAAACCAGGCACATTTGGCTCATTTTCCCTCAGAACTAGAAGGCTTTCTAGAGAATGATTTTATTTCCTGCAGTTTCCCCTTCATCTGCTTTAGAGTGGCAGGTCTGTGTTCACACAGCACCTCAGAGACCTTCCCAAAGAGCTTTCCTGTTTGTTCCCAAGGCAGCAGCAGGCACTCCTGTCCCCAGTGCTGGGATATTTTCTGGTTGCAGAGCTGAACACACAGCCCGTGTTTGCGCTGCTCGGGCTCTAGCAGCACCTCTATTTCTCATCAGTCAGGAAAAAAACAAACATAAACATCACAAGGTTATATACAGCACTGATTTCTATTTTTGTCATCTTTAAAATAGTAGGTAAGTCCTGTAGTTCTATCCAAGTTGGCCCAATTCCTCTTTTTGTTTGTTTGGCGTTTCATTATTTTGGAAGAAATGTGCTGGTGATTTTGGGTCTTTGCTGCAGTGCTGTGACCAAGTCTGTGCTTGGGTTATTCATCTCCAAGTCCGTGTTTTGCAAAGTTTGGCATCTGCATGCCCCTCCCCATCAGGGAGAATGTGAAAATCTCTGCTTTCTCTCCTCCTGGAGTAGCACAGCACGAGGGGAGGCTGCTGGAAGTGGGGTAAAGCACCAGCTCTTCACAGCTCCTGAGCAGACAGTGACTGGTGGAGGGAGACAGCAAAAAAAAAGGCTTGTGAGGGGGATTTTGGCAGCAAAACAAAAGGCTTGTGAGGGGGATTTTGGCAGCAAAAAGCCAGTGCCCTGTGGAGAACGCAGGGTGCTGGGGAGGCTGGCAGCTCCTGGGCTGGAAAGGCAGATGCTGAACAGAGCCGTGCGTGAGCGGAGCTCGCCGAGCAGCGAGCCAAGGTGCAGGACAGTAGCAGCCTGGAACTTTATAAATAAACAGCACGTGCAGATGGCAACAAGCAGATTCCTGTTCCTGCCCCAGGTCTGCGTGGCTGTGCAGGAGGAGATGATCCCCAAGGCTGCTGTGTGCTGTAAGCTCAGCACCACAGCTCGCTGTCCTGCTGAGCAGGCAGAGCCCTGCAGAAGTGCAGGTTCTCTGGTTTTCAGCATGGTCTGGTGTCAGGAGCAGAGGTTTGGGCTGGAGCAGGTCTGTGTGTAAGAGGGAGCTGGCTCCTGTTCTGCCCCAAAGCACCATGGCCATGTTCATGTATTCCTGCCAGAGGGGACACTGAGGAACAGCAGTGAAAGCTCTGGGCTCAGGTGTAAGGGTGAAACAGGGCGAGGGCAGGGCACTCAGAGCATCAGTGATGGGGCCAACCTCTCCATGAGAACAGGGCTCAGATGTAAGGGTGAAACAGGGCGAGGGCAGGGCACTCAGAGCATCAGTGATGGGGCCAACCTCTCCATGAGAACAGGGCTCAGGGTGAGCAGAAGAAAGCCCTGTCCTGAGAGCAGCAGGTGGGATCAGCGTCTGTGCATCCCCGTGCCTGAGGCACTCAGCTGAGTCCAGAGGTCACCTGGGTGGGGAGGGCTGGCAGTGCTGCAGGCACAGTCCTCCAGGAATCTGACAGTTTGAGTGAAATTTGGGATCCATCTGCACCCTCTTCCATGGCCAAGGCAGGCAAGCAATGGCATAAGATTCAGGGAAATAATGCATCTAATCCGCCTGAGTAATGCTAATGCAAGCCTCTTGATTAGTGTTTAGAAACCAGGCAAACAATTGATTTAAAATAATTGGTAAATTATGATTAAATAAAAACATTTATACAAAAGAGTTTGTCATTGATATGGTTAAATAAATATTTGTAGAAGTAACTTATACTTGGCCCGGTGCCTGGGCGATGAGCTCTCTTGGGCTGGCTGTGGTTTCATTTTAATAAAGACCAGAAGGCATTCCAGGAATACATAATGCTCCCAGCCCATCCCATGGATATCTGGGGCTTTAGCTCTGCTCACCACTAACCCAGGCCCAGCTTTGCTTTGTGTCCCTCCCTAGTGCTTGTCCCTGTCCTTGGCTGGGGCTGAGCCCCCAGAGCAGGGGCTGTGCCCAGGCGGCTCCGTGGGGATGCAGGTGGGAGCATCAGCCTGGTGGGAGCTGAGATGGGGCAGTGCAGGCTGCTCTGCGGGGAAGCCTGGAGCTCTGGAGCTGCTGCAGGGCTTAGAGCAACACAGCTCTTATCTGTCCCTGCTCAGTGGGAGATTTCCAAGAGCTTTACAGAGGGGTTTGCCTCATTATGGCCAGTTGGAGATAAGGAAACCGAAGGGAGACGTGACTTGCCCAAAGTCCTGCTGCAGAGGGAACAGAAGCCAGGTCACCCCTGGCCAGGCCCTATGGAGCCTTCTCAGCTCTCATGGTGTTTCAGACTCATCCCACTCAGCTCCACAGCCTGGCAGTGTCTGCACTGCCTGGGCATGCAGCTGCTCCATGGACCAAGGGCATCCATGCAGCCCCTCTAGCACCTGTGCTCCCTGAGAGCACCGGGTGGGATCTGGAACAGGAGCTCTGCAAACACCCACAGAGTGAAGGCTGAGGGGACACAGGTCAGCAAAATGGGTTATCTGGGGCCTGAGGGGGATACTGGCACTGCCATGGCTTCTCTCCCTCATTTCCAGGCAGTCACCAGGGCTTGGAGCAGCCAGGCCAGGCACAAAACCCTTCCTGCCTGCACTGGCCACCCAGAAAGCAGCCAAGGGCTCCTCACTGCTACAAAACACACCAAGCTTGGCCTCACACATTCCTCATTGCCCTCAGCACTGGTCATGCAGCTGCTCTCACCAGTCCAGCTGGCTGGGGAGTCGTAGGGACATCACCCTGCTCTTGGGGACATCACCCTGGCCCCAGCCTCACCCTCCTCATCCTCTGGCAGAGGCTTCTGAGCCTGGGGGGTGAGGGCTGCCTGGAAGGGGGGCGTACTTGGCTGGCAGTAAAGGCAGGAGAGCCCCTGGACAGCACTCAGAGGTATCCAGCAGCACAGCCTGGGGTGCTTGGACCCTTGCTGGGGTGAGCAGGGCACAGGCAGCCAGCTCTAGGCTTGGTTTGCACCATGCACGAGGCACTGGTGAGGTGGAGGGAGGGAGGAAGTTCCTGCTTTGCTGGGCTGCAGCATTTGAGGCTTGCCCCAGGCAGCCCCTGAAGGGGAGCTCAGCACCTGAGAGAGACCAGAACAGCCACGGGTGGGAGAGAAGTCCCCCTGAAGGGAGCAAGTCCCCAGCTCCATTAGGAAACCATGCCCAGAATGTCATCTCTAGTGGATTAAAATAGAAATGTGCCTGCCCCAGCTGTGAGACACAGAAATTCACAGTCCCACTCACTCAGCTGTGCCCACAGGGAATTCTCAGAGCCCGTCCCAGCTCTCCCTCCGACAGGGACTGGGGACCAGACTCTCCACTGCCTGTGAGTGCTCACCAGGGCCACGCTCAGGGCATGCAGTGCTGCTGTTCTGGACCTCCCAGCGAGGCCAGAGCCCTGACCTTGGTGTCCCACCAGAGCCATGAGTCAGGAGGCAGCTACTGGTGTCTCCCACCCCACATCCCATCCCTGGCCAGCATGGGCTGTGTCTGGCCTGGCCCTTCCCTCTGCTCTGCATGGACAGAGGAGGTCCCTGAGTGCCTTGAGCTGCTGCCAGCACAGCCCACTTGACCTGAGCACAGTGCTGCAGCCCCAGGGAGAGCATCACCCCCTCCCTCCTGCTGACCTCCCTCAAACCAGCTCAGACCCTGAGCCTTTAACTCTTCCTTCACCTGCTCTGATCCCCTCTGCCCTCTCCCCGAGGCTCCTGGAGTTGATGGAGTGGCTGAAGGACAGACAGGAGTGACAATCTGCCCAGAGCCAGGCAGTCAGGGACGAGTGCCAGTGTCCCCAGGGTCCCTGCAGCCTGGAGCACATGGGGAGGGACAGGCAGGGCCATGGGACATGGACAGGGACATGGGACATGGGACATGGGATATGGGACATGGACAGGGACATGGGACATGGGATATGGGACAGGGGGATATGGGATATGGGACAGGGGATATGGGACAGGGGACATGGACAGGGGACAAGGACAGGGGACATGGGACAGGGGACATGGGACATGGGACATGGACAGGGGACATGGGACATGGGATATGGGACATGGACAGGGACATGGGATATGGGACATGGGATATGGACAGGGGACATGGGATATGGGACATGGGACATGGACAGGGACATGGGGCATGGACAGGGGACATGGGATATGGACATGGGACATGGACAGGGGACATGGGATATGGACAGGGGACATGGGATATGGGATATGGGACAGGGGATATGGACAGGGGACAAGGACAGGGGACATGGGATATATGGACAGGGGACAAGGACAGGGGACATGGGATATGGGATATGGGACAGGGGATATGGGACTATGGACAGGGGACATGGGATATGGGACAAGGGTTATGGGACAAGGGATATGGACAGGGGACATGGGCAGGGGACATGGGACATGGGACATGGGACATGGGATATGGGAACCGGGGGACATGGGACATGGGACATGGGACATGGGAATATGGGACAGGGGATATGGACAGGGGACAAGGACAGGGGACATGGGACAGGGGACATGGGACATGGGATATGGGATATGGGACATGGGACATGGGATATGGGACATGAGATATGGGATATGGGACATGGACAGGGGACATGGGACATGGGACATGGGACATGGGACATGGGACATGGACAGGGGACATGGGACATCGGGATATGGGACATGGGATATGGACAGGGGACATGGGATATGGGACAGGGGATATGGACAGGGGACAGGGGACATGGGACATGGGACATGGGATATGGGACCATGGGACATGGGATATGGGACATGGGACATGGACATGGACAGGGGACTTGGGACATAGGACATGGGACATGGGACATGGGACATGGGATATGGAACATGGGATATGGGACATGGGATATGGACAGGGGACATGGGACATGGGACATGGGACATGGACAGCCTCCAGCACGGTGCCCCGGCTGTGGCAGCTCTCCACCCTCACTGCACATCCCTGGCTCAGTAAACACAACAGCCAGAGTTTCACAATCAAATATTTATGCTAGGAAAAAAACATTTTACATAATCTTTAAACAGCTATGTCATCTCCCTATATTCATTCTCTGATCTTTCTGTTTTCAGTCGGGATTGGAGAATTTAGTGTATTTACAAAGAAATAAATATATGGTTGAAAACATCAGGCAGCTTAATTAGTGCTTTAGCAAAGCTGCAGAAGTATTTTTGTGTTCATGTTGTCAATTGCAATAATATCTTCTGGACCCTTCATAAATTGAGGAACCTTGCTTGGATGCTTGCAGCACTGTGATAAATAGTTCACAGCTCCAATTCAAGCATGGCTGGCTGCTGTCAGAAAACGGGAAGAGCTCAAGACATCTCTGCCATAAATTTCCAGGCCTCAAGGCTCTGTGGGGAGATAGGGAGGGGGACAGACCACTTAAAGGCCCTGGCAGGAAGTGGCAAATTCAGGATAATCTCAGGATATTTCAGAATATTTCAGGATATCTCAGATATTTCAGGATATATCAGGATATATCAGGATATTTCAGAATATTTCAGGATATTTCAAGATATTTCAGGATATTTCAAATATTTCAGAATATTTCAGAATATTTCAGGATATATCAACATATTTCAGAATATTACAGGATATATCAGGATATTTCCGATATTTCAGGATATTTCAGGATATTTCAGAATATTTCAGGATATCTCAAAATATTTCAGAATATTTCAGGATATTTCAGAATATTTGAGTATATCTCAGGATATTGCAGGACATTTCAGAATATTTCAGAATATTTTCAGGATATCTCAGGATATTTCAGGATATCAGCTGTTCAGTGGGAATGCTGCTGTGATGGTGCTCACTGGGTGCTCTCAGAAGTGAAGGCCTGGACCATCCCTGCTCCCAGCTCCCTGACCATGCTCTGGCCATGTCTGGGCTAGGACAGAGCCAGGATCTTTCTGAGCTAGTCCCTAGAGGCCACCTCAGCAGAAACACTGCAGCCTCACCAGCTCCAGCTCAGAAAGCCTCTGTTTGTCCCAGGTGCTGCAGAGGAATATCCTGTTTGCCATGTGAAAGCCCAAGCTCTTTTCTGTGCCATTCACCTCCAGGTGAGACCCCCAAGTCTCAGGCATGCAAAGAGAAGATAATTTCTCTCCAGGTTCCTAAAGGCCGTGATGAGCTGGAGCTTTGCTGGTGCAGTCTCAGAGCAGGAGGTTCTTACCTGCCCTGAATTCACATCCACTAATGGCCAGTTCAGCGAAAATTCTCTCTCAGGGAAAGATTTCTTCTTCCATTCTCTATCACAATGATGACATCCTGGCTGTAGGCATCTCCAAAGGATGTCCAGAGTTCCTTGTGAGCCTTGGCTACTGCTCCATACTCTGTATTGGGTAGGAATGGAGGAATGCTCTCCTCCTGAGCAACATATTTGTAAAATCAGCTCTTTTTCCAGCCTTCCCACCCCTTCAGGGCTCAGGGTTATGCCAGCCTGGGGACATTCAGCACAGAGCTGTGTGCCAGTACAGCTGTCCCTCCCCAGGGAATCTCGGACACCAACAGCTGCAGAGCACACAGCAAATTATCACTGCTCTGACACACACAGCAAATGATCACTGCTCTGCACACAGGATGGGGTTCAGACCAACAGATCTGCCTTTCCAAAACATGCAAAGATTCAAGAAATAAGGGCATGGCAGGGCGGGAGGGGTCCTTTCCAAATGGAGCTGCCAGGTGCTAGAGAAAAGAAATCAAGGACAAAGCAGTCTCATTCCCACAGGAGAGGACAGTCTGAGCAGACATGGCTGGCAGGACACCAGGCTCGGGGAAACTCCCCTTCTTTGGCACAGACATGTCACACACTGACCCCCTCCAAGTCCCCACAGGGGTTTCACTGGAACTTCAGCTCAATCTGTTCTTTTTCCCAGAGTGGCAAATCTACATACAAACAAACAATCTGCTTTAAAAATAAATCAGTCCCATAAACAATAGGGTGTGTTGGGAGATTAGAAGGGATGGCTTCCTGGGATCTGCTGAGCAGCTCAGAGCTGATATCCCTATGACTCTGGGGTGTGACTTCTCAATTCAAAGGAATTCCCTGCCGTGACTAATTTATTCTGGCATTTAAGGCTCAATTTCACTCAGTGCAGGAAAGATGACCTCGATTACAACAGAGGTGCTTATAGCAGAGCTGGGAACAGGGGATGGGAAGCAGCTGAGGTCTCTGTGTGCCTGTGTCACCTCCCAGAGAAGGGTGGTGATGGAGCTGGTGGTGAGACCCTTTTCAGAGCTGAACAGCAGTGCAGACACAGCCAGGACACAGGGGCTGGGTAATGTCAGCTCTGGAAACTCATGAGGACCTTGTGGGAGGATAAATATTTCTGGGCTACCTAGAGCAGGCAGCAGGAATATTTATTAAGCCCAGGCAAAATGGCTCAGAATCTGTGGTGTCATCTCAGAAATATTTATTAATATTTCTGAGAAATATTTTTATAAGCCCAGGCAAATAGAAATATTTATTAAGCCCAGGCAAATGGCTCAGAATCTGTGGTGGCATCTCTCCTGAGGACACCAAGAGTACGTGGCCAGGGCTGACTCTCACACAAGGACCATCACAGGGAAACACCAGCTCAGGACTGTGAGTTCAGCAGTTGAGCAATTTGCTGAGATGAGTCAACAAACTAGAGCTTGTTAGAGGTTGTGTCACCTCCTAAGAAAGATGTGTCTCCATCCCCCACTGGTATCCCAAGGAAAAAAAGGGAAAGGGAAAGGGAAAGGGAAAGGAAAAGGAAAAGGAAAAGGAAAAGGAAAAGGAAAAGGAAAAGGAAAAGGAAAAGGAAAAGGAAAAGGAAAAGGAAAAAGGAAAAGGAAAAAGGAAAAGGAAAAGGAAAAGGAAAAAGGAAGGAATTGGAAACTCCAAAGGGAGCAGGGATACCTGAGTGGTGCTTTGGCCAGCGGGAGCAGTAAATCAAACAGGAGTTTGCAAAGCAAAAAATACAAAGCCCTGCAGTTTGAGACACAGGGTGTCAATGAGTCCTGCCTTGTCTTGAGCTGTTCATGGCGTGGTTCTGCTGAGGGATGGAGTTTGTTTGTTGTTGTGATTGTGATTTAACTCCATTAGAGAGGACATTCCAAGTACAGTGGACTAAACATTAGGAAAAATTAGTAAGGAACAGGACTCTGGCCACCTTGCTAGAGTATACAGTAGAACTCTGTTTACCAGCTCAGCTCAATGCTTGGAGATCAATTTATTTAAATCATCTCTCCCTTGCCAGTGATTAAGGAAAATCCACTCCATCAGCTGTAGCATGAGCAGGAAATCACATCCAGGCCATGGCAAGCAGGGAGCTCGGCTCAGCACAGCTTCATTAACCTCAGCTGTCAGGTAACAAGCAATAGGCCAAGAGGAAATGGCCTGGAGTTGGGCCAGCATTTAGGAAAAAATTCTTCACTGGAAGGGTGTTCAGGCATTGGAACAGACCAGCCAGGGGAGTGGTGGAATGGCCATCCCTGGAAATGTTCAATAAATGTGTGGATTGGCTGCTGAGAGACATGGGCAGGGGTGGGCTTGACAGTGCTGGGTTGGCAGCTGGAGTTGGTGACCTTAGAGGGCTTTTCCAACCTAAATGATTCTGTGCTTCTGTCCCATGGACTACATGAGGGTGAGACCCCAGGATTCTCTGCTGTACTGGGACTCTGATGAATCAGAGCCTCTGGGGAGATGAGTGTAGAAGCCCTAAAATTCCTATCCCCAACCCAAACTGTTTAGAAGTACTTCCCATAAACCATGGGATTAAAATATAGTAAAATTTAAAAAAAACCCAACAACAACCAAAAAAACAATCCCAAGAAAACTTCAAACCAGTTCTGAAGTATTTTTATGACCTAGAGGGAATTTAGGCAGCTTCCTAGTGAGACCCACATGTCAGGGAAGCTGAGATCTGTCCTTGACTTAGCTTGGCTTGTGCTCCTTTCATTACACAGTAAAAGGTGCCAGCAGATCACCCACTCCCGTGAACCAGACATGGGCTCGGGGAAGGGGAGCCCCAAAGGGTCTGTTTCTCTTTATTCTGTGTGTTTGCAATCAGCTCCTCTCCTCTGGGAGCGTGTTTGCTACGTGGGGAGGGATCCTCCACTACAGCAGCATCCTCAGCCTCCTTGGGATCGCTGTGGCACAGGGAACGTGGAGCCAAGGCTCAGCTCTGCCTCACATCCCACGTGTCCCTGTGCCCAGGCTCAGCCCTGCCTGCAGATCCCATGTCCGTGTGTCCAGGCTCATCTCTGCCTCCTATACCCTGTGTCCGTGTGCCCAGGCTCATCTCTGCCTCCTATACCCTGTGTCCGTGTGTCCAGGCTCATCTCTGCCTCCTATACCCTGTGTCCGTGTGTCCAGGCTCATCTCTGCCTCCTATACCCTGTGTCCGTGTGTCCAGGCTCATCTCCATCTCCTATACCCTGTGTCCGTGAGCCCAGGCTCATCTCTGCCTCCTATACCCTGTGTCCGTGAGTCCAGGCTCATCTCTGTCTCCTATACCCTGTGTCCGTGAGTCCAGGCTCATCTCTGCCTCCTATACCCTGTGTCCGTGTGCCCAGGCTCAGCCCTGCTTTACAGATCCTGTGTCCGTGTCCTAAAACTCAGCCCTGCCTGCAGATCCTGTGTCCGTGTGCTAAAGCTGAGCCCTGTCTTGCCTGTCCCGTGTCCCTGTGCCAGAGCTCAGCCCTGCCTCACATTCCTTGTGTCTCCCGTGTCCGTGTCCAAGGCTCAGCCCTGCCTTCCCTGTCCCATGTCCGTGTGCCTGGGCTCGGCCTTGCCTGCAGATCCTGTGTCCATGTACTAAAGCTGAGCCCTACCTCACCTGTCCCGTGTCCGTGTGCCAAAAGCTCAGCCCTACCTCACCTGTCCCATGTCCGTGTGCCTGGGCTCAGCCCTGCCTGCAGATCCTGTGTCCATGTACTAAAGCTGAGTCCTGCCTCGCCTGTCCCGTGTCCGTGTGCCCCAGCAGCACACGGGAGCATCCCAGGTGCACAATCCCTTGGGAAAGGAGTGCGCGGAGCAGCCCGGCTCTGGGCACACCTGTGCGGCAGCAGGGACACCCAGGTGACACCTGAGCAGCCCCGTGTTCACCCCCTGCTCCGTGCGGGCACTCTGTGCCCCTGGCCGGGAGCGCACCCAAGGCTGCGCTCAGGGGGAAGGACCTTCCCAAAGGCATCCTCTGGCCGGGACGCTCATCCCGACCCCAGCCCTTCCCTCACCTCCGGGAACCGAGCCCCCCAGCCCCAGGGAGGCGCGGGACCCGTGTCCCACCACGCTGCAAAGAGTTAAGCCCCGGCTCTGTTGATATTTCCAGCGGCTCCCAAAGTCGGCGGAGACGGGGAGCGCCCGGATTGGCTGCGTACGGCCGGTAGTAATTAGGATCAGATATCAAACTTCTGTCTTTGCTAAGACCCTTTCCGATAGTCGCTGCTCCCCGCTAGACGATGACATCAGCCAGGACACCCAGCTGCTGGTAGTAAACTCCGAGCGGGAGGAGGCTCCCGCTGGCTCCACGTTAATTAGTTCAACACAGCACAGGGGGAGCAGTCGGTGTCTGTGCAGGGTCACTGCTGGATGGGACCAAATCTTACAAAGCCACTTGCTGCTCCTTGCCAGCCGGCTGTAAAAGCACCCCGAGAGCCCAGGAGAGCTGGATGAATGCTGAGCACCAGCCACGCTTTGGTCGGCTTTTCCCTGTGGAGGAAGTGAATGGTTTAAGTGAGGGGCGTCTGGATCTGCTCCCCGAGTCACCATGACTCTCCTGGGGTCTGAGCACTCCTTGCTGATTCGGAGCAAGTTCAGATCAGGTAGGGAAAACCTTGAGATTTCTCTTAAAACTTCTCTCTCTGTCAAGCCGTAGGCACAGACTGTTTTGCATTAAATGTTGGGAAGCAGCATGTGAGCAAAAGACTCGAGGGGTTGTAGAGCTGTCGCGGCTTTGCTCTTCCAGAGGCTGTTCCACAAGTGGAGAGACTCATCTTCCTTCCTCTCTCTCGCTTTTTTCCCTCCTGGTTTTTCACTGTCTTTGATTTATGTCCGTGGTTAATTTCGGTAAAACTGCAGCTCCCGGTTCTCCTGCTCTGGCCCTGCTGAGAAGGATTTAGGCAGGAAGCCAGGAGGGCATCTGGGATAAACAAGGTGCCTAATGCTGTGTGTATATTCCAGGTGCTCCTGTGGGTCTGGGTGGGATAACCACGGGGAGCACAGGCCTGACACCCTCTCTGACAGGCAGGCAGCAGAGCTTGTTCCGTTAAGTTGTGACTAATTGGAGAAAAATGAATTTGAAGAAATGCGTCATTTTTAGAAGTAAAAATAACAAATGGAACACGAAAAGTATTTAAAGTGACATCATCAGAGAAATAAAACCAGAGGCACACACAATTGATTGCCGCTGGCAAAGGGTTTGCAGTAAAACATGCCTCCAGCTCGTGAGGCAGGGGAAGCACCAGGCAGGGGCTTCTCTGAGGACAGGCACTGAGTGAAGGTGAGTGAAGGTGAACTATGGGACAGTCTCTCCTAGAGCAGCCCCTCTGCTGGATGTTCATGCCTCTAGTCACTGGCTGCGTCTATAGTAAGTATGCTCTCCTTGGGACTGGGTATCCTGACTTGTCATTTTGTAAATTTTAACAGTAATGCCAAAAATTATTGTTCTCAAGGTGCTTTCTCTGACCTTCCCAGAGGTGAAGTTCTCCCTGGGAATATTATCTGTGAGGATGTGCAGATAAATCAGCTGCATGTGCTGTATGGGATGCGTTAAATGCAGGCAGGGCAGTCACGTTGGAGCGTGCACCCGCTCTGGCATGTCACCCACGCCGTGTGTGTTTCTGCCTCCTTACTCATTGTAGATAATGAAATGGGAGATTTATGGTACTGATGGGAGACATGAGTGGTGTTATCAGGATCTCTTAGATAGCTGGGTGGTCAACCTAAACTTTGTTTTCTCAGCAAATACAAAGTTGGCAATTGGTTGAAAACCCCAGAGTGTGTGTGCAAACACAAGTGTCCTAGTCTGGCTGAATTATACAAAGCCTTGGTCCAGGTCTTTGGTGTGGTTTCCATATCGCTCTGATCTTACATTTCATTAGATTAAGTCATTCCTTAAATTTTGTTGGTATATTATGGTACACTGCTGTTCATTTGAAAAAAAAATCTCAGTCTGTAACAATTCCTCCAGCATGTACAAAGCAACACTGCCACCTCCCTGAGGAGTGGAGGACGGGCTGTGCATTGTCCCTGCATTCTTTTCAAATGAACCAGGATTGTTTTTAAGGCTCATTTCTGGTTTATTTGTAAGCTGGCTTTATTATGGAACCAACAGCGGGCTCTCTAAACATATTTTTCAAATGATTCTCCAGGAAAAGTAAACTTTGTGGGTCTTTGCATCCATAAATTCTCGTGCCTTTCAGCATTTCTAGGACAGTTAATTTGTGGGGCATTCTTTGGTTCATGATTTATTCCCACAACTGCTATCCCTTGCTATGGCCTGGTGAAAGGCAGGCTTCCCATTTGACAAGATTTCTCTGCCTGTTGATTTTGTTGGAGCTGGGCTCATCAACATCCCAAATGCTGTCTGCACCTCGCTGTCCCCAAGGCTGTGACCACTGCTAACATGGGACATGGCCACAGCACTGCCCTGGTTGTCACAGAGCGATGAGGGAGGAGACCAGGATGCTGAGAAACCCAAATAAGTCAATAAAGCAGCTTTCAGTCTCTGCTGGATTTTAATAACATGGGGAACAGAGAAGAAAAAGCTAATATTTAATGGAATATCTTTTATTTGCAAAGTCTCTGTGGCACAGTTTCCCGTGGTGTCCCTGCTCTGTGCACAGGATTTGTCAGCTGCAGAGCCCCACAGGGATGGCAGGAGGAGCAGAGCTCTGATTTTCCATCTTCCATTCACTTGGGAGAGGGTTGGGAGCCTCAAACAGCCCATGCTGTGCCCCACACCATCCTGCATGGCTCAGGGGCTGTGAGAGGGGACAGCAGGAGTTCTTTACAGATTTGTCAGCTGTAAAGCCCCACAGGGATGGCAGGAGGAGCAGAGCTCTGATTTACCATCTTCCATTCACTCGGAAGAGAGTTGAACACCTCAAACAGCCCATGCTGTGCCCCACACTGTCCTGCACGGCTCAGGGGCTGTGAGAGGGGACAGCAGCAGTTCCAGAGCTGTGGAGCTTGCACAGAGGCAGGAGGGATCAGCCCCAAGGAGCCACACTGGGCTGTGCTCCATCACTTGGGGAACGCTCCTCAGCCAGCAGGTGTGAGGCTCTGTTTGCTCCCAGGTTTGGGAAGGATTAGCTGTGCTCCATGACTCATGAAGAGTCTGAATCCCTTTTGAAAGATTCCAGGCCAATATTAAAGAGGGCTGAAGTAAATCTTAATAATTAAACTTCTGCTGTCTCTCCCTGGCCTGCACAGGCTGGGCAGCTGAAGGAGCAATGTGAGTGTGTTTAGGGGAGCTGGAGATACATCACTTCTTGTTTCCTCCTCCCAGAATCCCTTTGATCTCTGTGTTATGCACCAGGCAGAAAGTGGAGCAAGGGGGGGGGCAGCTAGAAGATGGTGGCACTGGTGTGGCTGCAGGGTCAGCTCTCCTGTCCCTCGCTTCCATCCAGCAGCAAGCAGAAGTGTGTTTATCCAGGAAAGGCTGCTGTGGTGGTGGCTGTGGCTTTTCTCAGCATGCCCAGCCATCATCCCTTCAGTGCCAGAGCAGTTTCTGCTGTTCTTGTCTCTCCAGTGGTCCCAGGGAAGGACCAGCACAGCTGTGCCATGAGGAGGGACAGTGGCTATCCCAGTGCCAGGCATTGAACCACCCCAGAGGAGAGGGAAAATCACCCCCACACTGCAGTCCTGCAGGGTCCTGCTTCCCTTCCTCAAGGAGCTGTGTGCCTCTTTATTTTGTCTGTTTGGCCAAAGATAAATATTCTGATCTGAGGTCATCCTGACAAATTTTGCAGGAATGATGATTCTTCAAGTCTGCCATGCTGTCCCATACAATCCAACTATCAATGGGATTGCACTAAATCAACAGGACATGGAAGTGCTGTTCCAGAAACACATTTAACTCTTCCCAGAGATGATCATTTTTGTGATCTCTTGCTCTGAGTACAAACCAGTTGTCCTCCAGCAGTGGAGAAGCTCTGGCATCAGACAAAGCAAACAAAGCTGACAAATGCAGATCCAACCTTAGCCCTGACCTTTTTTTTGCAGCTACATGGAGAGAGCTTACAAAGCCAACATCTGCCTAACTTCAGTGGTAATTCAGATAATTGGTGAGAAGTGAAAGTTTAACATTATAAATAAGGCTCTGCATGGCTTGGCATGGGGTACAAAGACCTAATTGTGGACACATGGGTGTGGGTTTGCAGAGAAGACTTGCCTGACTCCATGGAGGAAAGAATTCCTGCTTACACATAGGGCTTGAATGAAACTGAGATGGGAGAGGAATTTATTCTGTCTGCCTCCAGTGGCCAGAGCAATTTGGACCAAAATCAGCAGGTCAATAAAGGCAGAAGAGAATAGATCTTGGTAGGGTGTTTGGCCAGGCGTTTTGGCAGAACCTTTATTTTGATTTTCCTGGTGTCCAAAGATAAAGCATGTGCCTGTGTTTCCTCTCAGATCATGAACTCATACAGCTCACAGTCAGTGTGTGTGTGTGTTCAAACATGGCCTTGCTGTAGCTGATGAGACTGTTTTGTGAAGTTTTTGTAAAACACTGACTTGATGTAGATCAGTCTGTGCTTGGTTTCATTTTTCTGGCATCTTGTCCCTCGGTGTTTTAACGGGCAGTCAAATGTTTCTTTGTCAGTCAAAGATCTTGTAGCACAAATCTGTCTGGGCTGCTCATGGGGGTGCAGAAAGGGTTACTCCAAAAGGAGAGCCTCTTCTCAGGACCATGGTGAGGTTGGGTTGCACATCATGGTGGATTCAGAGGGATTTCACAGCTGGTTGTGCCCATTTGGTGCTCTGGAATCCTTGCTAGCCAGCTGTGCCAGCCTAGTGTCTCTTCCAAGGTACCTGAATACATCGATTTGGGGTTAGAAATGTAGTTCTCACCCATGTAGAGATTTTTCAGTGCAGTCTCCCAGCTAACACACACATTTGTAGAACATCTGTCTGTTAGAAGTAAAATGCTCCCAGCTCTGAAGTGACATCACAGGCAGAGATAAAGCAGTGCCCACCTGGGAAAGGACTGACCAGGGCTGTCCTGGCTGAGCAGTGCCATTTCCAGCTTCATCTCTGCTCACACAGGTCCCACAGAGGTCATGTTAAGGATAACACAGGCCTGGAGAGAGACATGATGTGAAGAGAAATCACTCTGAGCTTGTGGCTCAGATGGGCTGAGATCCACGGAGGGGCTCAAGACAAAGCCTGGCCAAGGTGTTTTTGCAAAACAGCAGCTCCAGAGAAGTCCTATGAGACCCTGCTGGGGCAGCACCAAGGAGGCTGCCTGGCTTGCCACCCACTCAGAATCACTCCAGTGACTCTGGAGTTTGATGCCAGCCTGCTGCTGGGCTGGGAAGGAGCCCCACAGCCCTGCCCACATCTGCTTTGAGAGCTGACTCCTGCTCCTGGTGCTGAGGAGCTGACACAGTCCTGAGAGAGCCATGAACAGCATGATTGAACCTGCCAGAGTGCCAGCCCTGATCCTGCCCTGCTGGGACCTTGCTTGGGACACTGAAAGGTCCCCATGGGGCAGCTCCTCTTCCCCAGCAGGCTCACACAATAGCTGACAATTTTTAAATGGAAATAGCTGACAATTTTTAAATGGAAAGCCAGTCTCACAGCCAGCAGCAGTCCTGCATTTCAGAGGGGGCTGGGTCCAGAACAAGACCAGGAATTGGATTTGATGAACCTTGTGAGTCCCTTCCAGCTCTGGATATTCTCTGATTTCAGGGCCACTTTCTGCCAGTCAGTGTGTGAGCAGGGGCAGGTCAGCAGCTGCCTCTGGTCCACACCATGGTCTGTGTTTCACCTTTGCTCAGCTGCTGCTTGGTGGGCAACAGAACTGCTCCTGTTTCCCCCTCCCCACTCCCAAATCGTTGCCACCCCAACAGAGCTGTCCCCATCCTGTGCACCCCTGAGGTGCCCACACTCCCCAAACCCCAAACTGAGCCACCAGGGCAGGAAGGAGCTGCTGGTGGCAGAAGGGACAGGGACTTGCTGCTGCTTTTTCAGTGCTCTCCTCCTTGGAGACAGAGCAGCCCCAGCACGAGGTCAGGTCAGCTGAGGCTTTGCCTGCCTGGTCCTGAACCCCCTGAGGAGGGCACTCCCCCCACCCCTTGGGACACAGCCCTGGGCTGCTCAGCCAATTCCCCAAGGACAGGATGGTGCTGGAGTGCTCTGGCAATGCCCCAGTGCAGGGATGCTCTGATGGAGGTGATAAAATCCAATCCCACCCTGACTGTCTGCTGAGCCTCAAAGTGTCCTCACAGGCTGAAGGAGATGCCAGATCTGCCTGTTCCTGGGGTGGGGAGAAGATGTGAACATGTCTTTTCTGTGCATCACCAGGCCAGGCAAGGCCCAAGCTGTTCTCTGAGCTTCCTCCAGCTCTGAGCTCAGCTCCAGGAGAGGAGGATGACTCAGGACTGCAAGTCACAGGGCTCAAAGCCTGGGCCACCAGAGGCAGCTGGGACTGGTGCCAGGAGGTCTTGTTTGCACCCCAGCCCTACTGCACAGGACCTTTCTGCAAGCCAGTATCAGTGGATGGGGCTTGGTGCTAGCATAGAAGCGAGGAGTGTTTCTAACAGAAAATTCACTGGGATAGGTCTGCCCTGTCTCTCATCATCCTCAGGGAAGGTTTCTCATCGTGGGTACCCCAGAGGGAGCAGGATTGCTGAAAGGGAGGTGTCTCTCAGCTGGTGGTGGCACAGTGTGCCTGGCTGCTCCCTGGCTGCCACTTCTCACCATCCAAACTGCTGCAGGCAGCCAACAAGGATGGGGGGTGGCACCAAAATTGTCTCTTCAGTGCTCCAGCCACCACTTTTCGTATGATAAATGTTCCTCTGAAGTGTTAGCAGAGCAGTTCCCTTGAAAAATAAGAATGTTCATGAAAATTGAATTCCCATACAGCACTCAGGCCTCCAGACATCAGCAAAGGAAGAGGAAAGGAATGGAGCTGGTCAGACACAGCTCCAAGGAAAGCAGCAGCTGAATGGTGGTTTGGATGGTGCCAGGGGCTCCTCCAGCCCTGGTTTTAAGCACTGTAGATGCTTAAAAAGGGGCAAGCCTGAAGCTGGGATCTGCCAAACTGCTCCACTACCTCAGAGGCTGCTTCCCTCTTGTTCAGGGATGTTCAGCATTTTGGTCTGACACTGCCCACTACGTTTCTTCAGATGATTGCAACAGGTTTTGGAAGTCCACAGAAATATTTGAGAGTCAAGTCATGCATCCTACTGCATGAGGAGGTCCAGACTGGGATGAATATTTGGTGGCTGAAGTAACTCCTTCAACTGTTGAGTGTGTGCTGCTCCTGGAAGTGGCTGCTACTTGCATTGGCCTGTCCTCACATTATTTGACAGCATCAAATTTTCCTCCTTGCCCTGTAGCTTAACCATGGGCCAGATTTAGGAGATTTGCAAGCTCAGCATGGCCCATGATGAACTCCCTGCCTAGGGAAGGAATTGCTCAGCTCTCACCTCAGAGCAGTGGGTGACATTGCTGGCTCACAGTCTTCCTACCCCTCGGCACAAAAACCAAACTGGAAACCTTTTCATTCTCATTCCATAGCGCCAGACCCCTCTGGGACAGTCTCTCCACAGGGCAGGAGGCAGAGCTGTGAAGTGGAGCATGGACCAGCTGCAGGGGGGGATCCCTTAGCCTGTGCCCTGCTCACTGGCAGGCGGTGGCATCTGGGGGATCTGGGTGCCCTGTGCCCTGCTCACTGGCAGGCAGGAGTATCTGGGTGCCCAAGTGCTGCTCCTGCAGTGGGATCTGGGGCATCTGGGTGCCCAAGTGCTGCTCCTGTATTGAGATCTGGGAGATCTAAGTGCCCAAGTGCTGCTCCTGTATTGAGATCTGGGAGATCTGAGTGCCCAAGTGCTGCTCCTGCAGTGGGATCTGGGGGATCTGAGTGCCCAAGTGCTGCTCCTGCAGTGGGATCTGGAGGATCTGAGTGCCCAAGTGCTGCTCCTGCAGTGGGATCTGGAGGATCTGGGTGCCCAAGTGCTGCTCCTGCAGTGGGATCTGGAGGATCTGGGTGCCCAAGTGCTGCTCCTGCCGTGGGATCTGGGGGATCTGGGTGCCCAAGTGCTGCTCCTGCAGTGGCAGAGCTGTGGCAGTGAGACCCCCAGGTTTCCATCACTTCTTGCAGCAGGCCAGATGATGAATCCTACACCCTCCACAGGGGAAATCATCATCACCTTCCCAGCTATGCCCCAGGGGGATTTGTACCCTCTCCTTTTTCTCCTCACCAGCCTGGCTGGCAGCTGGCTGCTCCAGGGGGCTGGTGAATTGTTTGTTTGCTAGGAAGGGCTGGGAAATAAGCAGGACCAGCAGGGAATGTGGGCTCAGACTGTTGGAATCCCCTTGCCTGTGTGGATGTGGTATAGCACTTGGTCTGGCTGTGTGGGAAGTTGGAGTGAAATGGTGCAAATAATTTGGCACCCGTGGGAGCTGTGAAGGGAAGTGATGGAGGATCCTCACTCAGATATTTTACAGCCTGCTGGGGCACTGCTGTGGCCTTGGCAGGGTGGTGTGTGTGACTGGAGAAGGCTTTGCTGTCCCTGGTTCCTGTTCATAATGTGATGTTGTATAAATTGCCTCAGTTGAAGGCAGGATGCTCTAATTCCTGGGACACTGGACCAGGACTAGGAGAGCAGAGAACCATTCTTGGGTGAGCAACAGATTGTTTTATTCTGCACAGTTTTTGACCTCCCTGGGTTCACCTATTCCATAAGGATCCATCTCTTCCTCAGGGAAAGTGCCAAGCTCTGCACAGTATTGTGAGCAGTCCCAGAGAAGGTTCTGTGCAGAGAAACTGGGGTACAGCTCACCTTTAACCTGCCTGCATAGCCCAGGAGGAAACCCAGGCACTCCCAGAGCAGGGACTGCCCCATTTGGTGTTGAGGTCCCTCAGGGGGTGACTTCTGCAGACAACTGGGTGCAGTGTAGGTACCCAGAGAGTGGGGGGCTAAATCCATGTCCACAGGCAGAACCAGCACTCACTGGTTCCATGGCTAAGGTGGTGAGGGTGGTGCCATGGGGCACAGGAGGGTTACAAACCCCTCTGGCAGCAAGGTTTGCCAGTGACTTCAGCCACCAGCTTTCCCCTGGGTTCAGAGGAGCAGCACACACACAGACTTTACCACATACTGAAGGCAGAGGAGCAGCACACACACACACACTTCACCACATACTGAAGGCTACATTTTTCCCTCGCAGCAAGAATCTATCTTTGGTGTCCAAAGAAGTGCTGGAATTTGGCAGGAGATCATTGTCCCAATAGGAAGCCTTCACTAAACATTTGCTCTGAATGTGAAACATGGTTTGTACAGAGGACATGGAAAAGTCACAAGCAGTGGCATCTCAGGGAGCCCCATGCTTTGGGGACTGCTCTGGGAGGGATTGTTTTTCAGCTCCATCCCACATCCCAGGAAAGCTGTGTTGTAGACACGAGCTGTTGGCAGAGCAGGTTGCTCCCAAGGACAAAAATGCTCTTCTTGCCTTTCTTTTCCTTCCAAACCCAGCGCAGTCCAGGCAGCTGAGGAGAAGCAGCCTGGGGTGGGGAAGTGTAGCTTGGTTTGACTGAGGTGTCTGTAGTCGTGGCAGGCTGTACTGAGCTTCCAGCAGGACAGCAGGGAATGAGCTTTGTGTTTTCCCTTGTGATACAGGTGTCCTCTCAAAGACAAATTTGCAAAACCAAAGGTGTAGAATATGAAAATATGACCCTAACTCAAAGTACAGGCATGGTTCCCAGGGTGATGGGATGAGTTAAATTGTTCCCAGGGCTGGTCCAGCAGCAGCAGGGATCAGTGCCAGACCTGTGTGCCACACACAGACCCTGCACACTTTGTCCCTGTGCAGTCCTGCCCCTGTCCCTGACTCTCTCTCTCTCTCTCTCACAGTTTTACAGCTCCGGCTCCAGCAGAGAAGGACCCGTGAGCAGCTGGCAGACCAAGGCATCATGCCACGTGAGTATCTCTTCTTCATCCTGGCTCACAGGGCTGTGCTCGTCCTGGGCACCGCTGGGGCACTGTGTGGCACCAGCTGCCTGCTCAGACCCACAGCTCAGAGCTTCCTCAGGCTGCAGAAATGTGATGATCCCTGGTGCTGTGCATTTATCACACAGAGTGTAATGGCCCTGCTCAAGCTGGAGTCAGGAGAGATGCTTGCCTTACACCATCCAAAATTTCAGCTGCAGAGGTCACATAGCAGGACAAACAAATCCAGCTCCAGCAGAGGAGTCACAAAGCTGTGCACAAGGCAAGGGCAGAGAATCTCCTGTGCTGCTGTAAAGGCCAGGAACCTCTGTGACAGGACAAGGGACAGGATGAGGGGGCTCATTCCAGGCAGCTCTGGGAGCTGCCTTGGCCCCAGTGCACACATCAACCCCTGGAGGAGTGGGACATCCCCAGATGTGTGCCCAGGCAGGACCCCACAGGGCAGAGCTCTCCCTGCACACCTGAGGCCAGTGAACCCCGTGGGGGCTGCTTGCTGCAGAGTGACAGATGTGTTCCCCCTCTGCCCCCACCCAGCCCTGCTCACCTGGCACGCCAGCTGAAGGACAAACCCCAGGACAGCGTTACCATGAAACCATTCTGCAGTGGAAAGTCAGAGCCCAAAAAAGTCAGTGAATGAAAACCATCCCCTTCTGCACCTGCAGGTGCATCATGAAAGCTGTAGCACCACTGGAGAAAGGATGTTGGGAGCTCAGCCCTGCTCAGTGGAACACTCCATCCTGACCTAGCTCAGGCTCCATGTGCAAATCTGTGGTTGCCTGGGACCCAGGTAGAGGATTCTCCTTTCTGTCTCATCAAGGACCCCTTGGGTTCACTGCTGAGGTCACCATTTTCCAGAGGCTGTGTCACTTCTGTCTCTTCTGGTTGCCCCTGCAGACTGTGATGCAGCTCCTGCCTAAGCAGCAGAACATCACCTCTCTAAGAGCATGGCCCTGGCACTGCTTGCTGCACCCTGTCCCTCCCCTGTCCCTCCTGGAGGATTGTGCTGAACCACAGACACCTTCTCAGGACATTCTGGTCAGCACCAAGCATCAGGAAAACTTGAGCAGGATAACAAAAATCATGAAAATGATTTTAAGACTGATAAATGCATACTCTCCATTTTTCACCTGCTTCTTTCTTTAAGCATTCCAGTTTTATGCTGCCTGCCACAAAAGGGCAGGCACTTTGATCACAAGACTCCAGGAGCTGAAGCTTTAGACAAAATGCTGTGATATTTGTTAGAGTAATGCAAAAACATGGGGCAGCAGTGCCCCCTGAGAGGTTTGTACACCTGGGGCTGCTCTGCAAGGCTGCGCTGTCACACGTGGCACCCCACACCTCCAACCTGACACATTGCAAAGTGTTCAGCCAAATCTGTTTGATGGCAACTGAAGGGTATTTTCCTCTTACTTACAGCTTCTTTGCACTCCCAACTTCTAGGCTGACATTTTGCAGTCTGGTTTCTGTCCAAGAAGACCATTTTGGGAAACTTGAGCACGGTTCACTCACTGAAAGTAATAGAAGAAAAGGCACTTATGCCATTATAAAAACAAACACGCAGAATTTAACTGCTGAATTTGACATCAAGAGGAAGTGTCAGATGTTAGCATTGCATACATGGGAGCCTCAGCCAGTTTCCCCATGGCTTGGGCAAGTGCAGACATTCCTTAGGAAAAACAAGTCTTTGTTAACTGTATCTTCCCATGCCATGTTGGTTCTGAGGACCAGCAGGTGAGTCCCCCTGGCTGTGATGGACTGCAGAAATACCTGTGCTTGAAGGCCCTGCTGCTGTACACAGCCACCCCCTCACCCTCACTGAAGCCTTGAAGCAGCTGTCCCCAGGTGATCAGCACCACACACAGCACCTCTGCCCTGTGCCCCCACCCCTCACCCATTTCACGCTGAAATGTCACCCCCTGACAAGTTCTCTGACCTGGCATTGCTAGCAATCTCTTTATTTGTTCTGCAGACTGATACAAGCTGCAGCACCCCCGTAATTCTTCCAAAAACCTTGGTAAATTACTAAACTCTGCAGCACTTTCCTCTGGAATAGCCCAGCACGTGGCCAGTGCTTGTAGCACGCTGCCAACGTCAGTGCCTCACCTCAGCAGGGCTGGGGAACTCATCTCTCCTGCTAGCTCCATTTTCTCATGTGCACTGTTTAATTTTGCTTCTGGTTAAACCAGCTGTCACCAGGGCTGGTGGCTGCTCACTGGAGCATGGCACAGCAACACCAGCTTGTCTGTCTGTCTGTCTGTGTGCTTTCCAACTGGCAGGAGTAGGAATGTGCCTTCTGTGGCTTTCTGTCATCCACTGGATGTTCCAGGGGTTGCCTGGGTGTTGACTACCAAAAGTCAATTCAGAGGGCCCCCAAAGCTTTCCTGTTCCTCCCCAGTCTTCTTTTCATCCTCCCCTAGACTGATGGAGGATAACAAGGCCTGCATGAAAATAATTTCTGTCTTTATTGGATCCCATTCAGAAGATGGAAAGAGAATTTCTGTTGCCAGACAAAGAGTTGCAGCAGACTTTTTCTGTGGGTCAGGACACCTTCCCTTCCTTGTCCCAATGGGAACAGTTAGTTTTGTCTGCTTACACAGACAGAAAAGAATTTTTGTAGGATGTGAGAATTATTAACCCCTTCACCATACAAAGTCTGCCTCAGTTTCTACTCCACCACAGTAAAAAGGGAAATTTGCAAGATTTTGCATGACTGCAGTACAGGCTGCTCCATGGGACTGGTGCTCACTGGTCCCAGAGCCACCAGGGATTAGTTTTGGGAGCACCACTGGGTAAATCCTCTTTGAAGGCAGGAGATGCTGAGGACATGTTCTGCTGCTTGCCATGGGAAGGGCCAGGTGACACAGCTGCTTCTGAGCAGGGGACAGGACAAATGTCAGCCATGGTCAGTGACAGAAGATGGCTAAAGGAGCACCTGGCAGTGCCTCACTGGAGGCTGCACCACAGAGCCCAGGAGCTGAGGCAGATGTTAATCCTCCTGCTGGCCTCAAGCCTCAGTCCCCTGCAGGCTTTACTTTCAGCTGAGGTCCCTCACAGGTGTTTGCTCTTCCCAGATCTGCCTTCCACCACCTGCAGGGAACGTGACAGGGAAAGGATTTCTCTGCTCTCTGCCGTGTCCCACAGAGCACTGTGTGTCAAAGCCTGCACCCCTCCCTGCCCACGTGCCTCCTGCTCTCCCCGTGCTCTCCATCCCCCCTGCTCTCTTGCCACGGACTGGCTGAGAGCATGGGATTTCCCAGAGCTTTCCTGGGTTATTTTTAGTCAGCACAATAAAGAGAACAGCTAGTTTGTGTTGCTATTTTTATGGCACTCATTAAAATGCTGTTGCTGAATATCCTGGTAGCTGCTTGCTTCCGCTCCTGTGCTGACTGCTCCTCTTTCTTTCCTGTTGCAGCACTGAAAAGCCCATCTGCATTCCATGAACAGCGAAAAAGTCTGGAGAGAGCCAAGGTAACTCCTGCAGAAGGGAAGTTCCCGAAGAGGGAACACACACAGGGGCTTGCTTTGCATGAGTCACGGGGTCTGAAAGCACCTTGCACCACTGTCCCCTCCTCTGGCACCTCCACGCTGGCCCGGTGGCCAAGGATGAGGGCAGGGCACTGCTCTGCTTCCAGAAATGCTGCCAGACTCACAAAAGCTCTGGAGCACCCTTCTCTGAGCAGGGATGGTTTAAAAAAAAGGGCAAATGGGGCATCTGTGTGCTGAGCTGTGGGGTTTTACAAAAGGGTTCAGCAGGGCAGGGTTCAGCATGGCTTTGTCAGTCCTTGCAGTCAATGTCCAACCAGTGGAGCCGCTGCTTCCCCCCAGGTCACATCCACAGCCTGCTCCTGACAGGGTCAGACAGAGTGCAGGGCAATGCAGGGGCCACCTCAGCCTGTCCCCAGGGAACTCACACTTGTCACCAGGCAGGAGCTCTGGCTTTCAGCTCTGCAGTGCAGCTTGGCCATTAGGACACAACATCCAAGGCAGTGGCCATTTCCAGGAAACTTTGAAACTCTGTGATCTGATCACTTTTTGGGAAATCACACTGGTTTTCCAATCCCAGCAATGCAGCCCTGCTCAAGCTGGAGGGAAGATCCCAGAAAGGGAAGCAATTCATCATGCAGGTTTTGCTTGAACACAAGAATTTGTTCCATTAATCTGCAAAATGTGCTTGCAGTCACATAGGAAAGGACCTTTGCAAGGAAGAATGATTGTGAAACACAGGGAAGTGCTCTTCTGAACTTAAACACACTCCAAATCACTTGCCCCAAGTCCCTGTGGTAATAAATGGCAAGCATAAGAAATACAGCATGACTCTGAAAGATTAGTATGCTTAAAAAATTTCAAGCAATCCAAAGTATCCTTGAAGTGTCATATATTTTACAGTTAAAGTATACATTCGTGTCTCTTTGTCTTTCTCTTCAAAAGCTTTCACTGGCTAGTTGCCTGGGGAAAGGGGAAGGATGGTCTAGTCCATCCCAAACTACGGGCATGTTTAGAAAGTGCTAATGAAGACACCGAGCTCAGCCCATAATAAACATTATTCCCTTGTAAAGCTGCCCTGCTTAGACCTGGGAAAGGGAAGATCAGCAGCTGTTTCCAGACAGTCACTCCAAGACATTTGTTGTTTAGCTGATATTCCCCCAAGCTGATGTTGTGCAAACAGAAAGCAGATAACTGTTCGTGTGTTGTGAAAGCTCCTCTGCTTCAGCTGATGTGAACAAAGCTCACATCTGAAGGGTTCATCATTTGCACCCCAGAGACACAAATGCAGCTCATTAACAGCCAGGGTCCAAAGGAACTGAAGTCACAGCAGGAACACAGCTGTGGGACAGCAGCTGGAGCTGAGCCCAAGTCAGGACCTGATCTAAGGATTAGTTGGAAATGCATGATGTGAGTTTAAATCTGCACTCGGGTGCAGACACCAGCTTGCTCTGACCTGGCACAGGAACCAGGCAAACCTACATGGTCCAAGCACAGGATTGTGTTGGTGGAAATAAGCTGTGAAAAAGATGGGGGAAGGGTAAGGCTTTGTAAAGACTTTAGTAAATAAAATGTCTATTATTTGTTTAAACATGTCACTGGCTATGTGAGAGGCTGGCAGCAGGCCAGCACAGCAGACTTTGATGTCCTGTAATAGATTCCTGGGGTGGAGGACAGAGAGCAGGCTGGCTTTGCTGGGGCTGTCTGGCTCAGCACAGAGAGGCTGCAGGGTGGCTGCCCCAGAGCAGAACAGCCCCACTGGGCAGGTCACAGAATTCACAGAATTCACAGAATTCACACAATTCACACAATTCACACAATTCACAGAATCACACAATTCACAGAATCACTGGGTTAGGAGAGACCTTCAAGTTCATTGAGTCCAACCCAGCCCCAGCATCTCAACTCAACCCTGGCACCCAGAGCCACATCCAGGCTTTGTTAAACACACCCAGGGATGGGGACTCCACCACCTCCCTGGGCAGCCATTCCAGAGCTTTCTCACCCTTTCTGTAAAACACTTTTTCCTGATATCCAACCTGTATTTCCCTTGGTGCAGCTGGAGGCTGTGTGCTCTGGTTGTGTCAGTGCTGCCTGGAGACAGAGCCCAGCCCCGCTGAGCACAGGCACCTTTCAGGAGCTGCAGAGAGTGACAAGGTCCTGAGCAATGAACATTAACAGACACCCACTGCCAGTGAGCTGCTCTGGTGCTCTCTGGGCTGTGCAGTGAGCCCTTGGCCCCTGGTTCCCAGCCCAAGCTGTTCTGCTGAGGTTTGAGCACACTACTGTGTAATTAGAGCTGGGTCTCTTTTTTCCTGCAGCACTTTTAAAAGCTATTTTGCTCCTGTGCCCCAAAAGCCATCTCAGCTCTGGGCTGACCCACCTCCCCTCCCCTCAGCCCCCTCACTGGCCTCATCTCTGACTCAGGGCTGATGTCTGTGGCTGCTGCCCAGGCCCTTCCAGGGGCCCTTTCAGCTGCAGGGCACAGAGCAGGGCTGAGCTGACACCCTGTGCTCTGGGTTTGGGCTTGTGGGTCAGCTGCTGACCACTGGATTCTCCAGAGCCTTTTATACTTTTCCAATGCATGGAGTAGCTCATTTCTGCCCAAGGCCCTGTCCAGTGACCACTGCAGGAGCATCTCTGGTGCTTTAAATCTTCATCCACTGCAGTGCCCAATCTGCTGGTTTAGCTGTGGCTAACAGTGACCTGACCACAGCCCTTCCCAAATGTCCTCCTGGAATCTGTAGCACATGAATTTCAGATCATCAGCTGTGCCAAACCCTGGTGTAGTGTAATCAGTTAGCCTTGAATGATTCAGAATAGGGAGGGTGTCTTCTATCATTCAAGGCATTAAATAATATATTGACTAGCAGGAAAAATTGCTTTGTCACAGGATTTGATTTATTCTTGTTTAGACTCTGAGCCATTTCCAATTCCTCTGGTGATCCAAAGCTATGCTCCTTTTTTATATTAGTCTTATCCAGACCAAATTTCTTTGGCTTGCATGTGAGAAAGCCATGGGAGATAATGTCAAAACATGCTTTGAGTCAAGCTGCATGATATTCATTGTTTATTCCTGTACCAGAAAACTGTCATTTCTCCATAGAAGGAATTTTGGTTGGTGTGATGTGATTTGTTCTTGATAAATCCATCCTGGCTGTTGCTCACCTCCATGCTATCTTCAAAATTCATTTATATAGATTGTTTGATTGCTTGGTCCAATATCTTGCTGTCTGCTTTATAATTTCCTGGTTTCTTCTTCCCATCTCTTTTAAAGCCAGCAATTACTCTCCTTTGCCCAGTTTCCTGGAGAACCATAGATAGCTGCTATTTCTCCAGCCTTGTGTGTCTCCAAATTGTTTGGGAACATTTAACTCCTCTGAGTACCCTCTAACCTGTTCTCCAACCTGACAAGTGGGGTTTCTTCTCTTTCCTTGCTGAAGGTTCTTGGCTGAGCCACCTGTTTGATAAAGAGCCATTTGTCTTTTTAGTGAGGACAGTTTTTAAAAGGCATTAAATCCTGTAGCCATCTCAGCAGTATGCTGAGAATTATTTCTCCTGTTTATGGAACACAGACAGCACTTTCCATTGCCTGATCCTGGCTGCAGAAGTCCTTATAAGATCTTTTTCTTATGATCCTGTACATTTTGTACTGTGGATTTCCAATTTTGCTTCAGCTGCTTGTATTATTCTTTTATATTTATCCTTAAGATTTTAGTCTCTTTGAACTATGTACAATTTTTGTGCTATTTCTTCTTGCAGCTCAGCTTAACTAAGAGCTTTTCTAAGTTGAGCTCTAGCTTTTCTTCACCAGGAGATAAGCTTATATTTGTATTTTTGATGTCATCTACCCTCAAGGGTGACTTTCTTGGCCCTTATGGTTGGTGTTCCTGTTGCTCTGTGTGCCTCTCTGTTCCCAAAGCCATGAGGGAGTTGGCACAAGGCTCCAGGACCATGTCCAGCACAAGCCCAGCTGCAGTGACTGCAGAGCAGATTTTCCCAAGCCCACATCACAGCTTGGGTGGGGGACCACAGAGCACAGGGGCTGCAAGGCTGCAGGAAGGTTCAGCTGACCTTGTTTCAGAGTCTGAGTGGGTTCATGACTTGCTGTGCCTGATGTCTCACCCTGGAGTGCTGGGCTTCCCACAGAAGCCACTGCTGCCAGGGCATTCTGAGCATCTCTCAGAGGTGACAAGGTGGGCAGGCCCACCACTCCCAGGGAATAGTGTCACCCTTCCTATGAGCTCTCATAACACTTCAGGCATCAGAAGCTCAGTAGTGATGGCAAAGGGCACAGAGTGGGCGCAGTCAACACTCAGCAGCTTCATGCACATTGTTCCCTTTCTGAAGAACTTCTGCCCAAGAACAGGACAGTGTTTCAGGGATGAGAAATGTCATTTTAGGAGCTCACTCAACCCAGCTTGTAATAAATCCAAGAGGAGGTGGGATGGCCCAGGGGCAGGTGCTCTCAGTACCTTAGTGCTGCTCCAGGCAGGTAACTCTGTTTGTGTTCTGCAGACTGAAGATTATCTCAAGCACAAGATCAGAAGCAGGCCTGAGCGCTCAGACCTGGTCAATATGCACATTCTGCAAGGTAAGAGCTTCTCCCACATACTCCCTGAGTCTCCTGCCCTGGGACTTGTGTTCCTCCTGCTCTTCTTGTGTTCCTTCAGGAATCTCATTGCCATTACTTTGTTCCAGCTGCTCATGGGGGGCAGACTCAAATGGGACACATTGTATGAAATTGTGGCCAGAGCTGGAGTTAGGAAGCAGGACACACTTTTATTCCCTGACAGACACAGTCCCCAGGCCACCCAGTCTTTCTCCCATCTCTGGCAGTGTAAGATGCTCTAAGGAACAGCTGTGAGAGAGAATTCTGTTACACACCAGTGCCAATATCTGATCACGAAGAGCAAATCCAGGGAATTTGTTGTCCAGGACACTGAAATTCCTGTAGCAGGTCATTGTAGCACCTTCCCAAGGCTGGACATCTTTTGTGCTGCTGTAACTCTGGATATTCTGTGTGACAGCTCATGCAGTCAGTGACCCAGGCAGAGCAGTATGAAAAGCCCTGCTATCAGTCTGTGAGCCACAGCAGCTCTCTCCTCTCCTCTTCTCTCCCATCCTGGTGTTCCCTCTCAGGCCGAGAGCTGGCAGGGCTGGATCCCATCACAGACAGCAGAACACCACAGTGTCCCTCGTTATCTCCAGAGATAACAAGATCCTTAGAGACAGAGAGGATGTGCAGCCTCCCTCCCTCCTTGAGTCCTGTCACTTGCCTGGAAGAAGCAGATCACTCTCTGGCAGCTGTGAATGCTGCCCTCTGCTCTCAGCATGGATGCAATGTGTATTTCTTTTTCCCTCTGGCAGGCAGGAGGGCTGAGCCTGGGTCCAGTGCTGGATCAGTGTTGCTGCCTTGCTTTTCCCCTGGGTTTCCATCCCAAAAATAAGCTAGCACCATTGCTTGGTGAAGAGATGGAGAGTGCCCTTCCCTTAGGTTAAATAATGGGCTGTTACCAGACATGGAGGCAGCTGCAGTCCCTGGGCATGGACAGGGACAGAAGGAGAGAGACTGCAGAGAGCAGAGAGTGCCTGGCTGTGCATGCAAGATGCATGTACTGCCCCACGCCCCCCTTACCTGCATCCTCTGCTCACACCTCTGTCCATCCTGCTCTGCATTTCAGAGCTGTGTCTTGCCATATCCATTTTGTGGATTTGATTTACAAATCCATTTTGTTCACAACTGGACGTAGAGGTGATTGGAACTGGCCAGGTGACACAGTTAAGAGGTGATTGGAACTGGCCAGGTGATACAGTTTGCAGCTGGAGCTAGAGGTGACTGGAACTGGCCAGGTGACACAGTTAAGAGGTGACTGGAACTGGCCAGGTGACACAGTTAAGAGGTGACTGGAACTGGCCAGGTGACACAGTTTGCATCATCCAAGGGCTTTACAGGCCCCCCTTCTGTTACAGTTCACCTCAAGGAGTTCATTTGTGTTCACTGGTCTGTATAATCTGAATGGCCCTAGAGGAGCTCTCCTGACCTCCTGTGGAGAATTTCCATGGTGCCAAGCCCTGTAGCTCATGTTCCCTACAATATCTCTTCCAGAGAGTGTCCAGGCTTTGAAGAAAGAACAACCTCCATGCAGCTGCTCTTACTTTAGACCCTCCAGGGTTTAGAAATGGTCTGGTTAGACCCCCCCACTCCCTCACTACTCATGCCTGGTCCAAGAGAGGAGCCAGACAGCTTTGTTCAGGAAATCTTTCTGTTTAAGCTGATATTCTTCTGTCACCCTTTAACAACTGGGGTTTTCTCAGGTGGCTTTGCTGGGGCTGTAGCTTCCAGATCTCCCTGTCTCTGCTCCTCCCCAGCTCATTTTTATCCTGAAGGCCCGGAGCATTGTAATTATGCCACCTCCAAAAGTCCACAGCCCAAGATTCAGCATTTTTAATTCCAGTGTAAGCCATTTACTCCAGTTGTCAAGCACTGCCAGTGGTTCTATTCTTCAGCTGTTTCCCATCTGCACTAACCCAAAAGGGGCCAGTGTGCTCCTGGCAGGCAGGAGCTGGAGACCCTTTGGCCCTTGTTGGTGGCAGCTTGCTGATGAAATTTCCATCACAGATCACTCCTGGGCCTTGCAGAGGATGGTCCAGCTGTAGGCCGGGTTTGCAAGCCCAGGATGGTAGAGAGAGGCTCTTGTTTGGGAATGGAGAAGCTGGGCCTGAGGCTCAGAGAAGGACCCGTGTCCCAAATGACAGCAGAGCCGATCCTGCTGTGATCTGGGACATGGGTCCTTCTCTGAGCCTCAGGACCCGTGTCTGGCAGAGCAGATCCTGCTGTGCTGAGCCATGCTCAGGTACCACAGCCCCAGAGGCTGCGCTGGAGGGCACCACATTGTCAGCTGGCTCCTGGTCTGTGCCAAAGCCCTCTCTCTGCTCATGGAGAAATCTGCTGCTAGGAAGGGAATCCTGAGTGCTGTGCCCACAGGAGCCCCTGGTCCTGATGCCTCTGTCTGGCCTTTCAGACTCAGCTGCAGAGGGGTCCATCCAGTCCACTCAAATGAAGCTGAAAAGAGCCCGGCTGGCAGATGACCTCAACGAGAAGATCGCGCTCAGGCCAGGTCCTTTGGAGCTGGTGGAAAAGAATATTATTCCCGTGGACTCAGCTGTGAAAGAGGCCATAAAAGGTACTGACAGTGAATGTGAGTGATGTGTGTGTGCATGGAGTGGGGCAGGGGCTGCCACAGTGACTGCACGAAGTGACCGGCCTGGATGTAAGAGCTGCTTTTATTGCTAACATTTAATTATTTTCAGAGCAACCATCCCAGTCCAGCGCAGCCTGTGAGCACAGAGCTCTCATCTTAGAACAGTGACACAAACATGCACCATTGCTCAGCCACATTCCCTCAGAAAAACCTCCCTTCTTACACTCCTTCCCTCCCCAAGGCTTCGAGCACAGAAGTGATGCTGTTGGAGAGAGGACACTCCTTCCCTCAGCATGGGAGAGAACCTGAGTGCACAGGGCTTGGTGGTGGGACCAGCCCAGATTCTCCCCCTCGTGCCCTGCCAAGCTCTCACATCCCAGTAAATGGGGGTGGAGTGGCCCCTGATCAGGAAGGCTGAGGCTTTTCTTTTATTTTTTACCACTGGCGCTGGTGGTATCCAGGATCCTGCATCCCTGGGGTGTGGAGCATCCTTGGGGTGCTAAATTGCTGGAGAATATAAACAGGGCACACTCCTACCAGCCAGACCCAGCACTTCTCTTATTCCTAAGCTTGGTTTTCCTCCATCACCTCCTCCCACCAGAGGAGGGAGGAAGAATCATCCACAGTTATTTCCCCCACGCTGCCGCAGGGAAGCTGCTGTGGGAGCCAACACAGAGCACAAAGGTGACTCAAATTTCACCAGGGCTCAGTGCCAGGACAGGGACATCCAAAAGCAAAGAAAGGAGAAGGAAAGCCAGCAGTGACAGGGCAGCAACCCTTATTTTTGAAGTCTGGGGCTGTGTCCATGTGTCCAAACTGGCGCTCAGGTCTCCAATGAGGCACTGAGAGCTGCTCTGTTCTGTTGCTCGCAGTTCCTCAATTAATGGGATCATTTCCATTGGCATAATGCCATTTGAAGGGTCTGTTCTGGAGCTCAGAGAGGCTGGGGACAATGGCAGAGTTTTGGGGAAGAAAGGGTCTTGGAGTGACAGGAGAGATGCCAACAATGAGAGTTGAAACAGGAAGCACTTTGATTTTTATTTCATCTCAGAAACCATATTAAATGACATGAAATACTCCAGGCTCAGATACTGCTCTGTCCTGTCCCACAACTATTCCTGCTCTTGGTTTGGGGGCTGTGAAATGCAGGCTGTGTATGTACAGCAGCTTCTCCAGCCTGGCCCTGGAGCTGCTCCATTCCCAGCGTGTTGCAGCTCTCCTCTTTGAAGGTGAAATGTTCCAGGACTCTGCCTGAAGAGGAATTTTTAAGGAGAGTTCAAGTAAAATCTCCCGGCCACTTACTAAAGGAGAGTACAGTGGAAAAAAAAAAGGTTCAAAAAATCCCCCCCCTTTATAAACATTTGAGGCAGTGAGCATGACTTTATCCCCTGGTTTGGAGACTGGAGAAATGAGCTTGAGTCTTGAATAGAGCATCTCTCCAGCTGCCTTGTCAGGAGCTGGTGGTAAACAGAGATTTACAGGACCAAACTGTTAAAAAATCTGGCTTAAAAATTATTTGTTCAGTTTTAAATTTCTCCCTTTCACAATGCTGTTCTATCACATTGCTGGGGAAAACCGTGTCCCTGTAAGCCAGCTCCATCCCATTTAGGGTCAAACATGCAGCTCATTAGGGTCCAGCATGAAGTTGCTTGGTACCACAGGGTGCCATGAGAAGAAGGTGGTGCAGCTGCACCAGGAACACCATCCCAGCCCTCAGGTTTCTGCAGAAGAAAGCCCCAAGTTGAAGGATCCTCAAGCTCATTTTTGGAGTCAGAGGCACCTTGTGGTACTCACAATTTGGGGCAAAGGGCTGAACACAGAGCGGAGATGAGTCCTGGCACTTCTGAACGTTAAGCCTTTTGTTTTTGCAATACCAGAAAGATGACAGGGTTTAAAATCATTTTACTTTAACCTTGGAATCTCAACTGTTTATACAGTGGAAAGTTCAGCTGACGTGTTCCTCTAATCACCTCCGGCAGGGTGAGCACAAAGTGCCAGACCCCAACCGAAAGCCCAAACGTCCCAGTGACAGGAGGCCGCCAGTGCCCTGCATAGCTGAGCAGTGATACAAGGAACTTTTTTTACCAGGTCCTTGTCATCACTTTGTCCAATGCGCTCCAGAGGACAATACCCAGCGCATTAGAAACAGCCTGGAGCAAACACCATCCTGCCTGAGATTACAGCAGGGACACGGGACCCAGAAACAATACGCTCAGGCCGGGCTGGGTGAGAGCAGGGCAGATAAGGGAAGCATTCCCCATTGGCACAGCGCTGTGGTATCAAGCAGCAGGATGCAGCACATTCTTGTCATGCTCTGGGCTGTCGCTGTGTCCTGAAGGTCCCTTGTGCTCCCAGCTTTGGCACCACTTCCCAACACACGCTGCCCTGCCAGCGCAGCAGGAGCCCTGCAGATCCACAAGTCCCCTTTGCTTGGAATAATTTGTCCCAAGAGGAGATGTCCATGCTGGCCTGCAGCTCCCATGCAGCCCAGGTGGCCCATGCAATGCTGCAGCTCCTCAGGGACCTGTTTGGGTGATGGAGAGGATGGAGAGGACACAGAGCCTCTTTCCAGGGACAGCAAGTTGAACACAGCTGATCTCATTTCCCCAGCCCATGTCTGGGCAGCAGCTCAGGCAGGGAGCCAGGGCTCTGTCCTCGCCCACCCTGGCACCAGCAGCCACAGGGAGTGGAGATAACCCTTATCTCTCAGATAGGGGCAGGGGTCAGAGCAGGAGGTGTGTGTCGTTGAGAAGGTGCACATTGCTAGACCAGCAGCAGGGACAGGTGGAAGCTTGTCCCCAGGCCCTTCCTATTTCCCCATTTGTCACCTCACTATCAGCGTGCCAAGCTGCCTGACAAATGCCAGACATGAGCACGAGGAGATTACGAGTGTGGCCACGCTGCTCCTTCCTCTACCCCCACCTGCAGCTCTCCCCAGGCTCACATGAGACCTTTTTTTCTCAGCACTTTGTTTATCATCAAACCTCGGGGTCAAGAGCCCTTGCCCATCTGACTAGCAGATAACAGTGCAGGAGCTGTGCAGGCAGGGCAGCCTGGGGCCGTCGGGCAGGCAGCAGAAGTGGTTGGAATTGTGTCCTGTGGGTGAAACCTGTGCACAGAGACAGGATGTGAGAGCCTCTGTGCACCTGCAGCCACATCCACCCTTTGTGGCTCTTGTGCTGTGAGCAGATGGATCACATTCCGAGCTGATTTCAACCTCTCTCCTTCTGCTGAGGACAGAGTCCGTGCGTGGTGTGGGTGTTCAGCCGGGGTGCTCAGCTCAGGCAGGGTGATTTGTGCCCCTCTCCCATCCCAGCCCAGCGGAGGGGCAGGATGGCAGAGCCCCTCCTGCACCAGCCCCACCTGTCTGCACCAACCCTGCTGTGCTGGTGGGACGGGCCCCTCCATCCCCTCCTCTCTCCCATGGGACACAGTCCATGATCCCGGCTCCTCCATCCCCTCCTCTCTCCCAAGGAACAAGGGCCATGATCCCGGCCCCTCCATCCCCTCCTCTCTCCCATGGGACACAGTCCATGGTCCCGGCTCCTCCATCCCCTCCTCTCTCCTGTGCCAAGGAACAAGGGCCATGATCCCGGCTCCTCCATCCCCTCCTCTCTCTCTCTCCCAAGGAACAAGGGCCATGATCCCGGCTCCTCCATCCCCTCCTCTCTCCCTGTCCCAAGTGCCCTGTGCATGGCTCGGGTCCCCCTGCTCTCCCCCAGCCGCGGGGCACCCCCGGAGGTGCCCGAGCCCCCCGTGTGCCCTCAGCCAGGGCCGGGCCCAGCTCCCCACAGGCTCACCCCGCGCCCCATCGCTCCCCGCACGCTCTGACCGTGGCCCCTCTGCCCCCGCAGGCTCCCAGGGCGGCTTTCCCCGGCAGAGCGACGCCTTCGCCTTCGAGGAGGACAGCAGCAACGACGGGCTGTCCCCGGAGCGGCCCCGCAGCCGCGGCTCCCCGGGCCCCGCCGAGCCGCCCCCCGGCTCCAAGGCCCCGGAGCCGCCCCCCGCCGGCCCTGCCGGGGCTCCTCAGGTAGGGAGAGCCCTCCTGGGGCCGGGGGACATGCGGGGGGACAGAGAGACCCGTGTGGCACAGGGGATGGCACAGGGGGTGGCACAGGGGAGCGACACGCGGGGTCCCGGGCCCGGGAGGTGATTCCGGCCCTGTGCTTGGCACTGATAAGGCTGTACCTTGAGTGCTGTGCCCAGTCCTGGGCCCCTCAATTTAGGAAGGATGTGGGGATGCTGGAGCGTGTCTAGAGGAAGCAACAAGGCTGGTGAGGGGTCTGGAGCACAAGTCCTGTGAGGAGCGGCTGAAGGAGCTGTAGGGGCTCACACTGCAGAAGAGAAGTCTCAGGGTCTGGAACCTCATCCCTCCCTACAGCTCCCTGACAGGAGCCAGGTGGGGTCGGGCTCTTCCCAGGGAACAGCGACCGGACAAGAGGACACAGCCTTAAGCTGCACCAGGGGAGGTTGAGTTTGGACATTAGGAGGAAATTCTTCACTGAAAGGGTGGTTGGGCATTGGAATGTGTTGCTCAGGGAGGCGGTGAAGTCGCCATCCTTGGAGGTATTTAAGAGCCTGGATGTGGCACTCAGATTTGGTTGACAAGGTGGTGTTAGGTGACAGATTGGACTCGATGATGTCAAAAGTCTTTTCCAGCCGTGTTAATTCTGCGTTCTGTGACATTCTGTGACATTCTGTGACATTCTGTCATTCTGTGTCGCTCTGTCATTCTGGGACCGCGGGGGGACCGCGCTGCGCGGGGCCGGCGCGCCCCCTGCCGGCCGGCCTGGGCATTGCAGCCCCGGGGAGCGCCGGGCCGGGGGGCAGAGAGGGACTGGGGGGGACTGGGGGAATGTAGAGGCTGGGGAAACTGGGGGAAACTGGGGAAAACTGGGGGAATGTAGAGGCTGGGGAAACTGGGGGAAACTGGAGAAAACTGGGGGAATGTAGAGACTGGGGTAACAGGGGACTGCGGGAAAATTGGGGGAATGTAGAGGCTGGGGGAACTGGGGGAAACTGGGGAAATTGGGGGAATGTAGAGGCTGGGGTAACAGGGGACTGCGGGAAAATTGGGAGAATGTAGAAGCTGGGGGGGGCTGGGGAGAAATTGGGGGAATGTAGAGGCTGAGGGAACAGGGGGAAATTGGGGGAATGTAGAGGCTGGGGGGACTGGGAGTAATGGGGGAGCTGGAGTGGACTGAGGCAGACTGGAGGGGCTGGGATGGATGGGGGAGAAAGGGGGGAACTGGGGCAGACTGGGGTGAGGGAGGACCAAAAGGATTGTGGCCATCCACGGGTCAGCTGGAAAGACTGGGCTGGTCTGGAGGATACTGAGGGGCCAGCTGTGAGCAAGGATAGGGAGCTCAGGTGAAATTGGGAGGGATGGAAAAACAAGGAGGAATGTGGAGGCAGAGGACTGGGAAAGGACTGGGATAGACGTGATGGGACTATGATGCACTGAGGCATCTGTGGGGATTTGGAACAACATGGGGTGAGAAAACGGGGCACCAGGAGCTCCAATCCAGGCTGGACAGCCCTGGCTCCGGCCCCACAGCCCCTGTCCCCTCTGCCTTGCAGGATCGTCCCCCCAGTGCCGATGGGCAGGCTGCGGACGCTGGCCCGGGGCAGGGCAGCCAGTGCGACAGCCCCAAGCAGCCCGCGGGGCAGGAGAGCCCGACGCTGCCGCTGCCCTCTGCCGTGAAGGTAATGCCGGCGCCTCCAGCTGCCCAGGAGGGGAACCAGCCCGGGGCAAACAAGCCTGGAGTGCCATGTGCTGTGCCCCAAATGTAGGGGAACTCTGGCCTTAAAGGCTTTGAATAGTTCAGGCAGACAACCTTGTGTCAAAACCAATTGAATTAATTGTGTGATGGTACAAGATAGAATATTACACCTTGCTAGAGGCAACTGCTTGAGTCCTGCACTGAAAACATCCCCTGGGGCTGGAGCAGGAGGAGATACCAGGCCACACTGGAGCACCTTCCAGGCAGGGAGGGTCATTCTCCATCTCATGTGCTCTCCAGCCCAGCTGAGATGGGAAACAGTGCCAAGGGAGTCCCCCACATCCAGGCCCAGCAGCTCAGAGCTGGAGTGTCACAGTGCCAGCAGGAGCTGCCTTTGTTCTGTCCCAGTCCTCTGAGGTCCCACGGGGATGGCAGGAGCTCTTCTCACACCTAATTTTATTCCTTCCCTCCAACAGTCCAAATCATCCAGTGACAGCAAGAACCGCCACAAAAAGCCCAAGGACACCAAGCCCAAAGTGAAGAAGCTCAAGTACCACCAGTACATCCCTCCAGACCAGAAAGCAGAGAAATCCCCTCCACCCATGGATTCTGCATATGCCAGACTGCTCCAGCAGCAGCAGCTCTTCCTGCAGCTCCAGATCCTCAGCCAGCAGCAGCAGCAGCAGCAGCAGCAGCAGCAGCACTTCAGCTACCCTGGGATGCACCAAGGACAGCTAAAGTGAGTGGCACTGTGCCAGCAGCAGGACTTAGTCCTGCCTCTCTCCAGGCTTTCCCCTCTGGATCCATTTGTGCCAGAGCAAGGGGACAGAGGCACGACACCAAAACAGAAAAGCTTGGCAACAGCACAGACTCCTTCCAAACCACTCTGGCTTTGCATTCTGGTTGGGGCACCTGTGGTGGGACACCAGCAATCCCCTGCAGCCCAGCCTGGTTTTCCTTGGCCATCCTGAAGTCTCACATAGGAGACAGCAGACCCAGGGGAGCAGAGGGATGGGATGCTGGGCACAGAGACCTTGGGGGAACAAACAAATTACCCCAAATCTCCTTTGTTATTTCAGGCAATCAAATGAGCAAATGGTCAAAAGCTCAAATCCTTCATCAACTTCTGGCAACAACACCCCTCTTTCTCCAGTGAAAACCACCTTTTCAGGCCAGACTTGTGTCTCATCTATCAAGCCAGGCCCTCTGCCCTCCAACCTGGATGATCTCAAAGTGAGTGCAAACTTTGTCACTGCAGGAGCAGAATGTCAGAGCCTGAGTGTGCTGTGCTGCCTCTGGGTGTGCCAGGGAGTGCCACAGGCTGGGAGGGGCCACGTTACAGATCAGCACACCTGAACCCCCTGCTCTGAGCCACCCAGGAGAGCAGCACAGCACGTGGGGCAGGGCTTGGGCACTGGGGAGGCTCTGAACACGAGGCCTTGCTGCTCTGCAGGTGGTGAGGGGTGCACTGCTCCAGCCTGTGCATCAGCAAACCAAAGCTGCAGCCTGGGGACACTGCAGGTCAGCTGAAGGATGATCTGAGCTGCTGCTCCTGCATCTCTATGTGGTTCTGACATTGTGGATGCTCTGACAGACCAGCCAGGGGCCAGCAGGGCAACATGCCTCCCCCCTTTTGACTCAGCTCCTCAGCCAGGCCAGCTCTCTGCATGAGCAGGTAGCTCCTGCTACATGCACTGTTTTGAGCCCCTCTCATGTAGGCAAGAAAGGGCATAGGGGGAATCCCTCATATCAGCTATTCTTTTATTCTTTGCTGATGGACCCTCAGTCATGGGGAAGGCCAAATCCTTCCAAGAGCAGAGACCTGGGGGCAGCCCTGAGGTAGAAACAGATGAGTTTGCCCTAGCTCAGGTGACTGAATCATGTGCCTGAGCACAGAGCAGTGTGGCTCCAAGGTGTCAGAGTCTCTGAGCTGTCAGATGGCTCCTGGTCTGTGCTAGAGCCCTCTGCTCATGGAGAAATCCACTGCTAGGAGGGGAATCCCGAGTTGCTTCCCTGACCCAAGGACCACTGCTGATTCATGGAGGAATCACAGTTCTCAGAGGAAGGAGGAAGGTTTTCCTGTTAGGAAAGGTTGGGCAGTGGTCAGGCCTGTGCATGGTGACTGTGGTGACTGCAGGAGAGACAGGGAGCACCTGGGAGGTCAGAGGTTAAAGCTGGAAGCTGTGATTTGAGACTCCTTGTTAGAAGCACTGGGTTTCTAAAGGGCTGATCTGCCACTGAGACTTGATGGGTTTCCTCTTCGAGCCAGGCCTTATGAGCTCTCAGAGGAACCTGTCACACCTGAGATAGCTCAGCTACCCCAAATGGCATAAAATTAGCAGGATGGCTTCTGAGGTAGTGTTGGAAACAGAAAAAGTTTTAATAAAAGGCAAAATAACAAAGTTCTCACAGAGAAAAGCCAAGCTAGGGGCTTGCTTCTGCTAAAGAGGAGCGAGCCCCTAGCTTGGTTTTTCTCAAGAACCAAGAGGTTCTTGCTCCTGCTAAAACACTGCACAAAAGTGATTATTTCCTTTTTTCTCTTCTTTTTCTAGTGAATTGCTTAGGCCAGACCTTTTGGCCTCTGTCCAATTGGGTAGCCCTAGGTTTGAGGTGAAGTCCCAAAACTCCTATGAGGTGTCTTTTTACCAAATTGAGGAGAGAAACTTCTGGGCTTTTTCCTTTTTTAAGGAGCCAAAGGATAATTTCTTTTGGCTTTTTAAGGAGCCAAAGGATAATTTGGTCCCTCTGTCAACAAGGGGGCACATCCCTACAGAGTCTGACCACGAGTGATTTCCCTTCCAGGTGTCGGAGCTGAGGCAGCAGCTCCGGATCCGAGGCCTGCCCGTGTCGGGCACCAAGACTTTTTAAGGAGCCAAAGGATAATTTCCTTTGGCTTTTTAAGGACCCAAAGGATAATTTGGTTCCTCTGTCAACAAGGGGGCACATCCCTACAGAGTCTGACCACGAGTGATTTCCCTTCCAGGTGTCGGAGCTGAGGCAGCAGCTCCGGATCCGAGGCCTGCCCGTGTCGGGCACCAAGACGGCGCTGATGGAGCGGCTGCGGCCCTTCCAGGAGTGCAGCAGCAGCACGGTGCCCAGCTTCAGTGAGATCACCACCGTCACCTTCCCCGTCACCCCAACCAACACCCTGTCCAGCTACCAGTCCCAGTCCTCCACCAGCATGTTATCCAATGGTTTCTACCACTTTGGCAGCACCAGTTCCACCCCGCCCATCTCTCCTGCCTCCTCTGACCTCTCGGTGAGCGGCTCCCTGCCCGACACCTTCAACGATGGGCCCATGGCTTCTCCACAGTTTGGCCTCCAGCCATCACCAGTGCAGGGCAGCGCTGAGGAAAGCCTCATGAGCAGCATGAACGGCGGGAGCATCCAGCTGGAACTGGAAGGGATAGACACGGAGAAGGACAAGATGCTGGTGGAGAAGCAGAAGGTGATCAATGAACTGACGTGGAAGCTGCAGCAGGAGCAGAGGCAGGTGGAGGAGCTGCGGATGCAGCTGCAGAAGCGGAAGAGAAGCAACGGCCTTGAGGAGAAGCAGCAGCCTGCTCAGCATTTCTTTGGTGTCCCCATCAAGCAGGAAAACGCCGTGTCCAGCTGTCCATTCGCATCCAAACAAATGGCCCTGAAAGGACAGGCCGGCAGCTCGGATAAGCTGAGTAACTGTGGAGTGCCGCAGGTGCCCCACATTGTGAACAGCCACTGCTTGGAGCCCGCAGGGCAGAGCACCATCACCTCCTCGACATTCCTGAGCCCGCAGTGCTCCCCACAGCACTCTCCCCTGGGGGCTGCAAAGAGCCCCCAGCACATCAGCCTGCCGCCGTCCCCCAACAGCCACTACCTGCTGCCCGTGTCCCCCGAGGGCCGCAGCGGGTCCCCCCCGGGCAGCAGCTGTCTCCGCACGGCCCCGGTGAGTGCCAGCCCAGCTCACACCACACGGGGGAGGCCTTGCAGATCCCTTCTGCAAGGGCAGAAAGTGTCCCGGATGGGCAATGGGATGGAGGCTGATAGCACTGCAGGGTCCCGTGCAGGGTTTCTTCTGGGGAGCCAGTTGTCCTGGAGGGGTGACAGCACAGCTCTCGTGCCCCATGGAGCCCTGGCACAGCTCCTGCTGCCCTGGGGAAGGCCTGGCACAGCTCCCCTCTTCCCCAGCACTGCTCTCTCTGCCCCTAGGTGAGCCCTGGCAAAGCTGCCTATGTCCTGGGAGAGTCCTGGCAGAGCATCCTCTGCCCTATGGAGCCCTGGCACAGTTCCCTCTGCCCTGGGGAGCTCTGGCACAGCTCTCTCTGCCCCTGGAGGAGTCCTGGCAAGCTCCCACTTCCCTGGGGGAGCACTGGCACAGCTTCTTCTACCCTAAAAGAGCCCAAACCCAGCTGCCTCTCCCCTCAGGGGGAGTCCTGGCACAGCTTGCTCTGCCCTTGGGGGAGTCCTGGCACAGCCGTGCCCCATGGAGGCCTGGCACAGCTCCACACACAGCAGGGAGGCACCAGCGTGGATCCCTCAGCTCCTGGGAGAGCCCTGGCACAGTTCCTACACCCCTGGGAGACCCCGGTGCAGGGCTGCAGGGCTTCCCTGGAGCTTGCCAAGCCATTGTGGCTCCCAGCAGTGTGTGAGGGATTTTCACCACTGAGCTGGAGAAGAGCAGTTCCCCAGGGAAGCCTTTTCTCAGGAAGCTGGAGCAGGGCTGGCAGTTGAGTAGTCAGAGAGAGCTTGTGCCTCCCCACCAGGCCACCAGGCCAGCACAGAGCTGTCCTCAGCAGCCACCACTGCTCACTCAGCCCCGTGCACAGGTACAAATACCTGGGGAGGGGGGCATGCTGCACAAAACAGCACAAGGCTCTGATCCCAGGGCTGCCCAGGCAGCAGCAGCAGCACCTGTGCCATGCCCAGGGGTGCCAGGTGTGCTCACAGGGGTGTGGCAGGGCAGGCCAGGTGTGTGGCTCTCCCAGCCCTGCACAGTGGCACAGAGTGGGGCTCAGCAGCATGGCAAGGTAGGTGCCATGGGCAGCTGGCAAACAGCACAGCCAGGGAGGTGGGAATGGGCAGCAGTTCAGGGTGAGGAGGGCACAGACAGGGCTGCCGGTGGAATGGGCAGGGAGGGCAGTGGGGCTGCTGCAGGGGTGAGGAGGGTGATGGGAACACAGGTTTGGGTGGGTGGGGAGCAGAGCAGGGGACGCAGGGGGTGGCCCTGGCCCTGGGCACTGCAGCAGAGCTCTGGGCAGTGGGACACAGTGCTGTGAGCTGATATCCAGGAGGCAGCAGGGCTGCTCTGGGCAGCTGGACAGTGCTCAGTGAGGCTCAGCAGGGAGCAGTGACACCACAGGGGCATCTCCAGCTGCTCCCTCACTGCCCAAGGGCACGGGGATGGTCCCATTGTGTCCTGCAGCTCATCCCAACTCCACCACCACCCATCCTGGACCTCCCTCTGCTGCCTGCAAGGGACTCCTGGGAGTGAGGGTCCTTCTTCAGCAAGAACTCTTCCTTTGTGCCCAGCACTGCAGTGCTGTTTCCCATGAGCCAGGGGCAGTGTTCCTTCCAGCTCCCCTCCACAGAAAGGTGGCCAGGATGTGCATGGCCAGGCAGAGTGACCCCACTGCTGCCCTGGATCCAACCCTCCTGGAGGGACAATCCCCTGGGGCTGGTTTTTGTGGGACAAGGCCATGGCCAGGCAGCAGGGAAGGACACACAAGGGCCTGGAGGTGATGGGGACAGCAGCTGACAGGCACTGTGCTTCACATGCCATCCATCCTGGAAGGGGAGCCTGGCAAAAAGCTGGCAAAGACATGGAGGCAGAAATTCCCCTTTTCTGAGTGACCTTCCCTGTGAGATGCCCCCAGTCAGGAGGTGATGGGGAGGGGCTGGGGTGGCTGGGGAGGTGCCTCATGTGGGATTCACATTCTCTGAACCTGAGAGAAGCAGAGAAAAGAATGATCAAAACAATTCTTGTTTCATTTGCTGCAGCTGTGTTGTTCACAAGTGGAATGCATTGTGGAGGATTGTTTACCTGGAGGGAATTGGTAATTGGATTCTGGTGTGAGGGTTTTGATCATTTCTGTTCTCTGCTTCTCTCACTGCTTCTCTCAGGCTCAGAGAACGTGAATCCCACACCTCATCACTGGCCAAGCACAGCTGACCACCAGCAGCATCTCTGCCTTCCCCTTGTCCTGCATGTCCCCAAGACACCAGGCTGTCCTGTGCCACCGTGTCTGTGCAGTGACAAGGGGCCAGCCTGGCCCTGCCTCTCAGCACTAGGTCAGGGTTAGGGTTAGGTTTACCTCCCTCTATCCTGCTCAAAGCCAGGCGTTTTGAGTTGGTTTGACCCACAAAATTGTCATTTTCCCTCACCAACCTCAGCGGGATGAGAGCCAGGCCTCCTGCCATGCACTGACTCCATTTCCCTGTATCTCCCCATGCAGATGGCTGTGCAGCCAGGCCAAAAGTTTTCTATTTCATCCCCAAGTTTTTGTAAGTCAAGCCCAGCCCTGTCAGAGGTAAAGCAGCCTCCACCCTATGAGGATGCAGTGAAGCAGGTAACTGCATGGTTTCTGTTTTCTCCAGGCCTAGGGCTGCCCATGCTGTCTGTCTGCAGTCAGTGGGACTCAGCTGCAGGAGTCCCAGCCCGTTCTGGTCTCTGGGCAGGAGCTGTTTCCATGAGGAATGGGCTTTCCTGAAGGGTTAGTGCTGGCTGGCTGCCACAAAGGAGGACACTCTGCTGGGCTGGGTGGTGTCCCCTGTGCACCCAGGGGCCCTGACACCCCCAGATCCCCTGGGCTGCCAGTGTTCTCTCTTTGGGTGCTCAGTGCTGTGTCAGAGACAGACCCTTGGGCATTCCCAGGTCACCAGAAAAGCCCGTCCTGCTTATCCATCTGCCCCCTGAGCCCTACCCTGGAGCTCTGTTCCTGCAGGGAGGACTGGCCATCACCCAGGAACACCCAGGAACACCTTCCTTCCCATCAGAGCCTGGGAGCAGCCTCGGTGCTGGGACTGCCGTGCCTTTGGGAAAGTGGAATGATGCTGTTGGCAGGGTGAAAATGGGTTTATGCCAGCGTGCAGGAGATCTTGCAGGTTCCAGTCGGAGAGGAGGGAGACTGGGCAGTGCAGGGAGCAGGGAGGGCAGGCAGGCATGTGCCAGTGTGAGGTGCTGGGGCCAAAATGTTGTGTCCTGAGGGCCCTGGGACAGGGCAGGCTGTGGTGGCCACAGAGCAGAGGGTTGGCAGCAGGGAAGGTGCTTTGCTCCCTGGATCATTGTGCCACATCCCTGCAGTGCCCTGAATGCTGCTGCCAGCCCAGTGTTGGTGTGGCCTCTCTCCTGCGTGGGAGGAAGCCATTTGTGGGGTCTAGAGCCATCCTTTCTGGGGTCTGGAGCATCTACCTGGCTTGTGGCTTGAGGGACTCTCCTCCTAATGGCCTCTACTCTCCTCTTTGTCGTTTGCTGCAGCAGATGACACGAAGTCAGCAGATGGACGAGCTCCTGGACGTGCTGATTGAGAGTGGAGGTATGCTCTGCTTCCCTCTTCCCCTCTGGGGCTCCCCCTCCAGCCAGCATCAGTCTGTGGGGCTCAGTGCACCCCAGCAGAGCTGCCTGAGTCGAGCACAGCTTTCCCCTGCCCTCCCTGTGCCAGCAGCCACTGAGACTGAACCCAAAATCACATTGGCCCTCCTGGAGCCTGCTCCTGCGTGTGCCAGCCCCATGGGGTGGTCTGGGTTTGGCTGTCACCTGTGCAGAGAGAAGGGACAGCAGGACAGGAGCCCTGTGCACAGCACTGCCAGCCCCCTGCCCACACACAGCCCCCATGGGCTGCCAGTGCCATCTCCCACACAGGGCACTTCTGCTGCCCTCCCCTGGGCAAACTGCTGCCTGTGCCCTTCTCCAGCCCCTTGGGGACAGCTGCCAGTGCCTGTGCCCTGGGGACTGTGTCCAAACCCCGGGGATCATGGTCAGAAAGCAGGAATGTGTGAGGCTTCCCCCAGGGAGGGTGGGCAAGCAGTGCCAGTGGGATTGAGCAGGTCTCCAAAGGGATGCCCAAGAGCTCAGCTGCGGTGGTGGGCACCGCCAGGGCACCTCAAACCCCTCTCCTTTGTTGACAGAAATCCCAGCCAATGCCAAGGAGGATCGTTCCTGCCTGCAGAAGGTGCCTCAGATCATGGTGTCTGCGGGGAGCTCGGCTGGCCCTGTCCCCAAGGGCTCTGCCCCCTTCGAGCCGGCGCCCCCGGCCCCGCTGCCCTTCGAGCACTGCCCGGGCAGCAGCGACGCCCACCTGGAGGTGCTGCTCAACAGCCCCCTGGGCAGGGTCAGCGAGATGGCCCTGCTGAAGCTGGGGGCAGAGGAGCCCCCCTTCGAGGGGATGATGGAGGGCTTCTCTGGCAAGGCCGCCGACGAACTGCTCAACTCCCAGGAGATTTTACAGACTCCCCTGTCGCCCATGGACACCCAGCTGTCCCCGTCCCCTGCCGAAGGCTCTGCTTTACAAATGAGTTTCACTGAGTCTCCGTGGGAAACTATGGAGTGGCTGGACCTGACCCCCCCCAGCTCGGCCAGCGGCTTCAGCTCGCTCACCCCCGCGGGCCCCAGCATCTTCAACATCGACTTCCTGGACGTGGCTGACCTCAACCTGAACACCAGCATGGACCTGCACCTGCAGCAGTGGTGAGGGGACGTGCTGGGGCAGGGGGCTGTGAGCCTGCAGCAGGCAGCGCAGCGCTCCTGTCGTGCCGCAGAACGTGCAGGGCTAACGTGCCTCATCCAGGGGAAACTGGAGTCATTTTCCCAGCATATAGACTTGTTTGAATTTCCAGTCCCTGAAAATTGACAGCACAACTCTGGTACTTTGGTTTTCCTCCATTGACACAACCCCACAGAGGACACCAGTGCCTGAAACAACACTTCCTTTGATTGACAAGAACTTCCATTTTCTTTCTTTAATCTTCCCCCCCACCCCAGTTTTAGCAGTCACTCTTGTGAGAACTGGAGCAGCTCATGACAAGACTGTGTGGTGAGGTGACCTCACCTGGATGGCAACAGGAAATCATGGAGAGGGAAACCCACTGTTGCCCTCTCCTCTCCTCTCCTCTCCTCTCCTCTCCTCTCCTCTCCTCTCCTCTCCTCTCCTCTCCTCTCCTCTCCTCTCCTCTCCTCTCCTCTCCTCTCCTCTCCTCTCCTCTCCTCTCCCAGACCTGTTGGGCTCATCCTGGCCGTGCCCATGCCAGGGTGAGGAGCAGGGGCTGTGCCCAGCCAGGTCCCAGCACCCTCTGTGGACAGCTGGGCTCTCTCTTCCCTCCTGCCCGAAGCTGCACTGCCCCATCCTGCAGAGCTCTGCTCCAGGTGGATGAGAGATGGAGATCACCCAGCTCACGGTGGCACCTTGGCATGTCCTGAGGGGCTGGGAGCCCAGTAGCTGTCCTGGCTGCATTCTGAACTGTGTCAGGCTGTAGCTGTGACCTGGGAGCAGAGAGCTGTGGACGCTGGAGCAGATGTTGAGGATGCAGGCGCAGGAAGGGAGGATGTGGCAGCCCAGCCGCGTCCCCGTGCACACAAAGAGATGAGCGATGTGTTTTGGCCAAGGTAGGAGCAAGTCGTGTGAAAGGACCAGCCAGGCTTTGGAGGGGCTGTTCCGTGCACAGCCAGGTCAGGGTGATCTCCAGCCCTCGCATGATCCGGGAGGAGCCGGGCAGGGACCCTCGGTGACATCTCGTGGGGCAGAGCCGAGCGAGCCCTCGCGTGGCCGAGGCTCTGTGTGAGCGCCTGCCCCTGCCATCCTCCCCTCCGTCCCTCCTCCATCCCCAGCAGCCTCCCCCTCCTCCCCGAGGCTCTCCAGCGTCACTGCCCCCTCAGCCCCGAGCAAGGCTACCGGAGAACAGCTGTGAATCACCGAGCCGGGAGGAGCCCGTTCTCCCGCAGCCCGCAGGGAAGGAAGCTCTCCCGCAGTGATGCTCCCGTTTGGAATCACCAGCATTTCTCCTAGGAGTCTCTGTGCAATATTCTTCCTCAGGCTCTAGCAAGAAGGAGCCTTTGCTTCACTTCTTGGCTTCCACCAAAGAACTTGCTGCAGACTTTGCGATGGACAGCGTCCGTTCGTCGCAACTCTGGTTTTGCCAAAGTAAATATTGTTGCTGACAAAGATTGTTAAACTATTTACAGACTGCGTGTATTTAATATTTGTGTTACTGGAAGGACAGCACACGGAGATGAAGCTGCTGGGAGGAGGCCCAGCCTGGCCATGGCTCCCCCCAGGGATGCTGGAGCTGTGGGAGGCAGCTCTGCAGCCCGGGCAGTGTCCCCAGTCCCTGGCCTTGTTGCATGCTGTATAAAGCACCTGGCAGTAGCTTTCAAGTCACTATTTAAAGCACCATTTTTCTATTGTACAAATGTCACAGGGCACTGCTAGCATAGACAATCACAGGTTGCATTTTTTTAAAAGAGTTTCTTTTTCTAAGTGAGAGATTTTTTTGAAGCCAGTCCGTGGAGAATATTCAGAGCACTTGAAGCAGAGTAGTGTTAGCTGCTCCACTGTGGCCTTGTACAGAGTTTTCCAGGTAACTTTCTCCTCTCAGCAATTGTATTTCCTTATTTAAAGGGATGCTGTCAGCTTCAAACCTGTAAGCAAGCACATTTCCTTACCTATGTTACCAGCAACACCTTCATTATTAAAACCCTTGTCTTGCCACTCTGTCTTTGCTGTTTGACTTCACCACTGGGACAGCCACAGCCATCCCAGCTGCCACCCCCTGGGACCAGCTCCATGCCCTGGGACAGCCACAGTCCTTCAAGGCCAGATGAATTTCATTCATGGCAGGAGTTTCTCCTGGAAGATTTCTGAACACACCAGCCAGAGCCTCCTGTCCTTGTCTTCTGTTGGCTCTGGTATTGCTCTGTTTTCCTGCAGCCCCCACTCCTTGTGTCCCCCTTAAAGGCAGAGCTGACCCCCTGCCCAAGGCCCTTGGTGTTTTTGTCAGCACTGTGGCTGCAGGGTACTGGGTACAGAGCTCTGCCACAGCCAAACCTCCCCCTGCCCACAGGCACAGCAGCCTGGGACCTTGGGGAACCCTGGGGAACCCTGGATCCTTCTCCACAGCAGCCCTGAGTGTGTTTCCACATTTGTCACCTCTCTCCTTTGATTAGAAAAGGATCCCAGCTATTTGCCCACCTGTGTGCAAGGAGGGACTGCCCAGGTGGGCTCAAGGTGAAATGGTCCTGAGACATGGCTCAAGTGCACCTGAAAAGATGTAGATGAGCAAATAACCAGTTCCTATGAACATCTTTAATGTCTAACCACACCCACACACGTGTGCTGTGATGAACAGCCTGGTTGTGGTCACTCAGAGAATGAGCAGACAAACCTCAGCCTGGGATTATTTCAGGAATGACCATGGAGTGGAGCACTCCCCTGCCCCATCTGCCTGCTGGGCAGAGCCTGCCCGCGCTGCTGTGAAAGGCAAAAGGCAAAGGGCAGAGGGAATGGTGCAGCTCTGAAGGGCAGGAGGGATGCTTGTCAGGTGCCAAGGTTTGGAGCAGAGCACCTGGGCAGGCTGAGTCCAGACCAGGCTGGCAGAGAATGGGATCAGAGTCTCCTGAGTCTCCTCCCAAGCCCCAAAGGACACCAGCAGTGAATTTTCTGCTGCATGGAGAACTCAGCCCAGCTCTGCCTGGGTCCCTGGCCCTGCAGCCAGCCGGGAGCAGCCTCCAGGGAAAGCAGAGGCTGTGCCAGTGGGATGGGACCCCTCCCCTCACTGTCTTCCATGTGTAGGTGATCTTCCCACACAGCCTGTCCCAAGGGATTTGGGGGGCTGGGATTTTCCTTTCTCTCAACACCAAGCTGAAGGATCTCAGTGACCCTCAGTCCTCCTGCCTGAAAAAACAGAAGTAATACAAACCAAACAAACAATGTTCTGAGAGTCAAATTAACTTTTTTTGTGCCTTTAGCAAGTTTTTTTTTTTTAATGTGAGCTGCCTGTCTCAGTTCACCATGCAGTGCTTCTTCCCCCACCACAGTCACTGAGACATCCTCAGCATCTCCCCACCAGCCCCTGGGTCATGGTTAAGGCAGTTTCCCTCCACATGGAACCCCACAGGCACCACAGGATTTACCACACAGTCCTGCAAGGCAGAAAATCTTCTCAGTGTGAATATCTGCCTTCCCACACACCCCAAACCCCTGCAGCGGGGAAGGGAAGGGAAGGGAAGGGAAGGGAAGGGAAGGGAAGGGAAGGGAAGGGAAGGGAAGGGAAGGGAAGGGAAGGGAAGGGAAGGCACAGCCTCACCTGCAGGGTGACACCCCTGCACCCAGCTCTTCTGCTCAATTTGAGCAGGAGTTTCCTGCTTGGCCACGCCACATTCTCCTGATGGGAGGCGAGGATTTATGCCAAGACAAAGGTTTTCTGGCACATGTCCCCGGAACAGCCCAGACTGCCCTATGTTTTCAGCAGAAACTGTTTCCGTGTGTCTCCAGGAGAGGGAGTTTGTGCTTCATCTCGTTCTCCAAGCACTTGCACAGCTGTAAACATGAAGGCAAAATAACAGCATTTTCCTCTCCTTGTTCCTCAGTGCACTCACTCCAACTTTCCCTGTGCTCAAAGCGAGGTAAGGGCCGCAGGGAAAGATGGAGTGATTTGTGTCAGTCCTTTCCTTAGGACTTTTTCTCCTGAGGAGCTGAGAGGCCTCAGAAATGAAGTGTAAACAATGATTATCTGCTGCTGTGGAATGCAACAGGTGCATTTTTGATTGGTCTCATCTGGTTGTTTTTCATTAATGGCCCATCAAAGTCCAGCTGTATCAGACTCTCTGGTCACTCACAAGATTTTATTATCATTCCATTCCTTTTCCTTTCAAGCCTTCTGATGAAATCCTTTCTTCTGTTCTTTTAGCATAGTTTTAATATATCATTTTCTTTTAATATAATATATATCATAAAATAATAAATCAGCCTTCTGAAACATGGAGTCAAGATTCTCATCTCTTCCCTTGCTGGGGTTGCCTGCAAATTCTGCATTTGGTGACCCCGAGTGAGGAACATTCCCACACAGCTCTTCCTGATCCTGAGGTCTGCCAGGAGCAGGGATCCCTGCAGGGTGCTCTGCTCTCCCTGGCTGGGCTGGGCACTCCTGGCCTGTCCCATCCAGGCAATCCAGGCACTCCTGACCAGCTCCTCTTCCTTCCCAGCGGGTCCAGCTCTGCCCGGGCACATCCCAAGCCCTCCGCAGCTTCCAAGCAGGAGAGACCTCCCAGCACCAGGACTTACCCAGGACTCTGAGCCCATCTGGGCTCTGCAGACCTTGCAACCATCGGAGCTGGGAGCTCCAGCTGCCCCTTCCCTGCAGGGTGGGCACAGCCACTGCCCTCCTGACAGGGACAAGGTGTCCTGAGCCACCGGGACCTCCCTGTGCTGCAAACACTGAGAGCAGCCCAAACACTGCCCAGCAGAATTCCAGAGATACAAAACACATCCCGAGCTCCCTCCGCCTCCTTCCTTCGGCACAAGAAGATTTGAAGGTTGCTTTCCTCTTCCACCTGGAAGGCAGCTGTGTTCCGCAGCTCTTAGGGAACCTTCCCCTTCACATCTGACCTTACAGAATGAAAATAACAAGGTCACAGTCGCATCTTAGTTTTATTACAACTGACCTGCAGGCAAAAGGATAGAACTATTACATAAACACTCTGATCCATGTAGAATAGCTTAAATAGAGGAGGAAGTCAAACAGGAGACTGGATAAAATATTCGGAAGCTCTTTGAAGCAGTTATGTTCCTGAGCTTCATTTTACAGACAATAAGGCAACATCCCTGCACATCAGCTTTTTGATATTTTTATACATTTTTTTTCTATGGTACAAGAAAAAAAAAATAACCAGAATTCACAATGTACAGTTCTTACACTATTTTCACAGCTTCTGAACACTATACACCTTTTTTTTTCTTTTTTTTTCTTTAATACATTGCAATAAATGGTGCACCCTTGATAATTGATAATAATCTGTGTTGAAAGGCTAAACCTGTCCTGCACAGCCACCCAGGCAGCAGCACCTCCCTCCTGTCACTGGCAGCTCAAAGCTTTGCATTTCCATTCCCAGCAAGCTGGTCCTGGGCTGGAGATGGGATGGAACCAGAGCACAGAGCCAGCCATCCCAACAGGGCAGAGCAAGGCAGTCCTGTGTGTTTTGGGAGGCTCCGTCTCAGTGCTGGCCCTCTGAGAGGTTTTTGGGTTCCCTGCTGCCAGGAGGAGTCAGACAGACACCAAAGGGAGGCTGAAGCCCCACCTGTGGCTGCCCCTGCTGGGTCTGGGTCTCTCCATCCCCACAGCCAGCACCCCTGGGGACCTCAGTGCCACTGCAGGGGCTGAAGGCTGCAGAGAGGAACCACAGCTCCACGGGGATTTGCCTGAGAAGGGCTCTGGGGTGGGGACAGAAAGGCTGCTCGAGACAGGCATGGTCTGACTGATCCTTGTGCAGGAGGCACCAGAGCTGCCAGAAGGAGCAGGGACTGCAGAAACCTCTGCTCAAGAGGAACAATCCAGGAAGGGCAGCGCCCAGGGAGCCCACAGTGCCAGCAGGAGCCCCAGCACTGTCACCTCTGTGGCAGACAGACAGACAGACAGACAGACAGGGCCTCAGCTCTCCTTCCCAGCTGGGCTGTGCTGCTCGGTCTTCACTCAGCCTCGGGCTGCTTTGCACACCACGGTGGCTTTGCTTGGATGTGGGGAGCCCTTCCTTGGGGATCCTGCCAGCACCACGATGTTTTCATTCCCTCTGTGTCCAGGCTTGCTGCTGAGCTCTGATGGGAGGCTGCTCTAACACTGATGAAGTCCTACCAAGCACCTAAATCAGCTCAGAACAGAAAGCAGAAACCCTGCAGCCTCCATTTTATCCCTGTGTGCTCCTAAATACCTGAAAACTGCAGTACTGGGGGGAAAAAAAGGTTTTGGGAAAAATTAAACTTTGAAAAATATGTCAATTAAGCAAACAGAAAAGCCTGATGTGCTGTTTCACTTAGGAGTGGACCAGAAGATGACAGCTTGCCTGGCCTTGCTGGGCCAGCTGAGGGGAGCTGGATGCTCCTTCATCTCCACCTCATCTCCATCTGCACCCCACAGCCTCAGAGATTTCCTCAGGGTGCAGCAGCAGGAGCTGTGGAGGTCCCAGAGGAGGCTCAGTCTCCAGGTGATGGTGCTGAGGTGTCTCCAGCAAGCTCAGCAGGGTGTGGTGGGCACAGGGCCACCCCTCCATCCCGCCTGCAGCAGCAAGGAGGAAGAGCTCAGCTCTGCAGTGGGACCCAGGAGCTCAGGACATGGGCTGGGAGGGCTGGGCCGTGCCACAGGTGCAAGCAGCAGGGCTGGGGACAGCAGGGACACGAGAAACACTGGCCAGGACTCACAGCCATCAGCTGGTGGCCCACTCGAGCAGCTGCAGCCTCTGTGGATGGCTCTGGGTGAAGGCAAAGCAAAGCCAGTGGGTGGTGAGCACTGTGCACTATAAACCAGGTCAACAAGCAGGTTAAATTCAATCAAGTAGTTTAATAATTCTTCAGGTCAAAGGTCTTATCTTACCAGGTAACAATTTACAGGACACCTAGTTAAGAGTGAAGAGTGGCTGGCTTGGTAAAAGGAGGAAGAATACATTATGTCCCATCTCAATAGTTTAATGTTAGCCTCTTTCAACGCAACATATTTTTGGTAAAGACATATTCACTATATTTAACATGATCTCTCTTTAACAGGAAGTTCAGCTGAGCACACTGTCCTCAGAAAGTACACTGCGACTGTAAAGCAACAGAATTTCATAGCAGTAAATCTATTGCACTTTGTGAAGAATAAAATTCTCCTTTGCCTTTCCAGCTCCAGAAGGCAAAGCATCTCGTTGGTTAAGCAAGTTCTTCTCCCTCCAGGCAAAGTCTCTTAATGTTCAGACAGACAACGCCTAACTTTTGTTTGTTTGCTTTTTATTATTACTTGAAACAACAATCGGAAGAGTTTGAGAGAAAAATCTTTCCAGTAGCTGCTGAGGAGTCTCCAAGTTTTGAGTCTAGAAATGAATTTTAGGTGCTATCCAATCACAGTCAACAAATATATGTACTTATTTCCACATTTCATGAATATGTCCACAAAAGAGCAAGATGAGGTCTCTCTGTGACCAACACTAACACTGTGTGATCAGGTATTACAGGGATGCACTTTATATGTGACAACAGTATACAGACAGGATGGAAATAACACCAATATTATTGCACATGGTGTCTGGGCGAGCATTAAAAACACTGCAATATGTGATGAAAATTCTTTACAGCTTGTTTTCTCTCAGCCCTTTTTCTAGAGTTTGATGTAGCAGCAGTATCAATCCACGTACATTGGAGAGCTGGGAGTTGCTGGCATTTGATCCAGGATTTTACAAACATAGCATGCAACATCCACTGTGCGTTCCTCATACATCAGGATGAAGGGATGTTTCTGGAAGCAGATTAAAAAAACAACAAAGTTATGGTCACCCTCCTGGCATGCGGCCCTCAGATTAAAAACTGAGCAGGGGAATTTGTCTGGTGCAAGAACATGTTTTGTGGTGGCTGTAGGACACCAGGGCACAGCCTGGTAGATCCATGTCCTTATCATGGGAGGTTTCTGAGGCAGGACAGGACTGCAGAGCTCGGGAGCTGCCAGGGAGGAGGCAGTGAGGGTGCAGGATCAGCAGCTCCTCTGCAGCACTGGCATTTCCTGAAATCCTTTCAGGAGAGGTTTCAGCAGCAGCATTGTCACACTGGGGAGGGTGACAGGAGTGACAGGGAGTGCCTTGCAGAGGTCAAACCCAAGCTCTGCTCTGCTGAGCCCCTGCTCTGCCCAGCAGGCAGCACTGGCCAGAGCCAGGTCAGAGAGCTGGGACAGAACATCAGGGAGGGCCAGGACATCAGGCAAATCCCTTTCACATCAGGTGATGTGAAACCCCAGGGCTGACTGTGGAACCACAGCCTCTAAGAGGTGCCCTCCAGGTGCCCAGAGCTCCTTGAAGTTGCCACATGTGACTGATCCAAGCCAAAAGCATTGCTGCTCTCTCTCCTTTAGCACCCCCCCCCAGACAGGCCCTGCTGCTGCTGCCCAGCTCCAGGGCTCTGCTCCTTCACATCTCACTTCTGCCTGAGCCCAGCCCCCTGGGAGCTGTGTGTTGGAGACATTGAAAGATGCAGCACTGAGAACTCACCAGAAGCTCTTTGTACTTTGGCCTTTTGGACTCGTCCTTTGTAAGGCTAAAGAAAGCAGAAAGTTAATTAGGAGAATGTGGGATCAGGAAAAAATGTTACAGACATCAAATACAAATTTTTACAGGACATGATGCTGTCAGAGGGGGACAGACCACCTTTGGTTTTCTGGAAAACCCATCCTTGCACTGTGAGTGACCAGAGGAGTGACTCCCATCCCAGCAGTGCAGGCAGGGGCTGGGGCTGGGGCTGACACAAACTTCCTGCCATGGAAACTTCCCTCCTTACCATGTCTCCTCTCTCCAGCACAGCCTCTCAGAGCTTTTCTCCTAATTCCTTTCCTGAAGAGCAGTTTCCAGGGTCTGTCCTTCAGTCCCAACCCACACAAATCCAAACCACTAAAATGTGAGAGGTCCTCCCCCTTATGCTGGTGCAGGAATGTGAAAAGAAGCCAGGGAAGCGCTGGGCACACGACAATGACCAGCCAACAAAAGGAGCCAAGCCCCAGTGCTTGCAGCAGCACACACTCACCACAAGTTGACGAAGTTGATGAAGCTTGGGGAAAACTCCCTTTCCTCTGAGTTACTCAGCTGTGGTGGGTCTCCTTTCACTACTTGTGTCAACTGGTCAAACACACTGTTCCACTTGGGGTAGGGGAATCGCCCCGTGGCTAGCTCGTACTGCAGGGAGACAGCAACAGCACCGGGCAGGTTTACATCAGGGAAGCTCAGTCAGGGGAAAAAAATGTCTGCAACAAACTTGAACCCCCCCAGAAGGAAGATTGAGATGAGATTTTTCATCCTATTCCCTGTATGATTCTAAGGAGAGGGAAGGTTTTACTCAGCAGTAAGCTCTGCTGCCTGTGTGAGGGGCATGGCCAGATTTACCCTGACCAGGCTTCTGTGCCATGTCTGATCCTCCACTGACTATAAATCAAACCAGTGTGGGAGAGTAAAAACCTCCAGTCCCTCCCCAAGCATCCTAACAAGCACTAGAGAAAATGGATAATGAGAATGAGACAATCACATGATATCTCAGGTTGGAGAGGACCCATAAGGACCCCTGAATCCAGCTCCAGGATAATGAAAATGAGGTTTTTTACACATCAGTGGTGAGAACAGAAGCTACTGGTTCGTACTTAATTGTTTCTGCCTTCTCTTCTGCTTCACAACCTGAAGAAAGCAAGTGCTTCTCACTGAGAGCTTCTCAATGTGTGCAGCTAGCAGTGCTGTGGTTGAGCCAGTGAGGAATCACAATCCCAGAATCCAGGATTAACCAAAGTCTCTGTGCAGCCAAAGCACAGCAGCTGCCAGAGGCTTATTCACACAGGCTGGGTGCTCTGCTCTACACCACCACACTCAGCATGCTCATCTCAGATTCTGAACACAAAATTCATTTACAATCCAACAACTCTGACACCGTCGTATTTTCTGAAAAATCCTTTCGCCAGGATTTCTTCTCCTGGGAAGCTGAGAAGCCTCAGAGAAAAATGTAAATAATAATTATCTGATTCGCTTCTCCTGTGTTTGCTGCTTTGGAATGTGGTTTGGAGATTGTTTACCAACTGGTCACTGTTTGACTGGTTTTATGTGAATTGTTTTAACTTAATGGCCGATCACAGCCAGCTGTGTCGAGGCTCTGAGAAGTCATGAGTTTTCATTGTCATTACTGTTAAGCCTTCTGTTTGTATCTTTATTCTTTAGTGTAGTTTGGTATAGTATTCTTTTATAAAATATCGTATGATATGGTATGATATGATATGATATGATACGATATAATACGATATGATATAATATAATATAATACAATATGATATGATATAATATAAAACAATATAATATAATATAATATAATATAATATAATATAATATAATATAATATAATATAATATAATATAATATAATATAATATATGTTATATAATATATATTTAAAAATATAATATATATTATAATAGAATAGAATGTAATGTAATGTAATATAATAATATCATTAGCCTTCTAAGAACATGCAGTCAGATTCACTCATTTCCTCCTCATCCTGGGGACCCTGCAAACTCAGCCCATCTCCTCCCTGCTCACATCCACACACGGCCGCGGGGGCTCAGGAGAACCGTGGACATGGGAAGCCCCCAGGCTGCTCCTGAGGCAGGGAGTGCCCACTGGGAGCAGAGCCCAGGGAGGAGCAGGGCAGTGCTGCCCGTGGCACAGGGCAGTGCCCACTCACCAGTGTGATGCCCAGGCTCCAGACGTCGGAGCGCACGTCGTAGCCTTGCCGCGAGGCGCTGGGGTCTATCCGCTCCGGCTGAAACGGCAACAGGGACTGTCAGGCTCTGGGCCGTGCAGGGAGCAAGGAGAAGCATCTGCAAAGCTAGAGAGAACCCTGAGCCTGGCACAGCCCCAAGCAAAACCTGTGGCCAGGGCAGCCATCCAAACCCAGCAGAGAAACATCTCCAGGAATCACTTAAAGCACTGATTTTATGGAGGCGTCGTGCAAAAGGTGATCAGAAATGACAACTTATCACAGTCCAAGGATTTGGGGTTTTTTTTCCTTTTGCAGAAATACCTTGAATAATTGTGACTGTCTTATTTATTTAGTTTTGTTCAACTTTGGGATATCATTAGCACTAAGTCTCACTTTCTCTGTTTTGACACCCAAGGGATGATAAGAACTGGAATCAACATCTCATCCCCACCCTGGGGAGTGAGGTTTAGCAGCATCTACCAGAACTCCTCTCCCCAACCAGCTACTAATAAACTATTATAAACTATTATAACTATTTTATTATACTAATAAAAATGTATATAATTTATTATATAAATTATAAATTTATTATAAACACATTATAATAGTGCGCTTAGTGTATATATATATATATAATATATGCACTATTATAACGTGCTTCAAGAAAAGCTCCTCTGAACAAGGCTTTAGTCATCCCTTGAAGGCAACTATGATCCTACAAGACTTTAAGACATGCAAAATGTCTTTCACAGAAAGTAATATTGGGCGAGACATGGCTGATTCACACCTAAGAGCAGAGCTGAGCCAGCAAAAAATCTTTATGCCTTGCATGTCATCTTTATGAGAAACCTCAGTCTGCCTTCTTTAGTTAAAAATATAATAATTAACATGTCAAAAGAAACAGGCTCTCATTCAGTTTTGACTACAACAATAATAAAGATACCTGCATAGCAATAAATCCTAAATTATGGGGTACAGGAAATACTCTGAAAGCCCTGGTTGCTTTGTAAGCTACATTTTAATACAATTTCATGGCAGACACAGCTGAGAAGCGCAGCAGCAGGTGGCCCAGCCCTGAACCCTACTGGGAGCACACCAAGATGTCTGGAGCTGCCACCAGGGATGGAGCAGCTCAGAACACATCAAATGCTGGGGATGCTGGCCTGGCTGTGACCCACAGGGATGTGCCACAGCAGAGCAAGCTGCCAGGCTGCAGATGAAGGAGGGGGCTGCATGGGAGAGCCAAACTGCCCAGAGGGACTGGCGGGATGGGTGGCACTGGTGAGACACAGCTGGTGGTCTCAGGCACCCAAAAGGGGCACCCTGCTCCTGTAAGCAAACAGAGCAACAGGGGTTTGGCCCTAGACCATGGTGGCACAGTCAAAGGGAAAGCAGGATGGATCAAAATAAATCCCATCTAAATACAGAGCAGGAGGAATGCTGAGAATTTTCCATGTAGATCACATGGGAGCAATTAACACCAAGGAAGGAAGAGTCACCATATCACACTCTGGGGACCTGGAGGGCTGCAGACAAAGCCTGGCTCAGGCCAGGTGTCCTTCTGATGCCAAGAGCAAGCAGGAAAGGAAATCTCTGAGGTGGACACCCATCTCTGGATGTGCTGATGGGGTGAGGAGACAGGGGATGGATGCATCAGAGAAGGGTACAGGCTGCCATGGGCCTTCTCCAGTTCAGTGTCCACCTGAGCATCAGCATCTTGACTGAAAAACGAGCAGTGGGCACCACAGATCCTCCCTCTCTTCCAAACCCCAGCTACACAAACAGCCATACCTGGCCTGATCTCTGCCTGAACCACCTGAACACAAGACATCCAGCTGGCCCTGACAGCATTGCCAGCACCAACTGTCCACCTTCACCAGGGAGAAGTGAGAAACCACAATTTGCAGCCAGAGGCTCCAAGCTGGCCTGGGAAAAGGACCTGAGTGACCAAGGATGGAGGTGACACCATCACACTCCACTCCTGTGGAGCTCTGGAAGGAGCAGGGCAGGACATCCATCCTCACAATGGCTGGATCTGCCCCTCCACCCCTGCCTAAACCAAGCCCTTCCAGTCTCACCCTTCCTCTCTGACACGGGCACTGGGCTCACTGGGGCAATCAGAAGGCAAAAAGCAGAAATGTCACACAGAGCTCACTCCCAGCAGCATCCCCACAGCCAGGGGCAAGGCAGGGAGCACAGGGAGGATGCAGGGCTGGCCAGGAGCACCCACTGCTGGGTGAGGGCTGTGCAACCTCACCTGGAGCAAACCCCCAGAGCTGGCAGCAGCACAGGGCAGGGGTGAGGAGGGCTCAGAACAGCCCAGGGGCCAGCAGCTCCCTGGGAACTCAGTCCTGCCTTTCTTTCCTCCAGAGAACACGAGGTACCCACACTCAGAGGCCTTTTCCCACTGTAACAATTGCAGGGGAGCTGAAAGCCAAAAGCAAAACAACCTCCCAGCACCGCAGCTCCGAGGCTGAGGCGCCGCTCGCTGTGACAGCTCCAACAATTTTGGTTCAAGCCCACAGCACTTGCTTGGCAGCTGGACATGGCTCCTGCTGCCTCCTCAGAGCGCTCACAGCCAGACTGGCTGACATCCAGGGTCATTGTTACCAACAGCTCCCTGGGGACCAGGCTCCTTCAGGGTGAGTGCCACGGGGTTGGTGAGCCTTGCAAAATGAGACACTATCATCCAGCAGCCCTAAGGAATGACTCCTGGCTGAACAGAGCTACTACTCTTGACCTATTTTGCACTAAAAAAAAAATACTATTTTCCTTTTGAAAGGAGTGTGGCAGCCTGACTCCTTCCCAGGTATATCCAATTTGATCACAGCATCTCTTCAGCCATCAGCCTCTGCTGGCTTGGCAGATGTGCCTGCCCACTGGGAACACCTCCCCATTTCCCAGGCTCCCTGGTACGTGGAAATGCTCATGTACTTGGAAAGGAGTCACTGAGGCTGCAGAGCAGCAGGGAAGAGGCCAATCATCTCCCACATCACTTGCCAGCTGCTGGCTGCCCCACAAAACCTGTGCCCTGCCAAGGCTCTGAAAAACACAAACTGAACTGCGATGCTTTTGCTCACTTAAAAGTCCACCCAAGTCTGGAGCTGCCGATGGAGCTGCACAAATCAGAGTGCCTGCAGACAGACAGACAGGAGAAAGGAAAAGCAAAGGGCTATGGAAGCACTCACCCCACCACATCCCAGGGGAAAGGGAGCACTGCAGCTCTTTACAGACATCTCAGTCATCTCATTAACTGTCATTGCAGTCATCTCAAGAACTGTCATGGCATAACTACACCAACAGCCTGAGCAGAAGTGGCCACCCAGCCATGGCTCACAGGAAGATCAGAGTCAGGGCAGACAGGTTTTGCCTTGGACACCACAGTCAGAGAAAAGCCATCTGAGAGCCAGGTGGGAACCATGCCTTGGAAGAAAGATGTTTTCCTTTTTTCTACTTGATGGTAGATAAAAAGAGTTCAGAAAACAGCATTTTTCAGCATACAGAGCCATAAATATGTAACAAAAATTAAAGACAGGCACTAAAATTAAAGTTTTATGAACAGCAGCAGGCACAGCTCCCTGCACAATGTACCCTTGGCTCATGTGAGAACAGAGATGCGTTTTCAAAGCACCCTGAAGCACTGAAGTGTTTAAAACCCTCAGACAGCTTCCAAAACCACCACTACAGCTTTTCACTCTGGGAGGGGGAGGGCAGCAAACAAGCAGGACAGACTCCCAGGAGCCACAACTCAGCCCCAGCAATTTCCACACAGCTGCTCTGCTACTGCTGCTCTCCAGAATCACATTCTCCTGGAATGAAGTTCTGGCACACTTTGGAATTAAAGTGGTTTACAAAAATCACTGTAATTCTGCTCTGCAATAACTCCTGTGACATAATCTTACCAGAGCAAATGGATTTCTTGCAGACCAAGACAAACCCACACTCTGACAGCCCTGCTCCCCTGGGCAATGGTGTTTTGGAGCTGCTGGAAGGCACAGAGCTCCTCTCCACTCCAGCACCACAGCCCTGGCAGCAGCAGAGGAACCCAGCAAAAACCCAGGAATTGGGACATTCTGTCACAGCCTGGATGACACTGCCACAGCAGAGCCTGATCCAGAGCTCAGTTTCATCCAGGAAAGGGGTGTTCATCCCACAGAGAGGGTGTGTTGGGGATGATGACACAGGAAAGCCTTGGAAATATGATTGCCCGGCAAAAGATTTTGAGAATATGGAACTGCTTTCATTTCAGTACTGTAACTGTATTGAAATGAAAGCAAGCTTTGAGATACCTCGGTTACTGAACAACTGGAAAACAATGGTGTGGCTGGCTGAAGGTGATCCCCTTTGGATGGAACAACACCCTCTGCCTTCAGACAACTCCAAGGGTCAGAGCAGACCCTGCCAGCTTGGCAGAAGGGGTCCAAAGAGGAGTTTTTAGGGTTTAAAAGTACTCCAAAGAGTAGTTTTTAGGGTTTCCAAAGAGTAGTTTTTAGGGTTTCCAAAGAGTAGTTTTTAGGCTTAGCAGAAGAAGTCCAAAGAGGAGTTTTTAGGGTTTTTTTGAGTAACACAGTATGGTAATGTAATGATTCTTATAGGCTGTATGTAAATGCTATAGGATTTGTATCTTGTACTAGATTGGTTAGTGAGAATTAGAATATTCAACACAGAAGATTTATTGTATTGTAAAGGGAACATCACTCTCCCATCCTCTTTACCACTCTCTTGCCTTCTTTCTCTTTACCGCTCTCTTTACTTGTCCAAGCTGTGCCTGGCAGCTCCCAGCAGGGCCCCACACTTGGCCCTTTGCAATAAACCCCAAGTTCCAAGCCCTGGCTTCAGAGATCTCTCATCTCTGTCACTCCTGCAGGGTGGGATCCCCCGGAGCCCGCCCCACTCACCGCCATGTACGGCCGGCACCCTGCATCCCGCGTTTTGGCAATCGAGTCCACGAGCTGTCCGCTAATGCCAAAGTCACAGAGTTTAATATTCCCATTTCTGTCCAGAAGAATATTGGAAGGTTTGATGTCTGCAGGGGGAAGAGATTTAAAGCAGTAAGTCACGGCTGGAGGTTTTGATTTCAAGCAGAGCAGCTGCAGGGGATGGAGGGCGGCAGTGCCACCCCTGGGGCTGATCCTGCATGGGAACACCAGGGGATGGAGCCAACCCCGGAGGTGCCACGTGCCCAAAGGCAGCAGGGGATGCCCAGCCACCCTGAAATCACACTTACATGGAAAAAAGCACATGAAGGGGCAACAGGACAGGCACTGGGACACTTGGTCAAAACCTGCACTCAGACTCACGGCAGTACAGGTGCTGTGCTTACACTTGGAGTGAACCAAAGGCCACTAACAATTCTTGCAATTATTTTAACAGACAAGAAAAGACATGAAGTTAAAAAAAGACACTACGAACTCACCTCTGTGAATGATTTTCAAGTTTTCTTTTAAGTGGTTTAGTGCTTTCACAGTCTAGGAAAGAAAAACAGATGAAAAATAAGCAGACGTTGTAAGAGTCCTGTGATTATTACATTTTTGGAACTCCAAGAACAGGGGTAAAAAGAATTAAATACATTGAGATATCAATGCTGCAATATGCCATGTAATAAAACATTTTTCTCTGAACCTTTTCTGCAAAGAGAAGGTGATATAAGAGAGGGTATGGGCTTAAGTGTACACACATCCCCTGTGACCTGCAAAGATCCTGCTCTGGGAGAGGGGAGCCAGAGGTGGAGCCAGAACAATCTCTGATGTTAATTATCCACAGCAATAACTTATTTCAAGCCCTATGCTATATTTTTTTTCAGCAGGTGACAACTGTTCCAATACCTGACTTTTCCTTAGGCCACAACTTCCAGGTTATATCAGAAAACATCAGCCAGGGTCTCCAGTGCTTTTGGGAGCCTTTGCACAAGACTGCCAAAAACTTCTCTGGTCTGGGCTGGTGTCTGTGCTGCTGGTGCTCACATTCAAGCAGACAGAGCAGGAAGATGGTCCTGGGATCTGTTTATGAACTGATTACTGACCCCAGGAGCTCTGTTTACACCATTCAACATACTGTGGAAAAGTCATGAGCACCCTGAAGAGCCATTCCCAGTGTGGTGCAAACAGCAGCAGCAATTCTGCTCCACAGACCAACCAGCTTTTCACATGGAGTGGGATCTGAACAAGGATGTGAACTTTTCAATTATCTTCAACAAAAAGGTTTAACAAAATACTCACAGCTAAAGTGATTTTGCCTAAGATTTCTTCTGGAATAACATCATCTAATACACTATATACATATTTGTAAAACTTATCAAACGAGGTAGACATGAGCTCCATACAGATCCAACAGTCACCCTAGAAAGAGAAAACAATGTGAGATAAAAATGAGAAATACAAATCCAGAGAGCATACAGAGATGCACTGAATCCTATGTATTCTATAGAAAGGATGGAATTCAGCTTGATTAGTTTTAGCAATTAAAGACTTATTCCCATTCACAGCAGAGGCATTTGCCTGCCCAGCTCACAGCTGACATTACAGTTTGGATGCTTGAACCCAGGTGAATCCAACACTCACAGAGTGCTTTGCTCTCCAGAAGGCTGCAGGCGCAGTGGAACACCCAGAAGAGGGGAGATGCTTTCCTAGGAAGGGCTGTGTGGCTGGGGAAGGAGACTTTGGGCAGCTCCAGCTTACACTGCTCATTTAGCATCAGCTTTTCACATCAACTCAAGGCACAGCAGGAGCTGATGTCACCCACTCAAGGGCTGCTACAAGCCTGGGCCCAGAAAACTCTCACTGCACCCAAAAAAGCAGAAGATGGAGTAAGTGTTGTGACAGATATGGAAGCAGGGACATCACAGTGAGAGCAGCACAGCAGGATGACCAGCACACTTCAGGGGACCTGGGAAAAGGTGAACCTGGGCTGCTACAGACCACAGGGTGGCTATGGAGGAAGCTGGCTAAGGAGCTGTTCGGATTTAAACTACAGAAAGGAAATTGGGCAATACATGTAGAAAATGTCTCTTTTCTGCATTAGCAACAAAGGCAAAGGGCAGATGAAGCACTTCCATACAATGGAGAGTGGCTCAGGGCAAGCAACGTGGCTCCAGTGGCAGTGATGTGCATAAATCAAGTGAGACTGGAAGCCCACCAGAGCTTTATGAGCTGTCTGTAGTGAGAGCAGCCTCTCTCTCATGGACTGGTTCTACTGGCCACAGGATCATCCAAAAACTGCTTCTGTTCTGATCAGGTTTGTTAAAAAATTGTGACAGGGCTATATTCCTGGGCTATTGTACTGAGACTGTGGGGGACTGGGGTGGTTCCAGAGAGCCAGAATACCACTGACCCCTGCAGCCTTGTATTTATGTCCTGCTGCACCAGTACTGTGAGTGGCTTCCACTGCCCAGGTTCCAACAGTAAAACTGTTGGGACAGTAAAACAAACCAAGTGAACAACATTGAGCAGAGCCATCATCACAACCAAGGCTTCACATGCACTCTGCATCACAGGTTGGGATGGGTATGGTACTGAAACCTCAAATAAGTACAACAAATTTCTATACAATGGTAAATTTAAGCATTAAAAAAAATCCCTTTTGTGATCAAAAGCACTCCAGGAAAGACCTGGTTTACTGGTGTCCTGAAGTAGATGCCATACAGAACTCCTGAATGAGGGCATTTATTGATCTGGTAATACAAAAACCTACCTGACCTACATGAATTCATGTCAGCAAGATCAATGGGAAAACAAAACACCTTTTTCACTATGCAGCATCCTTAAGGCTGGCGGCAAGACCCAAAACTCTCCAGGCTAACTCTTCCTGGGACTTGGGAGAGCAAACTGGTGAATTTTAACAGGAAGAAAAAGGAAGGCTGGCTGGGGACTCAGCTGTCTTCCTGACCAAATACCAAGAAGTGCTGATGGACATGGGCAAGTCCTGTTCCATTGTGAACTGTGAGGAAAAACCACCCTAATGGGAGTTTCACTTTACGTTCTGCCTCTTAGGTTGATTTCTGATCAGAAAACGACAAAATAAGCGCTTTAATTTTCTCTTCCTGTTAGAGCTATTCTTCCAAAGAATGTATTTTAGTCCTTACTGGGTACTAGATCACCAGGTGCTAATGCACATCTTGTAGACATTCCAAACAATGTCCAGGAACACCCTGGGCATTTAATTCAAAATATCCCTGTCCAGGACAGACACAAAAGCAATGGAGATGCTTCAGCTTCCTAATGCAGAGAATTCCCATTGACAAGGGAGCAGGTGTCACAAGGATGTCACCCATTAGGCTGCAGGTGGACATTAAACTGAACATGAGCCTACAATGCACCTTTGCTGGGCTGAAGGATCACAGCACGAGGCAAAGCATCACCAGCAGGTGGAGGGAAGTGATCCTTCCCCTCAATCCAGCAATGGTGAGGCACGCCTGGAGTGCTGTGACCAGTGCTGGGCTCCCCAGTGCAAGAGAGACTCCAGCAAAGGGCAGCTAAGATGACTGAGGAAGAAGAGCATCCTCCCCATGAGAAAGGCTGATAAAGACAGGGCTGCTCAGCCTGGAGAAGGTTCAGGGGAACCTCATCAACTTAAGGGGAAGCTGCACATGGGATGGAGCCAGGTTTGCTCAGTGGTGCTGAGCAACACAAGGAGGACACACAGGAGGTTCCCTCTGAGCATGAGGAAACACTTTTTGTGAGGGGGTTAATCAGTGGCACAGGCTGCCCCAGGAGACTGTGGAGACTCTATCCCTGGAGATATTCAAAGGCTTTTTGGACACAATCCTGGTCAAGTGGCCCCACTTGATCATGGGGGTGGAAAAGGTGACCTCGGCGGTCCTTGCCAACACCCACCACTCTGTACAAACACTGAAGGTTTATCACATCTGCACACTGCAGAGGCAGCTACACCAGTGAGAGAGACTGACAAATGTCACCACCACCACCATATATTTACATGGCACACAGGACACTTTTCCTACAGACCAGGGACTGACAACAGGGACAGATGTGCTGAGGAATGGCAGCACGGTCAAGGATTTCCATAAAAACGGTGTGAGGTGCATCAACAGCAAAGAGATCAAACTGAGCAAGGCTGTGTCAGCAATTCACACCAGCCCAGCACTGTGCCACCAACACATCCATCCCAGCTCTTCTCTCCTGCCAGCAGAAGCTCCCCATGGGCTGATTTACCCAGCTTCCTAGGCATGTTCTGCAAGTTGCAATGAATTTTTCATTGAATAATTATATCAGGTATTGAACTCATTGGTTTAAACTTGGCTCAACTACGCTTGCACTGTGTAGGAGTCACTCCTGAGATTCCAAGTCAGATAAGGCTTCTTTCCTCCTCCCCTCTTAAAAAGAAACACAATCAGAACAGGTACTTGGAAGAGCCACTAGTGTGGTCATGGTAACTACCCAAACACTCCCAGCTTTACAGGTACTATTTCAAACCAGAGCAGTTGTAAAGCTTGTAGCAGACAGGCAAGAAAATAAGACTTTTTTTTTTTTCCTCAGACCTAAAAACCTCTTAAAACAGCAATGTTCAGGAGGGTCTTGGGGGTCGCAGTGGGCTCAGCCCATGCTCCTCTCTTCTCACAAGGACTCAAGTGAAATGTTTGCTGAACCCCTATCAACCAACTTTTTTATTTTTTTCTTCCCTCATCTGTCAAGTACAGCCTTGAGAGGAAACACATGAGCATGAGATCCTCTTCAATGAGATCTCTGATGGCTGATGTGGACAGCTCTGTGTGCACTGGCAGGACTCTGGGCTCTCCTGGGTGCAGCTGGTGTCCTGGGGCCAGGGGGAACCCCACAAAGTTCAATGAGTGTAAGATCCTGCACTTGGCTCAGGGCACTCACCAGTACAATGATGATGGGATTTAGAGCAGCCCTGAGGAGAAGGGCTGGGAGATACTGGGGGGTGAAAAACTGGACATGAGCCGGTGGCCCAAAAAGCCAACCATGGCACACTGAAGCCCCTGATTCCATGCACAGACTGAAACACTGTGTTTTACTTTTTCAGCTTTGTTCTTGTTTCATTGACCAGTCAATTTAATCTCATCTAGTGGGTGAGAATGAGCTGAAGCAAAGTCCTGTACCTGGCAATCAACCTGTGCTTGTTACACTGTTATTACACATAGACATACAGTGACAGAATGTCCCTCCTGACTGAAGAACAGCCAGCAAATGATGAAGGTTCAGGTGCTGCCTGCTGAGGGACAAGCAGGACCCATAGAAGACTCTCCCTGTCACAAAATGTGGAACAAGCAAGAGAAAATACAACTACAGCAATTTGTGTGTAGTATTTCTTGCCTTTCCAAATCAAACTGCTGGTATTCACAGAGGCTGCCACAGGAACTTGTGCTCACAGCTACTTCCCTGACTGCAAGCTGGGACATTTGTCTAGCTACGAAGTAAGACCTTGCATAACTTTATCCAATTTTTGGTTTAGTATTCCCAAACTGTCAGGATCCCAGAGCTTAGCTCTGCCTCTCCACATCCAACACTCCTGTTGTGGAAGGCTGCCTGCCTTCCCTTTGTGCCAGCTGCCCTGCTGCTTCTCCTGGAGCTGCCTGGATCCTGCCAACCCTCTGACTGCCCAAGCTGCCTATTCAGCCTGCTGAACTCCTGTAAAGAGGCTCACATGGAGTCTGTCACCTTTCAGGAGCAGGCAAAGAAGATTTCTCACTGCTTGCTCCATCCACAGCTGAATCCCAGCTCAGACAGGTAACCCCAAAAGGATTTCCTTAGTTTTCACCTTGAAATGCTGGAACAAAGAGCTTTGTTTTATATTGATTTGATTGTTTTATATTGACATTGATTGACTGATTTCCTGAGAGAGTTTTGGTCTTTACCAATGTCCCATGAGCTCTTACACCTCAGGGGATGGTGCAGCAGTGACCTGGATCTTTCACAGTTATTTGAGAACAGATCTGATAAGCAGACTGGGGGGTCAGACAGATCCAAACATCCTGGTGAAATCCCTTTTTTCCCGTCCTGTGCTTCTCTGGTGCCATACTTTGCTATCTTTAAAAGATTAGGATTCTACTTAATACTGGAACAAGTAATTAATAGGACAAGACAGAAAAGCCTCCCAGCTCACCCTGGGTACGCCTGAGGAAGGTGACTTGGAGCATCCCTAGGCAGTGGGGACCAAGGAGAGGGGAAGGCTGGTTTCATCTCTGAAGCAAACACCACTTATATTGAAGGGAAAAAGGGGATTTCACTCCAACCAGAGCAATGCCAGTGAAACCTTTCCCAGACAGAGCAGGCAAGGAGCCCTGGGAGCCCTGCCTGGCTGCAGGATGATGAGATTTTGGACATGACAAAGAGTTCAGCCAAGCTGACATCTGAGTGCTGATTAAAGTAAGTTTTTATATTTATGTATTTACATTTACACCCTGGGATGTGTCCAGAGCTGAAAGGAGGTGAGAGGCTTGCACAGCTCTGAGCATGTTGCTCATCAGCATCTGGTAAGACACTCTTTTGTCCACAGACCTTCCCTCACACCAGCTGACAGCCTTGTCACCTTCATGTCAGCAAAGCTGGAAATTTCCAGCCAAGCTGAGGCTCCACCCATGGCAGGAGCTTGTACTGTGTGAACATGGACAATGCCTGCGGGCCCAAAATGGCTCTGTGTCCAAAAAGATCAGAAAAAGCAGAGCATGGGAAAAGGAAGGATTATTATGTTTATTTTAGAGAATGAGATTTAAAGCCAGAGGAGTGACCTGGCAGAATTAGAGGCAGACTCTCTAGAAGCAGGAATTAAATATTCAGACACAGTTTTGGGTTTTACCTACAACACTGACCTCTCTCTAAATGTTTTCCAGTAAAACCCCACAAGACTCTGCACAGGCTGCTGTGCCTGATAATCCCCAAAGACCACCTGCAGCCTTTAGGTCTCAGTTTTCCTCCTTCCCTTGAGGAGAGGGACTGGATTTGTGCTGAAGTAATGGAAAGCAGGCAAGGGCTCCATGTCTGTCCCCCTACACTGTGGCAATTTCAACAACAGAGCAATTACAGGAGCAGGGATAATCCAAGCTTGCAGAGGAGATACAGGAGGAAGGAGAAGCAGCAGTCAGATTTCAACATCCATCTTCTCCAAAACTCCTGTTGCAAAGGCACCAAATGCTTGCTCAGAAGTGCCCAGACACCTGGGTCTCCTGGCTAAACACCCTTGAGTGAAAATGGAGAAGCAAGAAACCTAACTTAAATCAGCCTTCTCCTCCTTAGCATGAATTTAAAATGACAAAGAGGAAAAAAACAAGGTAAAACCCAAACTCTGCTACAAGTGAAGCAAGTTTGGGGTGCCCACCTCTCTGAAGAGCGCGCCATAAAACTGAACAATGTAAGGACAGTCACTGCTTCTCATCACCACATCAAGGTCCATCAGAAGCTGCTTCTGCTCCTTCTCATCCACTGTCGACCGAATTCTCTGAAAGAGGAAGAGTGGCAGAGGCTTCATCACTTCCATGCCATTACTGCACCCTCAGCCCTGCTGCTGGAGAAAGCGACCAGGACCCGAAAGCCAAGCATGCTCAAAAACACTCTGGAGAATAAGGCAGTGCTCTCAAATAAGAAATGTAACTGAACACTTCTAAAGCTGTTTAATCAGACTGTAAAGCCCTCAGTCCTCACATAAGCATCAACACTTTTAGATGAAATGTCAGGAAGAAATTAAAGAGCTCAAATTTCATTGAAAACTACAGCAAAACACCACATCCAGGCTTTCATTTCAAAACAAATTCCCACACAGTTCTTAGCCATGTTGGAAGGGGCTTGACGACTGGTTTGAAATTTAACCAAGGAACATTATGTTTAAAATGTCTAAGAAGCCAAAAAAGCTCCTTCCACAGCCTCCACCATGGCTGGGGAGAAGGGACTGCCACATAACCCAGGGAACACATTTCTCTGGTAATGTTAATGATGGGCAGCAGTTGTCTGAGCTCTTCTCATAAAACTAACAATCCTTTACCTAGTACTGGCTGAGAGAACATCAACAGTGTATAAAAGAGTTTATATAGACACATTACCCATGTGTATATAGAGATATAAATGTATACACAATGTACTTCATATATACACCATATATTATGAAAAGTTTCATTTGGGCTTGAAAGAACAATGCACATTTGAAAACAGAAAACTGTCCATTTTCAAACATGAAACTGGTTAAATGAAGGATGGAGATGACCATGCAGTTTTTCATGTGATTTTACAGATATATTTAACATCTTGCACTAATTAATATATTCTCTGAATCACAAGTGAGGAAATCGTGATCCTGAAGCTGTGACTCATGTTGAAAAAACCATTAAAAAAACCAAGAAAAAATATCTGGCAAGAAGTCCAAAGCAACAGAGGTAGCCAGAACCATCCTCAGGAACAAAAACGACATGGCTACCCCCAAGAAGGAAAAATTATTCAAGCTGGTGGAAAAAAAATCTGCAAGATATAGCACCCATTTCACCAACACTATGGCCCCGTGGGCAACTGCTGGTGGCATCAGGACCACACACAACAGCCAGCCCAGGCCAGGTGAATGAAGGTACTTTCAAGGCTGGCCATTTATACAGCACCACATGTGAAACAGTGCACCTTTATGTACTTTAAGACTTATTTTGTGATGACCCATACAAAACAAGGACAGTATCAACGCTGTAATTTTCCTTACCTGTAGTGTATCGTGGTATTTTGGTATTTAACCACTTGTTCTTAATGTTCTAGCACCTCTAGTTTGGTCTAGACCAGTAAATAATATGTTTATATTGCCCTTTTCCCACCCTGTGAATTCTAGAGTTCTTGGGGACCTGTCAGGAGACTTGTCCAGCACCCCACAGCCATGATGTGCTGAGCACGGGGGGTTCTGTGCCACCAACAGAGCAAGAACGGGCCAGGAAAGGAACTAAAGCACTTCACCTCCAGGTCACTGGTTCAGGTCTGTGTCACACAAGCTCAGCCAGCCACTGGCTGTTCCCTGCTCTTGTGCCCTCACTGTACAAAGCTCTGCAATCCCCCAAGAGGCTGAAGGCCAAGCAGAGTGAGAGTCTCTCTCCAAGTGACACACCAGCAGCACTGTGTGAAATGGAAATGCCCATAATGCCACTGCTCTGACCTCCACAGAAGGTGATGGATGCCAAAGCCACCATGGTAGGACCTATGACCAATAGCTCAGCCTCTCACTGAGACATGAACCACACTGAAAATGTGTGAGGAACCAGAAGGAGCTTTTCTCCATATTGTAACTTGTGTTCTCCTTCTGTGCCCACTCCATGTCTGTCTCCAAAAAGCCTCTTTCCCTGGTCATCTGAGAGCTGTCCCAGCCCTGCTCTGCATTCTCCTTGCACCTGCACAATGCTGTCACAGCCCAACCCCAGAGCATCCTCCTCAAATCCCACCTCTTCTCCTGAAAGCATCTCCTCCCATCTCTGACATTCCTCCTCTGCTGCCACTTCTCCAGCACTGCAAACCATGTGAAATACACACTATGGTGGAGGTGATTTTAATGGCACTCCAGAACACCGAACCCAAACACTCCTCTTCTCAAACACGAGCTCCACAGCAGGAAAGGGCTGGCAGAGCACCCAGAGCACAGACAGTGGGTCAGCTACAGGGCAGAGGACAGCTTGAGAAGCCAGTGTGGACACTACACCAAACACTGCTGCAGGGGAGTGAAAGGAATGCTGTGATACAAGACTGGGAGGTCTCAAACAGCAGTGCTGGAGACTGGCAAAGTCAAGAGGAAGGAGAACTGTGAGGAGCAGCATGCAGAACAGCACACAGACAGGGTCAGCCCAGGCTGCACAGGGTGGCTCTGCTCAGCTGAGCCTGCTGCAGCCCAGCACTGCCAGTGCAGCAGCAGAACAGGGCAGAGAGGAGAGTCAACAGCAGTCAGCACCCAAACAGCACCTGAGCCATGATACAGCTGCTTCCTAAACCCCAGGCATGGTGCAAAGCACTGCAGCAGCTCCCACAGAAACACTCCCCAGAATTTGGGACATGGCAGGGGAAGGAAGACACAGGGTGAGGCAGCTGCTTGAGGGCAGCATTTCAGACAGGGATGGACAGGGGCTGACTTCACCTCAGGCCTTACAGATCTCAGCCCAGTCACCTTCCTGGCAGTCACTGCTAAGTGACCCCCCAGCCAAACAAGCCACAGATAGAAAAAGGGGGGATTTATAGTAGAAGCTTATGGAGTCTCCCTTTTAGACAATTCCTTGTTGGCCTCCAATTTAACTATATCAAATCCTCTTAGGAGAAATTTCTCCAGCTCTTTTTATTCAAGCACAGGTTAGGACAAAGCCTTCCAACACCAGGAAGAAGAAGCCATGCTCTGACAGCATCAACAGCAAAAGCACAGTCTGTGCTGTGGATTGTGCCACCCTGAAACCTAAACCCAGTGAGATTCCAGAAACTTGACCCAAAACAGAAGAGACATCATCCAGCCCAATATGCACACAGAAAGGTTCAGGTGCAGTGTGAAGAGGACTGGTTGAAAAAAATAAAAATAAAAAAAGGAAAAAAAAAAAAGAAGCTGTAAACACCAAACTGAAACTCAACTCCTTGAGCTGGGAGAGAGAACCAGAACTGCCCTGAGCATAGGGCTCATCTCATCCTCAGCTGAAAGCTCAGCACAGCAGTGCCTGGCAGTGCCATGGAGAAGTGTCCTTCCATGGGATGGCAGGGATTTTGGGACAACAAGCCAGTAGCAAAAAGAGGGTTTGCCCAGTCACTGCTGAGGATGGGAACATCTATCTCCCCATCTGAAACATATTTAATGCTGACTGAAGTAGAGCACAACTAACTTCCCACCTCCTGATGAGGCTCTAACTCTCTCTCACTGCTCCTTTCCAGCTCTTACTCATCCACTCCCTCCCCAGCTGCCCTACCAGCAGGACTGGGAACACTGGTTTGCCCATCTCTCAGCCAGCAGACCTAAACAAATGACTGAAACTGACAATTCTGAAGGTGTCACTCAATTGTGTGAAGAATTACAATGAGGGTTAGGCAATAAAACCCCAAGACTTCTCTCTGGAAGTCATATGGACATGGAAAGGACAGAGGAATTTGCCCCTGGATGGAGCTAAATACATTAATGTATCATTCTGATGGGCCTTTATGGGCTATCAGGCATCCAGGAAAGGATGGAGGGACCATGGAGGGATAAATAAATGTTCCATTTCTGCTCTCAGGGGCATTTGATACCTAACAACCTCCTTAAGGTGTGAGACTGCCATGGAGAAACCTGAGAAAGTCAGACAGGAACTTCTGGTTTGAAGCTGTGGATGAGAGAACAAGCCCTGACTACCAAAATGATGTACAAGAGACACTGTGCTCAGAACAACAAACAGCTCCATGGCTTACTGGCTTCCCCAGGAAAAACAGGGATCTTTCAGGGGCTCATGGGTTTGACACTTCCAATTACCCAACTGATCTTGAAATGCTTCTGATTTCCTTAGGAAAAGTTTAAAGAACAAGTAGAGCACGTCAAAAATATTGTTAAACTAAAGAGAAAACAGTGACTGCAGAGGACACTGACTGTAACTGGAGGCTGGACTAGGCAATACTGCAGAGGGCTGTAGCCAGGCTGTATCCTCAGCCAGGCTGAGGATATTGGAAGACACAGAAAATTCTGGCCTACAGATCAAAATCGGTGTCTTTTGAGGTGGGGGGAAAATTGAACACTGTGGTCAAAACCACCCTCTTCTCCAGCTGGGTTACTCTCCCAGCTGTAACCATTCCTGACAGAAAAATAATTCAATTAAACAGAAGTGCAAGATGCTTCCATGGGGCAGTGATAAGAAGCTTGAAGGTCAACCAAAGCACAACCACTCCACTCGTCTCTTGGTGATGTATTTCTCAGCCAGCTGAACTGGTTGAAACAAAACTGGGAGAAGCTGCTGATGGTGAACCCCAGATGTCTGAGGCGTTCCCTGCTGCAGGGCAGAAGAGGCTGAGGAGCAGGTGAGGATCTCCTGCCTGAGCCTGAGGCTCAGACATCACTGCCAGGAACACCAGATGCTCAGGACACCACTGCTGTGTTTAGGCTCCTGACCTGCACAGGAGCCACCCAACACATCAAAGGCTGACTGTTTTAAATATGTTCTTATTTCTTTTATGAACTTTTCAAACAAGCAGCTTTCCCAGCCTCCAGAGGCACTGTGAAGTACCCTGGCTAATAGAACCCACACCATGTACAGCATTTCAGTGCAAAGCAGAGCATCCTGCTCTAACTGGAATAATGCTCCCCAGCTTTCATTCCAGTTTGGGCTATTTTTTTTTAATCCATATTCCAGGGATCTTTTAAAGCATCCTTTTTGTGTGAACTATCACCAGAAGGAAACTTCAGGCCAGAAATTACAACCCCCAGCAGCTGGGCGAGTTTCCCAAGAAAACATTTCCTCCAAAATAAATGGGGCTTCTCCATGTGCCTCTAATTTGTGGTACCCTCACTGAACAAGAGGCACAATCCCTGGAGCAGCTGGGACAACACCATGTGGTGAATACAAAAAGGACTGGAGAACTGCACATACTGTGGAGCCTCTCAGACAAAGCCAGGACAGCATTGGAGCAGATCCTGAGGAGGAACCAGAGATCTCAGCAGAGTGGGAAGCCCAGGACAATGGTCACAAGTCACTTACAGACTGGGAAAAACCAGACTAACACAAAAACAAGAAACCAGAAGAAAAATCAAAGGATAGTGGGTAGAACTGGAAGCCTGACCAGGCAAGATCACAAAGAGCTGGTGCAGCAGACACACACCAGCCAGGAAAAGAGACTTCTCCCAGGAAAATGAGGAGCCAGGAAGAGAAACCTGACAAGGTGAGGATTCAGCATACAAAGTGGCCTTGCATTTATTGGTGTACATAGCCAGATGTGGCACTGGACAAAACTGGACTGTTCTCTTTCCCACCTGGAAAAGTCTTGATTTCATATGCCAAAAAAATCCCTAAGCAAATGAAAAGGGTATTTCCAGTGACAGAAAGACTGTGATGGCAGTTGACCCAGAGTAAAAGGGTGCATCTCCAGGAAGATCTGAAAGGAAGTGACCTAAAGAATGAAAGGACTGGTTTCTATTTCGAAATAACAATTTGGAAGAATAGGAGAACATAGTGCAACATTTTCTGGGGGCAAAAATTAGAAAGGTTTGAACATAAATCCTCTTTAGTTGGATCCCTCTTTGTTTCATCCTCTCCCCCTCCTCCTGACAGCTCCAGGAAGGAGCTCTCTATGGCAGAAAGCATAAGGCACAAACAATTGCAGGTGGCAGCAACAGGAGGACCAGATCCCTGCTCCTGCAGCCCACTCCAGCCTCCAGCCTGTTCCCAAAGAGGTCCAGAATGTCTTTTTGTAATTAAAACAAGTATTCACAGAGAATGGCCAAGGCTAAAGGAGAGGGAGGAGCAGGACAGGACACAAGAGCTCATCATCATCATCATCCCAGCCATCCCAGCCACGCTCTACCTGCTGAAGCTTTGCTGCAGTAGTTTTAGCCAGTGACACAACAAAGCTCATTTCAGGCTCATTTTCCTCCTCTTCCACTGACTCTGGAGCACAGATGAAAAGCCTGACTCACCCAGGGCCTGGCAGCCCTGCCCCTACCAGGAGACTCATTAAAGGTACCAGGATTGCATCTGCCAGGACAGAAATTACAACCATCAGCATGGGCTGATAGTCCAAAATCAGTTACAGGGAAAAATGAAAGGAAACAGCATCTCCACTTGCAGATCTCAAGTTATTTCGCTGATATTTCAGTCCTCAGGAATTGTTTTCCTTCAGTGGTAAGAAAAACTGGATGTGCAGCAAAAAAAGGCTGTGCTGGGGCCACAGGAGCCCGTGTGCCCCGTGACACTGAACTTTCCCAAGCAGGGAAAAGCTTGGGAAGCTTCAAGGAAACTGTTCCTTGGGCAAAGGCTGGACAGACTACAAAAAGCAAGAAAAAAGAGCTGGGGAACAGGGTTTGAATATATGCTCTGGCAGCACAGCCTTTGAGGGGAGCAGGATGGGTGAGCAGAGGTGCCCAGCTGGCCTGGCACAGCAGGAGCTGCCTTCAGCCAGAGGGAAGATTCCAGCAAGGGGAAATGAGCAATGTTTCAAGCTGCACACTTGCACAACAAGGAGGATTTGAACCTCCCTGTGGTAGAATGGGGTGACAAGCCTGGTCATGGTAGCTGCAAGCAGGACACAGCCCTCCCAGAAGCGGGGTAGGAATTTCCTGACCACACTGGGAATTAGCAACAACAGTAGTGGAAATTTGGGGAGTGGTGGAGAAGGATGGAGGAGCAGCTGGGACAGGCCCCTGTACCAATTTTCTCTGCAGCTAGTGAGCAGTACAGAACAGCTAACTTTTGGCTTGCAGCTTCCATAAAGCCGTTTCCTTGTGCTGAATGTCCTTCCAAGGATGCTTGGCCTGCTGCACTGGTGCTGCTCTCGGGGAAGCACAGGAACAAGAGCAGCTCAATGAAATAACCAGACACTGGCTGCACCATCCAGCTGTAAGGGGACCCTGTCACCTGCCCCCAGCACAGTGCCACACCTCAGAGCTGCAGCTGCCACAGAGATCATAGCAAAGCCTCACTAAACTGACACATTTTCACAAAGCACAACTTCCCTTCTCAAACTTCCCTTTCAGAAGAGCTTTATGCTGAAGAAGACACTGGGAAAGGCAACAGTTCCACAGTGAAGAAACCACAAAGCTTGAGAGAAGGAGAGAGCAGGAGGGGGACAGTCCCCAACATGGACAGATTAAAGACAGAGGAGGAACAGAAGATTAAAGCATAGCCATGGCTGCCCCAAAAGCATCAGCAGGCTGAGACAGGAAAATCTGAGGAGTGTGGGATGAACTAGTCACTAGGCCAAGCTTAGCCCCATCCTGAAACTTCATCTCCAAGAACTGCGCCATCCAGTCTGGGGAATTGCTGCTGCTGTTCCACCTACAGGTCTTCCTTTGCTCAATTTTGTGTCTTCTCCGCACTGGGACAAACAGAACAGTTGTTTTAGAAATGATGCTGTTGCCCGTTGCCGAAACCCTCCAACCTTTCTTCCCCAGACTGAAAGAAACAGGGTCAGAGAAAAGAAGGTGGCACCAGCCCAGCCCATAACTTTAACATTTCACATTTTAGTCACTGTAAATAGTTTAGATTTACTTGTTTAAAAGTGAGCCCCTGAGGCTCAGAACACATCTCATCCCCTGGGAAAGCCAGCTCAACATGCTGCGCTGTGCCATCTCCAGCCATGTGCTTCAAGGACACACAGCTGGTGCCTTCTGCCTCCCCCATGGCTGTACCTGCACCAGGGGCCCTCAACAAGGCTCACCTAGGGTGCTGAAAAGCCTTTGTGCAAACAGTGTGGGACTAGAGACGCCCCGTGCCAGCAGACACAGCTTCTCCATGACACCAGGTAATGCAACAAAGCCCCTCTCCACAGGGCTGTAGCCACTGCAGAGCTCCAGGAAAGAGCCACTGAACCCTGGGGGTGTGCTCCTTCACCCCCTCAGCAAAACTACAGCTAGCCAGGCCACACACCCTGAGCCTGAGAAGATGGAGCTGTCCAGGAATCATTTCACTACACCAATGTTTGTCAGCCTGTCACCTGCAAACTGCACCTGTGAGTTCTGCCAAAGGCAACTGAAAGAAACCAGCCTTTAGCTACAGGCAACCTCTGGCTCCACTGGAGACTTTCAGGGATTCAATCCCAGCTTGAAACAGCACTGCATGGTGATCCAAAACACTCAAGAGACCTAAGCAGCGATCCCAGCACTGTGAGGAAGTCAGTATTTACTGGAGAGATCAAGGGATGAGGGTTACTCCAGTAACCTGACACACCAGAGACAGGTAGGAATTACATTCAGAGCAGCTGGGGCTGAGATGTGTCTGCTCAGCATGTGAGACCAGCAGGGGCAGATATCTCCAGATTCCAGGGAATATCCTGAAGAAGACAGAGAGTTGGAGAAGACAGCAACACAGACTCCTACACAGCTCAATTATCCTTTCTCCTGGGAGCCATAAGAGCACTTACAGTTAATATCATCAACAGAGTTAAAGATAGATGTCATTAGCAACCTGCAGTGAGCAAAGGAAAGGACCAGAGAGACAGAGAACAGCTGCTGCCCACCTCCATGGACAAGCAGCTCCTCAAAGATGCCCAGTGAGCAGCACTGCTGTGGCAAGACAGGCAATTATTGCCCAGCTGGGAGAGGAGGCTGTTCCTGGTTCTAAGGTGAGTTTTGGGGTAGCATAAAGTAGAAAATGAACAGTCAAGAAACTTGCTAGACTTTCCACCTCCAGGACAGTCTGACATGGTGAGCACAAAGCAGACACTCCCATCATACATCAGCAAGAGCACAACATTCCCTAGAGGACATCCACTCCATTCCAGCTCCTCCTGGCGAGGCCACACCACGGCACATGCTGACATAAACAGCTCGTTTTAAGCCATTACCTTATTTCACAAAAGACACCAAGAAGCTATGAGATGTCAAGCTGTGCCTACCACCAGCCTAGGCTGTACCTGAACCAGTGACCCAGAGGTGAAAGGCCCGTGCCCCATCATCAGTCTCCAGAGACGTGTGATCCCCTCAGAACAGCAGGCTCCTGATAGACATTTTGAAAAGGGCACAGCAATTATGAGAACTTCACAAATCACCTGAAAACATGCCCATTATACACTGTATTTTCAGCAAACAGCAGCCTTTACACCAGAAATAAATAGAACAGAGCAGTAGATGGGTGCTAGATGGAAGAACCTTAGTTCTCCATCACACTGCATCCCAACGGACTAAAGTACAAATGTAAGGATGGGCATCACCTACTTTAACTGCCATAATTTGCCCACTTGGTTTGTGGACCATTTTGTTGACAGAACCATAAGCGCCTCGTCCAATTTCTCCAAGGTCTTTCAAGTCCTCTGCTGTAAAATCCCAATGTTGCTCAGGGGAAATCTTCAATTTTCCTGATGATTCAATGCTGTGTGTTCTCAGTCTCTCTCTGTCAAAAATATTGGGAAGCAATTTTTCCACATTTTAAATAGTCTTTAAATGTCTCTTTTCAGCACTTGATTAAACATTAGAAGAGAGGGGTTCACAAAGCTACAGCAACAATCTGACTCCACAGAGGATTTTGGTTGGGGTGGGGGTGGAGGGGTGAGGGAAAATGTTAAATCAAAAATGACATACACTTGCCCACAGCTTCAATTAAGGATAAGTTTCTCCAGCTGCAGCATAAAATTCAATACGTCTCATAGAGTCACTCTAAGCACTCATTTACACCCTCAGTTTGCTTTGCACAAAATCCATCAGGGTGTGAGCAGGATCTGGTAACATGCAGCACCAAGAGCCTGAAGAGAACTCCCAGCCCCATCTCCCCAAAGCTCCTGCTGCTCTACACCACCACATCCCAGCACCTGCCTCCCTTCCAGCTGGGATTCCATCAATACAGGCAAAGCTCTTCTGGGTGAACCAGTGAGGCTTTAGGAGAAGTTTGCCCTTATTGGAAAACTCCAATAAAAAGGAAATAACCCCAAACTCCCAAAATCCAATACATGCAGATAATAATTTAATTTATCCAAAACTAAATAAAGAGCCAATAATTTATAAAAACCAAAACAAGTTCTTTGTGACATATGAAAACCAAATCTGCCTGTTCAGGTGTGTCTTCACCAAGCACCTAAATTAACTTTCTCAAGCAATCCCTGTCCCTTCTGAAGCCACCAGGATTTGCTAAGGAGCAGATGAATGTCCAAAATTTGTGAACAGAAGAGTTCAAAGGTGCCCCCAATGGCTCATTCACATGCAGCAATGCTACCATTGAATTAGCAGGAAATGCACAAGTATTTGCAACACTTTTCATCTTAAAATGCCATGCAAAATTTCAGTTTTTCATTAGTTAATTAGCTGATTCACACTTCTTGAGTCATAAGTAAGCCAAAAGCCCACATTTTCCACTTTCAAGATGCATTAAGAGCAATGCAGACAGCTCCCACTGCAGGGCACACTGATCTCACACATTTTGAAGCACACAAATCCTTGTGACCCCCCTGTCACAGGAGAGATCTATCAAACCCAGTGGATATTTGATCCAGCCCCTACTTTCCTGGCCAGGGTCTGGCCTAAGGAGCAGAACACACATGGAGGATTCCACCAAACACATGGAGCTTATTGAGTTTATCAGCCGAGGAATAAACAGGTCACGGCTGATTCCACGCTGATAAATCCCACATTGGTCACCAGCAGCTGCAAACACCACCCAGCTGGGGACCCAACCATGGCAGGGTTTTATTGGGATCCCAGGTTTTGAGAGGGCAAAAGGCCAATGGACTGGAGCAGCTACAGTTCAAATGGCTTCTTCCTCTGCTGCACTTTGGGTTGGCAGCTGCATGTCCTGAACCCTCGACGTGTTTGATGAAAGCATTTGGGAGCAGCTCCTCTCCCCACTGCTGGGCTGTTTCAGGCTCTCTAACCTGCCCAGCTCAAGATTTCCATCTGTTGTTCCCTACAGTGCCCCTACACTGCACTTCGAAATGATTTTGGAACTGCAACACAGCACAGGTGGGATGGATGCCATCTCAGAGCTTCTGTGCACAACAAACCCTGCATTCCATGGGGTTCTCCCAGGGAATTGCTTACTAAAAAGCAAGGAATGAAAAAAAAGCAGCAAAATGACAAAAAAAAAGAAAAGAACAGAGGAAATAAGAAATGGAAAAAAAAAAAAAAGAAAATAAGCATGACCTCCACATGTGCCAAGTGTCTCACTGACAGCTTCTGTTGGGAGCTCCTGACTGGTTTCTGTCTAACAGCTCCACCATCCTGTTTTGTCAGCGCCACAAAAATGGTTCTTGTTTGAGGGAGGAAGGGAGGTGAGAAGCACCATGCCAAGGAAGCACAAATGGGCATTTCCTGCCTCACCTCCTGCCAGCTGGTGGGCACAAAGAAGCAGGATCTTTGAGAGGTAAATCCTCTTCAAAAAAGCAGAGGAAAAATGGCAGAGAGGGGAAATACCGAGTTTTCACTGACTGAGCTCCCTTTTCAGCTCTTGTTGGAAAATAACATTCCCTATCAAAGTTCTCATGGAGTTAAAAAATTTAAACATTGAGGCAATTTATTCAAATAAGCAATTAAACCTTCTCCCTCCTTTCCCTCTGTTTTTCAGGGTAGGAAACTTTGCTTTTCTGACCCTACACCAGAAGAGAAAGGGAATTGGAATTCATTATTTCCCTGTCACACAAGCAGCCTGTGTGTCCCCAGCTGTGGTGTGAGAGCAGATCTGGGCCATTGTTCCACAGCTGCAGGATGGTGCCTGCAGGGGAGAAGGTGGGAGCTGGGGAACATCCCCTCCTCCCCAGGGCTGCACCGAGGGCTCTGCTGCTCTCCAGGGCTTTGCATCCAGACAGACCAAGACCATCCACCCCCAAAGCCTCCCCTCCTGGAGCTTGGCTTCATTTCCATTATGTATTTATGATGCCATCTGCCTTGTCTCGCAGCCACAGCTCCTGCTTAGCTCTTCTACCCAGGGAAATGGTCAAATAACCAAATTACCAGTCTGACAGAGTGACAGATACTTGAATAGAGGTTTTGCTCATTTAGCTGATTTGCCATATGCAAGCAGGGCAGTTTTCCTTTAAACAGCATGGCCCACCTCAAGAGTCATAACTGGAACGCAATAATTGCTTTTAATGTCATAAAACTACACTTTTAAGACATTTTTCCAATGTAAATCAAAATCCCAAAGGATTACCATGCCAAAAATGCAAATCTAGAACACAGACTCTCTGTGTTGATCTAAGAGGCAATAAAAACTAAACTGCCATTGCAGGATGTCTATCTGTATGTCTGTATTGCTGCAGATGTATGAGGACATAAATCCATAGGGTGGATGTGCCTCCAAATGCAAAAAAATCTGCCTAAACCCTGCACTACATCCTGGTGCTGTGGATACCACAGCAGTCTGCTTCAGAGAACAGCAGGACAACCACACAGCCCAGGCTCTAGTGAAGGTAAAAAGTAGTTAGTGCTCAGTCCCTGGGATTACTGCACATCAGAGTTTGCACAAAAGTCAGCAGACATGTCCCTTCTCGTATCAGTTTGTTTTTAAAATGTGAAATCTAACTCTCTCTAAGGCTGGGAATGTTGGGCAAAACTGAACATATATTCTCCACATGCCCAAGATGGACTTGTGGGGCTTCATATATGATTTTAAAAAAATAATATAAATAGCTGAAGTGTGCTAGATACTCTTCAAACAGTTAAAAGTAGCACTTCCAAAAATCACCTTAGAGTGACTACAGCTCCTGACAACTCATCCAGGGCTTGAGCATCCAACTCCCCATCTTGCTTTTGAAAATTTTTGCAAAGCCAAGAAAAAAGGGGCCGAGGAGGTGGCTGCGATCCTTGCACTTGAAAGGCACCAATGTGTCAGCCTCACTGCAGATGGTTACTATGCTTGTCACAGCAGTTACTGCAGGGATTAGGAGCACCAGGCAGGACAACAACTCCTGCAAACAGTTGTCCTTTGTCAGAGCCGTGTCCAGCCTGGCGGGAGGCGGGCGGGCGCTGGCGCCAGGCACCGCCGCCACGGCCACGGGGCTGCTGGCCACAAACCGCACAGCTGGACACACATGGCAAGGTCTGCACACCCCAAAACCTCCTGTGCAGACCCACAGACACCTTGGGAGGCTCCCAGACAAGCTGTGAAAGTTTCCCGAGCCCTGGTGTTAACCACCAGCTGCAGGGAGGTCACAGCTTTTAAAAACAAGCATTTCCTTGGCATGAAAAAGAAGGAATGTGGAAAGAAGCAGAGAAAAGGCGGTGGGGTTTTTTAAGCAAAATTGAAAGTCAACAGACATGAAGCAAGGCCAAAAAGATGTAGGTAGCTGCCTATCTCCTCTGTTTCACTTTGCTGAGAGCTCTGCAGGACTCAAAGGAGCCCAAAAGCTGACATATTCGATGGTACAGCTGACATGAATAAAATCTGCAGAAGCAGAAAGATCCAAGCAAACCAGCTGTGCTTCCCAAGCCTGCCTGGCGCTGCACTCTGCTCAAAAGTCTCTCACTAAAGCTCCTATTTTCACTAGGGTTAATGAGAACATATTCTATTTCTCCACAAGCTTGGTAAAAAGGCTGACATTATAAAAACTGATTTGTGGTCCATCAGCCAAAGCTAAAATGTAAATCCTAACAAGAAAATTTCCAGGCAAACTGCAGGGTTCAAATGACACTGTGAAACTTCAGAGTACCAACACAGTTTAGGACTGTGGCTGACATGCTCCTACCAAGACTCTCAGACAGCCTGGAGAGATTTTGGAGAGCTTTGTTTCTTCTGTCTCAAAGTCTGTGTCATTTCTAAAACCGTTTTCAGACCCTGCAGGGCAATGCTGAAAGCATATCAACCCTAACTTGAATTTCACTAGAAAAGGCCTCCAAAAGAAATGTTCCTTTTTCTTTTCCTAGGGGAGTGGAAATGTTGGTGCTGTCACAAAGTTTTTGGATTCTCAAAAGAAGAAATTATTGCTTTCCATAAACAAACAGCATCCTTGCAAGAGGGGCAGAACTAATTTGGGTTTGCTCTGATCCATGTAAGCTGTCATGAGGCTTCATTACATTCAGGAATAATTTCCTAGACATGAAGAAGAGATACAGAAAATGTGGCAAAAAGGAGGAAATAGTTTTGCACCTGTGACCTACCCAGATTAAAGCAAAGCACATTTGCTCCCTTTTCCTTGTGACCAAGAGACTGAAATTCATCCTAGCACTGCTCTGGTTTTTTCTGTTCCTCCAAAATGTTAAGATAAAGATAACAACAAAAAGTGGAAGATGGCACAGCCCTTCCAGAGTTCACAAGTCTCAGCCCAGCACGTGCTCAGAGTCTCCCTGGCTTCAATGGGGCTTGGCTGAGGCTTTTAAAGTGTCAATATTTTGTATTAAGCTCCCCTGGTAAAGTACTGAGTTATAATGGATTTTGATTAACCCTGCCCTTACATGAAGGAAACCTCTCCAGCCATAGTGGTGAAGATTGTGCTGAATTTAACTGAGCACATTGATCTCAAATTCATTTTGATTCAGCCATGAGTCACACTGCAGCACATTCACTGAACCCACCACTGATGGGATTTTAAAGCTTAAACTGGATTCAAGAACTTCAGGATAATACTGGAAAACTCTGAGCTAATTAATTTAAATAACCCTTCTGAGAATGCTGATTCTTTTTATTTCCTCTCCTGGGTCATGGGCAGCTCCCTGAGAGAGAACAGCAAACAGAGACAAGAGCACAGCCATAAGAATCAACAAAATAACCTTAATACAGACCATAAATAGTTTGCAAAATCATTATTACACAGCAATCACCCAATGGAATGACACTATTTTGGGGACAAATTCATTCTTTTCAGAGATGCCATTTTTGGGGATGGAGAAGATTTGACAATGGCTAACAGACAGGAAAGCTTACTGTAGCCTGCTGGACAGTTTCTGGATGAGGTCCGCTTCTCTCCTTTTGAAACTGAACGGGACAATGTGATTACTACCCGGGGTTGCTTGTGTGTCACTTCGGCCAGGAAAAGTTGTGGAAATGACAGGAAAACATGGTGCTGTTATCACATGACACAATAACGTACAACACAATACTCAGCTAGTCACACTGCCCACTGAGCACTCAGCAGCACAAATCACAGCCAGGTCTTTTCCTTCCAATTTCCACCTAAGCTACCTCCCCTCCTTGGGGGCAAAGCAGCATCCGATGATCTGAATTCATTTTAACAGATTAAATCATAAGCAATTTGTTTTCTTACAGCAATAAGAATTATTACTTCCAACTGTATTATTATTACAATTAGAAACATGCATTATTAATTTATTAGCCAAATACCTGTATGTTAGTGACATGCTACTTCCCTCGAGGCACATTGACCATCCCTGCTCTGCTTTTCTTGTGCTAAGGCAGATCTTACCAACAACTTTTTTTCCCTTAAAAAGATTTTAAATCGAGCTTCCATCCTGAATCCACCAATCTAGGACTGGTGGTCTTGCCATTCATCAGATCCCCTCTCCCAAATAACTCTGAAGGAATTGAACAACTACATCCTTACTTATTCCCTCCAGAGCCCTACAACTGACAAGAGTTAGTCACCACTCTGCACCATGAGACTTCTCTAGGAGCAAAAGTTGTATTCTGGATCTCAGAGTCCCTCAAGCTGTCCAGCTCTAGAAATCTTTCTCAACATGAGGACCTGCTGTCTCAGAGCAGTTGGAGGAGCTTGGGTGAGATGTGTTTCTGCTAAGCACTGTGTGGAGAACAAGCCCTGGAGCCCTGCACCACTGACCACTGCAGCCAGCACAGGAACCAGGGGCTCCCTCAGCTCCTTGTGGGAACCACCTGAGAGGGGCAGATAATGAGCACTGCTAATTCAACTATAGGAAATGCTTTCCTTTCAAATACTCTAAAGAAATGATTTTTCTAATTTAAACTTCTGTAGGACAAAAAATTACAACTCAAGTGTGGAAAAGTCCAACTTCTCTTTTGGAATTAAAAAAAAAATACAACCAAACAGTATCTCACGAACTCTGGGCGTCATCACAGCCTGAAATAACCTGGAATTCACTGCCAAGAATGCACCTGGTCATGTATTTCTTTCTGTGGCAGACAAGGACAGATGGGAGACACAGGAAGCACCTGACTGCAAGACAGAGACTGCTTATTCAGAGATGCAGATACTTCAGTGTGGAGACCAAAAGAGCTCATAACAAGACCAAGCAGACCAAATTTGACTTTTATTTCAAATGTCCCTTCTCTAAAACAAAAGATTTGTGCAGCCCAGGCGAAGATTCCCAGGCTCAGGTAGTGTGGTGAGATTTTCCATGCTCCTCTGTGATGGCTGCTGGGGCACGGTGCTCTCACTGACCCTTCAGAGCCAAGAGCTGGTTTGCTGTAAGCTCTGCAAGGATGCTAACAGAAAACTAAGGGTGCTGTAAGGAGCTAAACCAGTGCTCCTAAACAACCACCTTTTCCCTTTTCACTGGTGTGAAATACCCACCTAGAATATCAGAGAGAAAAGAACAGAAGCCCTGTGCTCCTCAGAGAGGACAACCACCTTCACACTGCTGGAGCAAGAGATATCAGGAAGAATCACTTCCAAGTGATGCACACTTGTCTCTGCAAAAGCACCAGGCATGGATGACCATTTGCTCACCTGGATTTATTCCAAGCTCATCTTAGGAAGGAAGGAATTAAAAAAGGCTCAACAAAGAAGAGTGTTTAATGTTGCCATAATCCACTGGAGACTGGCTTGGCCATTTGGATTTAGGTTGGATATTAGGACAAAGTGCTTCTCCTAGAGGGTGGTAGGGCACTGAAAAGGCTCCCCAGGGAATGGTCGCAGCACAAAGGCTGCCAGAGCTCAAGGAATGTTTGGACAACACTCCCAAGCAGAGGGCAGGATTTTTGCAGAGTACAGGGCCAGGGGACTCAATGATCCTTTGTGGGTCCTTCCCAACTCAGTTTATGCTATGATTTGTTCTCTTTTTACTGAAGTTTCCCAAAATGGAAAGGTTTTTGTGGTATGAGGCAAGAATATCCACCTGATATCAAGGATGTCTGTAGTATTCACAGACACAGTACACAGCAAACCCAGATAATTTAAGTCCCCTTCAGAAGCCTGTTCCCCAAACAAGCAGAATAGCAAAATCAGTTCAGTCTCACAGGCCAACCCCCACCTCCATCACATCCATCCTGTCCACCATAAGATACTTTCCATGACCATTCTGTTCAACAGCTGATTTTCCTGTATGCATCCTGTCCATTCAGACCCAAGGTTCTCCATGGCACACGCTGGAAGTCACTCATTTGTGCAAAGAATGAGGACAGAAGTTGTCAACCAAGACCCATGGGGTCAATGCACTCTTTGAATCTGAAGATTCTTCTCTCTTTATTCTCCATTCCTCAATGTGCACAGAAGATAAAAGCAATGACTGATTCTTTCAGTTTGAATTCACAAAGCAGAAGAGTTGACTCACTTTTCCATAGCCAGGGGAAAACAAAAGACATTTTACTACGAGGTGGTGATTAAAGTCTGAAGAGATAAAGGAGGTGCCCATCCTGCTCTGATGAAACGTGGGATGCCAAGTACAGAGCAGCAATGAGGAGAGTTTATTCTGAGAGCTGGTTTATAGGGGTACCCTGCAGGAACATGGTTTTCCATCTGGAGTCAAAGGGTTGGAGTCCAATCAGATGTGAACTGTGGTGATCCATGCCTGACCCTGTCAGATGAACAGTGACACTGGCAGCCCCTCAGGGTCAGAGCCCAGCTCCACCAGCTGCTCAACACAGCAGAGACACACAGGCACCAAGCTCAGCCCAATGCATAAGCCATGTTCTACTTTGCTACTTGTAAATAACTATTGAACAAGATATTTATAAAAAAAATGGCTGGGGACCAAACCTGTGTGTACATACAAATATATTTACACACATGTATTCAGAGATGTTACACATAACATTCTGCTTCATCCCATTTTCCTCTCCAAACACCAGCACGTTCTGCATAGGAAGCCAGCATGTGTGCAGCTGTCCTTGGGGGTGGGTGCAGCACCTCAAAATAAAGGGAAGGAAAGAAGGGGAAAAAATTTTGCTTCTGGTAACACAACAGCGCGAAGGCAAGAGCTGATGTCAACTCTGAAACTCCTCAACCTACTTTCTCTGCTTTGAAGCAAGCCACCAGGATGAAGGGGAGGCAACACAGCTCACCAAAAGCTCACCAAATGAGAAGGAAAGTCTATAGGAAACCCCTACCCAAGGGGACATCCCCAGCTTTGCTCCTCTGTCCAGACACTCTGTGTCCCAGCAGGCCACACTGATGGAGGTTTCATGTTCAATGAAGTCAAGTTCAGCTTGAAAATTGTTCTACCAGCTCATTGTTCTACCTTTCTCATTCCCACTGACCCAGAATACTTCACCCCTCTCCACACCACTCAACTCCGTAGGAAAAAATCTGGTAATCAACTCAAAACCACTACTCTTGAGTGACTTATCCCAGATACCACCTTCATGTCCCTGGAAAAGTGAGGACAACACTTAAAAATACCTTTACAGGTAACCCAGCTCTGCCACTACCCCATCCCACCTTCTTTTGCCCAACATGCCACGGAAAACAGCCCTGAGGAGGCAGCCCAAGCATCAGCCATTGAATTAGGAACTGCAGGATGTTCATGGCTCGGTGTGTGAGACATCTGTGTCCCAGCTCAGTGGCCAAGGATGGCTGTGTTGCCAGGAGGGCTCATAGGGACAGGCACAGAAGCCTCCAGCCTCTCCCACCTTGGATAACCCAATGCCTCTGCCAGCATGGCTCCTCTGCCACTCCAGTAGCCAGCTGCTGTCCCTGTCTGGGCAGGACAGGCCAGGTCTCCATGTCTGGAAGGTGACTTGGCACCATCCCCATCCTCTCACCCATCATGGAGGGGACAGGCCAATCCCCAGCCCTGGGTGGGGGTCCTGTTATGCATCACACCAAGAGAGTCGAGGCTGCAAGGTCCAGATTCTGTCCCCAAATAAGGAGCTCTGACCATGGCTGTGTGCCCAAGAACCAGGACAGCAGCTCCCAACCATGCCCAGATGGGACAGGTAACACAGAGCTACCTGTGGATCACAGACCAGAGATCCCTGATGAACTCTCTGCCTAACCCCTGCCTCTTCCAAATAACAGCATGTCCCAGCTTCCCATCCACAGGAGGGAGAATGCAGACATTTGTGCAACAATTTATAATTGCACAGCTCACTCAGCAGCTGTGAAGCACTTGGAACCCATGGGAGTCAGGTCATTACATAACATCTGGATTTGATTTAGCCACACAAAGGTGGCTCAGCAGGTTCCAGAAGTTCTGAGGAGCCCTGCAGTGTGGCAGGAAGGCAAGTGCTCAGCACCCTTGAAATATTCATGTGAATTGGCTGAATGGAGATACACAAGGTGCAGTTTTGGTTCCAGCCACAGAAGGACTAAAGTCAGAAGCAGAGTCTTGGGATATCAAACCCTTACAGAAAGAACAGTCCTACCAAGGAAGTGAAGCTCCAAAGGATGTGGAAGCTGCTAGAGAAGTTTAATTTGGAAGCTGCAGACAGCAAAAAGCTCCTTTGCAGAGAGGATCTACACTTAAGAAATACCAAAACTTAGAAAGTTTAAAAAAAAGAAAAAAATCAGACCTTAAAGCAGCACATGCAGTGAAAATCTCACACTGACTCTGGCAGCACCTTCTCTGAAGCAGCAACCTACTCAAAGCCAGAGATACTCAAGTGTGTTATGGACCCCATCATCTCTGGCATGCAGAGATCACTGGCCAAATGAACTCGTAAACTCTTGGAAGGAAGAGGAAGGTTAAACACAAGGCAAAATTCATCAGTTTGCAAAAAATGCTCCTGAAAAAAATTACAGAAGAAACATTGTTCCAGCACTGAACTGCCAGTGATGTTTATATGAGAGGTGAAAGCCTGGTTACCACAGGCTCCCTCAGACACTGAGGTGTCTCTGCTGAGGCTTTGGAGGCTGCATCTTACTTATGCTGACTTGAAAGTACAAGTGATTACATCCAGATTCTGCAAATTTCAGGAAACGGGACAGAATCAGTCACAGAAAAAAATTCAAATTCTTGATACTTTTGACTATGAATATTGCCTCCAAGGCTTCCAGGCAGCACTCCCTGCCACAGGAAGGTATCCCACAGCAGAAAGGTAACAAAAATCAGTAATAATAAAGATGTGAAGTGACAATTACAGAAATGAGGAAGAGACAGAGAAATATTTACAGGAAAATTCACATTAGTAGGAAGCATGCCAGTTTAGGACATTCCCCTTTGGGGCTTAGGTTTTGGGGTTTTTTCAAAAACGACAGGAACTCTCTCAGGTTACTTCCTAAAAAACTCCACCAGCTGCAGACTATGCAGCTACAGAGCCCTGACCCCACGTGCCAGAAGGCTATGGGAAAGCCTAAGAGGAGATTAAAAGAGCAACAGACACCTCAGAGAGGCTTTGGAACAGCCAGAAAAAAACCTTTCCAGGAATAACAGTCCCTGAACTATACAGGAAACAAAAGGAAGCAGCACAGTCTGATGTGCAGCTGGACCTCCACTGGCTTTTGATGAATCTAGTAGAACATCCAACACACTCTTGGGGCAGCTCTCTGGGAAATGTGTGACTCTCCCAGGTGTCACAAGGAGAAGCTCCATGCAGGGAAGCTCTGGAAAGCTTAAGTCCCAATAAATCCAAGAAGACACTCACAAGCTATAGGGAGACTGTGGAGTTCAACTGGACACCAGACACTTCAAGCATCAAATTTGTACATTAAGAGAGATTAGTTCATTCTGTCATCTTGCCAGGTGAAACTGCAATGCTCTGGTAATCATGTTCTCAAGAGGTGGCAGCTCTGAGAGTCAAGAGACTTCCCAGCCAGCAGATAGAAAACTCAGGAAGCAGCATGCTGTCAACCATGTGCCAAACAACATTCTCTGTGCTTGCCCATTTCCTAGCAGGTCAATCTAAATCCTCAACATCCAGGTATCGCTGCACAAGAATACAAACCAAAAATCCCATCTACAGCCAAATGGTTTCTGTCTTGGTTTCAAGAGCAATGGGCAGCACAGCCCAGCCAGAAATCCTGCCATGCACAGCCACAGTCACACCTCACCACATCACTCCTGGTAGTCTGATCTGAATTTCCTTTTAGCAAAGGCAACCAGCTGCAAGCAGCTCTGTAAAGCTTCCACACAGATAACGGAGTAATCTAATTTTGTTTGTGACCTAAATCCTACTTGGACACAGGACAGATGAGGTAAAAGGTGGGATGCTTTCCAGTTGGTATAATGGGTTGGAATTTGAAGAGCTCAACCTAACCATGGCTTGTGTCCTCCAGCCTCTGCAACGTCTGCTGCAGGGAAAACAAAGTTAGCAGCTGTTAATCTGGTCTAAGTGACAAAGTCAGCCTGAACTCACAGGAGCTGTGGGCTAACCTGGCAGGTCTCCACAGCCTTGACTGCTCCCCAGCCTGCACAGCATGGTCATCGCACTGACCAGCCACCAGTAAAACTCTTACTTCTTCTCTCTAGACTGCATCCTTCCACCAGTAAAACTCTAATCTCTTCTCTAGACTCCATCCTGTCAAGTATGAATTATATTCCCCAACTACTTTTCTAATTGAGGCTCTATTCTGCCTTACCCTGTACAGGTCACATAATGTTTACAACTGTGCTGGATGCCCTACAGACAGGCAGGACACATATCATGCCTAAATGAAAATCTCTTTGCACTTCTCAAGAGATTTGGTGGCAGCAGTTCCAGCTGAACCAAACAAGACACAAACACACCTCCTCCATCACATGCAGTCACAGAACCAGAATGGACCTTCCTTCCAAACCCCTGCCTTGCTTTCTGCTGCTCAACACACCATCTCAGGCAGAAGGACACCCCTGGATTGGTGGATCTAAACCACAGAACCCCAAATTTCATGTGAGAAATGAAACCTCTCTGTATCTTCAGATCCACCCATCTGGAGCAACAGGGCCTGTCCAGGACAATCCCCAGGAGTGTGGAGCCAGTGCTCATTTCAGGAGGACACCCAGGCTGAGAAGTGGCTTGGTGAACACAAACACACTCTGCATCAGGAACTCGTCTGGGCGAGGAGGTCTGAAATATCCAGCTCAAATCCAAAGTCTAGAAAAGGTTTCTAGCCTGCTGAGGAAAAAGTCATTGCAGCATCTCAGGGAAGAAGGCAGGAGACAGAGATACATCAGCTGCCAGACAAACACTCAACAGAAGCGTGCAATGACAAGATGTCAACACTCCTTCTGAGGAACAGCATCTGCTAAGGCCACACAAAGGACATGAGGACAATTTGCTGCATCCAAGCTCAGTCAGCCTCACCACAGAGAAAGCAACCAAGCCAACAGCATCCATCTCTTTCAAACAGAAATGGCCATTACAGCTTGCAGCCTCCCAAGAAAGCTTTAGCACAGACACATCACCATCAATTGTGGCACTTGAACAGCTATCACATCCAACCCAGAACCCTGCAAGCCCTCAGACCATTAACCAGCCCAGGATCCAATCCCTGCCAACAATGGCAGCTCCCACAGAGAAAGAGCAGCACCTGTCTCGCACAGTGTTGACAATCACTTGCACAAACATGAAATTTAAGATGTCACAGACTAACAACTAAAGCTCTTCTGTGCTAGACAGGAGCCACTGTGACTTCCAGTGAATCTGAGACAGAAATCCACACAGATAAGCACAGAAAATTCAAATCCCTATAGATGGCTGATGGTGGGGACTCACTAGCTGAGACTAAGTCCTTTATTTAATGGACTAACAAGGTCAGAGAGATGAAGGAGCCCCAGAAGGGGTTTTGCAGAAAATCTTAACAAGACTTTGATGATGTGATGAGACAGAAAAAGTATCTAAATGTGAATTCTATAACCAATAAAAATACTCTATTTCAGAGAGGAAAGAGAAGGAAAGAAGAGGACTTGCTGGACAGGTCACTCAATATTTTAAGAATAATCTGAAGTACTCTATAAGATTTCTCTAAATTGTAATTACCATCAATAACTCATCAGAAACATGTTCCTAACTTGATAAAAGCTTGTTTGAAAATCCCCAAAGCTCCCAGGAGCAGAGCCCAGCGGGTATGTCCTGGGGAAGCAGAAAGCACTGAGCTCCAGGAGAGAGGCAGTGACATGCAGAGCCAAGCAGGAGCAGCCTGTGACAGGGACACTCCAGAGAGCCCAGGCAGCAGGGAGGCTGCAGCTGCAGATTCTGAGACCTGACACTGACAAAACTCCTGAGACCTTGGAGAAGAAAAATGTGGGACATGTTTTGCAGGCTTGCTGCATCTGCCACAGGGACTGGCTGCAGAGCAGCACTGTCCAGCTAGATTGGTGGATCTGAGGATACAAAGCTGATCTTTTTGGTGCTGATGTACCCTGGTATTTATTAGTCAGGAACAGCTCTGTGCTACACTTGCTCTCAGACTTTGGACAGGGATATCCTGGGGCTAAACTGGCTAGAAAACTCACTGAGACCTAATCTCTGCATAACGCCCCTAACATCTCCCTGGTGCTAAAATGATAATCTTCAACCTTTGTCTGATTTAGTGCTGAAAACAATTCTATCACAGTTATGACTTTCACAAGTAACACAGAAACAAGAAATTCTAACAAAAAGTAATAAGCTGAATAAAGATATAGGAAAACAACAGTGAATCAGTCTAGACATTAATTATAGGTGTATCTAGCATTATCAGCTACAACACTCAATTCAATCAATTCTGGAAGGCATTAGCTCCAGTGTAAACCAAGAAGATCCCAATTTAACCTTTTTTTTTAAATTCTGGGAAAAAATATTTTACAGTGACTCAAAACTGAGAGATTTAAACAAACTGACAAATAACTGGACTAATCAAATTGCATTTAACTAACCCTGGGTGTTGGCTAATTCATTTCAAAGTTGTTCCACTAGTTGTGCCATTGGCTTTATACTCACATGTGTGGATTTTGGAAAGGAACTCCAGAAGTATTTAGAGTAAATCTTGCTGTGGACTTGAAAGGTGGATTTGCAAAATTTAACTTCAGCGCTTTGCGTTTACCTGGGAGACAATGAACATAAAGTGAACTTTTTGTCAGCACAAAATATTGAGAGCATCTGGAAATAAACAGGAAAAAAATGACATCTTGTAAGAAAAGGATTTTACATTTTACAGCATTAGCAAATCACAGCTTGTGTTAGGACACGGGGGTGGTGACACAGTCAGCTCTCATACCAAGGTCTTCCCCAGCCCATTCCAAGGCAGTTGCCAAAGCAAAGCATCCACAGCCCCTCCTGGGACAGCTGGAGAACCTGGATCACCTGCCAGGGCTCCAGCAACCACCACCTCCATCCCCAGGGCTGAGCATCCTCCATGTACACCCGTGGGGCACAGAGGCCCAACCTGCCAGGCACAGCTTGGGGGATGGCTCTGAGGAGGGAAAGGGCACCTTGGGATGTCTTTTATATGAGCTCCAAGCACAGGATGGCTGCTGGGGTCCAGGGATTTTCTTCTGTTATCCTTTGAGTCTGTTTTATTCACACTCCTGAAACCCCAGCCTCTGTCCAGGGCAGTTACATTGTGTTGGAAGATTTTTTCCCTTTCTCACAGCAATGTTTATACAGCTCAGGAGAACATGGGACTTGACATAGTCCAAGATTAAAACTGATACAATTAACTACAAACCCTCATCAGAAAATCTCTTCACAGCCTGCTCCTATTTTCATTATTTGTAAACTTTATGCACCAAGTTTCTCCCTGTTTTTACTCAGGGACAGAACACTTTGAAACTCACTTAAATATTGGTCTATTGATTTCAACCTCAGTAGGTTTCTAAGGATAGTTTCAATTATGTCAATCCACTATCTGAAGCTGGATTTTCTACAAATCCAACAAATACAGAAGCTTAGGCTGCCCCTGGGAAGCAAACAGGATGGTTTGTTTCTGTTCAGCTGATGAACAAGGAATGTGACCGGGAAAAACGAACATCCTGAGAAATGCCAGGAATTTCCATCCAGCACAGATCACATGGAAATGTACTGTAAGTGAAACAACAGACTCAAATGAAGCAAAGTCTGAGGAGAGCCAAAGCAAACTGTGCTCCCCAGCAGCCTTGCACATCTTCAGCTGTGGACTCCAAACCTTGAGTTTCATCCTGAAAAAGACTTTTGACTCCATGTTCCTATTCCTTGCAGACACATCCTTCTAACTGGAGGCAGAAGAGCCCCTTTAGGTGCAGTTTAGCTGTGATTTTGCTACATACAGGCTCATTACAGACCACCCTGCCTCACTAAAACAAAGAGGTGTGGAGGTTATGGTGCCTCTGGAATTCATTAGTGCCCACCACCACCAAGGCTGTGTGACCAAAACTGCCCAAAAATGTGCTGCAGAAATATCTACCCCATATAAATTGTCTTTTAAAGGTTCTGCTAACTTTAAACAGAATTCTAATCATCAACCATTATAACATCTTCTCTGAGAACTTTTACAGTAAAGACTATGGGAGAGAGAATGATTTGGAAGAAACCAAAATTAACCCTGGAACAGATACCTTTTTCACAAATTAAGGTAATCCTTAACACCAGATCTGAAATTATGAAGTTTCTTGACTTATGGTCTTCCCACCTGTGACCACTGGGTTTGTTCAGCTGCACGTTAAAGGTTATACCAAGCCCAGACCATATTTGAAACCAGGATGGCCCAGACTTCAGCTGAGCAAAGGTGGTAGGTACTATGTTATGTTTTGAGGGAATCTAAACAGGACTGTATCCTATGTTAGGCTACTCTCCAAGAAGAAAAAAGACAGCCAAAAGGAGCTTTCTGGTTGTAAATAAATTCATCTACCCTTAAGGATAGCAATCTTTATAGCAAATCATCCCAGCTTTGAAGTGGTAATGGTGGTGGTGTCCTTAAAACAATTTTTAAAAGGATGTCATCATTCTACCACCAGGTCTGTGCATAGAACTGAGGTCCACAAGTGTCCCCAAATGCACAGCCCTTGGCACTCCATAGATGACAGCCAAAATGGACATTGGGAAAAGCACCTACACAACAGCCCCAGAAAAATTTGGGCTCACAGCAGCCCTTGTTCCTTGCTGCACTGGTGAATGGGTGTGAGGCCAAGGACAGAATTATTTATGTGCTGCTATCCATCACCAGATTTAATCCAAGCACTTGGCTCTGCAGTTAAGTTCTCATCACTGTGAGGCCCCTTCACCACCACCACAGCCAACCAGCCCTCACAAAACAAGAAACAGCTGCCTAGCAGGTCACATGCAGGCCAAAAGAGTTTAGATTGTGTACTACTATTTTTACTTCACCTAGGACTTCTACGATTTACAGAATCACAAAACCATTGAGGTTGGAAAGAGCTCTAAGAGCGCAGAGTCCAACCATCACTCCAGCACCACCACCTTGCTCATCATCAAACCATAGCCTCAAGCACCACATCCACGTTTTTACACTTCCAGGGATGGGACTCCACCACCTCCCTGGGCAGCCCCTTCCAATGCTTGACAGCTGAAGAAATTATCCCTAATTATCCTAATATCTCCTGGCCCAGCCTGAGGCCGTTCCCTCTCCTCCTGTTCCCTGGGAGCAGAGCCCGACCTGGGGCAGGAGCTGTGCAGAGCCACAAGGTCCCCCCTGAGCCGCCTCTTCTCCAGGCTGAGCCCCTTTCCAGTTCCCTCAGCCTCTCCTGGAGCTCCAGACCCTTCCCCAGCTCCGTTCCCTTCCCTGGGCATGCTCCAGCCCCTCCAAGTTTGTCTTGTCTTGTTGGATTCAAGGCGCCTCAGCAGCGCCCAGCACAGAGGGACTGTCACTCTCCTGGTCTTGCTGGACACACTGTGGCTGGTACAGGATGCCCTTGGCCATTTCTCCAAGCCTCTGAGTCACTTCCTGTTGGAGAAAGCAATTCCAACTTCTTCCCAGAATTTCCTCACCACCGTTCCTGCATGCCACACCCCAAGAGCACTGCTTCCCATGTTCAGGTTACACAGAACAAAATGCTTCCTTTTCAAGCAGTAAGATTTTCAAAACAGCAGTCGTTTAATGGATTTTTCCAAGGTTTCTCTCCTGCAAAGGTACAAAATGAACGCTGTAAAAATATTTTCCACTCAGTTCAACTCTGCAGGATCAAGCTCTTGATTGAGCAAGGTCAAGGGAGCACAGGTCACAGTGTTCAAGTGAGTCACAGTGCACAGGTAAATATTCTTTCTGGTCAGATGCTGAAGTCACTCTCTGCTTGTGGAGTGATGGTACTCCAGGAATTAAACCTGCACTCTCTCTCTTTACTGTAACCAGGAAAAAAAGAGATACAACCACAGAAACAGAAGCTGTGACAGCAAACAGCAGGAAGGAAAGTCAATGGAGGTGTAATGAACTGTGCAATCTTTCTACCTCTCCCTTGTAGTATTAAAACACATCAACAAAAAGACAGAGGAAATGGGGGAAAATTGATTATTTACCTCTATTTGGAAATCGAACTCAATGCTTGAGGTAATTTTCTTAATAGCAAAACTATCAGCTCTGATTTCTTCCAAGGCAATTCCAAGCAAAGCTAGGGCAAACTCTAAGGTGAGGCATGAAAAAAAAAACAACAAAGCCAACACAGATCTCTGCTCTTCCAACAGCTTTAAAAACTCAAACTGCTGTATCTTGTCTGCTAACAAAATGCCTGCTTTGATGTAGAGACAGCAAAGAACATTTACCTGCGTTCAGAGCTGCAGCCCTGCAGTTGCTGACATCCTGAAGGCTCCCAGGATTTCCAGCTGGTTATTCCTGCTGCTGTTAGCACAGCTCTGCCTGCCCACAGACCCTTCCAATCTACCACCTTGCACTTCTATTTCCTTCCTTCCCAGTCTTGCTCATGGATCTACTCCAACACCAGCACAACTCATTTGAGACTGAAGTAGGTTTCCAGTCTTACACTCAAGATAAACTATTTTTCAAGAAAATCTAGTCAAATTTTGAAACAAAACCTGTAGAACTTCAGCATATCATGCAGATCTATTTGAGGAGTCTGGATGAAAGAATAGGCATGGGGTTTGACTTATTAGTTTTAAGAGTTGCAACCACAGAAATTCACATTAAAGGCTACAAATATTTCCAGTGCATCTGTCTGTTACTGACCTTTTTAACCCTTCAGTGAAACCTTTAATTTCATATGATCTCAGAGTCAGCATTCAAATCTGAAATTATGATTTTGCCCTGGAGTAAGCTAAGTATGCTCATTTTTAGGAGTCACCTCATTAGGAAGAGGATTTAGCCATAATTCACCTACAGCCACAAGTGTGCTTCCAGCTAGGGAGTACAAACAGCCAAGCCCAGAGCAGCCAGGACCCTGGAAGGATTACTGGCCACTGTAATGGACACACTCCATGGCAAAACAATAGTACTAGACAGTATTTCAATGAGACATCTGCATGAATTGGGGCTGGGAGGTGGCTCACAGCTGCACCAGCAGACACCCACCCACCACTGCAGGATAAGGGCTACATCCAACAGCACTTCCAGCATCTATAAATACCTCCACCACAACGCCTGCTAAAGTAGGTTAAGCTCAGAGGGCAAGAAATTGCAATCGGATTAAGATTAGTTCCCTCAGACTGGAAACTCCCAGGAGCAAAACCTGAGAATGAAGTCTCTGCACTCCCCAAAACCCACTGGTAGCCTTTAATACAATCCCTGTTGCTACCCTGCGTGGAAACACCGTTTGTATAAAGAGGGTTAAAGCTCCCTGCGCATAGGAGGGTGCAGCACTAGGATGAAACAGCAGTTCCAGTCCAAGCTGGGGTTCAGGCAGTTTCCAGCTGGAGAGCAGCATTTCACACATGGCACACAGCCACAGTCCAGCACCAAGCCTGGTGGAATACTGCTGCAGAAAACCTGCAGGGCTCAACTTTGCACACAAGAGGTGCTGCCACACCAGGGGTCTGTGTCTGCTCTCGCAGCAGCACTTTGCTTCACCCAAAATATTCCTGCAACCTGTGCCCAAAGCAGCCAGGGCATAACCCTGCAGAGCTGAGCCTGTCATGGAGCAGCTGTCAGGAACAAAGGGTGACACTGCCCTGGGAAATTTATTGGGCAGCACCTGGAACCTCTCCTGGTGAACAACAATAATAAATTATGCAAAGGGCCATGCACGATACTTTTTCAATATGAAACAGCACAGTAACAATTATAAAATATACCACAGGAAGGAGGGCTGGGGAGGGGGTTTGGTTGATTTTATTACTTTTCTTTTTAATTTTAGAAGCCTGTACTCAGACTAAAAAGAAGGGAAAAAATCTGCCCTTGAGGCCTTTGCTTAAGGTCAATGGAAAGGATTTCATTTCTTTGGATAAAGCAACAAGCATGTTTCCATCATCCCTAGATACCTTAGGCCAGCAAAGTGGTGACACCAATCACAGCCTGTATCCCACTGGCTCCAAAAAACACCTTGCACCCAGACTGAATCCTACAGTGACACAATCAAAGAATCATAAATCCTCCAGAGGCAGGGGAGTAACAATAGTTACATGTTGCCTGTCACCAACTAGTTAAACAACTAGAAGGATTATGCAGAGAAAGTGTGTGTGTGAAAATGTTCAAGCTGCACTAACATGTACAAATAAAAAACTGGAAACAACCTGTACTATAGTGAGGAGACTCATACTGGAGTGGGCTTTTAACAGCTTCAGTCTCTCCTGGGGAGGGACAATGCTCTGACCCCAGCACTGGGCTGCTTTTCCACTTGACCACTATTTCCACAAGAGATAATCCTTTGCACAATGCAAGCACAGCAGATCTTCACATCTGGATCCCAAACTTTCTAATATATAGGTGTTTTTTTTTCCCCCAAGTATTACCAGCCTGACATCTGTGCATAACTAAAAATGCACCAAGCCAATTTTTCAAGTTTGGATAGGCTTCACATGAACTGGTCTTTTGCTTGTGAGTGCCCATGTGTGCTGTTCTGAACAACTGATCAGTATCTTCACAGCCTTAGAGAGGAACTGAGCCCTTCTGGAAACCTGCTCTCAGCTGCAAGGTTCTTTCTGACCTGTTACACTGCCAAAGATTTTGATCTGGATCTTAAGAACACCTTGGAACACATGGTCCCAATGGGCATTTTTGCTTAGCTCTGCTGAATTATCATGGAGGTGCGTAGAATTGCTTAAGCAAGAAATTAAATTGCAAATCTAGAGAGTATATAAAGCTTTTAGATGTCTTTGAAAGCACTCAGTTGGAGAACTTTTAGACACTAAATTCAAGGCAATTTTGTGCTAAGCTTTAGAAGTGGTATCTGTAGATAGATCTATCTGATCTATTTTTGTACTTCTCCAATCTGATTTCAGAAAAAAAATGTTCTAATTTCGGGGGTAAGGGCTAGATCCAAAGACAAAGAGCCTAAGAACAGCTGCAGTGGTCCATCTAGCACATCATCTTGCCCTCCATCACAGCACAAGATATCAATGAAAAGAGTGATAAGCAAAGCCACAACATCCTTCCTTCAGCTATTCTTTCATCCTGCAACCACTTCCAAACCAAGGCCCTCCTCAGTCAGCCACAGTATCTGTATTTAATGACTGTGGCTGGGTTTCACCTCCCCAGTCCTATCCCATCCTCTCATCACCTTGTGAGCACAAGACCCCATCATGCCAGGCTGGCAAGAGCTCACCCAGCTCAACCCAACACTTGTCTGAAGCCCTCAGACTCCAAGTCAAGTTCAACAACACAAACCCAACCCAGCAGCTCAGCTATGAGAAGAGACAAAACCTGTCACCTATGCCTGGTGCTCTGTCACCACCCATTTTCTCCCCTTGTCACACACTGACACTTGCATTTGAGATGCAACCTGAGTTTGTTGAATTTCCACCACTCTGCCCAGAGCAGCAGCAGCACAGATCTCCCCATGGCCACACAACAGGTCTGGGTGTTCCCACTGGATCCTCTCCCTGTCTGCAGGAGAGCAGATCCTCAATGCCACAAGGGATGTGCAGAACCCTCCCAGTGGATCCTCCCTGTCTGCAGGGGAGATCCTCAGTGCCACAAGGGATGTGCAGAACCCTCCCACTGGATCCTCTCCCTGTCTGCAGAGGAGCAGATCCTCAATGCCACAAGGGATGTGCAGAACCCTCCCAGTGGATCCTCCCTGTCTGCAGGGGAGCAGATCCTCAATGCCACAAGGGATGTGCAGAACCCTCCCACTGGATCCTCCCTGTCTGCAGGGGAGCAGATCCTCAGTGCCACAAGGGATGTGCAGAACCCAGCCCCAGGGTTTGCCCAGCACACCTCTACTATGGCCAGGGTGCCCTGCTGCCATTCACAGGTCTCCTCCCAGCACTTAAATTACTCTGCTTTCCAAGGAACTGGAGAGGGAAAAATATAGGAAAATTCACATAGCAAGGAATAAAAAAATGAAAAAAGAGCAAAAAAATCTAAAAAAAGCTTGCTTAAATGACCTTTGGTTCACTTTCATTACTTTGTTCAAACCTTTCCTCAATGCTGAAATCCAGCAGAAACACCCATAGGCCAGTTATTTCTCAACACCAAAATAACTTAATGAACACTCAGAGGCTTTGTTAAACAACACACCACAGCTCTGTGAACACCAGCTTCTGGGCTGATGTTTTTCTTACCAAAAAAAAAAAAAAAATCTTGTGCAGTCATAAAAATTCCAGCTTTGTACTGTCTTGTGAAGCATTCAGTACAAATTAGCAATACCCTGTAGCAGGACAAGCAGAGGAAGGAACCCCTGATTCCCACTGCTGAGACATGTCAGGCATTGCCTAATGACTGATGTTTCCAAGAGAATTTTCAGCTTTAACAGCTTGGCAGCATGAAACACTCTTCAGAAAGACACAAGGTGATGGCACTCTTGCTCAACATTGTCATTCAAGTGACAAAAGACACAGAATGCCAGGAATGCTCTGCTGCTGTGCTGGAAGGAGTGAAGGCAGCAGGTACCAAAGGCCTTGCAGGGCTCCACTGAAGGCTGGAGTCAATCAGGGATTTGGGCACAGGAGCTTGGCAGATTGACAGAGCTGCCTCCAACAGCTGCCTGCTCTCAGCAGTGCTCTGGGTATTTACTTAGGTGGCAGAAATCTTCACTTTCTTGCTCGTGAGGATAATACTGAAGTGTGACAACAATGAAACTTCTTCCTGAAGGAAGAACTGCACAGACGGACACAACAGCTCTGACTCCAAACCAACAGTCAAGGGATCTGCAGCAAGACACTCCTGCAGCAATGAGCAACAGACTGGCTTTGGAACATCAGCCGATGCAGCTCTAGACAAACACCTTGCATCCTGTCAGTGAGGAGAGAACAGCTCTAAAAAGACAAATAATATTTTATATAAAGACCTTAATACAGCCATTCCTAATGCAAGCAAACACGGCAGAAAGTGAAAGCAGAGAAATGAGAAGCTCAATCACGTTACCTGCAGAGCAGGAAGCTGAGGGTTTTGTGGTTTTCCTTTTCTTTGTGGTTCCAGATGAGTAAAACCCCAGTGTTCCTAGCCAGGACAAACCCAAGCCTCTGCAGAGCTTGGCTCCAGCACATGGATCACAGTCAGGAGTTGAAACTGCTGTAGAGAGCTCTGCTCTCCTTCCACCACCCAGCTCAAAGGGTTCTGCTGCTCCAAAGGACACACAAACCCTTCATTTCCACAGCAGGGGAACTCCTGCTGCCTTTTTATTGCTACAGTTTTTATAACTGAAAAAGAGTGTTTTTTAATACTTTTTGTTTATCTTGCAGTACTATTAACTGGCCCAGACCATAGGACTGGGATCTTGCTGTGAAATTTAATGAAATTACATTGGAAAAGGATCTTCACATCAAAGTCTGGGAAATAAATTTCAAACAGTTTTGAGGTTTGCAACCCTGATAGAAACAGAAACAAAGAGAAGAGTCCCTGACCCTTTCATTTTCTTTATACAGACTTGTCAGCAAAACACAAATGGGAAGGAACTAGCCCTGGGAACAGCCCTTCCCACAGACAAGGCAGAGCTGGGCACAGGCAGGAGCCCAACACACAGAAACTGAGAATGGCCTGGGCTGCTGCCTGGGCAAGGAATGCCATGGGACAGGGACCTGAGCCACGGGAAGCTCAGCAGTGCATCCTGCTGCTCTGCAGAGCTGCATCCCAGTGCACAGCAGAGGCTGCAAGCTGAAAGCTGCTCCCTTTGGGCCAGCAGCAAGTCAGTTCCATTGCATATTTCCCCCCTCATTTCACCATTTATTAACACCCTGCCTGCTTACTGTCAGGGTCTCCCAAATCTAGGTTAGCAGAACATCAACACACCTCTGCCTCACCTGACAGCACAGTTTTGCTGAATTATTCACTAAGGCAAAGCTGCCACCCTGAACTCAGACTTGCTGCTGTTTTCCCATGAAAGGGCTGCAGAGCACTGAGGATCAAATCCTGCCACTTCTCAATGGCTTACAAGAGAAATTCAGACACCTGTGTTACATTCCTTTCATTCACAACAAGCAGAGGATGTGCAAAGCATCTCTCTCCAGTAAAACCCTTTGATCTGCCAGCACAGAGAACAGCAACTGCCTTTTCCTTCTCAGCACAAAATAACCCCCACCTTCCAATTAAAGATGTTCTTCTTGAGGAAAAGAGGTGGAGGCACAGCAGAATCCATCAGTTAACAGGTACGTGCCAGGTCCAGGCCAGACCCCTCCTGCCCTCTGTAAGTGCCACCAGTTTCATCACCAACAATTACTAAGCACTGACTCAGTACTTGAAAAAATAAATTAACATCCAATTCCTGCCACAGAGTTCTAGCTTGCAAAAGAGGTTTGAAATTTCAGCTTCAAACATCAAGTTTCCTAAATATCTGTATATCCTGAGCTAATAGAAAGCTATTAAAAATAAATAGATGCTTTCCAACCCTGTCCTAGGAGAGTAATTCTGACACATGGGCTTATTCTGTGCTGGAACACTGAAGCATAGCTCCTTCTCAGCTCTTCCAAGACAGAAAAACACCAGTCTGTGAAAAGTAATGAACAAAAGATTTTCTATATACAGTACCTCAGAAGCAATGTCTCTGAACAGCAGTCACAAAATATACTGAGATAAAACCCAAAGACACCAACTGTTTAAAAAGACATTAACAATTATCTCTTCAGATATTAGAATTGCTGCAACAAATTTGCATATGGAGTAAAAGCAAAAAAATCTTTACATAAATTGAAAGAAATGCAAAGGCACAAGATTTCTACAATTCAGATTTACATTAAAAAAAAACCAACCCAAAAATGAAATAAACAGCGCTACCCTTATGTCACAGGCAAAGCAGAAGGCACAGATCTACCTCAACAATTGGTGACCTTTTAAAAATCCTTAATTAATTTTTGCTACACCAGCAATGTGAGAAACAGTTGCTCTCTCAGGAGCAGAATGGTATCTGGTTAGTTGCAAGAAAAAGCAAATTTTCAGTACCAATATTGATAAAAAAGCAAGGATAATGCTAAAAATAGGCATAGCTTTCTCTCTTTGTGCTTTTGCACAGAAGCCTCTCTGAAAGCCTAAAGTAAAAGACCATTTCTCATCCATTCACTCAAAGGAGAGCACCAGCATTAAGAATCCCCTTTTATCTTTCAACATTTACTCTAAAATCATAAATAAAATGGATTTTTTCGATCAAACTTTAGGCTGCACTGCTTTGAATACAGAGCAGTCCCATCATCAGGACCCAGGGGACAAACAGTGGCATCTGGCAGGAAAGGAGTGGACCAGGGTACCATATGAAGTGACAAACTTTAAGCCTGAAGAGATTGTTTCGTTCCCAGAAAGCTGAAAGTTTGCAGCAAATCTGCCCACATTAAACAATATTTTAAAACAGATGGTCCAGCTGCTCGTGCCCAGGCAATCTCCCAGAGAAGGCCAGCCCTCCAGCACTGCCACCACAGCAAAAGACCAGACCTGGTGGAGCACAGCGTTCCACACTTTCATCAGAGACACCTGCCCACAGCAGGGGAGGATACATATGAGGAATTTTGAGAAATTCTCCTGGTGCTGCTAATGATAATTCACCTGTACAACAGCAACCTGGGCAAGCAGCACTGCCTGCAGCCCCCTCTGCACCCTCACCAGCAGCCAGGCCAGACTCACAGAATGCCAAAACTGGGTGAGAAAACTTTGAAGACCGTCTCATTCCACCCCCTGCCATGGCAGGGACATCTCCCACTATGCCAGGTTGCTCCAAGCTCCATCCAACCTGGCCTTGGACACTTCCAGGGATCCAGGGGCATCCACACCTGCTCTGGGCAGCCTGTGCCAGGGCTCCATCACACTTATAGGGAATAATTTCTTCCCAAGCAAAGAATTTCTTCCTAATCACAGAGAGATCACACCAGATAACCACACTACAGACCTGGGTACAGATCTCTTGCTTGATATAAGGGGCAGGTCATGGCACAGCTCCAGTCTGAGCAGTGACAAGGACCCGAGCCACCAACACTTGGAAGAGGCAGGTGTGATCCAGCAGGCTCTGGGATGCAGGCACTACAGCAATGTGCATGAGGAATTTAGCAGCACTGCACTCTCAGGAAGCAGCAACCTTGCTGTTTACCCTTTTACTAGGGTAAATAACCAGGAGCAAACACAAAATTTCGCTGCTAAAGAAATAAGCGCCATAAAATCTCCCCATAAAAATTCCCCAAGCGCAGTGGATTTTGAAAGTCTGTGTAAAAAAGCTCTCCTGGTGTGCAGAGGGCAGGCGGGCCCTGAGTCCGGAAGGAGCCTGAGTGTCTGCCCAGCTAATCCCCGTGGTCTCACTGGGTAACAGAAGACTGCTGCAAAAATATCAGCCAGTAGCCCCAACTCTGATCCAGCTATCCTCTTCCCTTGCCCTTGTCCCCATTAACTCCTTCTCCCTCCAAGCTTCCAGCGGGAAGCCCTGCATCCAAACTGACTATCCCACATAGTGCACCAGTCCTGCAGTCCCTGTGGGACTGACCGTCCCACGCAACAGCACCAGGAGTCCCCTCCTGGATCCTGCAAGCTGTCCCAGCACCATAAAGAAGTTTTCCACCTTTGCCAGCCCTGCTGCCTGCCTGTTCCACGCTCACCACAATGGTTTATGGTGCTCAATTTCTGCAGGACAGCAGGGCTCCCAAGCTTTTGCTGAGAAGGTGGGAGCTGCATGACCTCGTGTCGGCGATGCAAGAGTCATCTCTGCTCGTGGCACCAGCACAGCTTCACTCTGCTCCTGGTGTTGCTGCCCTCAGAGGCATCTGAGAAGGGGGGAAGCTGAGGTGTATCAACCTGGCCTTGCTGCCCATGTTTTCTGCTCCATACAACACCATCAACAAAGCCCAGAGGCAATGTGAACTCCAGAGATACCACAAATAACATCCCATCAGTGGGAACAGAGCACCCATATGCTGGAAAGGGGAGAGGAGACTGGTTCCTTGAATAGCATCATACCCTAAAACACCTCTGAGACACAGGCATTACAGAGGGAGCAGCACATGCATGTTGAAGATGCCAGAGCAACACAGGTGCCATGAAATCACCAAGGTGTGGCAACAGGAAGAGTATTATCAGCTAATGACTGAAATCCTCTACTGAAAGCCAAGAGTCCTAACTGTTTTTAAGGAGGAGTCTGATATGCTTATGCACGAGGCAAAAAGGGGTAACTAGTGGAGACAAAATATTAAACTTGTCATAGGAACCCACGGGCACCCATCTTGCCAGTTCCCTTAGCAAGGGATAAGGGCATTAGCTGGGCTCTGGCTGGTCCCAGCAGAATTTGTGTGTGCCCATGCAGTGCAGACACAATTCTTCCACTGTGTTGCTATATGTCATTATTTTTCTCTTTTCAAAGCGATTTCCAAAGGTTATTGCATTTCTTTGAGCCCTAACACGGACCAGGTCGTATCAAACCCACAGTCATCTAAAACAACTGCAATACTTGGGATTGAACCATCAAGGTTGGAAGAGCACTCAGTTTCCTCCTGGCACGAGTCAATGCTCCTGCTGGGCAGTAAAGCAGCAGCAACTCCTGACAGCCTGGATGGTGACCCAGACTTCCTCTTTACCAGCTCAGCTGTCATGGAGCAACCTGTGCTGGCTGCTAAACCCAAAACTCTTGAACACAATGCTGAAGGGACAGGAAGATGATGACCCCAGTCTTACTACACCCTCCAATTCTGCATTGCTCAACAGCAAGGACATCAACCTGTTGAAGAATGTTGCACAGAGCACTATCTGTGTTTGGTTTGGGTCTCAAGGAGTCAGGACATGCCAGCACAGGGTTATTCTGAGAACACTGGGCAGTCAGAGCTCTGCTGCTGAAGTCAGAGTACCACTCAGCTCTGGAGGGAAACCCTACACAAACCTTCCCAGAAAGCTCTTATTTACTACGTGGAAACAACACTGTGGACAAGTGGCTCCTGGACTGCGTCCCAGGTGCTGTGAGAGCAGCACAGTGCCCTGCTATGGGGCAGGGTGCCACTCAGACTTTTGGCAGCTCATGGTGAAGCAGTGTTCCTGCTGCCAGTTCAGTTCCAGGCTCCCATTCAAGTCAGCCCTGACTAAGGCCTGTCTATATTAAAGCAAATCACCAGACCTAGAAACATTGCGGGGCTTCATTGAAATTCACACATTCTTCATTTCCCGTATTTTTGTAGGGCAAGTAAAAAGCAGCCACACTGACAAATCAGACTGGGAATTTCTTCAACTCACAGAAGATTCCAAATGATGGCCCTGATGGGGAAGCCAGCTGAGCCCTCCCACAGGACCTCCAGACAGGCACACGTGGGCTTTGGACACCAGCTCCCACCACTCCTGTCTCAATCTTTGCCACTTCCACACTTGCTGACAAGATCCTTCTCCCATCTGCTCAGCTGCAGTCCTCACCACCAGGATCAGCAGGGATGAAACCACAGAGACAGGCCAGAGAGTAAATTTTTGTTCTTAGCTCCAAAGACACCTAGCACTGATGCACAGCAGCAAAACTTAACCCATAAAAAGCCTATCTGGCTATTTATGACTCTGGCATAACCAGCTGGGCAGATAAGCTCCAGGTTATTACTCCAGTTCTTCTCAAAAAGAAATACATTAATTAGAAATATATTTTAAAATAGATTTTGCGTTTTCAGGAGAATGCTGGCCAGCTTGTTCAGATATTCCACAACATGTGGCTCCAGTGCAGAAAGAATTCAACTGCCAAGCTGCTGCCTAAAACAGCACATAACTAAACTTTTGCATCCAAGCCTTTCTTCTTCCAGCAGAAGTCTGAGCTCATTCACAACTCCTCTGTGTAATCTTGCATACTAACTTACACCTTAGTGTCACACTTTCTAGTGACAACAGCTGGGCTAGATCAGATCAGAAAGCTGACCTCTTCCTCAAATCACAACACAAACCAGCTCTAAAGCTGACATGCAAACGACCCACTTTCCACACACTGATTGTTGCAGCTACCCCAAGGCAAAAGGACCTTGAAGAACATCTCATCTCCTGGCCAGCATTGTACAAAGCCATTACGACCATCCTCCCCCTTCCTACTTTCTGCCCATGCAGGTTTCTGAGTGGGACAAGGGAAAACAAGAGAATAGCAAAGGTAGGATGAGGTTTCCAGAGTCTGGCATGAAGCCAAGTCCTGAACTGAGTGCTCAGGAGAGGAACTGGTCTCTCTCTACAGGAAAACTCAGACATGGCCCCACTGCTCACTAGAAGAGATTTCCAAACGCACTGCTTTCATCTTAGTCCACAACCCCTCCCAGGTCAAACAACACAGCCATATGTTTTTAAAGGAAACTGTTTTATCTCTGTCCACAAACCTCTTCAAAGTACAAACACTTTGCTTTCTGGTCCAAAAGCAAAGTGATAGCTAATTCACTTTAGAGACCCACTTCCAGAGAATTGGGTCCAAAGCAAACCACACAACCCTTCTGGTCCACAGAAAAAAAATAAGCCTAGACAAAAAGGGATAAAGGATAAACTCCCGTTCAGCTCAGCTGTCTGCTCCCAACAGCTGTCCTCCTTACGCCACAGGGCATCTCCCGAAGCACCCCAGAAAGATCAGATAAATTATTCAAAACACAGACTAATTCCTGGCGCTTGGACTCTTTGTTTGCTCCAGGACCAGCAGAGCTGTCTGCTTCCTGGAGGGCTCACCCTGCCTCCAGTAAAGGGCAAACACCAAGGCTTTGATTTGCAGAAGAGGAACTCAATTTTGCAGCTAATAAATAAACAATCTGTGCAATACACATACTCCCATCTCCCTTGATGCTCATACCCACTAAATACTATCACTGTACCGCCCATGTGCACGGCAGGTCAGCTCACCTGAGAGGAGAAACAGGAGAGAAATGGGCAGTGATACTTGGCAACACTCTGCTGTGTTGTGCTTCCTCACTAACAGCAATAGCAGAGATCTCACACCGAGGGTACAGCCTGAGGTGTCAAGGTCACACATTTTGGAAGATGCTCTGCAGCATCACATGATACTCCTGATGCAAATCCAGGCCAATGATACCTCACATGCCCTGCAAAGGATCTGTGCAGGCATGGAGCAGGCACCCCACAGCGCTGCAGAGAGCTCCACTGGGACTGTGCTTAAACAAATCTATGACATCTGATAAAAATCACGTTTGCACCTTTCCACCTAACCACGAGGAGACACAGACATGTTACACCTGCACAAACTGCAGGACTCATCTTGAAGAAACAGCCACCTAAGGAGACCAGGAATGTACATCATGGGGAGCTTCAAGATCTAAAGCTTCCCCTCAAACAAAAGCAAACCCAGTAAGACTGCAGACGACCATAAGAACCAGACTAACGTAACATAAATAAAAGTTTAGAACCAAAGTCAGCACCACAGACTGTCCAGAACACCAGCTCCAAAATGCAAATGTTCGGGCTGACAAAGCTTCACTGCTGAGGTTGTGGCAGCTCAACTGCTGAGGCAGAGCAAGTTTTCATCTCTCCCCTCCCTCCTTATCATTATTTCCAAATGTATTTTGACTGCCAAAGTTTATCAGTCGTCTTTTACATACTTTGGTTTAAAACACATCCCTACTGTCCTCTGGAAGCTCTGAGTTTACCATGTTAAATCACAGGAGTTAATTCAAGTCTCTCTTACTGCAAATCTCCCTGCTGCCTATCCTTCCCTTCAGCTTCAGGGTCTCAGGAAAAAGGCCAATTCACTCAGACACAGTTCCGAAGAGGGAAAACAGGTCCTGAGCTGGGACCATGCATGAGGCAAAGGGACAAACATGGTCCAACGTGGGACATGCCTACAAGGTGAACAGATGGGCTGTGTAAGTTAAAGGTACATGCATATAAAAGGTCCATCCATCCAGCTCTTGCAGTCAGTTCAATGCTGGTAGCACAGGAGCACCCCTCTGACAGGCTGTCACATGAGGTGTCACCTGCAGTGGCAGTTTTCCAAGCATCTCATATACAGTTTACATAAATCCACCTAGCAAACCTCAGCAAGAGACCTGTAACTGAGATAACTTGTCCAACAACTCAGCAGCAGTACAAAGACGTGGGTGGGGGTAGAAAACAGGGTGCAGAGTCACAGCAAAAATTATTTTGTCTTGTTCAGACACTAACATAACCACAAATAAAAACCAAAGCTCCAAGGCTGCACAAATCCTTCCTACAATCCTGTCCCAGGAGAAGGAGATGAAACCCACTCTCCCTGCATTTCACACTTTATGAACAATGGCTTAACCCCTCAGCAACTTCAGAATAACTCTGAGCACTTTCCTTCTCATTGATTTGGACAATCAAGTATTTCAATATTTTGACAGCCAAGTCAGTGCCAGCTGCGAGGGGTGAGCCTCAAACTCATGTTCCAGACATCCTCCAAACCAGAGGATAATGAACATGCAATAGCTGTTCCATTCTCAGCCTAGCAGAGACACAGCATTCAACTTATCTGTCAGCTGAACTGAAGAAACACAGGTGAAGTGTCTCTCTCCAGGGATTTATCATGAGTAACTACTGCACATTTAGTAAATCAGCTACAGTAACACACCTTTTTGAAAGACATTTTTCCATGCTCAAAAAGCACTGCACTGTCATCTATCCATTGCTCACACATCTCTTCTGCAATCAAACAAATCCACAACATGAAAAGAAACCTGAGTACCCAGAAGACAGACAAAAGCCCCTTGCAGGGAACACCAGCAGCCTGGAATAACACAGTGGAAGATTCACATTACTGAAGGTATTGGCCAAAGGAGCAGCAGCAGAACTGCACAGGCAGAACCAAAAACCAGAAATCAACCAAACTGATATAAAAACAGTTTAAAAATACATTAAGCCCTAGGCAAATAGACTTAAAGACAAAGATTATTTTGAATGAGTGTCATTGGAGGAACTCAGTTTCTCAATGCAGAAGAGATGTTACAGACCAGGATCATCAAAGGAATCCCCAAAACATTTGGTCACCTCTCCAAAGCCAGCAGACAACACTGCACAATAATAAAAATAATCTATCCTGACCAGAATATCCATGAAGAAGCCAATATCCCAAGGTGATACGTCCTGAACCACAGTGAAAAGGCTCAACCACCAGTATCAGGCAGGTTTTCCTCAGCCTGCTGCTGCAGCATAGCAATCCCCACCTTCCTGAGTGGATGCTGCTGTCTGAGTACAAGGCAAAAGGGCAAGACACACATGCACATCTAAGGAAGCAATTAAATGCAATGAAGCCCATTTCAAATGAGGTACATGAGAGCAGGGAACATCACCTGTCCAATGCTGCTCCAGATCAGTGCCCTCCAGCCTTGAAGAGGATGCCAGAAGCATCACGTCCATTCAGAGATTTCTATACCTTCTTTATAAACATCACTTCAGTGGAGCCTGGAGATGGATATTTGCTGCCAGCTCCTACCCACAGGGCAGAGCACTACACAAACACCCTGCACAGCTTCTTGCCTTCCCAGTTTCCCTTTCCAGTCTCCAAAGGTTACAAGAGGTAGCCTGCTTCCTCCACCAGGAAGCAGACCTCCACATTTTCTTTCACACAAAATCTTATCAAACCTAAATCCAACAGAAGACATCCAACTTCAAAGCTGCATGATGTAAAAAAGCTGTTTATGTGTGTTTGATACACACAGAGCTTGATATGGTTACACAAGATTCCTGCAATCAGTGCTTCACTACACGAATTTCATTTCAGGGACTCCTCAACAACATGAAGTTTGGAAAGCACACATTTTGGCTTTTTCTGCTTCCTCACAAAATTCATCTTTCTCTTGCAGGATAACTCTCATTTTGATGGGCAACAGTGTGATTTCCACCCTTGCTGGCTTCCTCAAATCAGCATAAAGTAACTGAAAAAACCTCCCAGCATCTGAGGAGACTAACTAGCACTTCTGGGCTGCCCCTTTACCAAGAAAACAGACATATCAAAACCATCAGTTGATTAAAAGTAAAACAAAATAGAAAGGCAAAATGCAAAACCATATGCCCACATAGCAATACAACCCTACACACACAAGCTTACACCAAGACTCAAACACAAAGCTGACATGGCATAAGGCCCATACAGGAATAAAGTGGGGGCACAAATGAACTAAAATACACTGATTTGCTCACCACACAACTTTTATTGCTCGTAACAAATGCAAGTATGTCCAAGTAGACATACACCCATCAATCTGCCAGAGTCAGCCTGCATCAGTGCTGTCAGCTAACACACACGGTTTGGTAATTCCACTGAGGGCAAGAGTGGGGAGGGGAGCAGCTTCAGTCACCCCATGCACTCACCAAGGCAGCAAACAGAGGAGGACATGGGAGCCATGGCATCTCTTACTGAATTCCCACACTGAGGATCAGTCCAGTTTCAGCGAGCCCACCAACAGTTTCAAGCAATATTCAGCTTCTGTCAGCGCTGTGTGCAGGAGCCATCATTACTGCACTGACACAGCGTACATCACACACCCACACCAAACCCACCTGACCACAGTGACTGACTGAGTCCATCACAAACATGAACAATTCCTGACCTCTCAAAAAGCCTCCCAGCAGCTCTTTTCTGCCAGAAAGAGAAAGGTACAGGACAGAGTTGCCTTGCAAATAGGAACTGATCACCCAACTTCCGTAAGCCACCGATGTCATGAATGGCACCCAAGGGTAAGAGAGGGACTCTAGTTCATCTCCTCATGCACTCAGACACCTCATAACAACCTCCCTGTCCAGGCTCTTTGCCTCATACCCACAAAGGACTCTCTCATCAGAGACACACCTCCTCTGATTTTCTGCTAAAATGGCTGGAGTCAAATGAAGAGGGCAAAGACATCAATGAGGGAGCAAACAGGACCACACACACATGAAGGGAACTGAGAATCCCAAATTCTGGTCAGGAATTCCCACCCAACACATCTGAGCCATGATGTACACTCTGAGAAGACAAACACAGTAGCTCTGCTTTGCTTTTTAAAGACACCAGAGCACACCAGGCAGTGAGAGTGAGTATTTGGAGAAGTCCCAGTTGCCTTCAGTCTTCCTGAGTGCCCAATGCAGCTGAGCTGATTCCAAAACCATCAGTTATAAGTGGTTCTAGTTCCTCTTTGGCACTGTAGTTAGGATGAGTGACTTCACAGGTTTTAATTAGAATCAAAATTCTCCCTATGCCTTGGAATAAACTACATTTCTAGATTTCATACCACCTTTCTTCAAATTAACATTTTCTGAGTAATGTTAGCAGTAATGACTATTACTAATTTTGGCAATGAGAGAAACACAAAATTACTCCAATTACAATTTGGGCGCTGGTTTTTCCTTAAATCACTGTCAAAGGCATCCTACTTCCCTCAGAATCTGTTTCCTCCACAAAACATCCAGGACACTAAATACTCAGGACTGTTCCTGAACTTTAACATTACACATAAGAACAACTCTTCACACCACCAGTCACCAGCACTGGACAAACTTCATTTAGTGTGAACACAACAGACAATTAAAATATTATGGAATAGGACCTATTTTAATACTCAGAATTCCAGCACTCCTTCTCTCCAGGCTGTGCCTTGAACACAGCACCATGAACTGCACTGGACAGGGGACTCTTTGGGAAGAAACGAAGCTCCAGGTCCTTTGGCATGGGCAGCTGATCCAGGTAGCCAAGAGAAGACATGAGAGTGAAGCTGGGACATGCAGAGTAAGGGTGAATAATAATAAGGCCTGAAGCAACCCCTTGCTTGGTCACCAGGCTTGAGAGCCATGGCTGCACAGTGAGCCCAGCACCAGGACAGTGTCCCTTCACTTCTGCATTGTCACCTGGAGGACTTTAGCCTGTGTGCATCAGAAATGGTGTAGGATACAGAATTAAAACCAAAACTGGGTGGCCTGCAGAGACCTTCTGGATCTGCTGCCCTTGCCCTGGATATCAGTGTGATGTGCATCAATTTCTCTGCAGGCTTCTCCCCTGTACCACCATCCTCACAACTCTTCCCCACCCCCAGGCCTGACAGCTGACACTCCTTATCAAACTGCCAGCCTTGACACCAAAACAGAAACCCCCTGCAAGGGACTCTCACCTCAGGGGAGCTTGCCCAAGCACATGGCCTCTGGGCAAGGTCTCCAAAAGGAACAGACTGCTCCAGGGGAGCACTGTCACAGTCCTTTGGCACCGGAGTTCCACCCTCTCCCACTCCCACCTCCTTCGCAGAAGCAGTTGCACAAGTCAGAGTGTTTGTGGCTGAAAATTAACTGAGCAAAACTTTTTTTTTTAACATAATTACTTGTTTCCAGCTTAATGACTTCCCTGCTCCACCTTGTCGTGCTGTTTGAGCCAATTAAATCGACACTGATGCAGTCCTACCTACTCTTCTCCCCACCCAGCAATGCATTCCTGCACCTCCCTTGCTCCAGTACCTGCCCAGCCCCACCACAAGCCGGCCTTCCCAACTGCAGAATGCTTGACACTTTTGTGGGGTTTTCTTTGTTCAGCTCAGCTTGTCTTGGCATCAGCAGGAACTCATGTTGTGGGCAAGGGCACTGTGCACCTCGGAGAGCAGCCAGAGCTGCCCCAGCAGCCTGCACACCACCTGCAGCCACGTCCAGCCCCTTCCCATCCCACCCAGGTGCTGTGGCAGCGCAGCTCCTCCTGGGACAGCTTCTTGCATGTTCCAGGAACATCCCAGTCACAGCAACCTGCTGCTCCAGAGCCAGCCAGGATCCCACACACAGCTCCTCCTGGGACAGCTTCTTGCATGTTCCAGGAACATCCCAGTCACAGCAACCTGCTGCTCCAGAGCCAGCCAGGATCCCACACACAGCTCCTCCTGGGACAGCTTCTTGCAAGAACCATCCCAGTCACAGCAACCTGCTGCTCCAGAGCCAGCCAGGATCCCACATACAGCTCCTCCTGGGACAGCTTCTTGCATGTTCCAGGAGCATCCCAGTCACAGCAACCTGCTGCTCCAGAGCCAGCCAGGATCCCACAGCTCCTCCTGGGACAGCTTCTTGCATGTTCCAGGAACATCCCAGTCACAGCAACCTGCTGCTCCAGAGCCAGCCAGGATCCCACACACAACTCCTGCTGGGACATCTGAAGACTCACCTGTTACCTTAGGGAAAACCACCAGCGCTTGGGCATCATCACACTGGCCCATGGTCCTGAATCCATATTTAAGCAGCCACCTTAACCAGCTAGAGCAGAACCAAGTGCCCTTCCTCCACTGGACACAGCATGCAGATGCTGCATCACCACAAGCTCACAGGGCATCATAGATGGGTGCAAAACCAACAGCACAGAGTTGGTTTTGCACCACAGCCAGGGTGTAAAACCAACTCTCAGCCTTGGAAGATACAGGTGATTCAGAGGAACGACTCAAATGTGAGAAATGGGTCAGGTAGAAATACAATGGGCAACACTGAGGGTTTTAACTGCGCTACAAGAACAAGGCTTGTTCTTATTAAAGCACAACTGTTTTGGCATACCATGGTATGTTAGTTTTTCATCCATGCATTTAATGCACAAAGTCTGGGATTCAGGTTTTTGAAAGACGGATAATACTACCTTGACAAGGCCCAAAAGGTACCCAATCCTTAGTGCAGGGGAAGCTACAAGGAGCCAAAATTCACCTTTTTACTTCAAATATACCGAGCTCTTCAGTTTAACCATCAGTTCTCTGCCCAAACAAGTCCCCACCAGCCTCAGCACAGTCCATACCAGGGCCACACAGAATATAGCAAGTAACAGTGACAAACATTATTTCACAACAGCGCCTTCGCTTCTGTCACAAAGAGAACAACCTTTCCTTTTTCCTGGTCCCAAAACAGGGTAAACTGCTTCTTTAATACTACCATCCCTGTATTTAATTTAAACAAACAAACTAGCACTGTGCCACTTCAGCCTAATAAGGCCTAAAATGTTTTTCAAGCACAGAGTACATTTCAGTGCTCTAACTTTAAAGGAGAAACTCAAAGGGTTTGCTGAGGCCTTTTTGAAAAACAAATATCCACCGTTTTTTGCAAGGCTGCTCAACCATCAACAAGTGCCGGTGGAAACCAACACGACCCGCTGCAGCACTGTAAATTTCCATCGGAACGGAACGAAACTGAATGAAACTGAACGGCAAGTTCGCGCTGAACTGATCTCACTTGGACGTTTATCTCGAGAAAAGCCCAGAGCGGAGGCGGAGGGCCGGGCTGGCCGGGGCAGTGCCGCAGCCCCGGCCCGGCCGCCCCGCGGGGCTGCTGCGGGCACGGGCCGCCCCCAGCGCGCTTCGCTCCGGCCGGCGCCCCCAGGGATGCTGCTGCTGCTGCTGCAGCCGCGGCCTGCACCGCTCGCCCGAGCGGCCGCAGAACCGTTCCCCGCCGGGAGAGGCCGGAGCCGCGTCCAGCCCGGCCTTTGTCCCGGCGGCCGGGGCCGAGCTCCGGGCAGGCCCTGCGCCCCGGCAGCCCCGGCGAGCAGCGCCAGGGCCGCGCTTCCTCCCGCCGAGCGCGCCGGGCGCGGCCAGGCCGCCAGCGGGGCAGGCCCGGAGCGGGGCCGCCGGGGCCGGGCCGAGCCGGGGCCGGGGATTCCCGCGGGCAGCGCCGCTGCACGGCCGCGGCCCAGCGCGGGGGGGCGCGAACGGCAGCGCCCGGGGGTCCCCGCGGGCCGGGCAGGGCGAGACCCGCGGCGCCTCCGGCCCGGCACGGCCCGGCGCTGCCCGGGCCGGCGGTGCTTACCCTGCATGCTGCTGCTGCTGCTGCTGCCGGCGGCGCCCGGGCCGGGCCCGCTCCCCGCTCCCCCCGGAGCCGCCGCTGGGGCTGGGAGTCGCCATTGTGCGCGGAGCGGGAGCAGCGGCGGCGGCGCTGCGCAGGGCCCTCCCCGGCAGGGCAGGACACACGGCCCCGCCGCCCGTCCGCCCCCGGCTGGGGCCGCGAAACCCCTCCCCGCCGGGGCCCCGCGCCTGCGGCTCCGCTGCGGCGGGGCGGAGGCGGCGCTGCCTCCCGCGGGGGGACGGGGCATCCCCGGGCGGTCCTGCGGAGCCGCTCCCGCTCCCCTCGGCCGGCGGTGAGCGGACATCTGCTGGCCTGTCTCGTATCCCCCTCGGGGGCCCGCAGCCGGCCCCAGCAGCTTTACAGCATTTCTCATCTTCACCCTGGGGTTAGGGCTTCTCCCACGCAAGCAGCCCCTTGCAAACTTCTCCCGACTCTCTCGGGACCACAGGGCACAACTCCGTGCTGTGCTTCCCCGGACACCCAGGGCATCAGCCTCTTCCTGCCACCATCAGTCTCCCCCTCATTTTCTTTCTTCTCTTGGTCACTGCTGTTCATGCCAGCACATGGTTTCTGACCATTCCTCCACACTCCTAGTCATAGGGGCAGCACATGCTGGGAATTAGAGCAGTGAAATTGTTGCCCCAATTTCACTGTGGTCCCTCTCCAGCCGGCTGCATGACATAGGGGAGTCCCTTCACCTACAGGAGGCCTTGTGTCCTCATCTTTGTAGTAGAAACAATACTGACCCCTTTTATGAACGGAGATGGGCTGAGGAAAGAGCTGGATGTCCCACGTATTAGAAGTATGAGGAATCTTTCCCTGCTCTCCATTGCCCAGGTCCCTGTGGAGGTGATAATACAGCCCTGAACACACACTGGAAGTGCCTCCAGGAACGGCAAACCATCACCCTTTGCGTTTAGTCCTGACACAAAAAACATTCCCTTCCCTAGTTCTGTCTTTCCTTTCTCTTCCCTGTTTTGCTTTAGCTTTCTACTCTGCACTAACCCCTGAGGGCAGGTCCAGGGTTGGCACCTTGCAGGCTTTGATGCAGAAACCCAGAGCGTACTGGCAAACTCTGGCACAAACACTGACTTCCACTTCTGCTGTGTGCCACCTACATGTGTTTGCTAACCATTAGCTAAAGTCATACTTCTCCCTCACTGCAAATCCAGGAGGATCAACAATACCTGTTCTGACATGTTTGTGAAACCTTTCCTTAAAGACCTCCAGTGATGGGGATTGTGCCATTCCCTAGCAATCTGTTCTGGCACACATCCTAACATCATCCAAAAGCCTAACTTCAGTTTTTTTTTTTTAATTTCAAATCCTTTATATCCTGCCCTGTTCACTATGGCCATAGCCTTCTTCAAAATGACCCCTTGGGCACTTGATGATGTGCAATGATGAACTGCAATGTTTCCCTTCCTGTCCTTGCCTCAGCCTTCTCTTCTACACATTACATCAATCCATTTCCTTCAGCCTTTCTCCATGTTTCCTGTGCTTCTCAGCAGCCTCACTGACCTCCTTTTATTTTTTTCCTCTGTCCATCTGCATTTTTTGAAGTACAGCATCCCTAGCTAGGCATACTTATGCCAGCTTGCCTTGGAGGCTACAGCTCACACGGTCCAGGATGGTGTTTGCCTTTGCCATTGCTGGTGTTCAGTTTGCTCTCCAGTACACTGTAGATTCTTCTCTTTTGGGGGAGCAGGAGTGTTTTTTGGGTTGCTGAGGTTTTTTTTTTGAAAACTGCATCCACCCAGTTCCCTCACCTGAACCTTTGTTGCTCACTGCTCATAAAAGTAATGCTGGAAGTTGTACCTGTTGAATATTGCCCTGTAGATTGCAGGCCATTTCTCCATCTAGTGCTGAATCCTGTTGTCTTTGCTGTCCTCAACAGTCTGGAGTAATTAGCAGATTTAATAAGGCAATCATGGGTGTTAATCATCCAGGCTGTTAACTGAAGTAATTAAAACGATCTGACATCAGAACGGACCCCTGCAAAAATCCTCTATGTCCTTCCATTTTGACAAACACTGATAATTAGCACTTGAGGTACAATGATCTCACCAGTTTTACACTCACCATGCCCTTATATCTTCTTATGAAGGGGTCAGGACAGCCCATGTTAAAAACTTTCCTGAAGTCAACATATGTGACATCTGTTAGTTATCACTTTATTCCTAAAAAGTTGTGCCACACCAGGACATGAGAGTGGTTTGTCTGCATTTTTTTCCTGCTGTGCTCCTCTCTCTGCAACCAGGACATCATCCTGGTTTATTCTGTACCATTTACATCATGCCCAAATCTTATACTTCCCGAATATGTTATACACATATGTATTTATATAACTCTACACGAGCACAGCTATTATTTCAGTAGGCACTGTACATCATGCCCAAATCTTATACTTCCCAAATATGTTATACACATATATATTTATGTAACTCTACACGAGCACAGCTATTATTTCAGTAGGCACTGGCCATCCCCACCAAGATGAATCTGCAGAGTTCAGTTAGTCCATGGCTGGAGCAGTCCATACTCACTGTTCAGGGTAGCTATGACATACAGTGCCATTGTCATTCAACAACCAATATTACATATGAAATTCAACATTACAGACTGTTCTCACCCAAAAATCAAACCTCCTTGAGGTACATATCATGTTTCCCTGTCCTTCTGCATTACTCACCTGGTGCACCCATGTCCTTGAGCAAAAACAATCCCAGGGATGGGTTTGCCTTTGTGTCCTCTGAAGTTGGTCAGTTGGGAACACGGGGCTGCTCCCATTCTCAGGAAGGTTGGCCCCATCCTTCCCTCCTCCTGCCTCCTGACCCACCAGTTAAGGCAACCAAACCCAGAGCCCTTTTGGCAATATCAGCTGTGCAACCATGCATTTATCTACAGATGTCCCCATTGGAATTGTAGACAGGGTTCTGCACCAGGAACACACCGAAGGCCCTGAACCCTTCACCTGCCCACCCAGAGCCTTTTAATCACTTTTGATCCAATCTAAACTAATTTGTGACCATTCAGGACACAAGGATGAGGGCCATTATGAAATTGGTCACTGTGATGGGTGATTATGGCTGTGGTGCAGTAACATCTCTGGTACAGGCTCCTGGGAAATGTCCTCACTCAATATCACAGCTTGACTGCAGGGCCCATCCCTGCTGCCTCTGTTCTTCACAGGTGGAGTTGCCACAGTGAAGATAAACTCAGACTGCTATGGGGTGAGCAGCAGATCCAGAGAGTCACAAAGGGGGAAGATGTTTTGTCTAATATCGAGGAACAAGTAGCTCGTTCCACTCACGGATACCGAAGGTTCTTGGCCTCCCTCTCATGGGAGAAGTCAGTATTGCCTTCTGCAGACACAGCCTGCTGTGTCCTGCAGCGGGGGCCTGGAGGAAGTGATCAGGATGGTTGGTAGAGCTTTAAAGGGAACAACCCTGACCTTTTCTTTGCAATAAGCACACCCAGCACCGAAGGACGTTTTTATTTCTAAGGCGTGTTACAACCTGATTGCTTTTGAATTCTATTTAGCTCAACTGGCCAGAGCATGATGCTAACAGGAAGGTTGTGGGTGTGATCCCTGTGTGAGCCATCCACTCAAGAGCTGGACTCAGTGATCCTTATGCATTCCTTCCAGCTCAGAATATTCTGGGATTCTGTGAATTAGAGCAGTAAAGAGCACCACATTTACTAAACCAATCCCTCCTTCCAGCCATATCCTCAGGAGAGACAGAGGGGCCTTTTGCCTTCCCTTGCTCTTGTGTCACTGCACTTTGGTCACTTACAGGATTGCCAAACCTTCCATGCCATGCCTCCCAAGTGCCCATTAGAAGCTGCTTTCTGCCAGCCCAGCCCTCCCTTCCCCTCAGCAGAGTCCTGTCCCACACCACACAGGGCCCTGGATGTGTCTGCCCAGCTGTTTCTCTGCTTCCTTCCCAGTCTCCATCAGTTTCTCCCATCTGCTCTCTCTCCCCTCCTGACTGTGCAGGCCACGAGATGTCAAGGAGCAGCCCAGCCATGACAGAAACTAGGTGGGCTGTGCAAATTTGCACAGTAGCTTGTGATCAGACAAATTAAAGATCCAAAGACTTCATCACAGATTAATTTTCATATTGAAGATCAGCTAGTATGGTTGGAAAAAACGGGCAGTGACTCATAATTTTCTTTCCCACACAAAGAACTGGTGTGCCTGAAAAGCTTGGCTGCTTTTATTTTCCTATCATATTATGCTAATAATTATTATGCTAATGAAAGACATGCTCTTACATTCTTCTTACACTTTTATCAACACTGTTGCTTTTTAATCCGTGACATTTTCATTTTCTAGTCCAAAATTACTTCCCCTCTGTTAGAAAATACATTCAAGAGCCTATCTTTGACCTGGAAACAAGGCATGAAGGTGATTTATTACTAGAGTTCTGCTTTTTTTCAGGTGAGGGGTAGAGACTCTCACAAAGACAACTCTTACTTCTCCGTGGCTTTAAATGCAGTAATTTCATCTCTTGTAACCTGCTCAAGGAAAGACTCAGTTAAAAATAAAATGAGAATGTACCCTCTCCACAAATGTGGGCACGTTTACATGTTCTCCACATAACAATTTAGCAAGACCCGATTCTGTTGGGTGCTGAGGGAACTGTATGAAATTGGCGGAAGACATGATCTCACAGAGGCTTGGTTTTGGTAAATATCACATTTCTAAAGGACCCACTTTCAATTCATCACTTATTATCACTTTTCATCATAAATAATCAACGAACAATGGCACAATGCTATTCTTCTGAACAAGATCCTTTTTGGTTCTCCAGACTACACAAAATGACTGAATCTCTTAAACACAAAACTATTTCTGAACCATTACAAAAATCACAGAATGCTTTGGGTTGGAAGCTGTCTTAAAACCCATCTCATTTAGCCTCCTGCCATGGCAGGGACACCTTCCACTGTCCCAGGCCGCTCCAAGCTCCATCCAGCCTGGCCTTGGGCACTGCCAGGGATCCAGGGCTGTGCCACGGCTGCCCACCCTCGAAGTATCGCAGTGCTGCCCGGGATCGGGATCGGGATTGGGATCGGGATGGAGATGGGGATAGCATGGGGATGGGGACCGAGGCTGGGATGAGGATGAGGATGGGGATGGGGGATAGGGGCCGGGATGGGGATGAGGGATCTGGGATCAGGGCCGGGATCGGGGCTGGGATTGGCATTGGGATCGGGGATCAGGAGCGGGATTAGGGCTGGGATGAGGACGGGGATCGGTGATAGGGGCCGGGGTGGGGATGGGGGCCGGGATCGGGGAGCGGGATGTGATGGGAATGGAGATCGGGGATCAGGGCCGGGATGGGGATCGGGGATCGGGATCGGCCCCGGGATCGGGATCGGGGCCGTGGCCCGCCCGCGTCCCGCCCCTCTGTCCGCCCCTCTGTCCGTCCCTCTGTCCGTCCCTCTGTCCCCGCCCCGGCCATGGCGGCGCGGCTGTGGCGGCTCTGCAACCTCCTCATGGCCGCCTTCTTCGGGCTGGCGGCCGCCGTGCAGGTGAGGCCGGGGCTCCCCTCCCGTCCCCTCCGCTCCCCTCCCGCGGAGCGCGGCCCCGGCCGGCCCGGGGGCTGCGGGGTCTCAGTGCGCGCCTCCCGCTGCAGGTGAACGACCCCGACGCGGGGCTGTGGACGGTGAGTACGGGCCGCCCTTCCCTTCCCCTTCCCCTTCCCCTTCCCCCTTCCCCTTCCCCTTCCCCTTCCCCTTCCCCTTCCCCTTCCCCTTCCCCTTCCCCTTCCCCTTCCCCTTCCCTTCCCCTTCCCTTCGGCTCCTCCTGCCCGGCGGCCCCAGCCCCGCTCCGCTAAGGCCCGTCCGATCAGGGGCTGCCGGAGGAATCGTCCCGGCTCCCAGCTGAGGAGCGGGCAGAGCCGGGAAGGCGATGCCTGTACTGCAGCGACGGCTGGAATCCCACCGTGCTTACAGGATCTGCCTTGTTTCACCCCAGATCTGCAGAGCACCCCCTGGCCCCGCAGAGCATCGCTTGCCTGCTCCCGCTGCTCCTGCCCCGCTGTGCCCGTGGCCCTGGGCTCGCCTTGGGCCTCCCGCGGGAGCGAGCCCCGCTCCGGTGCCCGTCCTCCCTGGGCTGGGCGGGTGACAGGGACAGTTCTGTGTGTGCGACAGGAGCTGCTGGCTCGGCACGGGCTGCCCTGCGTGCCCTGGCCGTGGGAGCCCCTCTGACAGCGGCACCAAAGGGGACAAAACGCCCCAGCGCGGGTGGAGGGTCTGGGGAGGGTCAGGATTCAGGGAAGGGGATCTGCAGTGCTTGGTCGGTATTCGGTAAGCCAGGAGCAGAGGAACAAGGGCTGGCTGTGGGCTGATGGCTCAGGATTTTGGGTGGTGATGGTGAAGATGAGCACTAGCAGTGCCAGGGCATGCTGGAGGGCGAGGGACTGGGATGTGCTCTGTGCCTCTGACAAACTGTTGCGAACAGAAGTGCTGCTGTGGCTGGGCATTTCTGTTTCCTGAGCTTGCTAAGTTTTAATACCGAGTAGATTTATGTCATTAACAGGTTGTCTACTTAGTGCCAGCTGCCCTGACACTGCTTGTCAGCATCAACCCTTCAATAACAGGTATGATACTGGTCTGCAAAACAGTCTCTGCTCATATTTCGCCCTCAAAAGGTTGTAGTTTTTCTTTCTTTTTTTTTTTAATTGAGCCACAGATTAAAATCAGCCTATTTAGAAACACATTCTACTGCCTTCTGAGGGCAAAAAGCTGCAGGACCTATTTGTAGAGGAGCTGGGCATTGCTTTAGTGCTGGTGGCTGCAGGTGAGGAGAGGAGCCCAGCAGAAAGCCCAGCTGCTGAGATGGGCCTGCCTTTGCACCCCAGTTCCAGCTTAAAGCCTTCTGGAGCAGAAGCCTGGGAGCATGCTCTGAATCTGGCTCTGTGCTGACCTTAGCAACTGACTTTGTTTCGTTGTTGTAAATCTGTTTTTGTTTGTCTACCTGGTGCAAAAGCAGCTGAGCTTTGCACAGTCCCATGAAAGTGCTAAAGGTCTTGTTCAGTGCCAGGTATTGCAGCTGCCCCACAGAGCCATGGGCACGAACATTCAAAGGCTGTATTTCCATTGTGTGTTGTAGGGGTTCAGAGGATCATTCACATTAGATTTGTTTCAAATCTTCAGAGCACAGTTAAGATTTTTGTATTTAAGATTTTTGTATTTTAATTCAGTGGAAATAATTTAAATAAAGCCATTTTATATATACAAAGTGACTGTATCTGTTCTGGATGAATACTTATGCTGAGTAAACTAAAATCACACTTTAAAAAGAAAACCTTCAGGAGAGCATGGTATTGTCACAAATGACACCATTGCAATCTCTTGGCATTCTGGCCACCTTAAGCATATAAAGTGGCAGCATTCCTAAGTTCAGAACTTATGAGGTTTGTGGTTTTGAATATTTTTTGAATATTTCATTGGCTGGTCAATTGAATTTGCATGTTAAACTCATAGTTAGGGTTTTCCTTGTGCCCATATCTGTGGAAAATAAAGATTATAATAGCACAACTGTAAAACTAAAAGGTTTATGTAAATTCACCAAGGGGTATGTGCCATTCAGGTCTGTGGAAGACCCAGATGGGTTTACTTCACTCTTCATGATAGTGGCTGACAGTCTGTTTTTTTTCTGCAGACAATGGTGTTTGGAGGAGCCTCTGTGACCTTCATTCTGCTGGCTGTGTTGTTGGGACCATTGCCTTGGCTTGCTCTTTGTTTGCTTACGCTCAAGGAAACATTTTTCATGAAGAGGAAGGCAGGTAAGCAGTGGGTTTTATTTGCCCCTGCCCAAATCCAGCTCACCAGCCATCTCCTCCTGGTGTCACCTTCCAAAACTTTATTTCCTGGGCTGTTGCAGTGAGTGCTGTTGGTCCAGAGGAATCAGACCAAAGATGCTCCAAACCAGTGACTCTTGGACACAGGGGAGGGAACAGTCATTGCCTGCCTGATTGTGGCAGGCAGTTGGATTTATTTCTCTGGCTTTCAGACACCAGGGCACAAACACAGTGAAACAGCTTTATGCTCTTTTCCTGGAGCTGAAGGAGTGATAATGTTTTAAAAACTCTTGAGGTGATACCAAATTCATGTTTATCTGGCATGGGCTGCTGAGTCCTCCAAGGGATTGAGGACGAGGGAGAATTTCTCACCTGGACATTCAGGTGTGTAAAAAGTAGGTGCTTGTAAAGTACTGAGGTGAAGCCCTGGCAGTTACTTGTGTACCTAATCACAGTCTGGAAAACTGGGATGTTTTGCTCTGTTTCAATGAGAGAAATGTGCCTGCTTTGCCTGTGTTAATTAGAGAAATGTGCTATGGAATATAAATCTAGCAGTAGAACAAAACGTGGAGGCAGGGATTTCTGCAGCTGGTTAGCTGTCATGTCGATTTGTAGATTTGTGGTGTGAAGCTCTTTTTTACTCTCGGTAAACACCTTTATAATTATAATCCTAGTAAAATGCATTGAACTTCTCCAAAGGAGCAGCCACTACTGTTTTGGAGGCAAAATTTGTATTGTAAGAACATAAACATCTGTTTGTATTATTTTCTGATCTGTTTTTTTTTTTGTTTGGCTTTTTAGAGAATTGTTTGGTCTGGTGATTATTACAATATGGATGACTCTTTGTCGCAGTTCAGCAAAGTAAGTTTTATTTTCTCTTTTTTTATAATGCATTCCAATGTTCACATTTAGTGACTAGCTCCTTGAAAACATACAGCTGATTTTGGCAGCTTGTTTTCCTGTTTCATGTCACCCTCTGAACCTTCCTGATGCCCAAGCAGTAGCAGCTGGTGCTACAGCCTGGAGGATCTTGCACAGATAAAAGCTGGGGCAGGGGGGAATGTAAGGCTACATGAAGGACTTTTTCTGGCCCCCTGCCATAATAGGGGAATTTTCCCTTTGCTTCAGGTGCATTTTTAAATTCTAACAAGTTTCTGTAGCCTGAGTTGTCTGAAAATTCCTGTTACAGGAATCCCCTGGGAGGAGCTCGTTTGGTTGCTGCAGTTGTTGTTGCCCTTTTCCCCTTTGTTTCGTGGCTGTACATTTATGTGAACAAAGACATGCGAGAGTCTTGGCCAACACATTGCAAAACTGTGATTTAATTGGGTGGGAGAAAGTCTGCAGTGACCATGCTGACCTTATTTGCCTTTGGTTTTGGTGCTTAACAAACGGTGGGTCAGTTTGATAGGACCCAAGAATACCTGGCTGCTTCCAGCAGTGCCAGCTGAGATTTGGTAAAATGTTGAGGAACATTGTCAAATATGAGTGGGGAATTTTTTATGGAAATGTTCACCTTGCTGCATCTTACATTTTCCAAGCACCACTGATCTAATGTCTGTTCTGATGGTATATTCAGGATATCACTGTATCCCTGGATCACTCTCCAATCACCTCATAGTTTGAGAACTATTCTGTAACATAAGGGACAAATAAAGCAAATACTGTTTTAATAAATGACTATTTACAGCCATAGAACTTTCAATAATGTGCCTGGATAATCCATTTCAAACTTATTGGAAAATTGAGCAGTCTGTATTTTGTCCTGTGCTAGAATCGTATGTAGAATATATCAGAAAAAAATATTTTTGCTATTATCTTTAACTGAAAGTCACTGCTTTTACTGAGTAATAAACACTATTTTTTATAAGAAAACTCAATGAAAGCCTCCATATCTTTTATTTTCTGGGAGATGCGTATTCAAGCCTGTCACAGCAGATATGGGCACTGTCCCAACTCTGCTGCTCACCTAATTTTTCTTGGAAAGCAGGACTCACACAGTAGCCCTGGAACAGCAAGTATGTCCCACTGTTCATCCTGGAGAAGGTGGATAAACTGGACTCAGGATCTGGCTGGGACAGAGCCAGGACAGCTCCAGGTGTAACACACAGCACCTTTACTTAGATGGGTGTCAGAGCTCACTCTCAGCACTGCTGCAGGTGATCCCAGCTGTGCACACACAGCACAGCCTGAGCATCTGCAGCATTCTGTGGTGCAGCACAGATGGGTCTTCTTAGGCTCAGCTTTCTCTGAGGATTACTTTAGTTTTTAAAGCAAAGTTGGAAGACTGAATTAGGCTACAGGCTGGATATATTCTGCCAGACATGAGACCTCACTGTAATGTTCACAGAAAATAAATAAATAGAGATGTGGCTGGGCAGGTACAACTCTGCATGCTTTAATGTTCACTGGGAGAACAGCATTAGGGCTTTTTTTTTGAGCCATATTTGTTATATGGTTTGCATCTTTTCACAGTAGCAATCCAGTCTGAGAGAACAGCATTAGGGCTTTTTTGAGCAATATTTGTTTTATGGTTTGCATCTTTTCACAGTAGCAATCCAGTCTGGATTGGGTGTTGGAAATCAACATTCTGCATTCCAGTATATTAATTTAAATTACTGGCCTTCTCTATTCTCGAAATAGAAGTCAGGTGCTCTCTTACAAAACTATAATTTCTAAAATTCTGTATGCAAGAGAAAAACACCTGAGCTAAAGCAATAAGGATCAGCCATGCACAGCTTTCTAAAAGCAAACAGCTGAATATCCTCCATTTTCATCCGAGTCCTTCCTGCAGAAGAACAATCTCTTTGCCCGGTGTTTCAGAAATGCATAACTCTGTCAGGAATCCTGCCCCTTCCCTTCAGTACCATTTTATCTTCGTAGACATGAACAGTTGCAAAGGCGTTGCTGTCGGGGGGGGTCTCGATGAGCCCCTCCAGGGTGAGGTGGTGAACTCCGTGCGGGTCCTGGCAGTAGGCGCCGTCGTGCAGGTGCCCTGCGAGCACGCACACCACACACCTGTGCGCGTGGATCACTGCCAGGGCAGCCTCGTAATTCCAGGCCAGGCAAACCCCATTGGAAGCACAGGGATGGATGGGCACGTGAGCTGCAGTCCAGAGGGAAAGAAACAAAGAGAGTTAAACTGTAATAAAACTGCCTCATTGCTGGGAAGTTCAGCCATCCCACTGAGTGTGGCATTCACATTTTCTGAAAAATCCCTTCACCCAGGATTTTCTCCTGGGAAGCTGAGAAGCCTCAGAGAAAAAGGAAAACAATCTTATCTCATTTGCTTCTCTTCTGTTTTGCTCCTTTGGAATGTGTTTGGAGATTGTTTACCAGTGTGGTTGTTTCATTAGTTTCACGTGAATTGTTTTGACTCATTGGCCAATCAGTGCCAAGCTGTGTCAAAACTCTGGAAGGAGTCAGGAGTTTTCATTATTATCTTTTGCGCCTTCTGTAAGTATCCCTTCTGTATTCTTTAGTATAGTTTAGTATTCTTTCATACAATATAACATAATAAAATAATAAATTAGCCTTCTGAGAACATGGAGTCAGATTCCTTCCTTCCTTCCTTCCTCCTGCCACGGGGCACCCTGCAAATACAATAACTGAGTACAGAGAGCTCACCCCCAGAATGAGGTGTGGTGCTGTTCTGCTCTTTCAGGGGTTCCATCTGTACCTCACCAGACCAAGTACATATTTTCTGCAGCTAATGTACACAGGGTAGCTAACTTTTTTTCCCTTGTATTTCCATGGAAGTTGTGCTGGTTTTGCATTAATTGATATTTGGCAAGGAGGGAAGAAGCCACCCACAGAAATGAGTTTTCTAAAAGGAACTGCTGAGAGCTTCCTCTGTACACCCCCCATCAAATATAGGGGTTGGAACCAGATTAGGTTTAGGTGCCCTTACAACACAAACCATTCTGATTGTCTGTTTATCCCCCTCCATATCTACCTACCCATAACTATAACTTTCTCTTGGTTTTCATCAGAGAACTTGAGGACTTCATCAAACCAGTCCAGCTGGGCTTGGCTAAATCCTCCATTAAATGCTACAAAGTGAGGTTCTTTGAGCCCTGCAATGAAGAAGAAGGTTAGGCACAAATACATACACCCCCATGCTTCCTCTCTTTGCCGTATGCAAATCTGCTGATGGTTGGTTTACTCTCAGAACCTTTGGGGATTTTTGCACTTCCTGGATCAGAACTCCAGTCCCCTTGCACAAAGAAGAAGATGATTTGTTAGTGTTTTTGGGAGTTTTGGTCACACTCCCCAAACAGGGATTCCACTGCTGGGTTTCCCCCCGGCACGGGGCAGGGTGGGCACAACTCTGTGCTCTGCACCAGCCGCCTCCCCGCTACTGCGGGGCACAGAGCACAGCACCAGGCTACGGGGGAGCATCTCCTGTGCCCGCACTGACGGCAGGGAGCGGGCAGCAAATCCTTGTGAGCCCCGGGCATCCCGCTGTCAGCACCGGCAGCTCCGGACAGCGAAGCTTCGGCCGCCCGCGCCCCTGCCAAGCCGGAGGTACCTTCGGGGCTGTTGAGATCATCGTTGGGGTTCTTCTCCCGCAGCACCCGCAGGGACTCCCGGTAGCGGGGGCTGTCGGGCTCCGTGCCCAGGGTGCTGGCGTCGTAGCTGTCGAGCACGACGAGGCGGAGCCGCGGCGCCGGGCTGCAGTGATACGCGTGGCACTCCCTGTCCGGGGGCCCGTCCGAGCCCCCCGCGGGCCGGCTGTACAGCCCGGTGTGCACCAGCCGCGCCCGGCTGAAGTTGTAGAGCTCGTGGTTGCCCCACGCGTGGTGCACGGGCACCGAGAGCTGCCCCAGCACCTCCAGCACCTGCTGCAAGGCGCTCTCGGCCTCGCCGCGCCGGGCGTTCTGCCCGTCGATGCTGTCGCCCAGCTGCAGCACGAAGTCTATCGGCGGGCTCTCGCCGGCCCACTCCCGCACCGCCTCCCGCAGCAAGCGCAGGCTGTGCCGGTAGTAGCGCCGCCGGCAGCCGCCGAAGTCGTAGCCGTCCTCCGCGTCGGCGAACTGGATGTCGGCGATGACCCCGAAGGCGAGGCGCGGCGCAGCCTGCATGGCGGCCTCGGGCGGGCCGGAAGGGGCGGCGCGGCCGGCGGCAACATGGCGGGGGCGGCGGGGCTGTGGCGGCTGCGGGCGGGCGCGGGGCTGTGGCCGCTGCCGGGCCCGGCCGTGCGGGGCTGGGCGGTGCTGCCCGCACCCCGCAGCCGCCCGCTGTCTCAGCTGCCGCCGGGCCGCGGGCCGCGGGCGGGCGCGGAGAAGCGGGTGAGTGAGGGAGGGAGGGAGGGAGGGAGGGAGCGCGGGCCGGGCCGCTCCGGGCCCCGGGCAGTCACCAAACCCTTGTCCCCCACAGCTCGTGTCGTGGCGGTCGCTGGCGGCCACCGTGGTGCTGGGCGGGGGGCTGCTGGCCGGCATGAAGCTGATGAAGCGGCAGAAGGAGGAGAGTGAGTGCGGGAGAAGCGCCGGGGTGTTGGATTGCTCTCTTTTGCCTTTTGTACATGTGAGATCGTGTGGGCTGGGGTCCACAGCTAGCCGGGTTGGACCCGAACAGCCCGTCCAGGCACGGATTCTTATACTGGGGGTGGCGCGTTTCGTGTTCACATGAAGGGTTTGTCGTGTTTAGGTGATGTTGGTTTGGCATTCAGATGTATTTTACCTGCCTGGGCATCGTCACTGTACCGCTTTCCACACGGCCGCTTCGTGCCTGCGTTTACGGAAGTGCCGCAGAAAAACTTCAAAAATTAAAAGCAATTAAGGTTCAGCGTTTTAAAATTCCTAGGTTGGGATAGTTGTGTTTGGCCCGCCTGTGTTTACGGAAGTGATGCAGAAAATTTTCAAAAATTAAAAGTAAATGCTATTCAAGGTTGAGCGTTTTAAAGCTCCTAGGTTGGGATAGTTGTGTTTGGCCTGCCTGTTTTTATGGAAGTGATGCAGAAAATTTTCAAAAATTAAAAGTAAATGCTATTCAAGGTTCAGTGTTTTAAAGCTCCTAGGTTGGGATAGTTGTGTTTGGCCGCACGCTGTGCCAGCCTGTGCGGCACAGACATGGAGCTGGGTGTTGTGGGCTCGCCCGTGAGCTCTGCCCTCTCCTGCAGCAACTGCCCACACATTTCCTTTTAATGCATTTACAGTTGAAAACACATATTGCAGCTTTTAGAGTATTGTTCAGTTTTCAATGGATGCTGGTTTTGCTGTTTCACAGCAGGCCAGATATCTTGTCTTTATTTTTTCCCTTTTTAAACAAAAACACAGTTGGGTAACAATGAAAGATAACATCATGTTTCCAAGGAATTTAACGATAGATTTGATTTTGTCCAAAAGGAACGCTTTCTGGAAGGCACATGCATGTTGGGTGTCTGCACGACAGGCGTTGGTGGATCTTGACGTGACCCTGAGCAGTGTCTGACTCAGCTTGCCTGGGAAGCACTGTGCCTTGTGGCATGGGTGTGTTTGATTCCTGCTTGTGTTTTGTAGAACTGGAGAAGGAACGAAACCGAGGCATTGGGAAGCCGCTGCTGGGAGGGCCCTTCTCCCTCATCAGCCATGAGGGACAGCCCAGGACCAGCAAGGACTACATTGGCCAGTGGGTGCTCATCTACTTCGGCTTCACTCACTGCCCTGACATCTGTCCTGATGAGCTGGAGAAGATGATTGCAGTGGTAGATGAAATTGGTAAGGGAATTCAGGGTCTGGAAGCAGAGACACAGAGCATTGCATCTCATGGCACTTGCTTCCTTCACAAATTACATAAACAAAACTGCACAAAATGGTCTAGTCACTTGGGGTGGTGGGCTTGGATTGATGTCACATGGCTTTGAGCTTGCTTGAAGGAAGATGAGAGATGGTTTTCTAAAATAAATAATAACTGTTAACATCACAGATCAAATTCCATCTTTGCCTAATCTGACCCCACTCTTCATCACCATCGATCCTGAGAGGGACAACCAAGAAGCCATTGCCAGATATGTCAAAGGTATTTCTTCTTTCTTCCTCTGTGTCTCATAGCATGTAGTGCAGAGCACTGAAAAGGAGCCTCCTGAAGGGATTCTTTTCACCAGAATGTGTAACTGTCTTCTCTGTATCTAGAATTTTCTCCGAAGCTGGTGGGATTGACTGGTAGCAAGGCACAGATTGACCAAGTGGCTAAAGCGTACCGTGTGTACTACAGCGAAGGGCCCAAGGATGAGGACAACGATTACATAGTGAGTGCAAGCAGCCTTTGCTTACTGAAAGACTGTGGATAAGAGCAGCATGAACATTTTTAAACCAGCTACTGGATCTTTAATGAAGTCTCGTGTGCAGTGCTGTGTTCACCTGTCAGGACCACAATGCCCTCCTACAAGCTCAGCACCTTACCCAAGTGTGTTCTAAACAGTCCCAGAAGTGCAGACTGTAGCACAGGGACTAGCAGACCTGGCAGTGGTTGAATTTCTTTCTGCTCTGTAACATATTTTACTGGCTCTTTTCCTATGTGCTCCAAAGTTGCTGTGATTTCTCATTTCTAATGCAGCTGAACTCAGAGCACGGCTGTATTTCAGTTCTGAGCAATCATGGCTTGCAGAGCCAGAACTCTGTGTCTTTGCTGAGAAAGATGTTGTCACGGTTAGGTGCCGACAGCACTTTCAATGTCATTTAAATAAATTTGCAGTGGAGTTGATTTTGATATAAATCCAATTGGAATATCCGGGATGTGTCTGCGTGAGGCTGCTTCAGTGCGCCGGCAGGGGGCGCCCCTGGCCCGCATGTCCCTGTATCCCACTGCCGGTCCCGATCCCAAATCCCAATCCCACATTTCCCTGTATCCCACTGCCGGTCCCGATCCCAAATCCCAATCCCGCATGTCCCTGTATCCCACTGCCGGTCCCGATCCCAAATCCCAATTCCGCATGTCCCTGTATCCCACTGCCGGTCCCAGTCCCGCATTTCCCTGTATCCCACTGCTGGTCGCGATCCCAATCCCGCATTTCCCTGTATCCCACTGCCAGTCCCAATCCCACATTTCCCTATATCCCACTGCCAGTCCCGATCCCAGTCCTGCATTTCCCTGTGTCACACTGCCGATCCCGATCCCAATCCTGCATTTCCCTGTGTTCCACTGCTGATCCCAGTCCTGCATTTCCTTGTATCCCACTGCCTGTCATGATCCCTCATTTCCCTGTATCCCGCTGCTGGGTCTGCTTCTGATTCCACATTTTGCTGTATCCCACTGCAGGTCCTGATCCCAAATCCCAATTCTGCATTTCCCTGTGTTCCACTGCCAGTCCTGCTCCCACATTTCCCTGTATCCCACTGCTGGCCCCACTCCTGATCCCACGTTTCCCTGTATCCCACTGCCTGCCCTGCTCCTGATCCCTCATTTCTCTGTATCCCACTGTTGGCCCCACTCCTGATCCCTCATTTCCCTGTATCCCACTGCCTGCCCTGCTCCTGATCCCTCATTTCCCTGTATCCCGCTGCCTGCCCTGCTCCTGATCCCTCATTTCCCTGTATCCCGCTGCCTGCCCTGCTCCTGATCCCTCATTTCCCTGTATCCCACTGTTGGCCCCACTCCTGATCCCTCATTTCCCTGTATCCCACTGCTGGGTCTGCTTCTGATTCCACATTTCGCTGTATCCCACTGCAGGTCCTGATCCCAAATCCCAATCCTGCATTTCCCTGTTTCCCACTGCCAGTCCTGATCCCACATTTCCCTGTATCCCGCTGCCTGCCCTGCTCCTGATCCCTCATTTCCCTGTATCCCACTGCCTGCCCTGCTCCTGATCCCTCATTTCCCTGTATCCTGCTGCCTGCCCTGCTCCTGATCCCTCATTTCCCTGTATCCCACTGTTGGCCCCACTCCTGATCCCTCATTTCCCTGTATCCCACTGCCTGCCCTGCTCCTGATCCCTCATTTCCCTGTATCCCACTGGCTGCCCTGCTCCTGATCCCTCATTTCCCTGTATCCCACTGCCTGCCCTGCTCCTGATCCCTCATTTCCCCTCTGAGCTGGTGCTGTGCGCTGCTGTGCTCTCTGACCACGCTCTGCTCTCCTGCAGGTGGATCACACAATAATCATGTATCTCCTTGGCCCCGATGGTGACTTTGTGGACTACTATGGCCAGAATAAGAAGAGTACTGAGATTTCATCTTCTATTGCTGGACACATGAGAAAATACAGATCCTAAACCAGAATGTCCTCAAAGATTGCTGTGAATGTCACCTGTGGGTTTGGCTGTGATTGGACACTGGAGTTAAAGCAGAAGCACACAAGTGGAACATCCCATCAAGCAGGTCTCCTTTCTTCCAAATAAGAAAGGTTATTAATATTTCTGCAAATTCCCATTACCAAAAATCTCTACAGAGCCTTCCCCATGGATATAATTTCCAACAAGATCTTGGGTACAGAATAAAATCTGGGACTTCTCTGAAATAATGCTGGGAGCAAAGGACGGAAAGCACTTTGCACTTGGAAAGAATGTGTGTGTTGCTGGGAAAATATTGCTGGTAAAAAAAAGTTGCTGGCCTGGCAAGGACAGCAGTCACTGCAGGAGGATTGCTTGAGGCAAACCATTACTGGATGGGGCCATGGCGTTCTCAGAGGAGCTCTGCCCTCTGGTTTCTCTGCACTGTTCTGCCTTCCAGGAGAGGCAGCTGCACTATTAGAAGCAGGGGAGCCTTAAGAGTGCTTCTTTATCCAAGTTAAGAAGGTGAAGAGCACTGAAAGCACCAGCTGCTTCCATGCATGGGACCAGCCCTGTAGCAAGCCTGTTTTTTTCATCTGAATGCAGAAATGAGATGTATTTTTCTGGTGGTTTTCCCAGGTGAACACTGCTCACTTAGAAGGAAAAAAGAATTGGGATGCAAATAATTTTTTCTTCTGGTGCAAATGATGGTGTGTGTAGTTGCTCTGCTTGTGCTAGGGGAAGTGAGGAGGGTGGAGGGGGGCTGTGTCCATGCACAGGGCTGGCAATCAGACACATTTTATGCAGTGCAGCATTTGAAAATAAAGATTGATTTGTATAGAAAATATATCTTTTTATTTGACTAGAATGTCATCAGGACTTTGTATACCGGTCAAACTTCATATTTTTGCTCTGCTTTCCTTTTTAGAAAGCAATATTTATTTCTAGTCATGCACATCAGGAGCTGAATGTGCTTTTTTAAGCTGAACCTTAGAGAAAGGCCCACAGGAGACAAACCAGAGCAGTTCTTGGTGTGCCTTCCAGAGGGTCTTGGACTGAGCACTGGTGTTCTCCTGAGTGTGGGGGTTGGAAGAGAATATTCCCATCCAAGGGAAGGTGCAAAGCCTGTGGAAAATTTCTGCCTTTGCAGAATTGTGAAAAACAGTAAATTTCACCTGTTTCAGAGCAGTGACATCTCATGAATTTTTGCATCTATTGCATACTTGCTCTCCTCAATGGGTTTTACCTTCAGGTCTGTATTTATTTGATCCCTTGTAATGTGTTTGTGATTGTGGAGTCCTCAGGGCCCATCTCTGCCCCCTCTCTTACCAGCCTGTGGCTGTGCCCTGCACAACAGCCTTTGTCTGCCTTTCTCAGCTGTCCGGCCTGTATTTTAAATATATCAGCAGGTTTTTTAGGGCCAAATACCTTTTCTGCACAGAGGACAGTCTGGAAAACCATGATTGTATGAAGCAATGGTAAGTAAAAATAAAACAAATCAGTTAGAAGCACCTGCTCAGAAGAAAGAATTGGTGTTACAGCTGAGCCAAGTTAAAGCAGAATTTGGACAAGGCAAACCTCTGTCCTGAGGCTTTGCAAAATCAGCACATGACCTGGGAAGAGTCACCTGTTACACTGATTTCTCTAAAGCTCATTTGCAGCTGACTCGTACCACAGAGACAAATACAGGATTCCTGGCTTCTCCCAAATGTTTTGGCAGCACTGTTGTGTCCTTTACCTTGTTTTTTTGTGCCCTGAAAGGCAGAACCAGCTGACCCAGGAAGATTATGGCAGACTGGGGGGAGTGTGGCAAAGGCCCAGGAAGATTTCAGATGGAGTGACATGTCCCTTGCCTCATGGCAATGGGAACAACTGATGTCCTGCTTTTTTCAGCCTCCCAATTTGACCGTGCCCATCACTTTTCCCTTGGCTTTTCCAGGAGGGAAACTTTCTTTGGAAGTGAGGAGTTTTATTTTTGTTCTTGTGGTTGGTTGTGGGTTTTGTTGTTTGGCATTTGTTTTTTTTTTTTTTTTTGTTTGTTTGTTTTTCTTTATTTGGAGTTTTGTTTACTAGAAACCAAAAAATGTTGTTTAGGCAACTGTTAGGATTTCCCTGCCCTGTTCAGTGGCAGCATGGAGCACAGATGTGTTCCCTGTGTGTTTAGGAGGCCCAAGGGTTGTGCTACGTGCTCCCTGGGAGGAGGCAGAGCTGGTCAGGGAGGGGAAGGGGATGTGCTGGGGGTGCTTGGAGATGCTTTGTCAGTGGATATTCAGTATTTTTCCAGTCCAGTATTAGAAATGAAGCAAACTGTACTCGTACCCAAATTCCCATATCCCCAGGTGCAGTGCCCAGCCCACAGGGAGGGAGGAGCTCAGCTCTGGCAGGGAAGATTTGTGTCAGGGCTCCTCTCCTGGGGCTGAGCAGGGCCAGCCTGCCCAGGTGGCTCTCTGGAAGCTGCACCAGGTGACAGGTTTCATTTGGGAAGATTTGTCAGAGAGCCTGGGGCTGTGCATGGTGAACCTGTGTTCCCCAAGGCCAGCAGGGTACCTCAGGGACAGGAGGAGGACAGAGCACAGTCCTGGCAGGGGCCAACCCACAGAGCTCTGCTGTGTGTGCCCACACAGCCCTGGCCTGGCAATAGCAGTGGAAAACAGCATCTCTGAGGGGCTGCTGCCATCCCAGCCTGGGGACCAGTGACAAGATGTCTGAGGAATGAGGATTGGCTCCATTTGTCTACCCAAGGAAGGCAGCACATTCCTCAAGTGCTGCCAGCATAGCCCATGGAGGAGCTCAGCTCATGAGTGACACTTGAGCCACACGGGTGAAGCTTGGCCACTTTAGGAGTGTTCTCAGCACCAGCACAGGCAGAATCAGGGCCTGAAGAGGTGCAGAGTCTGTGACCTTAAACAACTGCAAAAGCCCTGTGTTGCATTTTCAGTCCAGACGATGGAAAGACTCGGGTAAGGACTCTCAGGAGGTCTGTGGTTCCAACCTCCTGCTGCAGTCACCCAGAGCCTCTTCATTCTTGTTCATAGCCTGAGGAAGAAAGCAAGTCTTCCTCATCTCCAGTTTGGGTCAAGGTCATGTGTGCATGGAGATGCTCTTTCTCCCCTTCTGCAGTGTCTTTGAAGATATCTACATTTTCTGAGCTTTTTCTCACTTGGTCAGACTTGCCTGGTCCCAGCACCGACGTGGCATTCCTAAGATGTGCTTGCATCAGCCCCCAGCCAGGATCTGGGACAAATGAAGGCTCTCACATGGTCTTCAGGGAACTGCAGGATGGAGCTGGAGGCTGAGAATTGGGTTGGGCTCTTCACCACCTCTGTAAATCAGTGTGTGTTTTCAGTCGGGTGGAGCGAGCACAGAGTGCTGAGGAGCCAGAGCTGGGAACAGCCTGTCCCAATGCACTGAGGTTGCTGATTGCAACCAAGGCTTTCCAGCCCCTGCTGCTGAAGCAGTGTACTCACCTGGAGCCTCCAGGAGCTGTGGCTCCAGCAGGGTGTGCTGGGGCTGCTCAGGAGCTCCCCAGCCTTGGGGCAGGGAGCCTGTGCTCAGTGAAGCAGATGTGCTGGTCTGTGCTACACGTGGTGTCCATTTTTAGTCCTTACTTTAGACATGACTGACAAGCCCCTCACTTTTACTGGGCTGCTCTTAGGTTTGGTGGCCTAA